>OZ037755.1:3441483-4143983 GCA_964035475.1 Salix caprea | reverse complement strand
ATCAACTAAAAAATTCTTTACTTACCACATAAATAATAAATTTGCTATATATAAAAAGCCGGCGCAACGCGCGGGCTAACCAACTCGTTTATACCAAAATAAAAACATGACCATCACTTGAAGAAAGCAAAGCAAAAACCTCTCCTCTTTGGCTTTTACACGCTCTGCAACCCTCAGATTCCTCTCCGCCATGGCGTTTCCTTACATGGAAGCTGTAGTTGGTCTGTCCTCTCTCCCACTCTCTCAACTTAAATACGTTATTGCTTATTTTTCTTTCAACGCTTCGTTTATTCTCTTCAAAGCTTTCAGTTATTTTGCGATTCCCTTCGATTAGGGTTGTACATGCCTTACATTCTTATTCTTTTATTCATTTTATTGCAATCGGGTTTTTATACATGTGTGACGGCGACACTTATTAAAGGTTTTATTGTGAATGTTTGAGATTTTTATTTTTATGATAAATGGGGTTTATTTATGGACAAAAGTTTCTGTTTTATTCGTGAGAGAAGAATTTTCGGTTTAAGGGTGAGTTTTTCTTATATATATATATATATATAATCTCACACGTCAACAGAAAAGAAAATTTGAATTTCCGGAGTTTTTTAGGGATACCAAATTGAGGGTAAAGGAGCAGGAAATTTGAAGTAGTGCTACCCATTTTAGGGCTAAATGATCAAGGATGCATCATATGTGAAGCTGTGGCGTGCTATCAAAACTGCGTAGGAACTTTCACATCCGCCTTTGCTGTTAATATCTTTGATATTTATCAGCTGAGAATGTGATAGTTAGAGGCTATTGAGGCTCATACCATTCATAGTAGTTGCAATTCGATGCATATTTGTTACTCTTTCTTCAAACCTTCTACGACATTTGGATGTGTTATGCTATGGAGATTCTAACTGCTGCATTTTTTTCCCCTGATTTTCCAGGTTTTATGATTCTCATGTATATCTTTGAAACGTATTTGGATTTGCGACAACATGCTGCTTTGAAACGGCCAACTCTCCCAAAAACTCTGAAAGGAGTAATCAGCCAGGAGAAGTTTGAGAAATCTCGAGCTTATAGTCTTGATAAAAGGTTTGTTGTTTCCTGCAACTAGTTGACAGTGATTGTTTTAGCTTTTCTTCATCTGGTTCTTGGTTTATGTTCTCTTTGATTCTCGCTAATGTTTTATTCTTTGCATCTCTTAACTTTCAGCAACTTCAATTTTGTTCATGAATTTGTTACTATACTATTGGACTCTGCAATTTTGTTCTATGGGATATTGCCTTTGTTTTGGAAGGTTGGTGCTTGGTTGCAGTGTTAGTGGAGACATCTCCGTGGTTGAATTGTCACTATATAATTCTCTCTGTAACTGCAGAAATCTGGAAGCTTTCTGGTGTTGGTTGGTCTCAACGAGGAGAATGAAATATTCCACACCCTTGCTTTTTTGGCTGGTGTTATGATATGGTCACAGGTATGCACATGATTTCTAATTACACTAGCTGATAATAACTACCGTATTTATGCTGCCTGTCTTTTGCGCAACAGTTTAGACTGATGGTCTGTGATTTCAGTTTCCTTTTTTTTTTATGCACAGTTAGTTAGTTGTTACTTTTCATATGTGAAATGAGCACATAATGTTTGCAGCTATTTTTAAGAATATTAAGTAAGAACAAAGACAAGCGAGGCTGAGTTATTTTATGTAATAGTTGTAGTCTATGGGCTCAGAGTGTGCATATTAACATCAATCATTTTCAAATCTACATCTTGATAGAGGTGAGCTGATGGAATCTTGCTAAGCTCTATAATACTGACTCCCTGGTCGATGATGCTGTTCATAGACAAGGCTAATAATTTTGATGTAATAGTATATGGGCACAACATGATATAAACAATAGTTGGTTTAGAATATTTGAGTTTTTACCTCTTCAAAAAGGTGTTCCTTAAAGTCTAGAATAAATATCTTATTTATCATGCATATCGCCTCACCTCTTGTTTGCACGAATATTGTACTTTCGTTTGCTTATGGAATTAATTAAACAGTAACTCTATGATTAAGTTTTATAAACAAAAAAAGCAATGTTATTCCATCTTTGCTGGTAATTATCACATTTGTCCAATTGTTTGCAGTACCCTCATAAGCAAATGCTTGTAACAAGCACATCTCTTAAGCTCCTCAACTGATATTATTTGATTGATTGTTTTGAAATATGTCCATACAGATTACTGATTTGCCATTCTCTCTCTATTCGACTTTTGTGATTGAGGCCCGTCATGGTTTCAATAAGGTTTGTATTCACTCTCATATCTAGTGATTTTTACTCATCTTGTTAATTATTAGAGTATTAATTCTGTGCCGGTGGATTTTTTTTCCCTAACTTGAACATGCACTGGTATAGAACTTATAGTTGTTTGAATTTCTATCCATTTTATATCTCATCTCTGGTAGGATTCTAATTTATTTTCCATTGCTTTACAGCAAACAACATGGATGTTCTTTAGGGACCTATTCAAGGGGATTTGCCTTGCCATTCTACTTGGCCCACCAATTGTTTCTGCAATTATTTTAATAGTACAGGTATGTTCATCTGCCAATGTTGATAAAGTGGCCAGTGAATTGCAGTATTTGACAGCTATCTGTTTACAGCAGTTGGTCATTTTCATTCTTGAATAATCATGTTGTGTTGGAATAATTGATAGCTTTTATTCTAAAAATGCTCTTACAAATTACACTTTCATTATCTGCTTATCTGAATGCACAAGTCTTCTCTCGCCATGTTGAGTTTTCAATTGCTTGGTTGCAGAAAGGAGGCCCTTACCTAGCCATTTATCTATGGGCATTCATGTTTGTGCTTTCTCTCGTGATGATGACACTCTACCCAGTTTTAATAGCCCCGCTCTTCAACAAGTTTACCCCTGTGAGTGTTTGACATTTCTTATCCTGTGAAAATCATTCAGGCCTTGGTTAGTAATCTTTTTTTACCCATGGTCATGCTATGACAAATAGCTTCCAGAAGGAGAGCTCAGGGAGAAAATCGAGAAACTTGCTTCCTTTCTCCATTTTCCTTTAAAGAAGTTGTTTGTTGTTGATGGATCCACAAGGTCAAGCCATAGCAATGTGAGGATTCTTACTTTAGTAAATTTGTTGGGGTTTCTCAGCAGTACCCACAAACTTTTCTTCCAGTATACAGTGCTTTGCTTTTGTTTCTCCAACTTGAAGTAAACTAATGCTTCTCCTCCTTATTTATGTTTTATTATGAAAAGAATGATAATTTTTCTTGGCCAAACTATTCACCTTTCTGATATCAACAATGTGCAGGCATATATGTATGGATTCTTTAAGAACAAGCGTATTGTCCTTTATGACACATTGATTCAGCAGGTGAGGAGATCTTTCTTTCTGGATTCTGTCCATATTAATCTTTTATCAAACTGAGGTTCATTCTCATGAAGACTATATGTGTGTGTGGTAATTTTTTTTTGTTAACTTTCTTTAGTTTGAAGTAAGATGTGTGAAATATAGGCATCTCTGGTGTTTCATTATTACAATAGCATTTTATTAGAAATACTAAAGCAATCCTAATTGTATTATGTGCTGGGTACAGCTGTTAAATTCAATCATGTTGTTGGTTGCCTTCTTGGAAGTTAAAACACATACAGAATGATGAAAATGTATGGATATTTGTTTAATGTGATTGCTTGGTTCACTTGACAGCATGAAGAAACATCGTTGTGCTGTAGGGGTAAGGGTTCTGGTGTAACTTTGTCCAACCTACTAGAAGTTTGAACAGTAAGATTCCAGTTAGTGGTTTCTGGTCAAGCTGCTGAATCAATAGCCTCTTGGTGATTGGACAAATGGTTCCTACAAGGATATCATATCCCTCTTGTGTTTTACTGCTTAGCTTGGAAGCAGCCTTCATAGATGACTTCCTCATGTGTGTCTCCTCAGATAGGCTATGTATGGCCCTGATTCATTTTATTTTGGGGGAAGGGAAAAAAAATATTCAGCCTTTGTTTCTTGCATGTGAGTGATTCTAGGGAATATTAGTCTGGTGTCAGGTTTCCCATCTTTCTCATTGGCTACGTTTCTCTCGTGATCTCAGATTCATCTAATCTCTTAACAGGCCTTCTCCACTAACCAATATTTGGAAGTCCTAAATTCCTGATCTTGAGTTGCTGGATTTGATCAAATCTTAAAACTATTTTTTTTTTTAACTCTTACCTGATACTTTTCTTCCAAAATTATCAACTCAGCCTAAGAATGAAAGGTTGGATTTTTCTATTTATGGGAAGTGAAATACTGGAAGTTGTTGCTCTCTTGTAATAATTGGCCAGATTATGAACCTAATTTGTGTGGTCTGCTGACTGTAGTCCTTTTTGGTGGTCCTGCCTCAATTTAGAGCCTTTTCAGATCTTATACATCTCCCTGGAAAATTCAGATGGATAATTATGAACCTAATTTGTGTGGTCTGCTGACTGTAGTCCTTTTTGGTGGTCCTGCCTCAATTTAGAGCCTTTTCAGATCTTATACATCTCCCTGGAAAATTCAGATGGATATTTCGGTGCTTGTCTTGGATTTTACTTTTTCCTTAGTCTGACTATTTTCTTGTTTGAAATATTTTATACCGACATCCATGTAGTCCTAGAAAAACAGATTATTGTGTTGTTTAACAAGTACACAGTAGCTGTCCAACAAGGGAGGACCTGTTTGGTGGACATATCATTCATCACAAGTTCTTTGTGATTTATGTAAGGGCTAGGGTAAATTTGCAATCTATATACCAGTTTCCTAATTTCCTACTCTTCCTACAACTCTGGGCAACTTTGTGCTTTGAACCATTTAGTTTGTGCCCTAAATTTATGGCTGAAATGTTGCTATGGTTTTCCCTATGTTGTGTAAGGATCTTTACACCTATATGATTTTCTGATTCTTTGCAGTGCAAAAATGATGAGGAAATTGTAGCTGTTATTGCCCATGAACTGGGGCATTGGAAACTCAATCATACAATGTACTCATTTATTGCTGTACAGGTATGCAGCAGTAATTGTTTTCTTGCTTGTTGATTTTTAATTTGCTCCAATTTGTGCACAAAAATTCTCTTAGAATACCATATATACCATCTGGAAGGCATTTGTTTGAGAGCTATCATTGAGAAAATGGTTGGAGAAAAATTGACATGGATACTCTTGCACTTCTGAGACTCTAAATCCTCTGGTTTGAGATTCAAACCCCCGAGGATTTGTTCATGAGCCTGATGAGAAAATAGTGCTAAAAAATCTTGGATTGAAGCACATGAGAAATCTAAAACTGCTAAAAATCTGAAACATATTGCTGAATCTCAATTAGTGCATCATTATTGGAGTTCAGTGTTGTGTGAGGATTTTCCAACCATCCTCCTGTAGATGTCCTTTGACTTTATCTGTGAGCTTATTTAACTGGTGCATGGTTTATTTTTGTTGTTGTATACTCTTATGTTCTGCAGATTCTTACGTTTTTACAATTTGGAGGATACACTCTTGTGAGGAACTCGACTGATCTCTTTCGAAGTTTTGGGTTTGATACACAGCCAGTACTCATTGGACTAATCATATTTCAGGTATTGCTGACATGAAAACAATTACTGTATGATGGAATAGAAATGCTTCTTATTTTTTCTGGGTGGGGTGCAGTTGTATGCCACATAAATTTTTTGCTTCTGTCACGATCTGTTGGGTTTATCTCATTTGGTTCCATATTTGCAGCATAGTGTAATACCTCTCCAACACCTTGTCAGCTTTGGTCTTAATCTAGTGAGTCGAGCTTTTGAATTTCAGGTACCCTCCCCCCCCTCCTCCATTTGAGTGCATCTCAAAGTCTCTATCTCACCTAATGTAATTGTTTAATGTAGGCTGATGCTTTTGCAAAAAAGCTTGGTTATGGCTCTGCTCTTCGGGCTGGTCTTGTGAAACTACAGGTTAACTTTTGAACTATACTCTTTTCCCGTACCTTCATAACAGACTAACCGTGGTGGACATGGAGTACTGTATATTTCTTGCTTTCAGATATTTTTTGGGATCTAAGTACTGCATTGCCAGAGTGTTCTTTTCAAATCTGTTTTTTCCATAATGCCGAGCTCGGTTTGGATGATGACTGTTGGTCTGCCAGCAGCACTGAAAGTTTTAGTTCTAGTTGATAAAATGTTATTTTCTAATACAGAAATTGTATTTAATCCACTTTGTTACTGTGAGTCCTCTATTGTCATGGTTCTTGACTTTTGTTAATGTGGGTCTTGTATTGTCATGGTTCTTAATATTTCATTGGTTGATTGTGTGCCTGCATGATTAGAACGACTTATTTTTCTCATATCATCCATAATTATAGTTTATGCTTTTAGCTAGAGACGAGAGACGAGGCCTTGTTAATGTCTGGCTTTTAATGGGATTATTAACAGTGTCATATGTATAGATAGATAGATAGATGTCGCTGAAGTCATATATTCAAGTGCTATTGGTGGAAATGTAGAAAGACTGAACAGTGTGTCGATTCTTTTCAGGAAGAAAATTTGTCATCTATGAACACAGATCCTTGGTACTCAGCATATCACTATTCCCATCCTCCTCTTGTTGAAAGACTGGCAGCAATCGGCGAACCGGATAAGAAGGCCGACTAACAAGTGCAATCTGTGGATGGCTGCCCCGGAATTTAATTCATTTCATTGCAATTGACAGAATGCTGGAATGGTCAGTCAGCAGTTGTAATATTACCTCATCTGAGTTTTGTTGGAGCTTAACGCTTAATGGCTCAAGCACACCTCATGTCAGAACACATTTCTCAGGTCAGAGAAGAGAGGGGAGTAGTAGGAAAGAAACAGGAGAGAAGCAACAGGAAATAACCAAATGTTAGTTACATATTGTGTTTGCATGGACTAATGATCACAGAACCTGTTGATTCATGATTTTTGAGTGATATGACATGCTTGCTAATTTTGAGCCAGCTTCCTCTTCTTTTCAGTGGTTGTTCTAAAGAATGGTAGAGATTGTTTTTTTTTTTTTTTTAAATATATTAAAATAATTATTTGTGTTTTACAAAACACATGATTTCAACTGCGTTTTCAAACCATACCTTAATGCAATGAGCCTGCAATTCATTCGGTGTGGTTTTTCTCGAATCTTCTGTTAAATTTCATAGTCCGTCATGATGTTGGTGTCTACTAGAGTCTTACAGGGCTTTCGCTTTCCACCGTTTGTTATTCTAGACTCTTACAGGGCTTTCCACCGTTTGGTGTTTTATAATCAACCGAGAACCTTCTCCTATCGTGTCCTATTTTTGCACTCAACTTATAAATTTGATGTAATGATTTAATAATACAATGTGGCGTGGTTTCAAAACGTAACATGTAAGAAAATCGTGATTGAAACTTAGATAACCATAAAATCACTATCAACCTCTAAAATTATCTCCAAAATATCAAGTCAATTATTGATGTGAAATAAAGAAACCCTAATATCATTTAGATTATACTTATTTTCTTATAAAATTAAGCATTATTTATAACTTCATTTTTTTTCATTATATTAAACATTATTTTCTTATTTTTTATCATTCGACTTGACTTATTTTAAGTTAGTAGCTTGGCGGCTTAGCCTAACCCAACAAGCTAGGTTAAATTGCATGACTTTTTATTTTATTCATGATCGTGACATCATGACTTATTGCATTTAAAATCGTAACACTCAATAAATATTTTAAAATATGATAGGTTTAAATATTATGATTATAAATCGTGATAGTTACAAATTATACTATTTTACTCACTTTTTTAAACCATGCTATTCCACCGCCCTTTTAATGTACTATTTTTTTAAAAAAAAATACATGAAATTTGTTTTTTTAAAGCATCATCATTGCAAGACATGATTTCGATCGGTTTCAGAAAATAAAGATAAGAAAAGATGTTTGGTATTGTATTTTAAAAATATTTTTTTTAAAATGTTTTTTTTTTAAAATAATTTTTTTAAATTAAAATTTGGTATTTTTAATATCATTTTATGTACTGATATCAAAAATAATTTTTAAAAAATAAAAAAATATTATTTTGATAAAAAATTACACTTTCAATCAGTCAGTTTACAAAAGTCTCCTTTGTATTTTTGCCTGGCCCACAGCTGGCTTAGCATGAACGCATCTTGTAGTGATTGACGGAAAGCATGGTAACTGATGATGAATATTGCACAACTGCCAAATGGAAATTAGGAACATGCTCAGCCTTTTGCCACAAATTATCCAGGAAATTTAAAAATAGAAGTAATTTATTTGTAGAAAAAATAATGAGAAAATAAAAAAATATAGGTAACGCTAACTATAAACTAAACTTGAAAAATAAAGAAAAATAGATGCAAAGCAAGTTATTTGATTTTACAAGTGGACTATCCATCTAATTTTGTTTAATAATTTTGTTTTTTATAGTAAATTATTTATTCGATAAAGTTATAATAGAATTGGCTGGCACTAAGTTTTAGATTGAAGAAAAAAAATTGAACGCCAAAAAAAATAATCCAGGTGTCGCTAAGCATGTTTCCTAAGAAAATAAATTATAATCTCAAATTCAAAAATTAATTGCATACATGATTATATTTTTATTTAATACTTAGATGAAAACTAGAATCATTTCAATTTTATCCTTAAATTTTTTATTTATTGAAAATTGATTTTCATTTTTTTTCATTTTTTATTTCTACTAGTTTAACTCGAGTGTTGTTTTTTTCTTTCTTTCTTTTTTGTTCTTAAAGATTGAGTTGTTCGATAATCAATCTTTATGACTTTTATCTAATTTTATTTAAAATACAATTTCTCTGGAGTTGTGATTAAATCAAAGATTTTGATCTTGATTCGAGTGTGATCGGATTGATTTTTTACAACATTTTTTTAATTATTATTGTTTTCCCCGACTCTCACCCTTCAATATCTTATTTGTTAGAAATTCGAGTATAAAAAAAATAATTTTGACGTGGTAATGTCAAAAATAATTTATTTTTTTATTATTATTTTAATACATTTCTAATTGAAAAACAATCGGAAACCATGCTCCAAACACCCCCTTAATTGAAGTATTTTTTTTTCTTTTTTATTTTTTTTCTAGCTTTGACTTTTAATAGTAGGGTGTTTATTAATCTGGATGGCTAAAGTCAAGTTCTTTTTATATTTTCTATCGTATTTCTTTTATCAATCAATCTATATCATCGTGATTTTTTAATTATATCATTTAAATTACAAAATAAACTAATAATTTAAGTTTCAATTATTGGTAGAAAAAAAACCCTTGGTGAACCACGGGTCACGAATCTAGTAATTTTCTCAAGAGTCAAAAATAAAGAGGCTTGGTTTGTCAAGAGAGGAGAGGAGAGGAGCATCGAAGCACCCGAATTTTAACCGACTCCTACACACGAAATTCTTTGGTGGGCCGAGTCCACTTACCTTTTCAATATGTGTACCTGGGCCGGGCCTTTTCCTCTGGCGACCACGTCGATTTACAATAAAAAAATATTTTTCTCGCCACCTTTCTCCCATATTAAATTAAAATAAATAAAAGACAAAACTCAAAAAATATTATATTCTGGCCGGCAAACGAGGTCCAGACAGGGAAATTTCGTGTGTTTAGAAGGAAGGATTCTGTCCGTTGGATCATATGCATTAAATAAAATCAAGCTTGACTTTCCTGCACCTTCCATTTCCTCACAAAATAAAAAATAAAATAAAATAAAATAAAACTACAGCAATCAATCACCTAAAGAATATCTACCCGTTACAGCATTTCTCCACTCACATCCTTCCACGCACAACATCTGACCTCACTTTTGGCATCCATTTATACTACCTGCCATTGATTAAATCGGAAACTCTCAAGGAAGCATCGCCTGTGGAAACTTTTTCTCTGAAATTTCCGTCTTTTGCTATTACCCCTTCAGGTACAATTTCTCTTCGATATTTTATTTCATGCAATAAATCTTCTATTTTTGGTCTCTCTTTTCTAGATCTTATAGCTGTACTTTTTTTTTGTAAAAATGATTAGAGTTAGGGTTTCAATTTTTATAGGGGGTTTTGGGTCTCAGTTTGGCTTGATTGCAGCTTTGATCTAAGGATCTGTTTGCTGAGACCAGTTGTTAATTTTGAACACTTTTGATGTTACAAAATAATCTGCTTGTTTTGTGTGTTCTAATTTTAGGAATATGAGGCATGAATTGAAACAGGAGACCCATAGATCGAAGCTTTAGATGTTATTTGGTATGAAAAGTTCTGACTGACATTTTCTTTCTTTCTTTAGTTTTTTTTTCTCCTATGTTTAACTGATTTATTTTAATTTATTTAAACCTGAAATTATTTCGTGAATGAGATAAAGAGAGAATAAGCACTTATTCTGTGCCTTTTTTTTTGTTGATGTGGTGTTACTGATTTTGAGGTGATGAAGAGTGGCCAATAACTGGATATGCACAACTTTTTTTGTGTAGATTCTATTTTATCTAGCCATTTTTTTTATGGGTCTCTGGTTAGAGGTTTACATCATTTTCTCCGAGGAAGAACCTGGAGGTTAAAAGAAAGACTGTTGTTAGATATTTGGTTCAGTCGCCTGTCGAGTTGTTTCATTTTTTAAGAACCTCCTGTGATGATGAGTTTTGCAATTTATCTTGTTGAGTTTGGTTCCTAATTGCTATCTATTGTTCTATGTCTTGTGTTTGGCGTGGTTTTGGTTGTTTTTGTGTTTTACAGTTTGTTATTCTGGTTATGTTTAATTTTCTTTCGTTATGTGCAATAAGAATAGTGATATTGATTTTTCCAAACTTCTTGCAGTAAATTGTCGAAATGGGTCAACCAAAAGAGCCACACCACCCTCTTCCATTTGGAAACCTTTTCAAGAAAACATCTTCAAAGGGTTCTCAATCGTCCCAGAGGCCTCTCTTCCTATTAAATGCTTTTGAGTTTGCATTGACAACAAGATTGCAGAAATTGAATCCTAAAGACAAGCATGATGTTCTTAGCTTGGCATGGATGGTATTGGCGATGGAATCACTCTGTGAGACTCATAATGACATAAAAACCCTCATCACAGAACTTGATCTCCCTGTGACTGGCTGGGATGAGAAGTGGATAGATGTGTACATGGACATCAGTGTGAAGTTGCTTGATATTTGCAATGCTCTTAGTTCTGAGCTCTTGCGCCTGAATCAAGGTCATCTCTTGCTTCAATGCGCCCTCCATAATTTGGAGTCCAACACTTCAGAGAAGCTTGTGCGGGCATGTTCTTCTCTTGATAGCTGGAGACAGAACATTGGCACAAAGAACCCTAGACTGGAAAACTGTAAATCCATCCTGGAGGGTCTTGTGGATTCAGTGAGTCTGCCAAAGGTTAAGAACTCAGCCAAAGGAAAGGTGTTGATGCAAGCCATGTATGGAGCTAAGATACAGACAGTGTTTGTATGTAGTGTTGCTGCTGCTGTGTTTTCAGGTAATTCAAATAATCTGTTAGATTTGGATGTTGACAAAACAACAACGTGGGCACAAGCTTTTTCTGATTTACAAACTAATGTAAATGGAGGAATTAGAGATATATTTTCTCATGGGAAATTTCCTGTCTTGAAAGAATTAGATGAAGTTTATACAGCTGTGAAGAATTTGTATCCCATGATCCAAGATGGTAAGAGACCTATTGAAGTTGAAGCTTTCAGTAATTCCTGTTCAGATTTGGGGAGGAGAGCAGAAAAACTTGCACAAGGGCTAGATTTTCTTACTAAGGTAGTAGATGGCTTTTTCAAAATAGTTTTAAGCGGGCGTGATGCTTTGCTATGTGACTTGAGAGCGCCTGATACTCCTGCTGACCCATTCCTAGGAAGCAATGGGAAACGATTTGTAAGATAGATGTTTATGGTGAAGCTTGTTATTCGAATGTATAGTTTTGGTATGAGATGTTCCCTCAGTAGTATTGTCAAGTGTGTCCTGTCTTGTTCTATGTGGTGTGAGGTATGCTGCTGTACTTTCTTACTGGTTTGTACAAGGATGTTGTCTGATATAATGTCATTAATAAATGAAATGTTTGTACTATTTCACTCATTATGTTTTACCCTAACTTCCTGTGAGTGTAGCCAGGGATACTTTGATAGCATGCTGCATTATTTAATATTATACAGCTATTTTTTTATTTTATTTTTAAGTCGTTTGTGATAGGACATTGGTGCTTAACTGGTCTCATGGAGGATGCAAAGAGTGGTATTTTCTCCTCTCTTATGACTATCCATACATGCATCTCCAGGGATTTTTTCCTGTGGTGTGCTTGAAAGCTGTAGAATCTGAGGTTTACTGTGTAGTAACCCTAACGACGACTGTTTGTGAAATTCGACCAAATCGGTTTTCACCTGGCCGGCATGGAGACTTGAAACCTCCATTTCAGCGGTTTTGTGCCCACAATAAAACCTCCTGAATGTGTATGTGCTGAATTGACCTAGAGGTGGTGGTATACCGGATCCACCTAACATGACTTGACGTGTGCTTTTGCTTCATTTCTATGGGGGTGAAAATTCGTGAACATGACTGGAACGAATCAACATCGTTTCATGAAATTTGGATAAAATGTATTATTTAATGCATCTCATTTCACTGTTGTGGTTAATGCACTGCATAGTACCTCAAATATTTGAGAATATTACCGGGAACATTTTTATTCTATGCCTCTTAGCAGCTGAATGAGTTAGCGCTCTGCTGGAGTTAAATAGGAAGTTTCTGCACGAATCAGCTGGACAATCCGGGAATGCTTTCGCGAAGCCAGGAGAAGGTTCCCTTGATAGGTATTTGCAAAGAAGCTTCCCTTTATTCCATTGATAGGTTATTAATCTTTTTTTGGTAGAATCCCTGAAGCAACGAGCACAACATATCATAGTTGTCTGGTTCATTTCATTTCGATCGAAATATTTTGTATCAGTTAAAAAAACAAAACAAAACGGTGTTGTTTATATATCGGTTTAAATTCCTGTTTGTTCCGGATTTTTCGGTTAAATACTGGCAGAAACATTCCGGTTTCGTTCTATTTTGGCAAAATACTGTTTTTTTAAATAATAAATAATATTTCAATATCAATCATATTTCTTAATCCGACTGTTAGATTGAGATGAAATTTTACGAGGAGTCTCTTGACATATTTATATATATATTATGTTAAAATTTCAGAGCAATCAAAGAATGTAATGATCTTGCGAGATTGATGATGATATTCTCGTAATATTATACATGTTTATAATTTTATTCAGAAAAATTATTTTATTGTGTCTTTTTTTAGATTAAATTGTACAATTTTAAATAATTTTATTTTTGAATTGGAAATATATATATATATGCTCTAAAACCAAAACATTATATTCCAATTAAAAAAACAAAGTACTAACCAAAATGATTATTCCAAATGAAAAAACAAAATACAAACCAAATCGATGCTGACAAATTTGCAGCATGTTGTTAAACTTCTCTCCATGAACAGAGAGAACGTAGACCTTGAAGCGCTGTTAGCCTTTTGATGTTTGAGCGAACGGAGGTTAGACTTTATGCCACATTAATCATGGGCCAGGATGTTTAAGATTTGGGCGGAACTCGTGAAAGGCATGAATTTGCACAACAATCCTTCATGATATGTGAATTCACATTTTCTGATTTTACATGGATTATCTTTTCTAAATCAGTAGATAAAGATAGGGATAACCCCTTATTTATTAGCTAAGCCAAACATCAAGGCGAGTCTAATTATATATGAGTCTGACAAGTTGTTAGACCCATCATCTTCAAGCTTAGTAAAATATTGAGTCTAAATGTATACGAGTTTAGTGAGCTGCCAAACCCAATATCTTTGGACCCAATCAAAACGCTTAGCCTATGATTTTTTAAAGTGAAGAATCTTGGGCTCCATGATTATTTTGACAAGTCATATATATTTTGCTCTAACAGTTTATAAATATTATATTTTCTTACAAGTCAAATATATTTTACTCTGATAAGTCAAAGTTATTTTATTTGACGAGTCACAAATATTTAATCATGATGAGTTATATATATGATGCATACATTTCAACTCATTTTATGAAAACAAGATATATGTCTAATGAGGCTATAAAGAGGGATCGGGAAATCCCTTAAAAGATATTTTATATCTTTATCTCCAATCATTGTTTATATTTATTCTTAGGACTCTTCTTTGAAAGCCAAACATATATAGGTTTAGCCAAACACTAAGCCCATACATATATAGATCTAATGAGCTATTATAACATCATCTTTATGTTCAACCAAACATTGATCCTATAATCTTTTTAAACTGAAGAATCTTGAGCTCCATGATTACTATGACAAGTTAGATGTATTTTAGTCCTTAACAAATCATAAATATTTGATCCTATGAGTCATAAATGTATTGCTTGCATTTTAACCCTTCTCTTAAAAAGAGATAAGCGCAGCCCAAAACCATCCCGACAACTCTTTGGTTTTGGATGACTCAGCATAGCCCAAAACCATCCCGCCACAATATTCAAATAAGAACTCAAGAAGACATGATTTTTTAGCCCCAGAAGATAAAAACCAGTAGAACAATATTCAAGCATGCAAACGATCTTAGCTATCAATAGTAAAAGAGCAAAATAAAAAATTCCAACAACATAATTACTTTGAAAATTAGAATTGAACTAAAAGTAAAAAAATATGAGTCAAAAGTCATATAGAGTTAACTCTTCATCTTTGCAAACAAAACACAAAACACAAATTCTCTAATTCCTTTTTTCTTTTAACAATATCTGTTTTTTTTTCTTTTTTCTCCTATTTTATTGTATGAGTACTTTCATCTTATGCCTTTTCCTTGCTTTTAAAGAAACTAGAGGGTCATGTTAAAAAAATTGAAAAGACATATGCATGATCTTGAAGTGGCAATAGGTGGTGGATCTACTTTAGTTTTTACATTTTTTATCATTATTTAATTTGTGTTAATAATTATGAACATCACATGATGTTATAAAAATTATAAACTATAAAAATAGTAACACATTGTTACTTAGATCATTTATTAGAGTTGTGCTATTGGTTGGATAATTTCTTTAATATAAAAAATAATGTATAATTGTTAATGTATTTTTTAATAAAACATTTTAGTCATAAAGTTAAAATTAAATGTGTATTGTATATCCTTGAAAAACATTGATACAGTAAAATTTTGAATGATATTTGTTTTTTTAAGTATTGAGACAATAATATATTGGATTGATTCATGTTAGCTTATCAAATCTATGATTCATATCATTGGACTATAATAACCCTATAAAAATAAATTAACAAGGTCAATTCCTAATCAATCTAATGAGAAATTAAAAAAAATTAAAACAAAAACACTCGAGTTAACACAGGTTAAACAATCAACCTAGCGACCTGGGTCATAAGACCAGGTTAACCCCTTAGAAAATAAATAAATAAAAAATACCAATTTCCAAACAATTTAATGTTAAAAAATTAAATTAAAAAATCAATTAAAAAAATAACCTAAGTCTACTCAAGCTAACTAGTGAAACTTGTGGCTTAAATCATGATACCATAATAACTTTATAAAATAATAAAAAAGTTTGATTTCCAATATAAACCAAATTTATTTAAAATAATTAAATCTTTATAAACTGAATTTGAACTAAGGAAAATGTTTAGCTCCTTTTTTCCTAATTAGGAACTAAGCGTCCAACCCTTATTTTCTTCACGTATTTTATTTGATTTTTTTTTTGATATTTTTGAAGTGGTGGGATTGGATTTGATGACTTGTTTAATTCAACATAGGCTTTCTAATGACTTAAAGGAATATTTTTCTTTTTTTTTCTACTGTCTTTTCTCTCCACTCTCCCTGATTTTAATTTCCAGCCCTCTCAAAAATAACAAGGTGGTTTGTCATTTTTTTTTATCAAGTTTGGTGCCCTTTTTTTTTTATTATTTGTTTTTTTTAATTTTTATTCTTTAACAGGTAGTTGGTTGGGGTCAGCTTTGGATTTTTTTTCTTCTATGGAGCAATCTTAATCTCAAAACTCAGGTTATTCGTGTACCTTTCTAAAATTTATTTATTTTTGAAATTTGTCCTTTAACATTTAGTTGGTTGGAAAGTGGGATTTTTTTTTTATATCTTTAGTCCTTTTTTCTCATTTTTTTATCTTTAACTTTTTTTAGATTTTTTATATTTTAATAAAAAAATTATTTTCATTACATTTTAATCTATGAATTAAAAAAACAGTAAGAAAAGGTGGTTGAAACAACAAAGAGTAAAAGGAGGTTGGTTTTGTCCATTTTTTTAACAAAATTTTACAGGTTTCACAAGTTAACTCAAACTAGGGATTTTTAAAAAATAAATGATATTTTTTTCTACCTTTTCCTTTGACAATATTCGGTTAGGGATTGAGTTTTATAGTTTTTTTTTTTTTTTTTTAGTTTTTATACGAGTTTATTATAATATTATAATTTAGGTTGTGAGTTTGACAAGTTAACTAAGATTTACTGTTGTTTGTTTTTTTAAAAATTATCTTTTAATATTTAATGAATTTTAAATCAAGTTTCTTAATTATTATGTTTTAAGTGGTTTGAATAAGATTATACTTTAACATTAAACTGGATAGGAACCGAATAGTCATGCTTCACTGTAACTATAGCTTCTCCAAGCCCAAATTATGGACGAGAGCCGCCCCAAACTCGTCAATTTTCCGAAGGAACTTGGGTTTGATTTCAATTTTGGTAAGCTATGCCCTTTCTTTTCTTCTTCATTTTGTGCTGGCTTTTATACAAGTTCTTGTATGGAAAATTCATGGAAAATTCACACATACGTGGTTGGATGGCTTTGCCATATGACCCACCACCTTCACCGACTAAAAATGAAAGAAATTTCATCGCGCTCTCCTGGTTTCACCAAAAATTTGATAGATTCAACAGGTTCGCTAGAAGTGGTAAGATTTTATTATTTACTCACTCTTTAACTCAGTAAAGCGACAATTGAAGTTGATGAAGCTGCAGATAGCTGCAGGATGCTAAAGATTCTTTTGGTTAACAGGATGCCAAGGTTAAGTTGACGCTTGCTGCAGCTGCAGAAAACTTCAATGAAGATTGACAATAATGGATTTATGATCCAAAATCATAAGCTGTCTGCCCTAGTGATCTTCAATCTCCGCACAGAGGGTAGGAACATCCTACAAATCAAAGAAAACAGATTAATATCAAGGCATATATGTTTCTTACGATTAAAACGAAGAAGGAGGAGGAGGTGGAGGAGGAGGAGGAGGAGGAGGAGGAGGAGGAGCTTACTCCCAAGGAACATCCCCGACTATCAACCAATCACCTTCTTTGTCTTCATATGTCAGCACATGACAATGCGCGGAATTTTCAACATCCATTTCAGGCCCTGCTTAGTCGTTTTCAACTTCATTATTATTATTATATATACTCTCTATTAATAATAAGAAAATAAAATTGCATTGCCATGAAAATGGAACAACAAAAAAAGAAGACACTTACAGAGAATGTTCGTGTTGAACATTTGGTCAAGAGTCTGTATCAAGTCATGGTAACCATCATGGGCTAAAAGGTTCAGTTTCCGGCCAATTTGAATGCCTTCCATGTACACCTTGACGAACAAGGTGGAGCTACAGCACTCATTCTCTTCTGAATCTAACGCCTTCCTTGGGATCGCCTTGCTCGGTGGCCAATCCATTAGTTGCTCACTGAATTCATTCATATGAGATCACCAAAAATTAATAACTCAATTAAGAGATTACCAAAAAATAATGTATATTCCTTCAAATGGGCGCTCGCTCCTGGTTCACCGAACAATCAACGCGTACCTTGGTGCAGAAGGGTTGTCCTGCTGAGAGGTGGAGATGCTAAGTCCGAGCCTGAGATCTGTGCTAAGGTCCCTCTTCCGCTGCGGGAAAGAAGACTCGCCGGAGACAGACGGGTAGCTGCTGCTTTCAAAAGATGACGAAGAACTGGAGGCAGCCCCTCTCCCCATTTCTGAGACGCGAAGCTAATGAAGCCGCCACCTTAGGTCAGGTTCAAATATATATAGCATAGCAGGTTTATGAATATATTAATCTAGCTGGTAGAGGCATTTCCTCATGCAGCTCGCGGCCCTGATATGCTGTCAAGGTAGCCGACAACTACACGTGTCAAGTTGAATCCTGCTTACAAGGTGTCGTGGTCTCTGTTTGAGCTTGAATTTCAATGTGGCACATGTGCATAAAGTCTACAAAAACGGGTCGTTTATTCACAAATTATCTCACTTTTACAGTCTACAGATGATTCTATACAGTTTTCATTCAAAGCTGAAGTCATGGGCAAGATCAAATCCCAAGGCTGGACAGTAGATTGGCGTTTTAAAACGATCCCCAGCATTGGAAAGATGATTCTGCAGGCAGGCATGGCTGATGAAAGACTGAGTCTTGGCCGGGGATAGTTGAAGAGATGAATGTAGACAAACGAGGGATCTTCTCCTCGACAAGAAAAAACACATTGAAGTTAACACACAATCTCATGCCGATGTTCAATGGATTAGGTTATCGAGCTGCTCGTAAATGCCTTGGGCGTAGTTACATAATTAAGGGTGCTGGTCGTGGCGAGACTATGTGCTGTTCAGTACAGTGACAAGATTGCACACTTCAACATGATGTATTTATTGCATTTACTACTAGCAGACTCTCAGGTTGCTTCCGTCATTAAAATCTTTTTTATTTAGTGAATTTCTAAATTTTTAATCATAAATATACCCTATCTTTTCACATATAGAAAACAATTTGTACATTAATAATGTTAAATATTTTACATTGCATCAATGGTTGAAGACAATCATTTATAATTCCGACTTGGACTTTAAAGACTAGGTATGATCATAGATAAAAACATGAACTCTGACCTTATTACTTCCCTAGTGGTACGCTGTATATTGTGAGTATCGTAAGCCAATAAGAATAAGGAGCTGCAAATAACTCGAATAGATTGAATTCATTTATACATAAATCAAGACACACATTTCTTGTTTCCATAAAAAAATAAGGACACACGATTAAAGTGTTTTCAGGCTTCACCATTGGAAGGGTGCATCATCATTTCATCAATTAGATATTGTGATTTGTGAAATAGTCTCATAATGGTTCATCATAGTCTTCTAAAAGACAAAAAAAAAAAAAAACTCGTTGCGTCTATATTCGTTCTTCAATTATAATTGGACATTCACTTACACCATCCTTATTCATTCTCGTCACATCCATAACTATATTCTTATAAGAATTATTGTTAGCATCTACAACTCTATTCATGTTTTTAGAACTAGAAATTGACTCGACCATCCTTTTTATCATGGTCTCATGAGGAACAACCTCTTCTCTTTGTGCGTACCAACATAGGTAGTCCTCCATGAACTCTTTTTATAGAAGATACATCATGACAATATCTGGATCGATAAACTTTTTGGTCTTGCACCTTCTACATGGACATCCAATACTACCTCTACTAATATTTTTTTTGTTTATATATTACGTAGTTAATAAAATCTTAAACTCTATTGCAATAATTCATCTTACACATCCCATAGGGTGATTCTCGATAAATCCATGAACGATCTTCCATAACCCACATCAAACCTGTATACAATAATCATGTATTAATTAAATACATTAATTAAACAAATATAATTTTACAAAATCTAAAACAAACTCTAACATGTACAAATCACAAACTAAAAAATATGCAGAAAATTAACATATTAAAATTAAATTAAAAATGGTAGATTTTCTTACTTAAAGTGGAGGATCCTAAAAAAATTGAATTAGAACTCAGATGCCCAAAAAACTAAATGTTGTGGTCACCGGATTTGTTGTGAAAGGTTGCAAGTGTGTTGAAATTAGGGAGAGTGGAGTGGGTTGTTAGGGGTGGTTGTTATTTGTAGAGAACAAAAATAAGAAAAGGATGAAGGAGAATGATGGGAGAGGAAGAGAAGGGTCGATGATCAACTCATAAATTAAAATCATCAACGGGTTTACCGACAAATTATATCAGTTGGTCAAGTTGTTGGTAATTATGTTGATAACAATGTCATGTCATTGTACTTTCTAGGTTTTTTAATCTCACTGTAAATTTGCTTGTAAATCCCTCAATATTTATCAACAAAATCATTCTCTCGCTATATTTACTAACAACATTTACCAACATAAAGTTTCATCTGTAATCACATCTATAAAAGTCACACGTCATCTTATGTGTATATTTTTTTATTATTTCTTTTTTCACTATAATTTTATCCGTATAAACCGAGGGGATGTTTCCATCGGTGTTTACCGACAAATAAGAAGACATAAAAACACCGTCGGTAATGTTCACTGCAAAATACCAACGGAAAAAGTCTGTCAATATTCCCATATGTATTCACTGATTTTCTAGTAGCGTAAATGATTGAGCTATGAACAATTTCAACTATGGACACCTACAAGAATTGAAGTTACAATGTGTGGTAAAGTAGTGTTTTTTTTTTTATTAATTTCATTTTCTATGATTAACATGCCATTGCTTATTATTGAAAGCATGTGGTTATATTCTCTTATATATATATATCAATGCTCTTATGATTTTGAATATGTTTTTGCAGGGATTTGGAATGACACACCAGCATGCACAAGCACAGTCATGACGCAAGCTACACAAGCCAGTTTAAATATGCATGTTCGACCAGATTATTGGACACCAACAATGCCATTGGCCTTTATGGATTATTCAGCAACACAACAAATGATAGGCTTCGTAGCAGTTTCTGAAGTGATTATGCAAAAACTATCAGACTCCCATCAGTCCAGCTAGAGATCTGAATCTTCTTTGCTTGCTAATGATAAGCATGTCGAGGATGATTTCAAACAGAAGCAATGTGAGCAGAAACATGTGAAAGGAAGTGATTTTTCGAATAGATAATTTAAATTCACAGCAGCCATGCCTCTTGCTCTCAGAACAGTATATGTCATTACATCATTTCATTTGCATTTGATAAAATTGTTGCTGGTCGCATCCATGTTAAATCTGAATAGTTTCATCAAATTAAGACATGTGTTTGGTCTTACACTCGTGCCACATACTGAGCTCTCAGTGGTGAGAAGGGAGACGAGCGTTTCCTGCCAGATAACAGACATGGAACTCAAGGGTGTCACTTTTTTTTTTTGGATACGAGGAAACCTCATTCCCTGAAAAGTGAATTTTGTGAATTCAGGTGAGCGAGTAAAACCCCAATTATTCTAGATTCTTATAAAAGATACACGCTCTGACTCGAACTCGAAACCTGCTGTGCAGATCACAAGTTCTTTATCTCCCTGCTACGCACCTTAGGGACTCACGGGTGTCACGTTGCTTAATAAAAACAAAGGAAGAGGAAATCTAGTCATCCTAATTAAGTTGGAGACATGCAATCAACTCATGTTGGGAACACGAGGAAGGAAAGACACAAAGCAGCGATTACATTCTTCCTTTCTTCCTCAATCCAATATCTCATTCACGTGTGAATCCATGGGTCAAATGCTAATTTGTGACTCCATGATCTTTAACATGGGGGGGAGCAAGAGATCTCTGCTTGGGCCTGAAGAAACGACAAGCGCAAGAAAGAACAAACTTAGGATTCAAAGCAAAACAAACGGGGGGGGAGAAAAGAATAGGTAAATGTCCCCCACCGCCCCAACCATGATGTTGCTTCAACGAGACATTACATGACCTTTCCCTCGCTCCAACGACTTTCTGGTCTCTAAAATGCTACTACTATTCTGTGTTTGAACCCAAAGGCAGTACTGGCACCTGCCACCCTTCCCAGAATCCTCAAATGTCTTTCGTTTCCTGTATCAAACCCTATCATTTTTCTCTCCTCGGCTAGCTGTGTGCTTCAATGCATTCCCATCATGATGTCTGCGCCTTTTGAATGTTAATTCTATTCGGTCAAACTTTATTAATTCTCCTTTCGAGCATGTCTCCAGGATTAGGCCCCTGGTGGGGCAGGATCCCCTCTTTACTGCTTTACAGATCCTTTTCCCCAATCAGCTGTAATGGCATGACTTTTTCACTCAATTTGTTTCGAGACACGTTACGTTTGGAAAAACATAGCCGCCAGGGTAGGTCACCTGGCTAGACAACGGCACCGTATCAACTTCGGGCTCCTGTTGAGTTCCGGGTACATGGCCGAGTCTCCTCCTCATCAACGTCGAGTGTCCTGCTTTTTGGAAATAAACTCAGCTGTTTGCGCTTTCACAATTTGGAAAACAGTAAGCAGCCAGCGATTCATTTTTCATTGCATGTGACACTTGTGGAGTCATTAATCCTTTTTTTTAATTTAAAATAAAAAATAAAAATAAAAAAAATATTTTTTAAAAAAACATTTATTAAACACAACCCTGAGACCGTAACTGATGGCGTTGGGCTGTTGCTGCATCCTTTTATGCAGTACTTTTATAAAGTTGTTTTTTAAGATGATTTTTATTTAAAAATATATTATTATAAATATTTAAATTTTATTTTTAACACCAATACGATTTAAAAGCATTAAAAATTGATTTCTTTGAGAATCTCCACTTGAATAAACACCTTTAATAATGAAACACTATATTACTTGCTTTTCAAAAATATTTTTTAATTAAAAATATATCAAAATAATATCTTTTAAAAAATTTATTTTATCTGTTGCATCACTGAAAAGTATTTAAAAAATATCAATTTAATAATAATAAAAAAAAACATTTTAAAAACAAGCTATCGCAATCACTCGGAGGTGTGTGGTTCCTTTGAGTGTATTATAATCTATTAATCAGGCTTGGCCCATAGTCAACTATGGTCCATGAGAAACACATCATTCTGTGCCAGAAGCCGCCACATTTCTGGTCCTCCATGCGTTGGAAGGAGAAATGCCTGTTTAGAATTGGGTGCAACTGCTGTTGTTATCATTTCTGAACATTGTGTAGCGATAAGAATAGAGTTATTGCTACTGTTACAGATGATAAAACCTAATGTGGGTTTTGAGAAATTACAAACTCATACAGAAGACCTAAACTAAGAATAACTAAGCCAATCAAAACTTCATGCAACAGCCGAAGAGAAATCGCTTATCCGATCGTTCCTACAGGATACTAGAACACTTGACTAGCATCTGTATGATCGTCCAGCATCTGACACTATTTGTTGGCATACTGGGAGAGGAAATCAGTTACCTCAGCAGCAATTTCGTAAGCTCCTTCTACGCATCGTCCCAACGCGACACCAGATACATAGTTCCCCCCAAGAAACAGCCCCTGCAACCCTTTAGCCTTGAGAGCATCTCTTGCAGCATCTAGGATGTCAAAATGACCAATCAAGAACTGAGGAATGGCTTGTGGCCATACTCTCACCCCCAATACAAGAGGGTCTGTCGCTTTAGGATTTATAAGCATCTTTCTCAAATCACGATCAACTGCTTCTACAAGTTCACTCTCTGTCTGCAAAGAAAAATAAAGTGATGATAAGAAATTTACGCAGAAAACAAAAGGAGAGACTGAAGAACGTGAATCTCAGAGAGGAAGTGAATATCTGTTACCCTGTCAAAAAGAGGAAAAGGAGATTTTATATCCCACATAATATATAATTGGCTTACACATAAACCAAAAACAAGATAATTTAAGTTAACAAGAACTTTGATACACAAGCCATAGCATAGCAACATATATGATATCTACATTTAACTAGAAGGACAACATCAACCACAAAGAGGGTTGGATGAGTGTTTAATACCCTTTGGTCATTGGGTTGGTTATGGGAAATGAATGGATTATATGCTATTATGGTAAGGCACAATATTCTCAGCCATTGGTTCTTGTGGAACCCAGGAATTCAATAATCTTGAAATTCAATCCTGTCGAATCAGCTGTAATGGGATAGAAACGTCCTTCTAGAATTTATAAGGCGTTTCTGTATACACTTCCAGGGATTCATTTGGATCTCTCTTTTCTGATATTCAAAGAGATTGGAGAGCCCTCCTCTCACCATGTTTCGTCTGTTACCTTTTAGTTCTCATTTTGGAGGAAAACTTATCCTCCATTCTGTAATTATGACTTCTGATCTACTGTATCCGAGTTTATTTTTCTTTATAAAAAAAAGAAGCTGATAAATGGTTATGAGAGTTCAATGTTTAGTAGGCAATAGTTAGGACCCAACTAAGCATCCTTCTGAAGAACTAAGCTAAAAATACTGTCTGTGCATGAGCCTACGAGATCAATAATTTATCACCAACCCTGCCATCATATTTCTCCTAAGATCTGTTTCTAGGATCATTCACAACAGAAATCTAAATATTTATGTAACTGTCTTACCTTAGACACTATTCCAGGGTTAGTAGCTCCTCCAATGTAGTTCAAGAGCAAAATCCTTCCAGCAGGTGCACGATTAGGAAAAAGAGATGAGCTATATATAGTTCCTGCAGAACACAAAAATTCACAAAAAAATAAATCAGACATTGTTTTTTAGGTGAATTGTGATGAGGTATTTTGTCATTATTTTCAGACTTGAATGGTGACTTCTAGGTGCAAGAGAGGGTTTAAGATTGTGATACAGCAATGGCAAATAATTTTCACACTAAACCGAATGTACCTAATGTTTCCACCCCTTGGCTCCGTGGATGCAGCTGACCGAAACCCTTGAGTTCACCATCTATTAAGCATTCTGGTCTAATTGCTTCTTTGGGATATGAAACGGACACTGCTGCAACTGGTGGGTAAAATAATTTTGATAGTGCATCTGCAGCCGTAGCCTATAAACACGAGTAAACATTGAAAGGATTAACTGTGTATTTCGGAAATCTTTTTCAAGAGAAAAAAATAAAGGAACTGTGAATAAAGCCCCTCCATTATGTCAGTTAAAACAGCCCGACACCAATTATTTTATTGAGCCTTATTAATGGATATTTTGGTTAGATACCACCAACGCTTTTACAACAGATACTTTAAAAATTTACTCATATTTGAATTAGGCTTCATGGAGCAGATTATATACTACACAAAGGTAAATTTTTGACACTGTAAGACATTTGGGCTAAAATAGGATGACCTGTATGCTTGAATGTCTAATGGGGAGATATGTATGATATTAGGATAACAGAAACCAATACTAGGAGTAACATTGTTGCAAGAGCACATCAGGCCATTTGCATCTAACCATAAATTTTAGAGCACATTTAAAAGAAAGTCAGGTCCATGAATGATACAAACGACATTCACAACAGATTTTTTTAGAAACCTGCAATTCAACCCAATTAGTTTCCTCACTTCAAGAACAAGTTGTAACTTTCACTAATTATAAAGGCACACAAAATCAAACACTACTGTCATGGAAAGAACTTGGCCACAATCCACTTGTGATTATTCACTAATGAACAGAAGCAAAAAGCATTGATTTGAAACAAGATAAAGTCTTCAAGAATGAAACATACAGAAAGCGGATGCAGTAGAGTGCTTGCAATGTGGGATGGAATAGTGAAGACCACGCTTTTGCTCAGTAGAGAAACTAATCCTTCAGGTGTGTCATAAGTCAAACTATATCCTCCACTATCCAATTTAATGATGTTTGTCAGCTTCCAGGATAATTTTACATTGCTACCCAACCTGCCAAAATCAACAAAGCTAATTAGTACCTGAAAATCATCAAACCAAGAAAAAGACAATTCAAACCATAGCACAAGGGCATTGACTGAATCAAATAACAATAGAGGAACTTTGTTCATTGTGGAGAACGATACGTATCCTTCAAGTAGAAAGTCTGCTTTTCAAAAAAAAAGAGATTCGGTAGCAAGGTGCACCTTGTTGCTATTGCATCAGGCAACATAGCAAGTCCTTTTCTAAAAGACCCAACAGTTTGGCCCTTTGGTGTTGGTAGACGCCTGAAAGATAATTATGAGTTAAGAAACTGAGGATAAACTAACAAATAAAAGATAATAAAAAATTATTCAGTCCAAGCATGTATTATTACGGGTCTCGAGGTGGCTTGGGGTTTTTACTTCTCTCCTGGATTGTTTTGAAAGTTCCACCAATGATACTACCACCAATTTGCTCCAGGTTCCAAACTTTTCCAAAAGCTGCTTTCATGCTTAGAGTGGAAGGATTGCCCGCATAAACACCTGTGTACAGAAAAAGATTTAGGTAAACCAAGAAACCACTCTCTGTATAAGATAAAACAAATTGTAGTATAGCTGTTCTTGGCAAAAAAATACATATTAGAAGAATTCAGTGTGTGACAGATCTAGTTCATCTATTATGTGACAGAATACTGGTTGGGGGTTTCCAGCACGTATAGTCAGTGGAGTTAGATGGAAGACCACAATATATTGCACACAATATTTGTGGGAAGGAATAAATAAAATGTCTTGCACGGCCTAATAAGAATAAAGATACAACCATCAGAGAAAAATCAAGTTTAGCCATTTTGACTAAATGTTAAAGTTTCATTTTTCGTTGTCATTCATTATAGAAGCAGGCAAATACAAGAAATACATGATGACTAAAGAAAAGAAAGGAAAAGGTATTGTGAAACTAATTAATAACAGGCATCAACAATGCTGCATGTGTTTAACATCAACTAGATTATACGACATGCTGGGTTTGAGCATGGTACAGTTATAGCGAACAGAAATGAGCATCATATTAGAATTTATACACAGTGGTTGACGACAAAAGCTACTAATTATCACCTGAACAAAAAGGTTCAATCAATCTCTCGAAAACCTCATCACCAAGGTTACGCCGCACAAACTCTTCAACTGATTCTTCATGTCCCTGTCACCTTTGTCAAAGTCTAAAATCAGGAAGAGACTCGCTGACAGGAACACATAAATATGCACCATTACACTAACATATGATGTTCTTATCAAGTGCATATTATAGCAATTAATTAAAGTTAAAAAGGAGAACAAACTGGTGGCGGAGGCCGAAGTCCAAGAGCACCAAAGCCAGCTCTGAGTTTGCCACCAATACTCATCAAGTCGAAAAACGGCAAGTCAGTTGGCTTTCCTGGTACTGGCCTTAACTTCCCATTCCACAATACAAAACGGGGCGCATTTGGATCCCCCAGTACCAAATCCTCTTTTAATCCACTGTCCACCTACACACAAACTCAGCCAATTCAGTAATAAATAAAATCTTAAAATTCCAAATTCTAGAAGGCATTGATTGATTGATTAATCATAGAAATGAAACTATCTGCAATTGAAGTGGAAAAATATGATAAAATAAAATATGACTGGTAATTGAAGAACTTACCACCATAGTGAGCATAGGATCGGAAGGCTGGAAACTGTTGGGTCCCTCTTCCCAGAGATAACCATCTCTTTCCAGGGTGGTGATGTTGCCACCGACGCGACCTTTGGCTTCGGTGACAATCACATTGTGAGCAACATCCCGGTGTTTGGTTGCAAGAGCCTGGGCGATACAGAGCCCACTAATGCCGCCTCCGACAATGACACAGTCCGCCGCGACAGAATGTCCGCCGTTGGACAGGGCTTCGCCGTTGAGCTTCGACGGAGTAATTGTAGTTGACTCTTCGGTAAGGGAGCAACGGAGTTTAAAGGGCCTGGGAGTGGAGAATTTTGAGAAAGGGCAGGAGATGAGAGAGGGTGTTGTTGGACGGAGAAGAGAGAAGTCAGTGATGGTAGTCATGGCGGGCACAGAAACCACTGGAAGCCTGTTGTTATCTTCGATGAAAATTGAAGGTGTTTTGTTTCGCTAAACCACGCATCTCAATCCGTTGTGCGGTGTCTTGTGGTGAAGGCCACGTCTTGAATCACTTGTCTTTTTTCTTTTTAATTGATGCGTCCCCCTGTTTAATTATTTGTTTTTATGTCAACCAAAGGCTATTAAAATGGTTGGTTGCATCACACTACTGACGGTTTTATTTTTATTTTTAAAAATATTTTTTATTTAAAAATATTTTCAAATAATATATTTTTTTTATTTTTTAAAAATTATTTTTGATATAAACACATAAAAATAAACTAAACACCAAAAAAATATTTAATTTTTTTTTATTTTTTTCAAAAACATTTTTAAACTATAATGTTAAACAAGTATCTATTGGTGGAGGGTTCAAAATTTTGGATTATAAGATCATAAGAGTTTACAAATTCTATATAAAACATACAAAATTAATATAAATAGTTATGTTGAAAATGTATATTTTTATCGATTATCAAGTTATTTTGATAAGAAATATATTAAATTTTATTTGGAATTATTTGAAAAAAATATAGAAGAATAATGAATTGAAATCATATTTGAAAAAAAAAAAGGAAATAGAATGCATGAGCTTTTTATAAGGATTATCAAAATATCATGCATGATTGTTTTTTGTAGAGATATCAGGGATAACGATGAGTTGAGTTTTGTATTATTCATTACTACTCAAATACAAATTTAAATAATTATTTAAATCTACTCAAACCTAACTAGGTATAGGTTTTGAAGAAACAATAGGAATAGAGTAACTGTTTTATTGTGTATTGCTCTATTACAACAGTCTTATTTATAAATGAGCCAGAGATCCTATAAACTTGACGTATTCAAGTCTACCTCTATATATTACTATATTTACATAACAATTCCAACTAGTATGAATAACAATTGTAACAAGAGGATTTGTAGCAAGATTTCCAGGATAGCTTCCCGGATGTAGCAGATAGCAATAGTGTAATCTTTCCTGTTTTAGCATCAACTTCAATATTTCCTTTTTAGCATTCTTTAATACTCTCCCTTAAGCTATATCAAGGGGATTATTTGAACCAAGCTTGGCAAGCAGTCGATGAAAGTGAGTCGAAGCCAAGACCTTTGTAAATACATCAGCTAGTTGATCATGGCTGCGAATATAACACGGTTTGATGATTTGTAACTGAACTTGTTGACGAATAAAATGACAATCGACTTCAATGTGTTTGGTTCGTTCATGAAACACATCATTAGCTGCAATATACATGGCTGCTTGATTGTCACTAAATAACATCATTGGAAGACTACTAGAAAATCCCATATCAAGTAGCAGACTTTTAAGCCACATTAATTCACAGGCTGCTGACGCCTTTGCACGATAATTGGCTTCAGCACTAGAGCGTGCAACAACATGTTGCTTTTTATTGCGCTATGAAATCAAGTTCCCACCAACAAATACACAAAATCCAGTGGCTGTTTTGCTATCAATAGCATTGCTAGCCCAATCAAAATCACTATACCCAGTGATTTGAGTATGACCATTATTAGCCATAACAATTCCCCGACCAACAGAACCCTTTAGATAACGCATAATTCTTTTGACTAGCTGCAAGTGAAAGTTTGTGGGAGCATGCATAAACTGACTGACGAGGCTAACTGCGTAGGTGATATTAATGACGAGGCTAACTATATCGGGTCATGTGATTGTAAGATAAATAAGTCGACTGACCAAACGTTGATAGAAATGAAAAGACTGAAGAGGTTCACTAGTTTTGTCAAGTTTCAACTTACTATCCAATGGAGTGGGAGCAGGTTTTGCATCCATCATCTCGGCATCTTGGAGCAAGTCAAGAACATACTTGCGTTGATTGAGGAATAGCCCTTTGTGAGAGGAAGCCATTTCAATTCCAAGGAAGTACTTTAAAGCGCCGAGGTCTATAATAGGAAAATGTTGTTGCAGGGTAGTCTTGAGATGAGATACTGCTTTGTCAGCATTTCCCACAATAATGAGATCATCAACATAAATAAGGACCATTAGCTTGACCTTGGGTGTAAGATTAACAAATAGGCTAGAATCTGCATTGCTTTGTGTGAAGCCAATGTTTTCAAGAACAACACCAAGTTGTGCATGCCAGGCACGAGGAGATTGCTTCAGCCCATAAATGGATTTGTGAAGGCGACAAACTAAGTTAGAGTCTGAGCTTTGGGGATGACCTGGGGGCAATTTCATATAGACTTCTTCTTCAAGATTTCCATGCAAGAATGCATTTATAACATCCATTCGACACATCATCCATCTATTATTCACGTCAACTAAAAGCAACACCCGAATGGTATTCATCTTCGCAACAAGTGCGAAAGTTTCTTTGTAATCTACCCCAAAGGTTTGAGTATATCCCTGAGCCACAAGGCGTGCGTTGTATCTATCAACTATTCCATCAGCCTTAAACTTGATTTTGTACACCCAGTGGTTGCCCACAACATGTTTATTTTTTGGAAGCTTAATCACACTCCAGGTGTTGTTTTTATTAAGAGCTTGCAATTCATCATGCATAGCATGCCTCCATTCTTCCTGTAAATTGGCCTGCTGGAAATTATGGGATTTATGCACATTAGAGATAGTCGTAAGGAAGGCAAAATGATTAGCAAACATATTCTGATATGTGAGAGAATTGGAGATAGGATGTCTTGCTGTATAAGTGACACAGTCACGTAACCTTGTTGGAGGAACTCGCAGACGAGTTGGATTTCTTCATGGTTGTGGAGGTTCTCCCTCAGAATTCGTTATCAGAGGAGTGACCGTTGTTGAGTCAGAAGACATATATGTTATTGTTATGGGAGGGTTTCCATTAGAACTGTTACTGTCATCAACTGTTTGATGTGGAGTAATGGAAACGTCATTGTCTTCAATAATAGGCAGGTCATCGGTAACAAGAGGAATGTTGTTAGCAGTAGGGTGAGGATATGATGATGAATCTGAGTCGATAGGAGTTGGACTTGGCAGAGGAAACAGGTCTACCAATCGTTCTTGCAGACTCGTGGCACTAAAATATTTGCAGCTTTCCTCAAATTTGACGTCTCGTGATATAAATAGCTTCCTGGATGGAGGGTGGTAGCATTTATACCCTTTCTGTGTAGAGGAATATCCCAGAAAAACACATTTAGCAGCCCATGGATCCAGCTTGTCGTGGTGTTGAGTTTGTATATGCACATAACATGTGCAACTGAATACTCTTAAATGGGAGAGATCAGGTGGATGTTTCTACAATATCTCAAGAGGGGATAAAAAGGATAATATTCAGCTAGGTAGCCGATTGATTAGATACACAGCAGATAACACACCATGAGACCAAAATATTTTGGGAACATGCATTTGTATCATCAATGCTCTAGTTTTTTCCCAAAAGGTCTCGATTTTTACGTTCAGCAATCCCATTTTGTTGAGGTGTACCAACACAACTCGACTGATGTAAAATACCATGTGTAGCTAGATATTGTGACATATTTCTAGACATGTATTCAATGTCATTATCAGTTCGAAGAGTTTTAATTTTTGTAGAGAATTAAGTCATGATCATTGCATGAAAATCCTGAAAAATATTCATAACTTTACTCTTAAGTTTCAAGAGATAGATCCAAGTAACACGAGAGAAATCATTAACAAAGGAAAAAAAATATTTGTAACCATCAAAAACTTCGATAGCTGGTCCCCAAATATCTGAGTGGACGATATCAAACATACTACTAGTTATAGACAATGAAGACAAGGAACTCTAGTAGATTTAGACAAATGACATGTATCACATGAAATACTTTTGATCTCTAAACTGGGCAATAATTTGGTAAGAACAATGTCCGAGGGATGAGCTAGGCGTTGGTGCCAAAGGAGTTGCTCTTGACGAAAAGAGGAAAAAGTCGACGCTTGGTGATTTTGAGGAGGATATGAAAAATAGTAAAGTCTTTGACAAAAGAAACCTTCACCAATCGTCTTCTTGGTGATGAGGTCCTGAAAAAGAACTCGGTGAGAATCAAATATAACACGACAATTTAGTGTTCGAATGGAAAAGATAGGACGTACAAAACTGAGGATTCCATTTTATGGGATAATAATTTAATCTTTCCTTGACCTTTGACAGAGACATGTTTTCCATTGGCAATCGACACATGAGTTGGAGGAAAAAATTCTTCAAAATCAGATAAACTATTTTGTTTATTAATTATATGATCAGTGGCACCTGAATCAATGACCCAAAAATTATGCTAGCAATAAAGGCAATTTTAAATGCATTCATCATACCTTCTAAGTTTTCTGGTGAGACGTGGACATAATTTACTAGGGAATTTGCAAATTTTTCAAGAGGAGCATCAGACCCGGAAGCAGATGTTGATGCTATGGTGGCAGTGTCTCTTTTGTCTTGAAGATAAGTAGCAAAATTGCTAAGAAGGTTTGTTGGATTGGTAAATACATTCTCACTTTTACTGGGAAGAGAATTACTGGAGTGAGCATCAACAATATGAGCCTCATACTCATAGTCTTTTTGTGTTTTCTTTTCCGTTTCAAAGTTTAGTTTCAGTTCTGGGTGAAGTATCCAACATCTCCTAATAGAATGACCAATATTATGACAATGGTGGCATTTTAAATCGGGTCGTTTGCCTTTGTAGAGTCTGTCATGCTTTGAAAATCTGCTAGCAACATATGCAAGATTTTCAGATAATGGAATCTTAAGATCAGGATTCATCACCTTCCTGCGAGCCTCTTCTCGTTGAATGGTAGCACATACACTGGTAAGAGATGGAAGATCAGGATTCATAAGAACTCTGCTGTGTAGATCCTCATAATCTGAACCAAGACTGGCTAGAAGTTGAAAGATCTTATCCTCTTTTTCACGTTTCTTTAATTCTGCTGCATCAGTTGTAAAGGGACAATACAGTGCAAGTTCATTCCACATACTTTTCATGTTTCCAAGTAATTGAACATAGGTCTTGCCATCTTGTTGTAGGTTAGCGAGATCCTTCTTTATTTGGAAAATACGGGCTATATTATTCTGATTTCCATACATCTCTTTCACAGATTCCCACAATTCCAGGGAAGATTCTAAGTAGCAGAATAGATTTGATTCTCCATAGAATTGAGTAGTCATGATATAACCAGTTGATCCTTGCATTGCCAAGCTTTATAGGCTTGTGAAGAGGAGTCAATAGGTTTAATATAGCCATTTACATAACCAGGCTTTGATCTTCCACCAAGAGCAATTGTTGTGCTCATGACCAAGGAAGATAGTTAAATTAGCAAAATTGACCCTAGACGTTGATTGGGATTTGGTTCTCCTTCCATAATGTTGTAGGTGTTGAATGATCTACTGGTGCTATTTGCGCCATCAATTTTGAGTGGGTTATTGTATGATCTGCTGATGCTATCAGCACCATCAATGTTGAGTGGATTATCCATAAGGTAAGCTAAATAATCAAGCGGGTGTTAGATACCAGCTCTGATACCACGATGAAACAATAGGAGCAGAGTAATTGTTGTATTGTGTATTGCTCTATTACAGCAGCCTTATTTATACATGAGCTAGAGATCCTATACACTTGACGTAATCAAGTCTACCTCTATATTACTATATTTAAATAACAATTCTGAATAGTATGAATAACAATTGTAGCAGGAGGATTTGTAGCAGGATTTCCAGGATAGCTTCCCGGATATAGCAGATAGCAGTAGTGCAATCTTTCCTGTTTTAGCATCAACTTCAGTATTTCCTATTTAGCATTCTTCAATAGGTTTTGATAACCCTCATCAAAATTTTAGGTATTTTAGGTATTCATTTGGTATCCATAACTCAAACTCAAATGCTATATTTACAATTATTTAATATATTATTAACATGATTTAGTTGTAATTATTTTTAGATTTTAAAGTTACTTATTTATTTTGAATAAGATTTGTGTCGGGGTAATGGCTGAGTAAGGTAGGCCAATATTCATACTCAACCTAAAACCTAACCTTTTGTCTTTAAAATTTACTTAAACTCAATCAAATTTAAAATTTTCTTATCCATCTAGATTGGTTTGGGTTAATATCCATCATATTTGAATAAATTATCATGGATATTATATTAGAAAATAATGAATTAGCAAGACAATAGTCTAACTATTCTAGTCTTATTGGACTTATCTAAACGAGGATACCTAGCATATTTAGATAGAGTAATCTTTATTCAAACATTTTTAACTTTTATAAATAAAATTATTAAATTAATGAAACATTAAAAGATGTGGTGTTTTTAATGTGCATTATTAGTCATTCTAATAGTTTTTTATTTATTTTAATCACATCCTTTAATATTTGATTTGATATGGATTGAGTTTCATAATTTGTTTTAATTTGTTTTATATAAGGTTATTTTATTCTCATGACTCGGATCGAGGGTGTGGTGAGTTAACTAAATTGTCTTGGTTTTTATTTTTTTATATAATTTTTCCCCAATATTTTACTTCAACATTTTATTGATTAGGGATTAAGCTCTGTGATTTATTTTAGTTTTTTTTTGTCTATAAGGTTATCTTAGTTTTATAACTTGAGACAAATATTTGATAAGTTATCCAGGTTGAATTGGATCATCTTTTAGTCATTTTAAAGAAAAATCAATTTCATCATTCAATATTAAGTTGGTTGGGTTCTTCATAATTTTATTTTGATTTGCTTTCTAGTGAATTATCTCAGCCTCATCACTAACATCATGAAGTTGGTAGGTTAACCTCGATTGACTTGGATTATTTTTATGGCTTGCTTTCAATTAGGTTATCAAAATCTCATAACATAAATCACAAGTTTAAAGGGTTAACCTATGCTGACTTATGTTATTTTTTTTTTAATTTATGCCTTAAAATTAGTTTGATTGGAAATTAAATTTTATAATTAATTTAAACTTAGTTTCTATGAGGTTATTCTTGTCTCATGTTTGGATTTTTTTTTATTGATGTTTCAATTTTATCTTCTAATTTTTGGTTGGTTAAAGATTAAGATTCATACTTTGTTTTGACTTATTTTATGTGAGGTTATTGGGTTTTGCAACCAGGTTTGGGGATTTGGCATATTAATTCAGGTAAGTTAGGATTAATTTAATATGTTATTGTCTTAATATTTTCTTAAGAGAAATATTGTCTTGAATTATTTTTAGTCAGACTATATTTTTATCAGTCATCCAGGTTATCTTTTAACTCGATCAATTTAGTCATATCACATCAAGTCACCCCCCTCATGTGGCTAAAGAATTGTCTAGAAAAAAAACATTAGCAACACCTAAATATTTTTTTCGCATTCAATAAAAATGGATCTGACCCACAACATAGTTTGGGCCAATGATATAATAGCTACTAAAATTAGAAAACGTATAACAACCTTGTATTTATCATCTCATCCACTAGATCTCTCTCAAAAGAAAAATAAATCATTTTTATCACTAGTTTGACAAATAACTCTTCTAAGAGGCAATGTAAATATGCAAGATCTTGTGAACTTGAGCTTTTCTTTTTTTTAGGGTTTTTTCTTTCTTTTTTTTCTTATGGCATTCTTTGTTTCCTCTTATGTTTCCTCTTACCTTTTACCTTTGTTTTTAAAACACATATGTTTTTAGCACAATTTATAGTGATCCAAAACCACTTCACGGTTAATGAATAACAAGGTGCAAAAATAAAATCATTTAAGTCCCCATAAGATTGCAATTTTAATGACCTTACTAAATTAAATAGTGGATTTAATATGATTACAATGAAGATCAATTGTTTAAGGAACTCAACTAGTTCAACGTATTTTGGATCATAAAATCATGTGATTTTATAGGTTAAATATCAATATCAATTTAATAATTAATAAAGTTATTGAAACTTATATAGGTTATCCAATATTGTGTCTTGAGGTGTATAAGATTGGTTGTTTTCATGTTCTCCTACAAAAACAAGTTTCTTATCAGTGTAGGGGACCCTCCAATACTCAAGTCAATAAAATATAAGAGGGATGGAAAATATAATAATGAAAATATAAAAGAATGTATATTGTTGTGATTGTTTTATATGGTATTGTTATGTGGCTTATGTTATTTCTTGGTGATTCAAGATATATATACAATTTAGTTATATGAAATTACCTTGTAGAGTGCAAAACATGGAGTTACAGATATCGTATGAAATAATATAGAGAATAGTTGTTTAGGCATTATACTGGTTGTTATATATCGTGACGATTAATGAGAAAGGTTAGCGCTCATAAGTGATTGACAAGAAAGATTGGTGCCATGTTATAAGGTGTGTTGTATTTACAAAGCTAGGTGAAGCACTAACTTTTTGGAGATCTTAACATTGTATTATGAGTCTGTTAATGTTAGGCTCCTTTTAGAATGAGATTAGGAGTTGGGTTGAGGCCCATAACTTAACGAAAAAGGTTATTTGCTTTCGACATGAGCATTTTAATGTACAAGGCTATCCATTTTGCTATTTTTTTGTTCCATTAAAATCCTCTTATTTCAAAAACATATGATTTGAAAGGCTAATAAGTCTCTTCTCATCAAGTCATAAGGCATAATATGGTGACTGTCAAAGTTATGTAATAGTAAGAATTTCACCAATGACAATAAAATATCAATGAAGTTATCATGTATTGTTAATATGAATGTTTAAAGAGCTTATTTTGTTAGAGTTAAAAAGATTTCATTGGAGACATAGACTTTATATAAATATTTTATTTTGAGATACAAATATTTTGTTAAAGACAAAGGTTTTGTATGAAGATTTCATTTTAGAGATATAGAGAGAAGTAATGTCAGAGAGAATACTGTACTACAAAGACTACTTGGAGAGACGATATCAATTTTTTTCATTGAAAAGCTCAAGACATTATTTTATTTAAGTGAAGATTTAATCCTTGAAAACTATATGATTTTGAGTAATATGTTTGTGGGATGCATTAACCTCTTTCTATTTTTGTTTGAGTTGTATTTTTTTTCTTTACAAACTATTGAAGATGAACTATAATGACTATTATTTTTATCTTTTTTTAATGACTTAATAATCCTTGATGTCACGCCTAATATTATGGTTAAATAAAACAAATTTATTAGGGTTTTATGCGTTCACACCACTTTTTATAGAAGGTGAGTATTACATAATTTCTTTTAATGACAACCAATATTAGTAAACATAATGGTCAAAGTTATGGTCATGAGCTCAATGAATTTTAGTTTATCACGAATGGATCCATTGATGTTCCTATTGGATGCTCTAGGGTTGTTATGAGATTAGTAACATTTAAAATACTATATTCTTTATAGTTGGAATTGAGGGTTTTGGTAGTCATTCTCACTTATTTTATTCATATATGTTTTTTCATTTCTTGTTTCACTTTAAAGAGATTTTGGTCAGGAAAAGTGCACAATTATTCTCATAAAACAAACGTAGACTTCATTAAATAAGGTCTTAACATCAATGAGTTCATATAGACTTTTCATGTTGAGTATTTTCTCATTAAATCTTTGGTGATATACTCCAAGGCTTCTATCTTCTCATTATGTGGTGTAAAAGAGTCTTGTTGTGCTCTTTTTAATTAATATACTTGCTAAAATAGAAAATAAATTTGATAATGAGATCGTGAAAGTCAAAAGATAATTTTTAGACAAATTGGATGAATGTTGTTTGAAGGACTTTTCATATACATCATTGTATTAGGTTACAAGTTTTAAGTTGCTTCATATATTTTATGTGCTCTTTTTTTGTTGTAGTTGTTTAAGTTAGTAATCTTTAAAATGATAGGTTAGTAATCTTATGGACAAACAAATTGTCATCCATAATGATTATAAAAGAAAAACAATTCTTTGTAAGGCCTTGTATGCTTTTTTAAACACTTTTTGAAAACTATTTTCCTTTTTTTTTTTTTCATGTTTAATAATTTTCATAAAAATGATTTTTATACAAAAAAGAAGTTAGCCTTCCCATAAGGAAAGTGTTTTCCTTTTCTCATTATGAAAACCTATCAAAATATTTTTGTATTTATTTATCATTAATTATTTTGTCTTTTTCAATATGAAAAAAACATTTTGAGATTTTGAAAATAAATATATTAATAGATTTTACTTAAAAAATATTTAACAAAGTTTTATATCGATAATATTATATTTAAAATGTTTATATTATTTGTATAGTTACATTTTATAAAATAAGCTTTATATAAATATATATGATACAATATTTTTTTTTCACAATTATGCCTTTTATATCCCTTTTTTTTTATTGTAAATGATTAGATAATTACACTTAATTTAATGCTTATACATGTTAGATAAGCTTTAAAAAATAAATTATTTTTCAGATTTAATTAAACAATGAAAAATATGTTTTAATTTATTTTTTATGACAGTTCTAAATATAAAAAAATAATTTATTTTTTAAATAGTCACTTTTCATAATACTTTTTTTAAAAAAAAAAATACTTACATATTAATTAACCTTTTTACCTATCCGATAAAAGGAAGAATACAGGGGCATTCACTGTCTATTCGAGTATCAGGGCGCGATACGCACTCTAAACAAGTTAGAGTGAGCAGGCCGTTTCAGATTCATCAGTAACACATTTTCAATTTCCCGCCTCGTACGGTACCCGCGACGTTACTGTAGTATTGTTTCGAAATCACCAAATCCAACCCCCCCTCTCTGTCTCATTCCTCCAAATCTCTCCACTGCGTCTCACTTCTGTGATTCTCATGTTGAAAGCCAGAAGCTAATATTGAGCTCACGATTATCACCGCCGAATAATCCGAAGCGATTTCTCGTATTAATCGTAAATTTCAAATCAAATGCTTCAATCTAGCTCGTCCTGCTTAATGTTTCTTTATTTTCATGACTAGATGATCTGCTCTTACTGTACTGAGTTCTAAATATGCAATTGATAATTGTTTTTTTCGAATTTCACTGTCTTAATTTATTCTGATTTAGTTATTAATCTCAGAAACTCGAAACTTAACTCCGTTCAATTCGAGATTTCGTGCGCTTGAAATTGAACTATGTAATGAACAACAAATTAAAGTGAACCGGCAGATTATTAGGGTTCACAGATAACCGTAGAAATTTGTGATCTACTTGTATGAACAGTGAATTTGTCACTTCGAAAAATTCCTGGATTGTTTTCATTTTCTCTTTTCATATTTCACTCTCTCCTGTTGATGAGGAAAATGAAGATTACAATCTTCTGCAGAATATTGTATTTTTTTTTCAATTCGAAGAAAATAGCTTATCTGTGTGGAGGATTATGTGGATTTTCTTAGATTTAAGTGTTCTAGTTTTTTTTTTTCCATATCATAAATTTACCTCAGCTTTATGGATTTTCTTGGTCCTGAATTATTTCTCTATTTGACTAATTTGCTTGTTATTTGGTTTGCAGATTCTTGCGGTATACATTTCATACCTTTTTGGCTGAAACAACATGATGGAGGTGGATACACGGCAGAAATTACAAGATGTAAGTGATGATTTCGTGACTCTTAGGACTATATTACTAATGGAAAGTGTTTCTACATGGTTTCTGCTTATTAGCTAAAGCTTTTGGTCCATTTTTATAGTGAACTGTATTATTTGTTAGAGAAATAGCTGAATGATTGTTTTATGATGCGGATGGGATTATCTGCTTGCAAAATGTTATGTGATGAATATTTTAATTTTGCGTTGCATGGAATGTTCAGCTGCATGTTGCTGGTCCTGGTTGGATTTTATTTGTGCAATTTGGAACCTTTGGTCTCTTGGTGAAATTTTCTTAGTCATGGATTACCCTTGAATTAAATTTAAATACACAAACAATATTCAGAGGAATTGGATTGGAATTCCTAGGACCAGATGATGTCGTTGTCACTTGGTGAAGTCTAGTGAAATTAGATATTTGACCACTTCTAAATGCACGTTTCAGGATCAAATGAGTGACTGTCGCAGCTTTGGCAGCAATTGTCATCCATCTAGCCAGTCTAGAAAGATTTCGATTGGAATTCTGATTGACTCATTGTGGAAGAAAGGAACTGGAAGCACAGAAAGGGAAAATTCTAAGAAAGAAAGTTCAGTTGAAGGTAAAAATAAGGGAAAAGGTGCTTTTGATATTACCAAAGGCAACCAAACAGAAGCTCCTGATCAGGTCCATTCCCCTTGGATTACTACAAGATCCTTTCACCAAAAATTGCCAACTTCTGAGGGTGTCCTTTACGCTGTAGAAACTTCCAATTTACCAGGCTCTACTGGAAGATTGAACAAGATTAGCAGAGTAAAGAACGTGCCTGCAACACATTCAGTAGAGTTTTTTTCCAATCAAACATCAAATTCATTTTCTGGTGACTTAAAGCAGAAGTTTAGTGGATTCACCTACAAAAGGAAGGGAGGAAAGTATAGAAACTCACAGTCAGAAGATGAACCTACATTTGCAACTACAAAAGAAGGAACCATGCTGGATATAGCGATGACTGATGATAAGACAGAAGAGAGAAGAACTGAAACTTTGAAAATGAAACTATGGGAAATACTGGGAAATGTTTCTTCACCAAAAAGTCAGCCATCTAATTCTCAGGCTCAGATTGGTGTCAATAATTTAAATCAGAAGAAAATTCTTGATCAGACAGATGATGTAGTTGTCAAGCCTAGACAGAGCTCAGATACTATAGAAACTGTTTCTGAAACTCCTGATCTTACCATGAAGAGACCAGTGACTCGTTCCTTGACCCAACAAAGAGCTTCAACCAAACAGAAACCAGAGAAAACTAAAGTTGATCCGTCCTCCAGTCACAGGCAAAAATTTCAAGAGAAGGATGTCTACTCCTTCAAAGAAGGATTGTTACAAAAACAAAATGTTGCTTTCAATGATGGCTCTTCAATGTCTATAAGGAAGAAGGGCCAGATAAAGTGTTGCAGCATTGAACCACGTAAAATTCACTTCAGTGAAGATGACAATGCAGATGAGATTCAGGAAGGAAGTCACAAGAGTGAAATATCACTCCCTGCAGAGAAAATGTCTTCTCATAGCAATAAAATGGGAAATATCCATGGTTCTCAGAATACGAGAGACTACTGTGAACCAAAGAACAGAAACAAAGAAAGAGATCCCCATCAACCTGCAAGGGAAACACCTTTCCCTGCTGAGAAAGTTTCTTCTCTTAGCAACAAATTGGGAGATTTTCATGGTTCTTGTAGGAATAAGAGAGAATACACTGAACCAAAGAATAGAAACCAAGAAAGAGATTCCCATCAATCTGTAAGCGAAGAGTCCCATCAGTCTTTATGGACACTCAGGACTGGTCAACAGAAGGATTTTAGCACCTCCACAGTACCTGAACAGGGGGGTCAACAAGAAAAACTTGATACTCCCTCCTCAAATAGCGCTGCTGATCCTCAGAATGATTTCCAGAGTCCAACATTCAAAATCAATTCCCCTACCTCAAGCTCCCCCCCTAGCTCAAAGCCAAAATCTGACCAGATAAAACAGGTGTTTTGTAGTCCTGAAGACGTGAGAAACATTGATGTGGGAAAAATGAATAGCTTCAGGGCTTTGTGGACTTCAAAGGCAGATTGTTTTGGCTCAGATAGTCAAACAAAATCGCCTGTATCCTTTGCTATTTTGAGGGATTTATTATGATAGTGAATTATCATGTTAGTGATGTATAAGGTCAAATTTTGTTTCACTTTGCGTATGTGTTTCCTTATTGAACTTCAGGATGTTGCAGCAGAACTTATGGATTTCCCACCCAGCAAAACATCACCTCTTAAGAGGGAAAAATATGTGGAAGGTGGTCTTTTTGAACCATCACCTGAAGAAGGATACTCTGAAAGCTCTGAAGAAGGTTCACCAATTGTTAAGGGTAACGACTATTCTATTCCTCTTGCATGCTTGTCATAGAATGTTCACCAAGTACTAAGGGTGATCATTCTCTGTTCTCAAAAAATATCATTTTCTTTATTTTTCTCTTTTTATCACCTCCTTAATCATGGTGAGCAGGTTGTAGAGAAGGAGATAACTTCTCTCCAGAAACTGCAACTACTGAGAGATCAAAATTTATGCTTCATCCAACTAAAAGGTTCCGCAACCACAATGTTGAAAAACTCAGAAAATTTAGTCCCATCTCACCTTCTCTAACAGGCACCTCCTATAACATAGTTACACTTTCTGCTCCATGTCCACGGTGTTACTGCCATCATCTAACTTTTTTTAATTTGTTCTTTCTCTGTAAAATAAATCCTTAGGCATTGTTGAAACCGAGCTCATACCTGAGATTTCAGAACAAAACCAAGGGAATGAACTGGAAAGGTATTCTTTTCCGTACTTAAGACAGATGAGAATTAATTGGATCCAAACTATTAAATACAATTATGTTTTATTTTTTCATGATTTTGGCGCATAATCATGTTTCAGGGTCATTATGCTGTTCGCCATAGCTTTAGAAAACTTGAAAAAGAAAATGAAGTTGGAGACTAGAAAGAAATCCTCGGACATTTTGATGTCTGTCTCAGAGGAGATACATCTACAGTTGCAATATTGAGTCGCAAATCCAAAAAGATCTGTACGTTTTTTTTTAAAAAATTACTTGATTCTCTAAATGTAAAAGTCAGTTATCAGGTCTAATCTTGATACTGTTTTTAGTGTGAAGCTGTCAAGTGCTAGTAAATCAAAAAGGAAACGCCTGGAGTCAAGATTTGAAGGTAATGAATTTCATCTGCTACTATGCAGCTTCATGAACTTTTCTTAAATGTTTGCTGCTATTTAATTTTATCAGAATGTTATTGCAGTAAAAGCATATCTTCAGGTTTTTATTGTTGAACATGATGGTGTATTTTTTCTTCTTCTTTAGGATTCATCCATCACATTTCGAACTCCCATTAGCCATCTATTTGCAGTGCAAATACACTTTTTATAACATCCAACAGTCCCTTTTATTTGCAATCAAACCTGGCTTAGCACCACCTGTTTTGAAACACTAGTGCATTAGACATGAAGTTCCATCAACTGATTGAGTTACACCATCAATACCGAGTATGCAGTTTTTTTTATCAAGAAATTCTCGAGTCTTTTATACCAAAAAAAAACTTCAGAATAAGAATATACAAAATTTTGACCAATTCCTGTCTTAATGACTTACTATTTCTTCTATGAAATCTTGTGTCTCTAATGTTAGTTTCCCTTATCACTGCGTGTCTAGGTACTAGTGCATGTAATGTAGGATTAGCGGTTCTAGAACCATCAATGATTCGTGAACTTGTGGATCCATTTGCAACTCATTTGGAAATAATGCTTTAATATATCAAATCTCTGCAATTGAAAATATCTTTTTTAGGAACCAGACCACAATAGGGTGGATTTCACCTTCTTTACTACTAATAAGAAAGGTAGAGAATGGAAAAAACCACAACTACGGTGTCTTCTATAGCTCCATCTTGGTTGATTGCCATTGAAGGTTCTACTGACCAGAAGTAATTTAGAAAGACTCTTCTTTCTCGAAGGTGACCGGTCATGCTACCTGCCATCCCTTCCCTTTTACCACTGCCATCTGAAGGTCTTCAAGCTGTCAACAACTGGTTGTTTATAAACATAGTTTTAGCAATTCATGCAGATCCATACCAGGCATACATGTTTCTTTAAATAAAAGGTTCTGTGAATTTGATAAATTCTAAGCAGTCTAACTCCGCCTTAACTTCTTAGGGTCATCTAGCTGTTTTGTTGAATTTATTCATTGTCTGAGATTTTTATTGTTGCTAAAGCTTCAATAGCTGGTGTTGTGATTCCTTTTTTTTTTCTCTGCGCAGAAAAACAAGAAGAACTAAAGTTGATACATGATAAATTCAAACAAGATATTTATCAACATCTCCAGGAGTATAAAATCACACTTGAAGGACTAGAAATGCACCAAATTGACTTCAAGGGAACTGTGAAAAAGCAAAGTATGTGAGCTTATGATATAGCTAGTAAAGTTTTTAATAAATACATTTCTGAAATGTGTTTGATTGATTTCATATTATTCCTATTTCTTATTAAAACTTTTTAACTGAGTTACACATACAAGCATGTGAGTTTGGACGTCATGATGCTTGTGGTGGATCTGTGATAAATGAAGTTTCGAGTTGATCAACAATGTCAAAACATTTTTAACTGGCTTCTTTTATATTTGAAAGTTTTTTTTAATTTTTAATTGGTTACTTGTTTATCAAACATAAATAATTGTTGACTTGCAAAGCTTTCATTTGATGTAAATGATTTGGGATAGAAACATGTCGGTAATTATTTGGTTGACATGCTCGGCCATTAGGCAGTGGTATGTAAGTGGAAGATTAATTGCAGTCATATGCCCCGTCTCTTTAGTGCTTTGGACCTCCGCAGGAATGCAAATAGGTGCCTACCTTATTTATTTATCATTTTGCATCAATAAAGCTACTTCATCTGCAATGCTCTTATTGATTGTGGTGGTATGAGTTAAGTTTTGACACATGGAAGTATCTAAATGCCATTAACTTGGTCTATGGCATCCTAGATACACTAATGTGTCCCAGTCTGGTAACACCAGAAACAGAGTTGGATGGAGATGTATCATGTGTGGAAACTCTGAAATATCCTAGTGTTTTATTTGTAGTCTATCTCCATATTGCAGAATCATCACACCAGAAACTTCTTATGCAAGCGGAAAAAACAGTGAAGACACAGCTAAATGATGCACAAAGAAGAATCACAGCTGTGCACAAGGCAAGTCTGGTTCTATTTTAGGAAATACGATCTTCAGCATTTTCTAGCATCTGGGTTGTGGGTAAATTAGTTTCTTTTTTCTTTACTGAGCTGCCTTTGGACGAGATGAACAGTCCATAATGGTAAAACTATGTTCCAGAATTTCCATATCTGAAAATATAGAGCATGGTGGTACATGGGAATGATCGAGTGTAGTCCAATTGTACAGTCTAAGTCACAGCATGCATAAAACATTTTCACTAGAAATGAACTTGACAATGTTCCTATAAGTTGCTTCAGGAGGTAACCGTGAGTCTTTCTTTACAATTTGCTTACATGTATACTAATTATAAAGTGACAGTAGGTTCTGATTTTTCAGATCACTAGTTCTCAATAGAAAGGAAAGGAAAAGGTTAAAAATTTGTGAAGATCGGTGGGTGTTCCTGCTCCAACCTGTTATAGGACTAGGAGATTGAATAGATTGACTTGTGGGGGACAACCAATCAATATCCATATTGAACTGGCCAGAAACCCTTGTTCTTCAAGATAGTATTCGATGTGGGGTATGCGGTGTGAAGAAAGAGCTCATGGATAGGTTTGATAGACAAAAGCTCAAGAAGACGGCGTTGAAGGGTAAAACGGAGCATTGTTGCTTTGATGGGCTATAATTGTGCCTGATTGATGCAAATCATGGAATCCGAAAAGCCAAGTCAGGAGGCCCACAAATAGCGGAGTGTTGAAGGCTTTCCAAGGTCATATTTGAGGTTAAAATCCATTTCAAAGATTTATTTCCTTTCCTTTTGGTGATCTAGATTTCTCTTACTACCTTAAACTGTTCGTGTTTTGAAAAAAATATCATTTTTATATATATATAAACAATACAACTCCCAAAATATTTTGAAACTAAAACATTTTATTTCAATTGAAAAATAAAATATCAAAATTGCTATAAAAGGCTAGTTTCGAAATTTCGCAACTGAAAATGAGAGAATTCCTTGTTGTGCTGTATACAGTATACACCATTCATTGCTGGTGGGCCTGCATCTTCGTTCATTTGTTTGTATTCTGTGTTTTTATTGGCAATTAATCCTCGTCTGATTGTCGAATTTTATAGGGCTGTGATTTTGTTTCGTCAGTCAGTCGGTGTCCGGGGAGGGAAAAACGGTGCTCACCAGATCGGAAAACAAAAGAGGCACGTGAGCCACTTTGCGTGCGCACGTGAGGTGCGAACCTTTTATTAATGTTTGAGATAACGTTGATTCGGAATTAATGTTTGAGATTCAGGCAAAATAAGTGCTAGATTCTCTTAGGGTAGTATGTCACTTGATGTTGGGTATTGGGTTCTTCATGATAGGAATTGATTAAACCCCATGAAACAAGAAAAAACATAACTGAAAAAACTAAATCGAGAAAAAAATAATCAAATTAACTGATTAGAAGATCCATAAAATACTGGTCATGATTAAAATTCACATGCATATATATATATATACACACACACACACACACACACACACCAATCTTAGCATGTCAGGGATGCTGGTTTTAGTCTCTTGTTACTTCTCATTCTTGTTACTGTCTGCAACAATAACAAAATATTGTTCACACCCTTATAATGCACTGTGGACTAAAGTGGTTTTTTTCTTTCTATTTTAGTCTTTTAATCCTTTAATTCATTGATTATGTCCTTTAATTTCAAAAGTAATAGCCAATAGCTTAAAATTTGTTCATTAGGGACAGTTGAAAGGAGAAGCAACCTAGAAAAAGCACCAAAAATAAATGGCATGTTTAAAGATGGGGCGCAAAGTACAAATTAGTCTAATTTCCAAAATTAGACCTTTCTAACCCCTTGTATTTTTTTAATTCAATTTTGATGCAAAACTGTACTTTTATTATATTTCAGCCCTTGGGTTTTTAAGGAGATAAAATTTCATCTAATTGTATCACGGAGAGAAAGATTGGTAGTGTCCATAGGTTCCATTTGCTAAAATGAGCTTAATGGTGGTTGTTTTAAACCTTAAAAAAAAAAATCAAAGTTGAGGGGAAAAAATCTAATTCAGTTTGATGTCATGTTTTGAGACCCTTTATGGTTCTTAAGTTGATAAATTGTTTTTTAGGGTTTGTGAAGGTGTTTTCTAGGTCATAACTGGTTACAAAAAAAAATAGTTTAAAGGAAAATAAGGTATGCTATGGTTTTTCAGCCACCACTAAGGTATCAAGAATCTATGTAGATAAGCAATACATTATCTTCTTTACCAAGTAACATGTCGACTGTTTTTTTAAGAAAAAAAATAAAAGTGAAGATTAAAAAAATAAGCCCAAACATTCAAACTTGACCCCATAAACCCATGTGACTGAGTATATGCTCAAATGCGCTAGGATACTAGGGGTGCTCTTCTAGCATGGTTGTCAAAATCATGATTTTGACACGATATGGAAGGGGTTTCGGAAACTCAAATCGTAAGATTAGATCGTAAAATTATAAAATCGTACTTGAATTTTTCCGTACAAAAATCATAAAATCACAGCTAAAATCGTGTAAGTACAAAAATCGTAAAATCATAAGTAAAATATTTCTGGATACAATACAACATAATTATGGCCATAAAAATTCATTAGTTAAGGTTCATATATAATTCAAAATAACTTAAAAATACATTACAAAACAATTATGTCCATAGAATTTCATTAGATAAAAACTAACAAATTTAAAATAAATATTCTGCTGATGTGCTATACAAATTAAAATCAGTCTCATGACCGTCATTTTCCTCGTTCGTTTTAATACATTCATCAAAAGCATTATTATTGAAAGGATTATCAGTACTAATACTGATACCAACACCGATATTGCTAGTACTAGCTCCCAACTCCAACAAATTATTTCGACATCAGGATATGAAAATGATTTAAAAATATCAAATTTTTTTAATTTAAAGTAAAAAATAAAAAAATATAAGTATAAATTTTAAAGTTAATATTACTGATTTTCAAGAGTGATTCCATGATATATATATATATATATATATATATATATATATATATATATATATATAATTTTTATTTTTTATAAAATCAACACAACAATTTTATTTTTTTATAATATAGATTTTTTATAAAAAAAATTTTATATGTGTGTGTGTGTTTTTTATTTTTTATAAAATCAACACAACAATTTTATTTTTTTATAATATAGATTTTTTATAAAAAAAAATTTATATGTGTGTGTGTGTGTGTGTGTACACAAACACACACACACAATTTGTCTAGCGAAAATGGTGGACAAATTGATTTGTCCGATGTGGGACAATGCAATTTGTCCCAAATCGGAAAAATAACATTGTCCCACATTGTTTGTTCAATTTAAATAATCTTCACTCTTTAGCTGAGGCAAGCAAGGTTCAAACTTTTCCATACCCAATTTATTCCACATCGGATAAATAATTGAGAAGACAAATTTTTGTGTATAAATATAATAGGCGAATGAGTTGACTTTAAAATTTTGAAGCAACAGGATCGTAAAATCAAACCGATCCGGTTTGATTTTACGATGTTGACTGATTTTGATCGAGTTTGACCGAGTTTGACCAAAATCAATTTTTCTACCCGAGTTGACAAGGTTTGATGAGTTAGCTCGTAAAATCGGATGATTTTACGAGTCAACTTGCGATTTTGACAACCATGTCCTCTAGGTTCTTTTGTGGGCATTTTTTATTTGCGATCATTTCGTTCTTTATTTAGTTGCAAGATAAATTTAACAAAAAGATTTATTAGATCTATCATTTCATTCCTTATTTAGTTGCCAGATAAATTTAACAAAAAAGATTTATTAGATCTAGTTGGGTCCTTGACGTAGATTGTAGATTCAATGAGTTAAGAGACAACATTTGATACTTTTTTTTTTATTTTTAATACATTTTTTCCCTCAATTTTTAAAAAATATAGTTTAAATCTTTGTTTAACTTAAAATAAAAAAAAAATGCTATTTCATATTTTTTTATCAGTTTAGCTTAATAAAATCAAAGCCTAGTTGAGATCATGTCCCCCAAAAAAGAGTTTTTATTCATATTTCCAAAAAAAAAAAAAAACCGGAGATGTAACCACAATTTCTCAAATGATAAAAGAACTGTTCTACTTTGAGTACGTAAGAAAATATAATGAATAGAACTATTCTTTTCAAGTCACTAGTAATATTGGAAATTGAAAAAAAAAAAAAAAAAAAACCAAATATATTTATCAACTCTTCAGACAACCAAGAGTCAAACTAGACATCATGATAGTTTACATTTTTCTAGTGTATATACATGTAATATATGCAGAGTCACATCGTTATATACTTGGCCACGACAGCTTGATCAAATAACCGAAAACTCGACATTATATATAGCCAGCGCAAATGATCATAGTACCATTCCGGCAAGGAGTTCTTCTAATTATGCTGCTTCAAGCATCGGATGCTTTGAGTTTTTAGTTCTCGTTGGAATTGGAGACTTCTGACCAACGGATTCACTAGCTGAACCTTTATGGAGCTTTAAATTTGACAAAGCATCAGTTAGCGAGTCAGTGGATTCCAAAGTATCCATTTCTCCCGATGTATTGCCAACCTCGACTTTCGAGATTTGAAGGTTTTCACTTTCTAATTCCAACTCTAACTTTTCTAACTCCTCTTCTATATCTTCATCTTCAATGCCTGAGATTGGATTTGATTCTGCATTTGACAAAGAAAAAATCCTCAGACAAATCTAAGAAACTAAATTTGCTGAAATGGTAATGAATTTCCAGCTGGCATTAGCTATAGTTTATGTGTAGACATAGAGGGAGGGGAGACAGGGAGGATACCTAGAGCCTTTTCAACTTGTTTTTGTGCATCATTACTCTCCTCAAGTTCTTCTAAACAGAGTTCAACCTCCTCTACCGATATCTTATTTTGTTTCATTGCTTGAGCTCCAATTCTGATGGCCTCAGTTACCTGGCATAAGGAGACAAGTATTAAGGCGAAATGATTTTCCGCAGTGAAACCTTGCTAGGTGGCTCCTTCAATTTGCGAAAGTTAAACTCGCCAGTCATGAGATCATAGAATTCATTTGTCATCAGTAACAATGTATGGAAAAATGACTTTTTTGTTTTATAATAATAATAATAATCATAATAATAATAATAATAATAAAAAGAATGGGAGATTGTGTTGGTGGAATAACTAAGTTGACATCAAGGCAATTCAGACTTCAGAGTTGCAGCAGAATCTAATTGCAAAAGTTTACCTTTTGTGTAGATTCAGCACTTGCGATGACATGCAGAACTTCCTCCACTCTGTTCAAAAGTGACGTGCACCTTTCTCTACTCTCCGAGGTCAACTTCATCTCTCTAGCATGCCTCAGGGCTACTTTCTTGTTTCCAGAATTTAAAGAAGCTAATGCTGATTTTCTTGACCTGCACAGAGAATAAACTGAACCTGTGAGACAGGAAAACTTGTTTCAACTGACCTATCAAATTACCACTTTAAAATGCTGAATAAAAAACAAACCATACGAGATGAAAATATAGCAACAATTAATCCTAGTACAGAAGCCAATACAGTCAACAGACACGTCCACTTTTCCTGTTAACAAAGCTGGCCACATTTTTCAATAACGGCCATAAGACTAGACATCCCAAATTGTTCAATAAATGACAGGCTGGTGTGATGATCACTTGAAGGTATGGGTGAAGCAGAATTTTATGCTAGTCCAAGTTCACATGCAGGACATCATCATCAGTTTTTAGCTTTAAATATAGGCCTTTGTCACATAAGTTAAGACCAGGGATAAATAATTATAACCAAGCTAGCTTCAATCCTAGAGCAAAAATGTACTAGTGTACAAGTAAAAGGAGAAGTAAATACATTTCATATCGTCTGTCGATCACGTCAATTTGGTCCTCAAGCTTTTGTGTTGTCCAAATCAAGTGCAGGACATCCAAATCTAGACTTGAGATGGCGGGAACTGATTCTGATGAAAGGGAAATTTTCACTCCCTGCAAATAAGTTATTTAATTACTCTCCTTATTAACTGAAATGCGATGAATAGCAATTCTTCTAATGAATTCAGGTTGGAACAAGCTTTTGGTTAAGGTTGTTTTATGCATCGAAAATTTTAAAGGTAACTACGTTTATACTAACAAAAGTATATATTTTTATAATTTCATCTCTAGGCAAATGTAAAAAGAAAACCACATTTCAATACCTCTATAACCTCCTTAGAAATTGAGAAATATTGTGCTTTCCCAAGTCCATAGAGATAACTCAGGAGAGGAGCTGCCTCAGATGGTCCTCCACACATGCCCTGGAACTTGCTCATAGTAATAATGCACGAAGAAGTCCAGTGACTTTCAGATAAGCATTTGATAATTTGAGCAGTTTTATCCTAGATATCAAGAAAAGGAAATTCCAAACTTCATATTCTCAATAATTAAAACAACAGCAATATATAGAAATTCAAAAATTCCATAAAACTCTCTCTCTTCAGGCACAGTTTAAGGTGCCAACAATCATAAGCTAACGAAAAGTTATGAACCCATCAGTTACATTTCCAAGAATAATGCTGAAAGATGCCAATCAGCTTTTATTCCAAAACCCAGAACCCAGATGAGCGTTAAGAGAATAAATAGCTACCTACCTTCAATAATGGTGTTAGAAAGAGATGATCTTCAAGCATGACTATTTCTGGAGTAACAGGTGATCTGACCATCAAATTTCTCACTCTTCTGAATAACTGAGAGAGTCGACCACTACTTGGGTCTACAAGATCCACATTTCGCACAATATCACCTTCATTATACATTAAACACTGCAATATTAAAATAAAATAAGTACAGTGATTTAGAGTATAAAAAAAAGAGCAGAGGAAGTTAATTGAGTAATTACCAGTACATGATCAAGGCATAAAGGCGTTAAACCCCCTCGATTGAACCACTCCTCCTTTACCTTCACATTTTTTAACGAAAAAATATATTTTAGTATTAACTCTTGATTAATGAAAAAACAAATTAATAAAGAAAGAACCTGAGAAGGTCGAATGATGAAGAGGTCGAGATGTCGAGCAATTTTGAGGATTAAATCTTTCCAGAACAAGTATTTGGGTTCCCAATCGGATCTTTGCCCACTAAATGCTTTGAATCGGGCTGTGGCCATTATTTCGTCGTCCCAATCGGGGACTTGTTTTCTTATGAATTCCTTCACCGGCGACACGGGATCCATTTTTATTCTATTCGGAGCTGATGCTTGTTGAATTTCAATTCTATTCCCGCTTCGCTCACCGAAATCGTGATTTGAAGGAGAAAATTGGAATTTTCTAAGGAACCGAAATTTCAAAATCCCGAGTCTGGATGGATGTTGTGGTCAGCGAGCGGTACTTGAAGGAAGGTTGGATGGGGACTAGAAGAATTAACAAATAACTAAAAGAATACGAAAAATACTATTCATTACTGTTCATTGTCTCTGAAAACACTGTGGACGCGAGCTTTTTCATCCGTGTGTCGCGCGAGTTCGTCCACCCTATTTTTTTTTGTTTTTTCCGCCTGTGAACAGTGCATTACCGATTAAAGCCCCCGAAAAAGACAAAATAGTGCACAGTTGCAGGGGCTCTCTCGGGTTTTCTCACTTTCTCGGAACAGTGCACTGCCGAAAAAGGGCCCAGAAAACGACAAATTAGCTAACAAGAGACGGGGGCAGCGCCGTCCTTTCCCTTCCGGTATTTTTGTAATTACGGGTTGGGTCAGGGGCGATCCGGTAATTCGCCCATTATTTTATTATTTTTTCCCGCGGCCGCCTGGCGCGTGTCCATCCCGCGCCAGCAAGGTTCCGCGCTTACGCCCCTCTTTGGCGGCGCGTGCGACTTATTCCCACCTTCAAAAATTGACTTCCGCCTCTCCAGACGATGCGCCGGGAGGTCCTCTATCCTCCGTCGCGGCGCGTTCCATCAACCGATGACCGGTTAAGCCGCGGCGGACGGGTTTCGCTCCGACGTCCCTTTTCTCTCTCCTCCCGCCCCCAAATGCAGACAAGGTCCCTGATGTTTGTGTGAAGTTCCATTTGGTCCCTAAGGTTTTTATTTCTTTTTTATTACTGATTTATTCAAATTAAAGTTTTATTGTTTTCAATTGTGCCCTCCAATTAAAACTGATTATATAAGAACGTTTTATTTCAGTCCTTATACTTTTGATTTTGTATTTATTTTTTATTCAGTCAATTATTCCGGTACAGATGTTTTGATTTCTTTGATTTGGTCCTCCAATTGAAATTGGTAATATATACAAAGTTTGATTTCAGTCCCTATTCTTCTGATTTTTTTAAAAATGGCAGCAGTTTTCAATATTTATTTTTGGTCCTCCGAATTTGTTTTTCTTTAATTTTATCCTTTAATTGGAATTAATTTAATATATGTTATTTTTCATTTCGGTTCTTATTCTTTTAATTTTTTATTTGTTATTAATTCATTGTTTTTTTTTTGTTTTTTTTGTATTTTTAATTGATTGATTTTTTTATTGTTTTTTATACAAATATTATGCTTTTTTGTAATAATTTCCCTAGGCAATTTAATTATTTGAATTCCTTTTTTATTAATATTGCTCATTTTTTCTCTTTGTTCATTTATTTTGTTTTTTGCTTCTCTTTTTTTTCTTCTTTGGATTGGGTGATTTTTATGATTTGATTATTTATGCAATAATCATGATATTATTACTTTTGTCCATGTATATATAAGTGTGTTTAACACAACAATAATAATAATAATAATAATAATAATAATAATAATAATAATAATAATAATAATAATAATAATTTAATTGTTTTTCTTGCTTCCCCTTTTGTTAATTTTTTTCCTTCATATAATTTAATAATTTTTATTGTTTTGACAGTAATGGCAATGATATTTTTTTTTCCTTTTGTTAAAGTTTCTAAAATATTTTTAGTCTTTCATTAATTATATGTTCTAATATTTATTGAATATTATCTCATAGGAATATATATAAAGCAAAGAAAACATGACCTAAAATTTTTTAAATAAAAAAAATTAATATCAGTATTCTTAAATACATGTAATATAATCATATAATGATAAATCGGATAAAATAAAATAAAAATTGTCTTCGAATTTTAATTTTGTACTTAACACAATAATAATAATAATAATAATAATAATAATAATAATAATAATAATAATAATAATTTAATTATTTTTCTTGCTTCCTCTTTTGTTAATGTTTTTTTTTCCTTCGTATAATTTAATAATTTTTATTGTTTTGACAATAATGGCAATGATTTTTTTTTCCTTTGGTTAAAGTTTCTCAAATAATTTTAATCTTTCATTAATTATATGTTCTAATATTTATTGAATATTATCTCATAGGAATATATATAGGGCGAAGAAAACATGACCTAAATTTTTTTAGTAAAAAAAATTAATATCAGTATTCTTAAATACATCTAATATAATCATATAATGATAAATCGGATCAAATAAAAAAAAATTGTATTCGAATTTTAATTTTGTACTTAACACAATAATAATAATAAGAATAAGAATAATGATAATAATAATTTAATTGTTTTTCTTGCTTACTCTTTTGTTAATGTTTTTTTTTCTCTGTATAATTTAATAATTTTTAATCTTTTAGCAGTGATGGCAATGATATTTTTTTTTTCCTTTTGTTAAAGTTTCTAAAATAATTTTAGTCTTTCATAATAATAAAAATAATAATATAATTATATTCAGCTTAAAAATAATAATAATAATAATAATAATAATAATAATAATAATAATAATAATAACAATAATAATAATAATAATAACAATAATAATAATAATAATAATAATTATAATAATAATAATAACAATTTTTTCAATAATAATAATAATAACAATAATAATAAGAACAATAATAAGAATAATAATAATAATAATAATAATAATAATAACAATAATAATAACAATAACAATAACAACAACAACAATAATAATAATAATAACAATAATAATAATAACAATTATTTTTGTTAGTAACTCTTTTGTTAATATTTTTTTTGCTCTTCATAATTTAATAATTTCTATTGTTTTGACAATAATGGTGTTAATTTTTTATATATATATTTTTAGTCTTTCGCCTAAGAATATATATAGGGAAAAGAAAACATGACCTAGGATTTTTTTAATATAAAAAATTAATATAAGTATTCTGAGATACATTTAATATAGTTATATAATAGTAGATGATCTGCCATACAATTACAAATAACCGATTAAAACACATTCACAAATTTAATTTTTTTATTTATAGAATAATGTCTATTTTTGTCCATGTATATATAAGTGTACTTAACACAATAATCATAATAATAATAATAATAATAATAATAATAATAATAATAATAATAATAATAATAATAATAATAATAACAATAACAACAACAACAACAATAATAATAATAACAATTATTTCAATAATAATAACAATAACAATAATAACAATAATAACAATAATAATAACAATAATAATAATACCAATAATAATACCAATAATAATAATAATTACAATAATAATAATAATAATAACAATAATAATAATAACAATAATAATAATAATAATAACAATTATTTTGTTAGTAACTCTTTTGTTAATATTTTTTTTGCTCTTCATAATTTAATAATTTCTATTCTTTTGACAATAATGGTGTTAATTTTTTTTATATATATTTTTAATCTTTTGCCTAAGAATATATATAGGGAAAAAAAAACATGACCTAGGATTTTTTTAATATAAAAAATTAATATAAGTATTCTGAGATACATTTAATATAGTTATATAATAGTAGATGATCGGCCACACAATTACAAATAACCGATTAAAACACATTCACAAATTGATCAATAAACTACAACAAAAAAATATCACACCAAACAATCAAATAATTCACCATACAAATGGATACAAAAAATATTTCCATAACCAGTAAACACAACTGAATAAAGAAAAATTAGATGATCGACCACACAATTACAACAAAACCAACCACCAACAAATTCCCGATTGACTACAGCAAACAAAAATCTCTAATCAATATAATCTATTACATTTTTTCGACCAACTGATTATATAATTATCGATCCAATTAAAACACACCAGATAATCAAAACATTGCAATTTTGCAATCTATGAGTTAATTAAATCAACACACAATTCAAATCCAAACTGTGACTAAATTATTCTCCAAGACAGTAAAATAATGTCAACAACCAACTAAATCAATGCAAACAAAAAATAATCTATCTTTAATACATTTCAGCGATTATAATATTGGTATCAACCAGTTAAATGCTTAATAACTGTTAAAAAATATTTAACAATCAAAACATTCAGTTCAAGACAACAAAATATCATCTTTCATTCATTTTATTGATTACAGATTTACATCAACCAATTAAATAACCATCAAAACAATCAATACATACTAAACAATTAATCAATTATGGTCTTGCAATACTCAAATTACAATTCGTTGATCTTTCATAAATTTTATCGCTTATCATTTTTAAATTTCAAAATTGAATTACTATCTGAGTTTTTAATCTTATAACAATAATCAACTAATTCAATACATAAAAAAAAATTATAGCATGATTTAAAATTTACAATTCTCTATCTATCAACTAAAAAATTTTCTGTTTACCACATAAATAATCAGTTTGCTACATATAAAAAGCCCGGCGCAACGCGCGGGCTACCCAACTCGTCTTAACTAAACCGACACCGTTTGAAGAAATTGCAAATCCAATGCTTGCAACTTCCTCCAGCCTTTCAAATAAGAATAACAGAAAAAAAAAAAAAAAAGAAGCAGTGAGAACTTTCAAGTCTAACTCATTTGATATTTGACTTCATTTTCTTTTAATTGATTATCTAGATATTTTTTATGTTATTTTTTTTATAACCGGGATGTTAGAGCCAGCTTGCGCGCACCACAACTAATTCTCGGATCTACTGAACATTCTGCAAGCTTAGTGAGCAGGTAAGGCACCGCGGGGATGACAAGCGTGCATAACACGGCTTGAATCTGGGGTGAGAAGAAGGGACAAGTCCCTTCTTCACCGATGGACCAAGACCCTGCTTATATTTTTTTATGTTAATCTTATAGACTAGAGTGATGTTTTGTGTATATAAATTATTATTTTTTATATTTGTTAGGATATATAAAGTTCAGCCTCAATTACTTATTAGAGTTTCATTCATAAAGTTTATTTGCTCATTAAATGCTTATTTTCTAGGATGCAATATATTGTGCTACATGGAATGAAGTACTTGATTATAAAGTGTGACTATTACAATAAACATGTTGTGTTTTTTATTTCAACGTGAGTGTTTCCATTTACTAGATATTTTAAACTCGATAAAAATATTGTTATTTTTCATGTGATGTCATATGGGCCAAATACGAGAATATTATAAAAATATCTCTAAAATGACCCATATTTTATATAAAATTTAAAACAAGTGACAATTAGAGTTTAGTGCACATTGAGTTCTAGTGATGGGCAAGCATATCCATGATGGATGGAGGTGCAAAATTAGGTTATATGTAAAGGATTCATAAATTGTTTTAATAAAAAGTTTATATCTTCCCCTTACACAAAGTAACCCTAAACTTTTGGCACAAGTTATAAGATTTTTATTCTTGACAATACAAAGATTTTTGAACAATTGCTCAATCATTCATCATGCATAAGGTATATATCATATTAATTTATTTTCTGTTTGTTTATATGCTTGACATATTGAAATTGCCATATGTATAATTAAAAAGTAATTATTGTCTTAATTTGAGGTGAATGATGCCATGTGCAATGCTGCCTTTCTTCTCATTAAAGTCAATTTCTTTAATTTTGTTTTTCAGTAATTGTGTTTTCTTGGATTAGTCATGGAGAGTCCTCTCCACGTAGCCGATCATGAAGTGTGTATTGTGGTTAGAGCATAGCCACTGTCTCTTAATGAAAACGACGTCGAGTTGATTATGATGATTAAAGCTACCAATGGGAGGCTTTAGAAAAAAAACACCATGCACGTGCTTGTGTTGCCTGCCTCGAATGCATATGGGCCAATGGATGAGGATAATCTTGAATAGACTCCACAGGCCTTGCTGTACAAAAAATGTGGCTGTGTTATTTTGGGCCGTTAACATCGAAGCCACATTAGTGGTAGAAAGCTGTCCAGCCGCGGCTGTGAAATAATTAGCGAAGTTAACGAGGACTTAAGGATAATTGATCTTTCTTGTCATCCTTTTTGGAAAAAGATGGATTAAAGATAATGAAGCGTGAGGAGAAGGCTACCTCTTTTCTTCTTCTTTTTTCACAAAATGATTTTGATTTTTTAAAAGAAATATATGAGATGGAAAGAAAAAAAAACTAGAATAAAAAAACATTTTGCTCCTCAAACTTTATGAATTACACAAATTATATAATTTTGGTACCTCAATATTTAAGTTGTCTTTTACATGATTTTTTAATAGTTGATAATATATTTTTGTTATTGTATAGTTAAATAAATAGTAGTTTAGAAAAAAGAAAATTATTAATCTCACTAGATTCGATTACTCAATTTATAGGTTTGAATTTTTACCTGAGCTACCTGCTTCACAAGTTTGATGGATCTACTTATCAAATCTAATGTTTTTTTTTAAAAAAAATTATGTCATTTTTTTTATTGATCATTGAAGTTGTCTTAGGATTCATTAATGTAATTAATTTATTTTGGATTAGCTCTTAGATAATTTAAGTTGAAACACAAGATAAATATAAAGTTAAGATCAAACCACTTAATTGAATTTAATATATATATATATATATATATATATATATATATATATATATATATATATATATATATAAAATACTTAATAAAGATAAAATTGATCATATTGCAATACATTACCCAAGTCAGTTTTTATATATATATATATATATATATATATATATATATATATATATATATATATATATATATATATATATAAACTGACTTGGGTAATGTATTGCAATATGATCAATTTTATCTTTATTAAGTATTTTTTTTAAATTTAGATACTCTATATTTAATTGACCGAAATTAAAAGTGTAAGTGCATAATTGATGGGTGGACAACAAGAGAGACCAGAAGCTACACGTGGAAGTACGACGACGTATGACGTTGGACTTACAGCTGGCTGAGGTAGTTGATGGGTCCCCCCGGAGGAGACACGACGGTGTCGAAGAGAGCGCCACGTATTTGTTTTGTTTCTGGGAGAGTTCGGGGGTAAAAGCAAAGCGTCTATGGGCAATCATTAAACCGTTACGACACATATCTTCTATTATTTTGGGGTTTTGTGGGGCCATCATTATCTCTCTAAGGAACAATTTTATTTTATTTTATTTTATTTATTTATTTACGTTGGAAATCGAAGAAGAAAGGCTTTTGATGAGAAAGATTTTCATTTTCTCTTTTGCTAGTATAACTTTTGAAACTCCAGCTAATGTTGTTAAAGTTTGAAATTTTAGTTTCTTTTTTGTTAAAATAGATCAAAGAACTTGAAGTATATATATTTAATCCATAAATAAAACTTTAAACTCTCAATGGTGAGATAGATTCCATTATTGAATTTTTTTCAAGGAATTTACACATCATATGAGATATTGCAACACTTGTTTTTTCAAAAAATCATACTTGTTCGGGCTAGATTGGAACAGTCTTATTTTTACCGAGATACAAAAACCTTATCAAGTTATTTGATCCACACCCAAATCGAAATCAATTCTTTATCATATTTTCATACTAATTCTTTATCATATTTTCATACTTGAGTCAATACAACCTAAATTTCCTAGCACATACCTTAAGGTAGGATTATGGTCTTTAATAAATCTCATTATGATACCACACTTTTCTCAACTAGCTCATAAATTACTAGTGTAATATCATTTTTTCCTTAATGGCTACCTCTTGTCTGGACATCTACTTTTCTCTTTAATCATTCATGAGCACTAACTTCTTCACCAATAATACAACGAGTCACGACAAACAATAACTCAACTTTTTAGCTAATGTCCATCATTACACCATTAAGGTAAACTGACATGTCCAAGGTTTATAAATACCTTAAATCATCAAGTATACATCTTAGATTCAATACTTAACTTTCACTAGTTCATTTTGATACTTAACTTTATTAAAAGTAAACCCACAAGCCACAAGCCATTGTTTTTCTCTTATACTGGTCATTTATCCACATATTGTTTCCAATCTCTCACATTACTCTCTTACTCTGCATACTCATCTTTATTTACATTTACTAACTTAGACATCAGAGAGTCATCTATTCTAATAAAGGCTTATTTTACAAGGAGTATGAAAGTTATCACATTAAAATGGATTAATGATCAAGCCTAATTACTCCGTCAAATAAGATCAAAGCTATAAAAAGCAAAAGTCAAGCTTGAAGTTTTAAAACATTGTTTTTTCTTAGAATTAGATAAAACTAATCCATTCTTGTTTCACTCTACACCTAAAAGTTCTTTCCATAACTAACAACCAAGAAACTTTAAGATATATAAACGTAATTGAACTCCTCATCATTGGCACTTCATCTCATTAAGATCTCTACCAAATATTTATGTAAGTAAAAATGATCAACAATACTTTTCTAGTTATATAAGAACAACTTCATACTCTTTCATTCCCTTATTGAGAAACACAATATATAGCTTCATTGCATGTACCATTAAATACAAAAAGAAAACTATAGTCTCCTAAAATGAATAATGTAGAATGACATATAAGTATGTGTAAACAAGAATACTCGTATTTTAACTCTTTTAAGAAGCCACTCTTGTTATAAGGAATGCTTCTCATTAAGTCCCAACTAAAAAAGTAAATACTATCATGAAACCACTTCTAATTCTTACTCGTATACTCATTTTCAAAATAGACCTAGACATGATAAAAGATCAACAACCACACAAACTCTTGAGAATGAATATAGCCCCCACTAGGTGAGAGATTCTTCACTTTATCTTTAAGTGTTACACATCTCTCTTTAAAAGATTGTTTCTCTATAAAAATCAACATAACAAACTATGATGGAATTATAGACCTAAGAGATCCCATGTAGAGCAAACAATGCATTCTAGAATTTATAATATGAGACAATAACACCATGTACAAAGTCTTTCCAATAATATTACGTGGGTCTACTTAATTGTGGCATCACAACCTAGAAACGGGTGCAGTGCTTAACTTTCTTGATCTAACACCAAACTCATCTTTCATTTTAGTACAAGCATACCGTCTAAAAAAATATCATTGAGCTCTACACCATTATAAAATGATAAAATGAAAGCAATCTGGGATATCTTCAAAGGCTTAATGAGAAAATACTCGGTGTGGAGAATAAATTTGAATCTATTATCATAAAGGGTTTTGAATAATAAAATTTGCAACTATTTTTTTGTTATAGGAATGACCATATACTCTCTTTGACACAACTCTTTTCAACATGAAATAGACAATTGCAATTGTGATGAATAAGGTTTTTAAGGAAAATTATTTTTTCTAAATTATTTTTATTTAATTTTTCTATTTAGTTTAGAAAATTTAATTTAATAATTTTATTTTCCTAGTTTGTTTAGGACTTTGATTATTTTTCTTTTATTTTTAGGTTTCTTAGTTTGTGTATATTGATTTTTAGATTTATTTAAGGATTTGTAAACCATTTAGAGAGGTAAACTACTTAGGAAGAAATATTCAGTAATAAAACTATGAATTAAGGTTTTTGTGTGATCTATTATTTTGAAAATGTCATGTTCTTATACTTATTATTTTATTGTGTTGTTTTCATCTATGTGAGCTTGTATTAGAACCCAATGATTTCTCTTGATTATTTATTGTGTGAAATTGAATAACCATTAGTAAAAGAGGTGGTCGTGAAATAGAATGTGCTCATACATTAGGGAACAAGAAAGTTTTCTATTAGGAAAGAGGCATTCAAGAATTGGTGATAAAAGACATAGAAAGATAAATTACAAAATTAACCAATCAATTAGGGAAAATAAACATGTAGAGGCAAGTTGCATAATTATATTGATAATTAATAGAGTTTAATAAGAGAAAACTTAGAGGAGAGTGATCATGAATAATTTTAAGAACCCATTTAAAAAACATAAGCATGTGAGATAAGTTTTTGATTGATGAGTATCGTAAAGAATTTTTTGAACCTATTTATGGTGAGATATATGTGGATTGGTATTCTTAATCATTTTATGACTCTTATTTTGATGATGATTATGTTAATGAAGATATCACATATAATGACATTAATGATCATGATTGATAGTGTTCTTGTTAATAAGTTAAAAATTGAGTGTAAGGAAAATATAAAAAGAGCTTAATAAATTAAATGTATTGATTTAAACTATATTGATCTTTTATATTACATGTTTCTTGTTTCAAAAAAGGTTAGAGAAAAAAAAAACTCATTTCTATTAGATTTTATCTATTATAATTTTACTAATTAAATATTAAAATAAAAAATTATAATATATAAAAAATCAATCAATTTTGTACATAAAGAAACACTCAGAGGTTGTTTACAGTTAAGAGGCAGCAAGTGCTGGTGAGCAGTAATGCAAAGTCGTCATAATACTAATAATAATGGCAGACAAATAAGTGGGAATCCAGCACCGATCTGGAATGTACACGACGGGGTAAAATTGAATAAACCAAGTTAAAAAAAAGGGTTTGCCGACAATTACTGTCCATAACGATGCAGCTGACGTGTCCGATTCTGGACCCTTGATTTCCCTTCATCTCAAACATAATTTAAGGTAAGGAATTATCAGCTTGTCAAAACCATGAAAAGTCCTGAAGACAATTCCAATGGGTGAAAAGTCAATGGCAGTGTCCTGTGGGCTTGGAGAATCTAAAGTGAAACTTGACCTTGTGCACAAACATGATATCTGATTTCGTTTCACCTTCGCAATCAATGAATTTGCATGGTCATGATAAGCAATCATGGGAGTTTTACAATGGACGAGAGTCATCTCATTGCCTCCCCGGCAGGGGGGGCTATACGTGGACGGTGGGGATCGTCGCAAGGCCCCACGTTACAGCTTTGCTTGAAATTGTGTGTTCAATAAAAAAAATATAATATATGATGCCATGTCAAATGAATATTCGGTTTGGACTCCATTCTGTGGCTCTCCTAGGGCTACAATTTCCCCTACTTTTCTTTCCGTGACGATGCTTTCAGGTCTGTTTATAGTACTTGACCCGAAGATCGTGACACATTTATACGAGATATGAGTTTTAAAAATGTTTTATTTTAAGACAATGATGGTGCAAATACATTTCTTGCTTTTAACCTTAATTAAACTCAAGAAACCTATTTCATGGTCATCGTCAACCGCTTCTAGGGTTGCTGTTTTTTTTTCCAATGAACATTATTTATAGTTATTTTTTATGATACTCTTACTAGTGACTGGTTTATGGATGAGTGAAGTAGTTGGTTTGACTCTAAACCTACATGCATATGATTTCATTTCGTGCACTGAAAGATCCTAATATTAGAGAATAATATAAATTATATTTTGAGATCTTATCTAACAGTTTAAGTTTTCAGATGAGATGATTCTTCAATATAGTATCAAAGTCTTATTGACCAAGTTTCGAATCTCACCACCCTCATTCTATTTGATATACTTGAAGGGGTGTGTTAGAGAATAATATAAATCATATTCTGAAACCTTACCTAACAACTTAACATTTTATATGAGATGATTCCTTATCACCTAAATCTGAGACTTTCTACCAATTTTCGTTTAAACGAGGGCATTCTTACTTGGTACTCAACGACATCTTCATATTCATCATCTTTCATCCTTTTTGTTAAATTAAAGATAGCGAGATCTCATCATATTTAATAACATGGACTTGACTCTTAGTTTTAATTCTCTTAACAAATGATAAATCAATTATATTATAGACTTTTTGCAAGGAAGGAGTTTGTATAATATGTTGACATTTGGGTTAGATATTAATATCTCATGATAATTAAAAATGTTCTAATGATATGTTTGGTTGAAATACATTTAAATAGATTTTACATAAAAATCACATCAACAAGCATGAAAAATTAAATAACAAATCAATCAACAAGTCCAAGATACAAAAAAAATGAGGATGTAGTTCTTGAATATTAATTTTAGTGAGAATTATATATATCTTTATGTCTTATAGGGTAACACAAATTAAAAAAAAAAAAAAACACAAACTTCATGTTGCATGCATTATAAAATTGATAATGATAAATGTCTTTCCTCTACCAGGATTAGGTTTATATTGATCATGCTTATATGTTTTGCACTCAGTTAAATTTGCGTTTTAATTATAGTACAATGTATAAAAGTTTAGGAACATGTTAATTTTATTTATCTTAGGCCAAAAGGTTCGTCATAGATTTTATATCATAGAACTTCTTTTTCAATCTATTCTTTTCAGGTAAAATAGTTTTTTGCCAATTTGATAAAGCTATCATATTTGACCTCACTCAACTTATAATCTGTCTTGATGATAAACACTTAAGTAATGACTAATAATTTACTATGATTTATACACCCATCCCATAATGGTTTATCAAAATATTTTAAAACTTCAAAAAACTTAGTTGCATTCATATTTGGTCCTTACACACGAATTTTCACTTGAATAGCCATGATACATACTTATTTTGCATTCATCATCATGCTCCTATAATGATTACTATTACTAGATATAACTTCATATGCATTGCTAGAATTGGATGTTGAGCCAATAGTCTTTTTTAACATGGTCCTATAAGAACACATTTTTTTTTTATATGGAAACCAACACAAGTATTTTTCTATGAATATTTTTGAGAACATGCATCATCACAACATTTGATTTGTGGAAATTTTTAATTTTACACTTTACACATAGACATCAAATTTCTCCTAATATTCTTAAGATTTGAAAGTGAAAAATTAATAAAACCCTCAAACCCTTTACAATAATCTTCCTTATACAACTTGTGGGATGAATTTCAAAATATCCATGTACGATAATTCATTACTTAGGAAATCCATTTAGAATATTGATGACAATATTTATTAATAATATAACCATCAATTTAAAAATCAGCTTTGCTAATTAAAATTAATTCACAATCTAATAACAAATAATCATTTATATACAAACTTAATGTCGTGTCAAAAGATGAACTAAATAAATCTAATTAACAAGTACTTGGTACCCGACTAATTATCTATCATTTGTTCAATTCGGACTTATTCAACATAAATTAATATAATTCAAATGCTATTAATTCCATAAAAATATATATTTTTTTAACTTGACAATGAAATTGATAAAAATATGATTGATACGCATTAAATAACCCATCATTTCTTCTAGTATAACCCACCTAAGTTACAAAAACAAACTCATTTTCAACTTTTTTCAAATCCCAGACAAACTCTAATATATATATTGTTGTTTTGATTTGTAGTTATACAAAAAAAAAAAAAAAAAAAAAAAAAAAAAAAAAAAGAGGAAGAAGAACAAGAAGAGGGGCGAGGTTGTTGTAGGCTAAGACCATCTTTAAGTTTATCAACGAGATTTCAGATAGAAACTGGCGATGTAATATTTCCCAACAAATACTTTGTTATCATTATTGTCATTGAACGTTCTTTCGTATTTGAAGAAGAAAAAAAATAGTAATGTGAATTAACAGTATATCATCGTATAAGAACTGATAGATGACATGGCCATAGGTGGGGTCTAATTAGACTTATGTCACTTGTTAAGACCCCACCAACATCACAACCTTATCTGATTGCCCCCATTTTCTTTCCCTGTGGGGATAAATCTGAAGTGGGAAGTGCTTTAATGAGGTTAGATTGCAGAGTTCAGCTGGGATGGAGGGGCAAATGCGTACCATACACCTAAATATGATTCTGATAATTAGCACACTCGTGTAAGCAATGAACCTAGACAGCCCAAGGTTTTCGATCTCACTCATGGCCGGATCTTCTTGTCATTTCTCCACGATCCTTGTTGGCCATGACCTAATTTCTGGTCTCAATCATCCATCTGTTCAAATTGTCAATAAGTTCGCAATCTTGAAAAGGGGAATAGGAATCACTTTCTGTCTTTCAACAGAAATTAATTTTAAATTTTTGAAACTGTCATTTGTGCTGTAGATTTCTAACTGTTACTCCATATGTATTGAGAGCTTAATTACTGGATTGTCGATGTGTTTATTCGTGTTGGGAATATGATATCTAGCTAGCTGTATGTATGTTGGGCTACCACTACTCTATTTGAAGACCTTAGTTCTGGAAAGGCCGAGCTGGGGCCAGGTTTCGGTTATAGATCAGGTTGATTATTGATTCAAGTCAATATAAAGATAAAAATAATTATTATTATAGTTTTAAGATATGATGAGGTAGTCAATCCAAGATAAAACTAATGCCATGGGTCATGATGGTTAACCCGGTTGACTTGAAGCAACAAAAGATAAAAATTATTATTATTATAGTCTTAAAATCAAATTTAAGGGTCGTCCTAAAGCAATGCTTATGTTAGGGGTCAAGAGAGTTAACTTGGGTTGATCTAAGTCAATGATTATTACTACTACTACTTTAGTTCTAAAACCTAATTTGATGGTCAACCCGAGGCAAGGACTTGGTCACGAGCTGGTAGGGTCAACATCAGTTCTAAAATCTGACTTGAGGTTTACCTAGGGTAGGTCTAGGTCACTAGTCGGGAGTGTCAACCCGAGTTGAACCAAATTAAAAAAAATCAAAGCAACCTTGTTCAAATAAAAAAAATCAACAAATTTTTACTTGTGTTTTATCTCAAGTCTATAAGATCGAAAGTCTACTTGGATTTTTGATTGAGTAAGATTGAATTGGTCCTTCCTCTATTTTTTATTAAATCCACACCGGTTCAAGCCATAAGACGAGAAAGTCCCATCTAATATTCACCAAACATAAAATAAGATAATTTTTAGTTTAATTCAAAGTAGACTAAATGCAAGACAGGATAGTTATGTTTATTGCACGATACATTGTGCAAATATAATTTTCATTTAGTTTTCTTGTATAGTTATCCTTCATGAATAATTAAGTTTATAGAAATAAATTAACCATTAAGGGATAGGCATATCTAATTTTCCTTGAGCTTTATGAATTAAGAATTTGAGACCACCTATAGGAAGTTTAAGTTTTAACCATTAAGTAATAGCTTGACGCCTACAATCACAATTATTAATTAATTTTTTCTCCTAAGTTGAGGGAAAGAAGAAAATAAAAATTCTTTATTTTAATCCTCCTTTCTTCCAAATTGCTCAATTAACTTTCTGGTTAACTTTTCTTAAATGAACTTGTGACCTAGAATGCCATCAAATGATAAGTAGCACGTTAAATAAAAATATCATCATTTAAAGAAGTCATGAGTATAAAATGAGAATGGAGAATATTATAAATATCATTTTAGGGTTTTAGTTAACCTATGATTTTGATCTTATTGGATGTGTGAACTGTGACATTGCTATGGTCAAAAAGGCCATATAACAAAGTTACATGAAGACAAGCTACAATATGAGAAGGAAACACTCATTATTTAGGGTTAGGTTAAAGGTTTTCCTAATTTATTTTTCCATTGCTTAATCAATCGTTCTTCTAGGAAGAGAAAGTTTAAGGGCATGCTCATAATTTGATATTTCATTGTCATATTATATTACAAACACAATAAACCGCGTGGGTTTTCCACTGTAGCACCAGACTCAGGCGACTGTGGACTCGAGCAGTGCACGCCCGGAATTGGCCCTCGGGCGCGCGCGGAGAGGGGCTGGCAGGCGGGGACAGTTTCGCCTTTTCCTGTCGATTTTCTTTTTTTTTTTTCAAATATTCATTTGTGAACAGTGTATTGACGATTTCGTCCCCGGTAATAGGACAAAATAACGGTTCCGGCTGAGGGGCACCGGCGTAATTGCGCGCGGCCGGACCAGGTCGGTCCGGTCCGGTCCGCCGCAACTATTGAATTTTTTAATATTTTCCGAAATGGCTAAATACGGTTTTAGCCCCTAATATGACAAAAACCATGAATTGGGTGCAGGGGTGGAACGGTAATTGTCCCTATTTTTCAAATTCTTTAATCGGCGTCTGTCAGGGCGTGAGCGCACGCGCCAGGCGGTGTTCCGCCTCACGCCCTGTTGAGGCGGCGCGTGCGGCCTCCTCCGGTGGCCGGAAATTGTATCCCGGAGGACAGAACGATGCGCCGCCGAGTGCTCTTCCTCCCGCGGTGGGGCGTGTCACCACCAGATGTCCGTGGACGCGGAGGAGGCCGGTTGAAGCCGCCGGCCACGTTTCTCTCTCTCCGGAATGGCAAAGTTGCACTTCGGTCCTTCAACTTTCAATTTCCGGATTGGCTGTATATAACTCAATCAATTCGGTACAAAAGTTCCGATTTTTTCAATTTCGTCCTCTGATTTCAATTGACAATAAATGTAAGTTGCATTTCAGCCCTTTGACTTTTAATTTTTGAATTGAAGCCCTTGATATTTGATTTTCATTTCAGCCCTTACACTTTATTTTTTTTTAATCCCTACTTTTGTCCATGTATATATAAGTGTATTTAACACAACAACAACAACAATAATAATAAGAATAAGAATAATAATAACAATAATAATAATAATAATAATAATAATAATAATAATAATAATAATAATAATAATCATGATTTAATTATTTTTCATTCTTACTCTTTTGTTATTTTTTTTCCCTCCCGATAATTTGATAATTTTTTTTCCGGTAATAGCAATGATATTTTTTTTAAAATTTTTTTTATCTTTTGTAAAAGTTTCTGGGATATTTTTAGTCTTTCATTTATTTATGTTTCTTTCATTATTAACATAATAATAATAATTATAATAAGACTAATAATAATAGTGATTATTATTAATATTATAATAATAGTGATTATGTATTCTATTATTATAATAATAGTGATTATTTATTCTTTCATAATAATTATAATAATAATAATAATTTTAATTTGTTTTTCTTGCTTGCTGTTGTGTTCATGCTTTTTATTTTTTTCCCTCGGTCTAATTTAATAATTTTTTTGTTTTTATTCTGGCGGCAATAATAATTTTAGATATTAAGACTCCGATGTTGCTATTGTGATAATATTTTAAATTAATATTGCTTCCTTTTCCGTTTTTGTTTTTATTTGCTCTTTTTATTAATTGATTTTTATAATTTTATTATCTGCACAATAATGATTTCAGTAATTTTTTTTTTCTTATTCAAATATTTTGCTCTTTTTTCTAATGTTAGTGCGCGCTCTTTTGTGATAGTTTATGACGCAATACAAATATTCTAAAAAAATGTAATCTATGCTTACGTGACAAACTCAACTCAAAATTTTAAACATTTAATCTTTGAATCTATAATTTTTATTTACTTATATCATATAAATTTATCGTTGTAGATTTAATTATGTTAAATTATATACAAAAAAATAACCGCGGCAACGCGCGGGCAATTATCTAGTGATATAAATATAGCACGAAGACTATTCATGGAATATTTTCCTTTCCACAAAGCATATATATATATATATATATATAGTGATTTGATTTCTATATTTTCTGTATTCATCTTTATTGAATGAAAAATCTGCGAATCTTTCCATGGCGCACGATAATTAATATAAAATACTGTTGATTTTACTTAATTATTCCAACTTAATATAATAACATTATCATTTTCCCTATAAATGTTATATTTTTTTGTAGCCCCTTTTAAATACAGTACTAAGATATTATCTTTCTTCTAGGGTAAAAGATACCATGTGCCTTTTATTAAATCCAATTGCAGCAATATACATTGGATATGGTGGGATAGACACAAAATATATGCAAAACTGTTACTAGAGATTTTGATTTAAGTTTCTTGGTTAAGCCTTTAACCCACTTAAAGGTGTTTTTAATAACATGATTTAAAATAATTTTTATTTTAAAATATAGAATTAATATTTTTTTATGTTTTTCAATAATTTAAATATTCTTGTAATTAAATCATTGAGAAATAATTAAAAAAAAATTAATTTTATATTTTTTAACAAAATCATTTGAAAAAAAATACTTTTAAAAAACACCGTACATGTTAAACAATGTCTAATGAAGTGAATTAAATTTAGTAGTACTTTTTTTCAACCTTGTATGTGATCAAATTTTGGATTCATGTACCAAGAACTTGGGAGTTTAGAGGAGATAGCTAGTTGCATGGTTGTTGAAATCGTGAGCTAACTCATAAAATATGATTTTATGAGTCACCTCGATAAACCTTGCAAAATCAAGTTAAAAAATCGAAAAACACTGAAATCGGGAGTTGACTCGCTAAACTTGGTCAAACTCGTAAAATTAGTGAGCTCGTACTGATTTTATGAGTTAACTGTTAAATAACTTAAATTAATTAACTTTCTTTGTAGAGCGTAGTCTCAATTGAAGTGAACCACCTCCTAATGGTAAAATAGAGCTTTCATGGATTCACTACTATTACTGCATGCATTGGTCTAGACACTTATGTTTCCATTCAAGTTCCCCCTCCTAATGGTAAAATAGAGCTTTAAAACATTTATACCAGTGATTACTCCATATGTTTTATTTATTTATTGATTGTTTGAAATATGTAGACTTTGAGGTTTTGTTGAGATGAATATGCATAAAAGTTTCTTTGGGCTTGTTTTTGTAGTGGGATTGTTTGGAATGTTGATTGAGAAATACCCTTTCGAGATGATATGAAGATGTGTGTTGTAGCTTTGGATATTTGGCTTTCCATTGGTGTTTCTGGATTGTTTGTAATGTTGATATGAGGGTTCCCTTCGGAAGTTCATAGCTTTTGTTGCCTTGAAAATTTGAGATTGATTGTGAAGGTGTATACCAATCTTTGCAAGATTCTATTTTCTTTTGATATTTGGATTTCCAATGGTGTTTCTAGGATTATTGTCAATTGGGGTGGTTGTCGCGATGATGTTTTTTCGCTCTTCGCGCCCCGTCATCCCTATTGGGTAGATGACGCGCAGTAAAAGAGGGTGTTTTATAATCATAAAGTTACGACTATAATTCTTATGAGTCGCCACCTAGTATCAAGGTCACTAGGAAAACTAATGGTAAGGAGACTTGTTGTGCAAGGAGAAGACACATCACCCCCAATGCACCCTAACTAAGACAAGCTGCATTGTTGTTTGATTGTTTTTTTCTCAAAGTTAGAACTTTATTCATTGATCTATCCTAAGGCTCGAGTTAGATCTTTCTCCGTGAGAGAGCCTCTGCCTTAAGGGAGTTGAGAACCTAACAGAAACAAATTACACTGGATTTTGAAAACTCTTTTTTTAACTATCTGTGAGTATACTTTACAATGTAATTTTACACACTAATAGCTAAAACAAAATAATTGCTATTTTTTTTTTATATTTTGAAAAAATTCCAACGGATAATCGTATACTAGTTATGATATCCAATTTTTATTTCAAACCATGAGAAAGATATATTTGTTTTTCTGAAAAAAAATATTCTTGAAAAAAAAAACTTAGAATTCAGCTGTATGCATGAAAACAAACACAATTTGTTTTTTTTTTGTTTCTTTTTTGAAAATGCATTTTTTTATAAAATTTTTAAACAATAGTACAGCACATTCTTTTTTTTTTTACAACTTTACACATTACATAACATTTACGAGAAATAAACAAAAACAATAACAATTTAAACAAACATATAAGTATCTAAAATTACAAAATAAACCATCTCGGGAACACTGTTGACAGTTGAGGCAGCGTAGGAACACTAGTGGTGCGTTAGCTCACACGTCACCATCACTGGCGGCGTGGTTCCATGCTCCGCCTCCAGTGGAGCAGCAGGACAAAGGGAGTGGATATGCCTCTTTCCTTCCTTCTCGTGCCGGCGGTGACGTTTATGGTGACCTGCAAACATCGAGAAACTCACAAACACAAACACAAACACAAACACAAACACAAACAAGAATGTAGCTTGCTTTAGGTAGGGTGCACTGGGGGTGATGCTTCTTCTCCTTGCACAACATGTCTCCTTACCCAGACTCTCGCAGACCATTAGGTTTCCTAGTGACCTTGATACTAGGTGACAACTCCTAAGAATTATAGTCGTAACTTTATAATTATAAAACACCCTCTTTTACCACACCCCATCTCCCCAACAGGGATGGCAGGGCACGAAAAAAAAATCATCATGACAGATGGTGACTCCACTAGGGATTGTTTGTTGGACTGAGCTTTGCTTATGCGACTGTTTTCTTGATTTTTGGTCTATTCAATTTTAGCATGTATTTTTACTACTTTAGCATGCATTTTTACATTCAATTCATGCATGATATCAGGTTTGAATTAATGTCATCATGCATTTTAATTTTGCAAATACACCCAATTTTAAGTTAGGTGGGGAGTAGCGGTTTGCCTCATGACTTTTATTTAGAGTTCAGATTCACAAAACATCCAACTATGAGCTGAGAGTTTACTTGATAATGGCGGTCACATCGTGCCCTAACCATTTCTTGTAAACCCCTATATTACCTTCACATAAGGTGGTTACTGGGCAATTCATAAACCTTTGAGACCAGGTAGAGAGCTTACCCCTCAAGTAATGGCCTAAAACTTGCTTTTGGTACACTCCCCGATAATTCACACCTCATGTGTATGTATATATATTTACATCCCTATGCATCCATTATTGTCCATAACTTATCATCAATAGGCTGAAACATAGGTCCCTGAAGAGCTTCTATCCATAACACTTGACTCTGACGAAGAAATATTGATAACGAAGAATGTGTTCACCGTTATGTTCACTTCCAAGAAAAACAAGATTCTTTGAAAGCTAGCATGACTCATCTCGCCAACTTACTCAAGCAAGCACTAAGAAACCAAGTCTAAAATTACCACAACCCTTCATCTCAACTTGCCAACATCAATCTTCAAGCCAAAGATCCATATAAAAATTTCTTGAAAAGAAATTACCAGAAAACCCATTAACAGTCACCTCCGCTGCCATTGTTCTCAAATGAAATGTATCAAAAGTTGCTAAAATTGAGCAAATAGCCCCTGAACTTCAAGCACTTTTGTAGCCACCTTACCCTAACTGGTACAAACTCGGCTTCACCTGCGAGTATCGTGCTGGTAAAGCAGGACATAACATTCATACCTACAATGCCTTCAAGAATAAGCTCATGCAACTGATTAAAGCTGGTGAATAACATTTAAGGAAATTCCAAACCCTATGCCCAATTAAGCTTCAAGAAATAGAATGGTCGCTTGGTGGAAATGATGAATAAGGAGGTGTGTCCAGGTGTCCACACCATTAAAATGACCCCTACAAGAGCTTTTGAATAAGAAGTGCACCGAAATTGGAAAATGAAGCATGCTTTTATAATTGCTCTTTGTTTGGTCATGTCCACACACTGTGTTTCATTTTAAACCTATTTTAGTCTTGTCTACATTTTTGCTCATAATGCCACACGATCCCTTTTTTTAAACAAGCCTTTCTTTCTTAGGGTCATGTATTTTTTTGTGTTTATGATGTGCTCTTGCCTTTTTGTTTAAATAACACAAGCATATCTTATACCCTTTCATCTAAATTATACATGATCCCATGATTTCATAAAGATTTTGAGCAAATCAAAGTCTAATATGAAAGAAAAGTCAATTTGATGTCTGCTTAACAAATGAGTTCTGAGAATTCATGAGATTTCATTGAAAGGTAATCTCATACCTCTAAAAACCCACATAATAAAACCAAGCTCTTAGCTAAACAAATAATCAAAAAATCATTTCGCATGGAAAAGTAAAGCTTATCGATCTCGGATGCATGTTTTTGAAATAAGGAGAGGTCATATTTGATATGCTTCACAAGTCTCAAACATCATTTGCAGTCCTTGTTTGAGCCTAATAATTTTTCTTCAATTTTGTCCTTACTTCGTACAATTGTCTTGGAAAAAATCAATTTTATCTCTGAAAATTTCAATCTCCTCAATTGAAACTAAATTAAGCTCAAAAACTTATTTTTTTAATCAATTAAGCCTCTAATAAAATTATTTTGACCTATTTAAAGTATAATAAAGTCCTTACACTTAATTAAATCCTTCAATTGGACCCTGAATTAATTCCTGAAGATAATTATATTTTAAATTGGACCATGATAAAATCCAATTGGCCTATAAAAAATATAATTATACCTTTCAACTTAATTTTTACGCAGATTTATCCAATAATAAATTATTTTAGCCTTGAATCTTTGTTTTTCTTCATTTTTTGGCACAAAAGAGGTAAGATCAGGCTCTCAAAAATATCTAAATTTTCCACCTTGATTTTTCTACCTACGCCAGCTATTTTTATTTTATTTTTGTCTTATTCTGGTAAATTTTGAGGAATAACCCAGATTTGGGTTATGACAGTAGTAATGAACTACTAATTGGAAGAGACATTTTTGAGGTTTTTTCTCTTGCAAGGATCTTTTGATGTTTGCGTGTAGGTGTATGTTTTCTACAAGATTTTGTTTTGAATGCTTGTGGATTTGAATGCTTACATATCTTGCACCTAAACTTCATATAAGTTGGGCTTTTAACATTGAGGACTCTCAACCTTAAAAGAGGTACGACCAGGCTCACGAAAACAACTTAATTTTCCACCTTGATTTTTCTACCGACACCAACCTTTTTTATTTTATTTTTGTTATTTTTGTTTTATTTTGGATAAATTTTGGGCAATAACCCAGAATTGGGTTATGACTGTGGTATTGAACTACTAATTGGAAGAGACCTTTTAGAGGTTTTTTCTCCTACAAGGATCTTTTGATGTTTGCGTGTAGACATATGTTTTCTGTAAAATTTTGTTTTGAATGCTTACATATCTTGCACCTAAACTTCATAGAAGCTGGGCTTTTAAGGTTGAGGTCATTTGAGGTTTGCTTCATAGTGATTGAAGGAAAAGCTTTTGAGGTTCTTGCGAGATCCCTTGTCTCTTTTCCTTTTATGAAGAAGAAGAATTTCATATTGGAGTGTGCTAGCTTTTCTACACATGGTCGAATGAATTTAGATTTTAGACATTTTTTCTGTGATGAGTGACTAGGAAGGGGCCCCGTCACAGTGATTCAGAAATGATAACTGCCAAGAGTGTTTGTTTTTTTTTTTTTTTTAATTTTTACCTGATGAAATTCTTTGGTAAATAATTATTTAGTATTGTATTTTTAAGTTATTTTAAATCATGTATGAACCTTAACTAATGAAGTTTTATGAACATAATTATATTGTATTGTTTTCTTAAGTTATTTAAGGTGTTTGATTTTTTCTATGATTTTACTTATGATTTTATGATTTTTCTACAAAAATATTTTACTTTCAATTTTACAATCCGATTTTACAATTCGAGTTTATATTAAATTTCCGTGTCGTGTCAAAAAAGTGATTTTGACAACCTTGGCTAGTTGTCTAGTTCTTATTCTAGTTATTTAAAAGACAATTTTATTCAAACTAATCTATATTCTAACCCAACTAAGTTCGAATCATATAGTTATTGATTGAATTGTTTATCACACTACATGTATCTTATATATGGAGTGCAAAAGAACAAATACAATTTGTAATTTAAAATATCAATTGACAAGTAAGAAATATAAAAGACAAGCACAATCAATCATGCAAGAGAACATACAAAATTTATGTATCAATCATGCAAGAGAACATACAAAATTTATGTATCAATCATGCAAGAGAACATACAAAATTTATGTAATTTAAAAACTTATGCCTACTTTATTGGTGAGACAATCCGAGAAATTTACTATACAAAAGTAGAAGATTATACGGTGTCGTATAAAATTGTTTTCTCATCCAAAATCTCAAACTAACCCAAAGCTTACCTTTTCTTTCCTCTCACTAGCCACTAAAGTGTCAAAGATATAAGCACTCACAAATAAGCTTAAACCTAAAATATGATACTTTAGGCTTTTATATGAACTAAGTATATGGGTATATCTTTTCTAACTAAGACCTATAATTTAAGACAAAACCAACAAATCTCCATATTAGCTTAAAAATGAGATAACTTCCAAAACTTGAACTCCTCTTTGATTGCCTCCTTTAAACACTTTTCAAGTACTAGATGAACTAATCACATCCAAGCAATTCTTGAACCTGAATGTAGATATAGGTTTTGTCAACAAATCTGCAGGATTCTAAATTATAGTAATCTTCTTCATTGATACAACATTATGTGTTATGATATCTAGAATGAAAGGAAATTTGACATTAATATGTTTGGCCCTTTCATTGAGCATTCAGTTCTTGGCCAAATGAATAACATTTTGACTATCATAATGTATAATAGTCAACTCATATGACAAACTAAGATTACCAACCAAACCTCTCAATCATTAAGCATTTTTTTCATTGCCCTTATCAATGCCATATAAATAGCCTCTATTATAGATAAGGCAATAAGAAACTGTTAAAATTATTTTTCAACTAATAACACACCCCGAGAGAGTGAAAACATAACTAAAAGGGTTGTGTAGGGAGTTTGAATTCATTGACTAAATTGACTTTTAATTCATATTTAATTGTTTTAGTTAAATACTAAATATATAAGTAATATACTAATTGTTATAAAATTTGGATTGCCAATCGTCAAGTTTAAAAATAGAAAGATATAAGATATTTATGCATTATAATCAAATATAGAATTATTTTAAGCATAAGTCCTCATGATAATTTAAAATTTAAGAATACTAGCCTTTGAAAATTCAAAATTACATATCACACATTTAGAAAAGGACAAAGATAATAAATGCTAATTGAGTTTTTTAACATTATGACTTGAGTTTTTTTTTATATTTTTGTTATTGATTCTTTTTAGTTTTGCACTAGTCAAATGCCCGCACTACGCTGCGGGCGTAGTGCGGGCGGAATAAATAATTTTTATAACTGTTGAGATAAAAATATAATATTTCCACATATAAAGTTGAATATAAAAAAAAGATCAACAGCCTCTATCGTAATAACAGTAACATCGAAGTCTTAACTTTTTAAATTATCATCAATATCACTATTAAAACAATAAACATTATCCAACAAATGTGAGAAAAAAAAAAAAAAAAAAAAAAGCACGTAAGAAAAAAAAATTAAATTATTATTATTATTTTTAATATTAATATTATTATTGCTTTAATAATAATATTAAAGACTAATAATGAAAAAAAAAAAGACTAAAAAAATCATAAAACTTTAACAAAAGATCAAACAAAAAAATAAAGTAAAAATTATCAGGTAAAAAAAGTCATATGACGTGAAAAAAAAGGGAAAGTGAAAAAAATCAATAAAAAATAAAAAAACAATCAAAATAAATAAATAAAAAAACATAAGTGAAAAAAAAAGGGAAAAAAAACGTCAAAATCAATAAAAAAAACAAAAAAACAATCAAAATAAATAAAAATGAAAAAAAAAAAAAGCAAAGCGAAAAAAGAAAAAAACAAAGCAAAGTGAAAAAAATAGGCGCTAGGCAGGGGTCGAACCCCTGCCTAGCGCCTCTCCTGGTAAGACACAAGCGTGTCTTACCAGTAATCTACATGCTTTTCTTTGATTTTTTTGTGAAAGAATATATAAATAGTATGATTACTGTTCAAAACCGGAAAAAAAAAAAAGGGCGCACGAACTCGCGAGACACACGGACGAAAAATGTCTGACCCCTGCCTAGCGCCTCTCCTGGTAAGACACAAGCGTGTCTTACCAGTAATCTACATGCTTTTCTTTGATTTTTTTTGTGAAAGAATATATAAATAGTATGATTACTGTTCAAAACCGGAAAAAAAAAGGGCGCACGAACTCGCGCGACACACGGACGAAAAATGTCCGACCCCTGCCTAGCGCCTCTCCTGGTAAGACACAAGCGTGTCTTACCAGTAATCTACATGTTTTTCTTTGATTTTTTTTGTGAAAGAATATATAAATAGTATGATTACTGTTCAAAACCGGAAAAAAAAAGGGCGCACGAACTCGCGCGACACACGGACGAAAAATGTCCAATGAACAGTGAACTCTCTCTGGCGCTACAGTGCCGGACTGAGCTGTTTTAGTATATAGGATAATTTCATTATTATTTTTATTTTTTTTGGCTTGGGAGTTGATCTTCATTGTTTTATTTGATTTTTTTTTTTATGTATGAGGTTATCACGTCCTCACAAGAAGATTGTGAGTTTGAGATGCTGACTTGTGATATAATTTTTCTTACCTTTTCTAAAATTGATGTTTTTTTTTCATTTATCTTTAAGTGTTTAATTTATTGGTAATTGAATTTCAGATTTTTTTTATTAGTTTTTTATTATTGTTGTTGCTAGCATTTTTTATAATTATATTATTAAATCAATCAAGCTTATTGAACTTATTTGAATTAATGATCCAATTTCTATTTTTTGTTTTGTTTTGTTTAAACATTATTATTGTTTGAGATTATTTTTTATGTTCAAAACATTGATTTGACCATAGCATTGACTCTCTGGTTTGAACTTCCATCCGTGTAGCCTTTTGATCATCGAGAAAAACAAAGTGAATCCCCCCAACAGAGTCTCAAATTATAGCTCTTCTAATCATTCAATCATGAGGACATTTTATGAAAGGGTTTCTCGTCCAAAATGACATCGTATTGTGAAGAGTAAAGCTTTATTAACGTGCTGAAGCTCGAATCATCAATCCTGATGGATTGAACGTCGTTTTTTCCATACGATCATGATGGCAGCAAAACGCAGCGGACTCCCTTGCGCCGCAGCAGAAAGTATACCACATGATCATATAATGAAACCACCCTAGTCGTGTAAGAGAGATTTTTGTTTTGATTTTTTGTCTGGTTAAAATCCAAGTATTAAAAAGAACACGGAAGCTAAAACTGCGATGGCCGTGTTTGCTGGTGGGGTTGGCGGTGGCGGGCAAAACTATAGCCGGTGGTGGGCCTGGTGTGGCATCCGTGAACTAGTGGCGGTGGCTTTAATAATGATTAATTAGCTAGAAGATTAAGAGCGTAAATGAGTGGTGAGTTTACCTATCCGGCCCGTATTTAAAGATCTTTTTGACTAGTAGGCATCACAGCAACAAGGTCAGTGTCGAGAAATTTCTTGAATTCGCATCTCTACAAATGAGCCAGAAAGATCGATACTCGTTTTGACAGAGAACAATACTAGTCCCTAAAAACGTGACGTGATGATAAAAAAAAATTGAGATCTTCATAGTAAATATCAAGTTCGAGTCAGGATATGTATCTCTTGTAAAAATTTTAAACAATCAGGGTTTTACTTGCTTACCTACACACAAAAAATATATTACCTACACACAAAAAAAAACAATGCTATCTTTACAGGAATGGTAAAATACAACTACAACGAACTCATTGTCAATCAATTTTATGTACTGATATTTGGCAGCATCATTTCAAATTTCTGAGCAAAAATTAGGGTATCCGTGTTGAGAAAAGATCCCATTCTTGATTTTATTTTTACACGTGAGGCCAAAATGAAGAAATATTTATTACATCAGAACGGAAAACATTGGTGGGGTGAGGTGATTTGCAGCACTAAGTGTATTTCATCAGAAATGGCAAGATAATTTATTTATTTATAAGAAAATGACCGGAACAATTAGTTCTTTCGACGTGATGATGAAACTTTTGGAGGTGATCATGATTTAGAAGAATTGCCCCAAAAAGCTCAGAGTGAAGAAGTGACAGGAAACCTGTTTCTTGGAGACACGCAAACGAATATGGCCCCATACATTGTTTCTTTAAGCACTTCTGATAGGGTGGCTTGAAAGGATTACACAGTAGATACTATCGTGGCATTGAAAGGATTGCACAGTAGATAATTCTTTTGAAATTTATCTTGTTTTTTTTTTTTTTGAGATATCCCAATATTTTATTTCCTTTCTCTAGCTTTCTTTTCATAAATATATAATATATTAATCCATTGGACTAAACCCTCATGGATACTTGAGCTTCTTTAACACGTAATGTGTTTTAAAATATACTTTTTTAGTTTGTGTTTGATGTTTTAAATATAATTTGTTTAATGTTTCTTTTATATTTTTTCAATTACATTGTGATGATTATGATAACCTCACATTAAAAGCATTTTAAAACACCAAATTAGGTATCAAAATAATATTTTTTAAAGTAAAATATTACTTTAAAAAACACCTTAAAAATAATATCAAATGGTGTTTTAGTAGGGTCATGCACTAGGGTAATTTCTTTAAATTATTTATGATATTTAGGTTGCTTAATCAATCTAGGTACATATAATTAACATGTGACTTTTTAAAGTATATCTTGTTTTACTTTTACTTGTAGACCAAGATCGGGAATTCTTTTCTTATTAGGATCAAGGGTTTAGACTAGTATTTAATGGCTACTCCAATTATAATAAGTAATAACTTTGATAATAACTAGGATCAAGGGTTTAAACTAGTATCTAATGGCTACTCCAATTATAATAAGTAACAACTTCGATAATTTATAAAGAGTTTATTCTATTTTTCTAGTTATTGTTCCTAGACAATCAACCTTTGATTTTTTAGTTATATTTAGCTATATTCTGCTTCTTTTTTCTTCATACATCAATTGGTATTAAAATTTAATCGATTATAATTTTAGTGATGATAGTCAATCGCTCGAGAACTCCTAAGTTCAATCAAAACAAAGAGATGGTCATGAGGAGTTGTGAAGCATGTTAAATCAACTCAAGCATGAGATATTATCCCTACTTGAAATTAGAGTGGAAACCTTAAAGGAGACTTTAGAAGGTGACCAGAACCGCTTATACTTGAAGATAGTCATAAGGATCCATAAACTATATGATGTGAGGTGGATTTGAATACGGAGGAACATTGTATTTTATTATAGGAATAGAGTTAAAGAAGCCACGAATTGAAGTTCTTCACTATTCTATAAGATTATCTATCAATCCATGATGTTTATTTCAATCATGATTATGATATCAATTATATCAGTAACAATAACACTAAAAGTTAAGATGATATTATCAATGATGTCCTCGATAACAAGTTAGAAATTCAGTGTGAAGAAAACATGTAATGTTCTTAATAATAATAATAATAATAAACTCATTTATTTAGACTAAGTGGATCTTTTTATTACAAATTTTCTATAATCATAAGGTGTTTAATAAAAAGACTATATGGATACAACACATGTTAATGGAGCAAGTTTATGGTTTGTAATTCATTTCTCTAAAAGTTAATCAAATAGATATAAGTTGTCAAATAATATTTCTTATGTAAAATTTAACATGAAATGACTAAATCAATATTTATAATTGTTATATACTTGAAGCAAAGATAAAAAGGGCTGAAGAGTCTTGATTAAGCATCAATGAGATCTAGGCAAGAACGGTTTCATTGGAGGATGAGTTTCTTCTTACCCAACAAATATTTATGATATTAAGAGTACTTTATTAATCAAGGGACATGTAATTAGCATGTGAATTATTTATAAGTTGAGTTGTTTTTCTAGTAGACCAATATTGTGAATCCTTTTTCTATAAGGATCCAATGTTTTAGTTAGTACTATATGGACGGCCCGCTCTACACTAGGGATCAAACCAAATATTTTATAACGTATAAAAATCTTAAGGAAACATAATTGTTCCTAGAAAATATATCATTGACTCGATTGTATTTAATAAGTTAAACTATTTCAAATAATATGATAAATAGAAAATAATGATGATAAATAAACTAATAAAAGAAATTGACAATTGATTCGATCCCACCTAGGTTAGCATGCTAAATCTATGACCTAGTTGTAATATTAGGCAATCCCATTAAAAGAAAACTACATAAAACTATGAGTCTCAATTATAAAATAATTAAATATTGAAAGGTGGAGTTGAAAAAAAATAATTAAAACAAAACAAAAAAAAAATTCAAGTCAACCTGAGTCAACCCGCTAACCTCATGACCATAGGCATAAAATTGAGATAACTCATAGAAAGTAAATAGACAAAAAAAGAGCTTGAAGACTGATTCTTAATAAATAAATTGTAGATGGAGAAAATTGAAAAGATAATAACTAAAAAGATCTTAAGAAAAGAAAGTCAACTTATTTCACTTTTAAAATCTATGACCTTGCTCATGATCTCAAAACTAATCCATAAAAGAAAAACACTAAAAAATAACAAAGCTAAATTCCAAATCATAAAAATGATAAGGAATGAAATTCAAAAAACAATACAATAAAAAAAGGATTCAAAACAAAAGAAACAACAATTAAAAAATAAGAACTAAATCTGATATAAAATATCCAAAATCAAATGTTTAGAGATGATATTGAAAACAAAATTCAAACAACAATTAAAACAATGATGTCCAAATTTAATATAAAAATTAAATGAGTCTAAATAACAGGGGGATAAATTGAAAAGAAAAAAAATCAATCAAAAAAATTAAAAACAAAAAACAAATAACAATAAAAAAAACCATATTGAAAACAAATTAAATGACACATTTTATATTTTGACAAAGGAAAAGAGAGAAAAAAAAGTAGAAGAAAATAGATCATTGGATCTCAACCACATTGTTGTCATGCGCACGCACTACACTAACAGAAAAAAGGATGGTGAGGCACTTCCAACACCTCATCGAAAGACGTTGTTTGGAGAAGGAATGATATAACACTCGTCACCCACTTGCATGTGGCAATAATTGTTTTTAATAATATTTATATTGATTAAAAGATTAAATCACCCCATACCAACTTATTTATTAAAAAAATATAAAAATATGAAAAGGACCCTAGATATAAGTTTAATATTTTTTTGCTTTTGAAGGTAAAATAGTCTTTATATTATGACTTTAAAACATAAAAAGATTGATTTTCTCCAATGCAACCCTTTAAAATATATTGCTTTTTAGGTAAATATAGTCATTACATTATAAATTTGAAAGCTATAAAGATCAAATTGTTCATAATGAATTTTTTAATGGCTAATTAACTCTTAGAAAAAAATTATTCTAACCCAACACCAAGGCTATTGATTTTTTCAATGATAAAATGGTAATTATACTGTTACAGTAAATAGTAATCTATATTTAGGTGAATAATAAATTCCTTATGTGTATAAGTCTTTTTTTTTCCTAATTTAAAAGATGTTGCTACGATATAAAGTAACAACTTTATATTATGATAATTTTATAAAGATCTATTTTATTAGTATTTAATATAGACAATAAGCTGTAGGTATATAACCCATCTTTGATCCTTTAAAAAAAACAAATTAGCATAGTAAACTTAAAATTTTGACATAATATTAATATAATTTAAAAATGTTTTGGTGAAAAAACACATTTTCACTTTGACATGCCTTAGAAGCGCAACATTTACTAAATATCATTATTCACAGTCTCGATAAGATTGTTGTCATACTTTAATACAGTCATACTTAAAAATGTCGGGCATAAGAACTATTATAACTTAACATGTCATGCTTCACAAATGTGAAATGTCATGAAATTTAAACCCCTCCTCAAAGTAAAGAACATGACAGACACGACTCCCTCTCTCTAAAAATCATCGTTCATAAGCCTTTCTCTTTCTAAAAAGACCTATCAATAACATTTTATTTCTTTAAAACAACTAAAAGTCAAATCTCTCTTAGTCGCTAAACATTATAGGATGTTTACCTATTCAAAATTTGTTGTTGTCACCCCAACCTTTTTTCTAGTCTTACAAGCAAGATAAACATTCTACAACATTGTTATGAATTTGTATTTGGTTTAGTTGAATAAAACCATGGTTTACGATTTAGGTTGAATTTAAGGTTTGTTGAATTAATGATAAATTAACTATGAATATCATCAATTATGATTAAGTTGATACAATTGAACATGAAAATTAATTTAAAGAAATTAAAAAAAAAATGAACATGTGTATTGTCATTATATCAGAGCAAGTTTATTGTCACGGTTTTGACCCACGACATTGAAAAGTATACCGGTTTGACAAAACTTTTTGTTGTTGTGTTAATTAGTTTTTTTTTTGTTTTTTGAACTTTGTGTGCTAATTGCCCAATATGCCCCTGTCTGTAGCCATTTTTTCCTACAGCATATGTCCTGGGAAGAATCATAAAACAAAGACTATTAATTGGCAATCATCACAGGGAATTTCAACTTTTTTTACCTATATTGGAAGGACTGTGTATGAAAATTCACCAAGATCGTGAACTGCTAGCGAACTTCCGTCCGTGGCAATTTAACTTACTTAGGTTACAAGCATCAACCATTGTTTAAATTTCTTCCAAAACATATAATGCAATCAATGAGATGCCCCCACCATCTTTGCAAACAGACATTATTTCTGAGGCCCCCCCTCTGATTAGACTCATGTATGCAACTCAGACTGTACTGGTGATTCATTTCCACTTCTTGACAACAAAATGAAATACATAATCATCCAAAAAAGAAAATGAAAACAGTATTAAGGGAGCAGAGAGAAATTGGAGAGGTGACTTTAACACCTTATATTCGCCCTCTCTCTCTCTCTGCTTACATCTTTTCTACTTACAAATCCATTTCACAGACATCTGTGTTCATTGCTGACACTTCACCTAGGATTCAACAAAGTTTTCTGTTCTAGGAAAGCTATCTTTCATTTCATTGCAGGGGAGTCTTTCTGTAAATGGGGAGGCACTCTTGTTGCTACAAGCAGAAGCTACGGAAAGGCCTGTGGTCACCTGAGGAAGATGAGAAGCTTTTAGGGCATATTACAAGGTATGGTCATGGCTGTTGGAGTTCTGTCCCCAAGCAAGCTGGTAAGACCATCTTCACTTTCCTCGTCACTTTTCTTACAGTATCCTTCGCAAATAAGGGTGTTTATGCAATGTTCAATAAAAAATGTAACGAGAATTGTATTGGGATTTCCAGGTTTGCAGAGGTGTGGCAAGAGCTGCAGACTGAGATGGATTAATTACCTGAGGCCTGATTTGAAGAGGGGCACATTCTCACAGCTGGAAGAGAACCTCATAATTGAACTTCACGAGGTTCTAGGAAACAGGTATTCTCATTTTGAATGTCTTCTTCATCTCTCATGGAAGCTAATACTGGTGAGCTTGTTTGAATGAATCCTCAGGTGGTCTCAGATTGCGGCTCAGTTGCCTGGAAGGACAGACAATGAAATTAAGAATCTATGGAACTCTTGCTTAAAGAAAAAACTTAGGCAGAGAGGCATTGACCCTGTCACCCATAAACCACTTTCTGAGGTTGAAGATGGAGAAGACAAGAACCCAGCTGCCAGTAGAAACCAAGATAAAGCCTCTGCAGTGTCCAATTCTGAACTCAACCTCCTCAAAGCTGATCATTCTGAGCCCTTGGGAGCAAATTTACGAGAAAAAAGATCATCTTCAATTTCTCCTCGTGGCAACCAATTGGAGAGGGAAAGTACTTCCAGCTTCCACGCCATGAATGGCAATGGTGGCAATAATCTGATGACACCAACAAGCAACAGGGACCTTTTCTTGGATAGGTTTACAGCCTTCCCCCATGAAGGTTCCACGAGTAGCTGCCAGCCTTCTGGTTTTGGAGGACATTTCCCTCTTCAGCAATTGAATTATGCATCCAATGCCAGGCTTGCGACGAACTCGGCTCCTTCTATCTGGTTGAGCCAAGCCAGTAAATCTCTTGGCATGAATTGTGAATTCTCTTCGACTGTGATACCCTCCATTCCTCCACCAGCTGTGACAAGCTCATTTCTTTCTTCTTCTATGGGCTACAAGCCTTCCACTACTGCTCCACCGGACAATCCTTCACTGCCCTCTTTTGCAACCACCAGTTATCGGCTGTGGGAAACCGGTGCTCCGAGCAACAATAGTAACAGCAGTACTGGAAGCAGTGGCGGAACGGAGCTGCAAAACAGCAGCTCCTTGTTTGAGAACGCCATCTTTTCTTGGGGATTAGCAGACTGTAGCTCAACGGAAAAGGAGGGGCAGAACCACTTGATTGGAAGCCAACCGGAGGACATCAAGTGGCATGAATATCTTCAAAATCCATTGCTCATGGCTGCTGCTTTGCAAAATCAAAATCAGCAATCCTTGTACAATGAGATAAAAACAGAAACACATCTCCTAACAGGAAATTCAAGTGGTATGTGGCCTCATAATCAGCAGGAACAAGAACCTTCACAAAACCCTGATATATGCCCGAAAGATATGCAGAGAATCACAGCATCGTATGGATATATTTAGCTTCCATTGCTACATGGAGCCTCAATTTAGAGGAAATATTAATTAGAGAGGCTTGAACAGATGATGCTTTTTTTTCATTTACAGGTGTGCGTGAATTAGATTTTTCTCCTGTACATAGGTCTGATACAATTAAAACATTTCTTAACCTCTGGTTTTGGAATATTTGTGAGCAAAACAAATCCTTTCTGTTAACTTTTTACTTCTGGGTGTGGGGTAGAATTGCAGAACAAGGCTACTCCTCCTTGTGTATGTTCTCGCCTTTGCCTCATTGCATATTCATCACCATGCTGCAATTCTCTCTGTTTGTGCCAATGGGATTTTTTCTGTCTTTCTTTTTAGTGTAGCATGAGTGAATGAATATCTGACCATCCAACTCAAATTGGATAATTTAATCATTATTTTTTCCATCTATCCAAAATCATCATCTAGGAATTGGTAAATTGATAATCAGGTGACCTGAAATCTTCTTTTTCTGTATATATAGTTCCATATCACTATACTCGATCGGCCCCGGGAGACAATTCACTTGAACAACTGCATTTTTTTCACTTTTTTCTGCCTGCAATTTAAAGAGCACAGCGCAATGAACAGCATAATCACACGTGTGAAAGTGTGCAGATTAATATGGCTGAAGAAGAGAAGAGGTGGCGGTGCCATCTAATAATAGAAGCAGAGAAAGGCAAAACCCCACAGCTGAAACAGAGAGTTCTTCGCTTTCTAGTCCGTACATGGGGGACAAGGACTGCCAATCTAGTAAGGGCCATGTGTATACATGTACACATGCTCGTGACTGCAAGCTTTCTTACAGCACTAACATTATCGTAAAAAAAAAAACCATTTTATATGTAAAGCCAGAAACTTCCAATTCCTGTGAAAAGGTGTCCGAACCAGTGTTAGAGAATAATATAAATCATATTTTTGGACCTCATTTACAAGCTTAAGCTTGTAGGTGAGATGGTTCATTAACATGGTATCAGAGCCTTGTTGACCCAACGGTCACGAGTTCGAATCTCACCACCCCCATTCTATTTGATAAAAATCAAGCACAAGATAATGTGGGCATGTGCAAGTTTCAAGCCTAAAAGGTTTTCACTTGAGAGAGTGTGTAAGAGAATAATATAAATCATATTTTTGGGCCTCATTTACAAGCTTAAGCTTTTAAGTGAGATGGTTCCTTAACAACCAGAACCGATACAGTGACATGAGACTACACACAATTTTCATAACCTTTTATTGGGTGCAGTTGAAAAATGCTTGGGATTTAAGAAACGAGCCTCTAATTTGACATATCAGTGAGGAAAGGAGGAGGAAACTCCCCTGAAAACCAAAAGAGATCGAGATCTTGATAGCACTTATATATATCAACTTCAGAACACTGGCACACTTTCCAGTTGTTTCCACTTTTTTATCAGAAGCAGCAAGTTCATAGGATCAGCTGGAGGGGTTGGAAGAAACTGATGGGAAATTAACATTCAGACGAAAATTACTTGTGACATTGATGGGTATGGATAAAAAGGATGGGCAAACTTTCTCTTATCAGAATTCCAATTTTCCAATGATTAATGGACAGCAGAAGTAGTCTGATTGGATTGGATTGGATTGGATTGGATGGTGTCACAATATTTCAGAGGAGGACCCACTATGGTTACGTGACTCGAAGAATCTTTTGCGCCGCCGCACGGACAACCATGCCCTCCTCCACTCTCAGGCTCAGCAGATGGATCATCGAACGAGCAGGCCAAATTATTGGGCCTTTTGTTTAATTTATGAATTCTTTCAAACTAATAATTGATGGGTGACCGCCGTTCAATTATTTTTCCCTTGGATTTTGGCTCTAAAATATTCTCAGTACCGTACCATTTCTTTCCCGAATGCCGCTGCACTGCTGGCATCTATGATAAAATCTCCATGGCGTAAGGCCTTCAATTAGGTCAGTACTTTCGGCCGAGACATCCAACAATTTCAGATGTTTTTTTGGATTTCACAAACTTCTTCAGCAATCACATCAATTTACCATGCAATCTATGATTCTTTAGGTCATCGAAGAGGCGGAGAGTCGGCAGGGTCTTGTGGTCAAACTTCTTCTATATATATACCTTTTCACTTAATGGTTTATAAAACTAGAAAATAACTGCCGGCTAATATTTGTATTGTTAAGCAATTCAAAACACATAAAAGCGAATTAAAAAAAAGAGGCTATGATTTTTTTAATAATAATAATAATGTTAAATACATGTTTAACTTAAACTAAATACAAAAAAACTATATCTACAAGTAGCTAACGTGTAACCAAACAATACATAGGGGTGGGATGAGAACGAAAAACTCTCATATCTGCAAGTAGTCAACGTGTAACCAAACAATCTCTTTGATAGTGGATGTCGTAGCACGATACTCAACTCCAGTTGAACATTGAGAAACAACAAATTATTTCTTGCTCTTCAAAGAGTTAAAAGAATCACTCAGAAAGATACAGTTATCATAAACAAACTTACTGATAATAAGATATGTTAGGTTATTTATTATTCATGAAAGGTAGAATGGTTTTTTGTTTTAGTCTATATATACTTCTTTGTATTTATGCTAAGCATGTATTTGACATTATTATTATGAAACTCTAACCTCTCTTTTCTTCATTTTCTCTTTTATGTATTTTGAATTACTTAACATGGTATCGGAACAAATAACTATAGAGCCGAAATACCAGATTGTAGAAATTAAAGAAAATTCGAAATACCAAACTCCAACCAAAAGAAAAGAAAGGCTAGCGTTTTATAATAATAATAATATCAAAAACATAATTAACTTAACAATTCAAAATAGGCTAGACTTAAATAACCAACGTAGCCAAACAATCTCTTTGGTAGTGGATGTCATAGCACAACACTCAGCTTCGGTTGAAGATTGAGAAACAACAAATTGTTTCTTGCTCTTCCAAGAAAAAAGAGAATTACCCGAAAAGATATAAATATCATTAACAAACTTTCTGATAATAAGATATGTTAGGTTATTTATTATTTATTAAGAGTAAAATAGTCTCCTATTTTGGCCTATATATAATTCTTTTATATTTATGTTAAGCATGTATTTGACATTATTATTATGAAATTTTATTGTTTCTTTTCTTAATTCTCTCTTTTACGAATTTTGAATTACTTAACATGGTATCAGAGCAAATAACAATATAGCCGAAATACCAGATTGTAAAAACTAAAGAAAAGTCGAAATACCTGACTCCAACCAAAAGAAAAAAGAGGCTAGCGTTTCATAATAATAATAATGACAAAAACATGATTAACTTAACAATTCAAAATAGGCTAAAGCAAGAAGCTAGGGTTAAATAGCCAACGTAACCAAACAATCTCTTTGGTAGTGGATGTCATGGCTCGATACTCAACTTTGGTTGAACATTGAGAAACAACAAATTATTTCTTGTTCTTCCAAGAAATAAGAGAATCATCAAAAAAGATACAGTTATCAGTACCAAACTTACTGATAATAAGATATGTTAGGTTATTTATTATTAGTTAAAGGTAGAATAGTTTTTTGCTTTAGCCTATATATAATTCTTTTGTATTCATGTTAAACATGTATTTGACATTATTATTATGAAACTCTAGCCTTTCTTTTCTTAATTCTCTCTTTTATGTACCTTGAATTGTTAACATGGTATCAGAGCAAATAACAATAGAGTTGAAATATCATATTACAGAAACTGAACAAAAGTTGAAATACAAGACTCCAGCCAAAAGAAAATAGAGGCTAGGGTTTCATAATGATAATAATATCAAAAACATGAATAACTTAACGATTCAAAATACGCTAAAGTAAGAGGTTAGGGTTAAACAATACAAAATACATAAAAAAGATTATTAAAAAAAAACGAGGCTAAGGTTTCATAATAATGATATCAAATACATGCTTAACTTAACCTAAATATAAAAGAACTATATATTGACTAAAGCAAGAGACTACTTTATCCTTAATGAATAATAAATAACCTAACACATATATTATGTTTTCTTAACACATATTTCTATAAATACATAAAAATACTAATTTTCTTATTAGCAAAGCATCACTCTAATTTACGTAGATGATGTCTGCATAACTGGATTCGATATAAAGCATGCATGCATCCCACCAGTTATGTGACTTTGTGCTCCAATTGACGCAATAATTTATGTCATGTTTAATTTATATGTTTTGCATTTCGTGGAAGTTCTGAAGAGCTCATACTAACTAGATTTGGAGAGAATTAGTATTGTAGCATACCACTTTGACCCACTCTCCTCTGCAACAATACACCTAGTGTTCATTGTATCACAGCTGAAGAAGCATATTAGCAACAAAATGGCTGAATCGTCTTTACCCTAGTTTCCCAAGCTGCCACCTCCCCAACCTCAAGTTGTTCTCGACCATAGAATGGTTAAAAAGGATAATCAGGTAGCAATCCAGGTTTTGATTCACTGAAAAAATCGGTTCAATTTTAAATTTCCTTGGTTTACCTTGAGGACAAAGCTGAGTTGAATTGAGGGCAATGCCAAGAGTTTAAATTTGTAGAGGGAAACATACAGAAATTGTCCAAGAAGATCATTACTATTTTTTACTAAAAAGAAGTTTAGAAAAATGATAGGGTTTATTTTTTAAAATACATTTCTATAATTGCATCAAAATAATATTTTTTAAAATAAAATTATTTTGACATCAAGACATTAAATTGATTTAAGAACTAAAAAAATGAAACTGAGAAAAAAAATATTTTTTTAAAAAAAAAAATACTTTTAAAACACAAAAATAATAATAAAAACTTTAGACAACGATGCATCATTTTGTATAAAACACTGCACCTCGTCTAATAGTTTTATTTAATGTTTCAAGTTTTAGTAATGCCACATGCCCCGAAAGAAGGCTAGTTTTCTTTCTTTTTTCTTCTCTTCTAAAATGCCTAAACGATTATATATGCAACAAATTGTAAAAGAATGCATGATTATTAAATAATGAAGGGATGTTGGTTAATCAGTGCAATCTCTCCCTCTCTCCACTCCTTCCCCTTCTTTTAATGATTTTAACACAACCTCCATTGCAGGACACTAGCAAAAACAACCTTTGTATTTTGGTCATTCCTGGATTATATTTTAGTCCTCCTTGGGGGGCTGCAAGAGAAACTTCCTAGAAATGTTCCACGGGATACCCCATAATCAGCAGTCCTAATTATGTGTTCAGGAGTCACCACCTCCTGCTATACTTTCTCATAGAAACAAAATATTCCAGAAGTTCACAAAAAAAAGGATATGCTTGTGATGATGATAAGACACTAGATCATTAACAAAAGGGATGTACCTACCCAGGAAAATTATAGCAGCATCGCATCCCTCAAATAGACCTCATCCCGTGCCCAGGGGAGCAGAAACAGAAGTTAGGTGTTATCACAATGGCATTTATCATCCTCTTCATCTCAGCATCCTGGGATCCGGCTCTTCAATTGCTCTCTCGGTGAGAACATGCTTGATTAGACACATTGACTTCCTCGCCTGAATTTCATTGTTCATTCACAGAGAGCAGAATTTGCCGTTAGGGTTGTCAAGAGTATGAAAGGGGGCAAAACAGATCATGAGCTTGCATCATAAAACTGACATACGAAATTACGATACCGAAACCCAAGCGACCCTAAAGCTTGTTAACTGATCTAATGATAAATTAAGACTCAACTCATGCTTATGAAAGTTACAATCATATTCGAACAATCACCTATACTTACTCCAAGGCATTTCAAAATCAAAGATATTTGTACCTGAATGCAGTCGCTTGAATCGAATTAGAGCCCTAAAGTCATCTGAATAACTGGTGATGGCAGTGTTATGGCGTCAGCTGGGGATGCAGGGAAGTCAGTTGAAGAGGCTGGTCGCGGCTTCGGCTGCTGGGGTATTGGAGTGGGTTTGCAGGACTGAGCTTCTATGGTGGAAATAGGCTTAGTTTTGGACTTTATACAGAAGACTGCCATTTGAAGATTGTGGAAATGGGCTAGGTGAAAAGGTTTGGGCTTTAAATCTTTTCTCTGTTTTTTTATTAAAACAAATATATTTTATTATTTCGGGATAATTTTATAAAAAAACAAAGAAAAACATGAAGCTTTATTTTTAAAAAAAACGTCAATGCTGAGCAATGAAATTAAGAAACAAATAAGTTAAAAAAAAAACATTGTGTACTTGTGACCAAGTCATTTGATTGGAAGCACCAAATATTGAAAAGCCATGAAACTAAAATTTTAATAAATCAAATGTTAAATGATAAAATAAAAATTCAAAAATTTACAGAAAAAAAATGAGGGATAAATTAAAAAAAATTATTTTACAAAAGAATTTAAGATGAAACCACAAAATAAGGTCCAAATGTAAAAACAATAACAAATTAAAATTTTTAATTAAAGGACAAAATTTAGAACAATTGAAAGTTTACAAGAAGACAAAAAAAAGTAAAAAAGAATCATAATAAAAAATAAAATAAAAAAACAAGACTAAATTTGAAGCGATGCAATTGAAAAATAATAGTAAATTAATAGCTCTAGTGACAATCCATTCATCAAAACACATAATGTTTTGATAGTTTTTTAAAATGTTTTTTAATTGTTGTAAAAGAATAATTTGTCCCTCAATCAACCTTATTATGATAATAATAATCAACTTAAAAATAAAAAAATACCCCCAAACGGAGTTTCCACGCATTATGTATTTTTGATTAATTAAAACTATTATTTAATTATTTGGCAAAGAAAATAAAAAATAATAGAAAAATATTGTAACTCTTCTTTTGTTCATCTCTTCACAAAATAGACTATTTAGAAACATAGTACTATTTAAAATAAAATCAAAATAATAATGTCTGGGATTAATATTTGTTGATTTTTACATGTTTATTGTTACCAAAGAGGTAGATCTATAGTTTAATCTCTCAAATTTATTTTTAAAAGTTTGGTCCCTTGTGGTTTTTTGGATGTTAACTAGATCCTAAAATCCATTTGTTTTATGTTTAGGTCCATGAAACTAGAAAGGAGAGAAAAAAAACATCATTGAAGTGATAAAATAAATGTGTTAAATGAGATTCGGTGTAATTAATCTATAATAAAATAAAAAAATAATGACCATAATTAATATTCGTCAATTTTTCCATTTTTATTTTTACTAAGCAAATAGATCTATATTTCAACCATAGTTGTTAATACCGTTCCGGTCGCCATTCCGGTCGTCGTTCCGGTTTTTCGATTGGAACGTGACGTTCCGGTTTTGGAGCATTCCGGCGTGCCGTTCCGGTCGCCGTACTATTCAAATATATATATATATATATATATATATGAAAAAATTAAATATTAATTTAACAAGCATAATTAAAATTCAAGATAAATTAACTTTAAATTATACAATACAAACACAAAGTCAAACAAATATAATCTCAAAATTAGAAAATCTCTAAAATGTGTGCACATCTCGGCCGGGGCTTTGAGATTTGAAAAAAAAGGCAATAATGGATAGATACCTTATTATTGTTCCAACGAACGAAAAAAGAGCTGCAATGCATTCAGCTCATAGCATTTATGAAGCATTAATTAGGCGTTCATTTTTTTTTCTTTTTTTCCTTAGGCCTCCATAGCTTTTCTGGCAAGCTCCCCGTAATCCTCCACATTCTTCCTCATCTCTTTACCCATTTCTCCTTCCATCAACTCCTCCACCATCTTCTTCAAACCCTTCCACTTCACAAACCCTTGCACTGATCCATTGCACGTCTCTACTCTCAGCCATACTTTTATCTCCTCCTCCACCATTCGTGCATTCAAAGGCTGCTCAGCCATCATGGGCCATGCTAGAATCGGCACTCCTGCACATATGCTTTCCAACACCGAGTTTCATCCACAGTGACTCAGAAAACATTGTTGAGATTTGAGGTGAGTTGATGGAAGAATTATAGAAAATTGATTTGGGGAAGAATTTTTGGGTGCCAGGGCTGTATGTGTGTGTGATTTAAATCGGAGACGAAATTGAAAAATTGAACGGCGTCGTTTTGATTCTGATACCGGAACGGCACGCCCGGAACGGAACTGAGGCGTTCCGGCCGGAATTTGGCTGGAATTTCCGAAACGGACCGGAATTAAAACCGGGACGAAAATGACGCCGTTTTTGTCCCGATTTTATGAACGGAACAGAACATTCCGGCCAGAACAGAACGGATTTTACAACTATGATTTCAACCCCTCAATTCAATTTTTTTAAAATGGTCCTTTATGATCTTGGAATATTCATTTATGTCCCAAAAATCATTTGTTTTATGTTTTAGTCCATGAAACTAGAAGGGTAAGAGAAAACATCATTAAAAGATTATCAGGAGAGATAAAACTTTTAGACTGTCAATTTTTTGTTGCTATTAACTTTAATTTTGATGTTTATGGATAATTTTTTAAATATATTTTTATTTATTTTTTCTCAATTTTATACTTTGATATTACATTAATTTTGAATTGGTATTCTTAGTTTTATTAATTCTTTTCTTGTTTAAAATGAATGTTTTTTATATTTTAAAATTGCTTTGATGTGATGGTAAAAAATATAAAACTATATTAAAAAAAATAATATTTTCGTACATAATAATATTTAATCCTTGCGTGCTTGGAAGAATAATGACCTCAAACATTAGACGGGGTCCAGCTGCGGAAGTGCAATCCTAGCCACATAAAATCCGAGACGGCGTAATCATTCCAACGGGCCTAAATCATTCCACCAACTCCAAAGTTTTGTGCGTGAGATTGTCCTCCTCTCCAGATATATTTAATGTTTATTGTGATGACGGAAAAAAACACGTGTAATTATCCCAATCACTCTTCTTGCCATACCAACCGTCCATTTCCATTGCCATCAAGAAGAGAGCAAGTCAACAGAGCATCGGTCGGTGAGCGGCTGTGTTTACCATTCCCATTAATAGTCGTGCTCTGTGTTTATTGTAACCATATTTTTGGTCCAAAGGCCATTGTCTAAGTAATTACCTATATTTTATTATATAATTTTAATAAATAAAAAGGGTGGCTAAAGAAATTATATAAAATTAGATTTTCTAGAGGAGAAGCAAGAGCTCCTGGCATGTATAGTAGTAGTGGGACCCCTCTCTCTCTCTTATTTGTTTGGAGTATAATTGCGATTAATTATAAAAATATTTTTTGTTTAAAAATATATTAAAATAATTTTTTTTTTGTCTTTAAAATATTATTTTTAATATTTATATATTAAAATAATCTAAAAACACTAAATTTTTAAAATTTAATGTAAAAAAAATAATTTTTATGTCATTTTAATATTAAATTAAATTTAAAAAATAAAAAAATATTATTTAAATATATGTTTTTGCATTTAAAAAGTGATAGAAAAAGATTTTTTGCATCATATTTTTAATTTAAAATTATTTTAATATGTTATTATTATTTTTAAAAAATCTTAAAGCAAAATATTATTTGAGTTGCATAATAAAACTGTAAACACGGACAGCTGTCATATCAAACGCGGTTGTATACATCATCACAAGTCACAACAACAGCATAAACATCATTATCAAAACAGGCACTGTATCGTGAGCCAAATTTACACTACCAGAATTACCCTCTATATTGCAGAAATCGAAGAGGGTAATCTTGGAAATGCAAGTGCAATTCAGAAAGCTTGTTATCTGTGATTAAAAATGTTTTCAAGGTGGGTCGCGAGCGGGGGGCTTAACAACATGTGTGTATGGGTGAGAATACGTAATGTCACATCTCAACTTGATTGCTAGATATTCTAAAAAGTAAAAACGTAAATAAATAAATAAATGTAGATTGCAATTGTGTGGCAGAGCCATTGCTGTCATTAAGCATTCCTCCAACAGAGTAGAAAATAATGGACCCCACGAAACACTTCCAAGCTCAACTCAATCATTTTGTTTTTGATAATACAGAGGAGTGATCATGCAGATTTGATTTGATTCCTAAAATAATATAAATTATATTTTAAATTTTATTTAATAGTTTAAGTTTTTAAATAAAATGAATTTTTATATAATATCATAATTTTGTTTATTTAGCTGTTATTGAGTTTGAATTTCATTATTTTTAATTTATTTGATAGAAATTAAGCATAATTTAATATTGATTTGTACAAGTTTTAAGTCTAAATAATTTTTATTTTAATAAAATATTAAAAAATAATATAAATTATATACTAAAATTTTATATATTAACTTAAATTTTTAAATAAAATAATTATTTGACAATTTAATAAACTATTTGGAAACATATATTCTTGAATGCGCCCCTTTTTTTTTCTTTTTTTCTCCCTCTAGACAAGAGTACGAGATAGATACTCTACTCATTTGGTCGGATCCCAATCCACTTGAAAACCAAACCGCAAAAAACATGGGCAAATAGTAAATTGAAGAATGGCAACCACGTGAAGATTTGAGATATTATTCTATGACTGGCCACAGGCAATCAGAGCCATCAAGCTGATAGGAGAAGTGGTGGTTGGTTCAACAAATGGACCCGTGAGCATTGCCTGTATTAATCTTTGTATGGCCATGTCTGGGACCTCGTGCAGGCATGTCCTTATCTACGTTCCTTTCCTTGGTTCACGCTTGGTCTAATGGTGTAGCTAGTCGTGACCCATTAACAATAACGAATCATAGACTGCCACTCAATAATTCATCGGTTGTTTTTTATTTAAAAATATATTAAAATTATTTTTTTAAATATTTTTTTAAAATCATTTTTGACAGTAAGGTCAAACTATCAGTCTTTATAACTTGGAATGTCTCATTACCAAAACATCCCTCCCGGTCAAACCCTCTCATGCAAGAAAAGCTACACACAGATGGACACATGGGAAGGGCATTTTAGGGATGCAAACAAACAACATTGTATAAGTACGAATACTTGGTCGGGGAATTGTGCTTACACTTTACCATACCATGAAATGAGAAACGAATGAAATCCAAAAGCCGCAATCATTTACTTGATCACCCCTCCAAAAAGTAGTGCACACTTTCTCCTTTCTTTGATAAAATTGAAACTCTTGTATTTCTTCGCTTCACCTTCCTTTTCCTGACACAAATCCACTTTTGAATCCTCAGTACTTGTCGGTTAGAGAATGAATGGCTTCTGATGCGAGCATGACTGTGCTGTCTTCTTCTGTTCAAGAAGATGATGATCAATATGATCCTGGTCTTCATAGCTTTTCTAGGTTGTCCATGTGTTCAGGCTCCATGAACACCAACGAGGATACTGATGATTATCAAGATTGTGATGGGATAGGGATGTTTCTGTCAAGACTGTCTTTAGAAAGTTTCGATGCGGATGAGGAACTCTCTGGTGATCAGAAAGAAGGTAATCACAGAAACACACCGGGCCTCTCTTCTGATTCCGGTAAGGAAACAGGTTGCTACTCGCTTCCAGCAACGCCACTTCGGTGGAGAAATCGCGGTGGCTTAAGAGATCAAGTGCAGTTAACTGGAGTGACAGATTATGGCAGTGAAAATGAAGCTCCAAAGGGTATTATTAGGAGGCAAAAGATGGTCAGAAAGAATTTGAGGAAAAGAACAAGACACCATGAGAGGAGGGTGGAGATGCCTGGTTATGGTTCTTGTAATAGCTTAAGTGGGGAGAGTGAAGGTGGTGGGGTGGTGGTGATAACAAGGCCGAAGGGAGGGAGTAGGTCATTGTGTATGGACTTGGAAGAGGTGAAGGCTTGTAGGGATCTAGGGTTTGAATTGGAACATGAGAGGATGGTGGAGATGCCTAGTTCTCGTCTCTCTCATTCAGGATCCACTCCTGACACTAGTAGTGGTGGCAATTCTCCTATTGCCAACTGGCGCATCTCTAGCCCTGGTTAGTGTACATTCACCACGAATCCCTCCCTCCCTCCCTCTCCCCCTCTCTCCTCTCTCTCCTCACTATCTATCTCTATCTCTCTCCCCCTCTCCCCCTCCCCCTCTCCCTCTCCCACTCTCTCTCTCTCTCTCTCTCTCTCTCTCTCTCTCTCTCTGTGATTTACAGATAACAAAAGATAGAATCTTTGATATGATTATGGACCAAAACCCCCTAAGTTTGTTACATACGATCGTTTATTACGGTTATTTTTTTAATATATATATATATATATATATATATATATATTTAAATAATTTTTAATATTTGTACATTAAAACAATCAAAAATATATAAAATTATTTAATTTAAAGTACAAAATAATTAAAAAAACATAACTGCAACACAACACCTGGCTGACACTGCATTTCAAAAGTGTTTTTGAAAAAAAATATTTTAAATTAAAAATTTTGATAGTTTTAGATCATTTTAATTAGCTAATATAAAAAAATAACATTTTAATATTTTTTGAACGAAAAATATTTTGAAAAATAATCTCAACTATTCCCAAATAGGCACGAGATTTGATTTTTGAGTTTCACCTAATATTTTCATATTAAAATTTTTGATGTGTTTAAATTATTTTGATTAACTGATATAAAAAAATAACATTTTAATACTTTTTTGAACGAAAAGCATTTCAAAAAATAATCCCATGCTACTACCAACTAGGCATGAGATATGATTTTTGAGTTTCACCTAATATTTTCAGTGTTTCTCATAATGGTGTGAAAATTAATTTTCAAGGTGTAATTGAGCATGAAATTTGTTGTATAGGTGATGATCCGCGAGATGTTAAGGCTAGACTTAAAGTATGGGCACAAATAGTGGCAACTGCGTCTGCATCTAGACATGGCGTCATCTGACTATCGATGCTCGCGGATTTTCATCTATGCTTTTTTTTTCTTTTTTTTACTTTAAATTGTGGGATAAGTGAGTTTACCTTACTTCTTCATTTTCCTTCCTACAAAAGAGTTTAATTTGCCTTTCTTTTTGTCAAGGTTATCTTCTGTTTTTTTTTCTAGCAATGTAGGGTTGCAGTTTCGAAGGTAGTGATAGATCACTTGAAAGTTTGATTTTTTTTTCCTCAAAGCAATATTAGTTTGTACGTAGGGTTGCAGTTTCGAATACATAAAATCTTTTATATTGAATTTATTATTTTTAGCTACTTGTTTCATCTTGTGCTTTGCCATTTTCAATTATTTTTAATGCTAGAAAGGGACACATTTTCATGGTTGGATGATAATTGAGCCATTAACATCCACAAATACCATTTATTCTACATGTCCATACATCTCAAGTAGGTTTCTAAGCATTAGTTCACTCTTTTACTTTGCACATATGTCTTAGGACTTGTGGGTAATTCAACCCTAAACTTTTTAAATAATTCTTTTTAAAATATGCTTGTGAATATCTTGCTTTTATTAGTCAGATTTGAGATTGGTAACTTATGAAACTTATAAAAGTAATCCAAGAATGTTTAACCAACACCTTAAACAGAAAATAGATGCATTAATGCAATAAAATAAGCATACTTTATGAACCGATCAACTACTACTATTATATTGTTTTTACCCTCAAATTCTGGTAATGCTCCATTGTAATATTCTTTTACACACATCACATTCCTCTATTATGTGTTTCACTAATTGTTTTATTGTTGGCCAGTAAAAAAAAAAACAATACCTTAAGCATCTTGTAGAAATCTTGAACTCTAGCATGACTTTTTAAATAAAATTCATGAGCAAAATTTACCAATATCTTCCTTAATTTTTTTTCCCAATAAAACTCTTGTTCTTATACTTAAACACTATATCTGACAAAGTAAATTCTGACCAACTGTTCATATTCAATAATCTCTCAACTACCATATTATTTAGCTTAGGACTCAATTCATATGACTTGCTAATTTCTTTATACTATGTTGGTAAAATTGTTGTTATAATATGAATGCTATTATGCTATTCTTGAATTGATTCCCACCAATAATTAAATTATTAAGAAAATCATTTTTTCTTGACAACACATATATACAACCAGATGTTTTCTTTATCTTTTATACCGTATAACATATCTTAAACCAAACAACTTAATTAATATTTTACTTTGTAAGGGTGAGTGTATTATATGCTTCAATAAAAGTTTTAGACTCTTATGATCAATATTTATGATAGACTCATCATATTCTAAATAGATATCAGACATTAGGTAAGTGTTTGACAAATTAATGTATCTTAGCAACTTATTTTAAGTGATTGTAGAAGAGAACTTTAATAAATTGAATGGGTGAGTTAAGAAAAGTTAATTCATGGTTAATGAAAATAATGCTTTATTGAATGGGCGAGCAAATAAAATTATTTTTTTGGTTAATGGAAATAATGCCCTCATAAATAGACGAGTTAGGAAAATTTTCCAGATTAATAAAAATAATATCTTGTTGAATGGATGAGCTAAGATTTTTTTTCCTGGTTAATAGGAATAATGTTGTGTTGAATGGGCAAGTAAAAACATTATTCCATAGTTCATGTAAAACAATGCCCTATATAAAATGGGTGTGTGGGGAATTAATTACTTGGTTTATAGGATAAATCAGTGAAATGGATAGATTATAGAATTGAATATAACTAAATTGTAGTTAAGCATGTGGGATTGATTGTGATATATATATATATATATTTGGAATATCTTACTAAGAATCTATGAAATCATTAAATTAGTAAGATATAAGATATTTTCATTTAATGATGTAGGAAATACTTTAACACACATTAATAATTAGTTCTTATTCAATTTGCTTTATCAAGACGTGCATTTTTTTTTTAATAATACTTAATGTGATTATGTTTAGGTACATTACACCCTTGTACTAGAAGGTAGATGTATGATAGATAATTTTGTTAAATATCTTGATGTAATTAAAAGAATTAATATTTTTCTGTAATATACTTTTTTGTTTCAGAACTATAATATTAAAATTAATTACTTATGTATGACATAATTTATAACGTTGTTATAATTAAGCTAAAATATAGTTGGTTGTATACATATCTTTCTTTGATCGAATTGATGCATGCTACGAATTAGATTGCTATAAATGATTGTTCTATAGAATAAAAAAACAAAAACAAAAAAATAAAGTGATGAAATGAGAATTTAGTATTATCTTGAGTATTTTTTTGATGGGATGAAAATTTGTTATTTGATATTTACAAATTGAGAATTAATTTGAGTCGATAACTTGTTATAAAAAATACAAGGTCTTAGACTAACCTATGTATAATGGTCTTGGGGGCTTTAGCATGATAGTTGTAAGATTTTCATACTAAGGACCAAGAAGACAACTTTTTTTTTATTTGGGTCAGGTTTCACAATGACAACAAGGCTATAACATAAGCCTCTTAATGTTTTAATATGTTCACCTATGGTTTTGCCATCTTCCTTGTCGGTGAAATGTGAATTCACGTTCTCATGAATCTTGTGCATACACATTTTTGAATGCTTCCCAAATAACATGGGTTGTGTGAAGTTCCACGATAAGGCCTAATGCTTCTTCTGAAAGTGTTCCAATGAGCCCACCATGAAGAAAACGATTAACTTTTCTCTAATTAATGAAGACTTTTGTTAGTTTGGGTTCAATTTTTTCTCTATTTGTGGTGCCACTAATATCTGGAATGCAAGATCTTCATTACTTAGATGACCAACCAAGTCTTGGATCTCTACAAGTTCAAGGCCTGTCCACATTACAAAGGATAATTGGCTGGGCTGAGTTTGAGAGTGATAAAGTTTTCAACATTTAGATATAGTGAAGACATTGTTGAATGGACAAGGAAGTATTATTTTGCGTTGTATGCTCACACAAGCTCTATACCAAGAAAAACAAAATACATGAGAGAAGGAAGAATTATGTTCTGGACTTATATTAATTCTTAAGAGGAAAACATGAGCATAAAGTAATGGAAGACATAAACATATATACATAAAGACTAACAACTATGTTTCCATAGAGGGATGATTATCTTCCATGCACTTTCCTAATTTAAAAATATAAAATACTAATTTGTAAACTTATAATTTATTCAAATGATTTTTGCTCATTCTCGATTTATAGAAATCATTAGGGTGGATCCTTTCCTTTCAATACAGAAAAACATGACATCTTGATTCCAAGAAGATTCTTGCCTTGTGATGTCTGATATGATACCAAATCTTTATGAACAAACAACTTCAATAATAGCCTAAAAAGTTGAATAAAATTACAATGGCTACTACTATATAATTCTGTGAATTATTCATGTATCTTTTTCCCATTAAATGTATCATAACGACTTTGTTGAAAATTTTCCCTTTAAAATTTGGCTGACCATTTAGCTTAGTGATGCGAACCTCTTGATCACGTGATCAAGCAAACTTTATCAAAGATAATACTTCCCTAAGAAAGTAAAAAATCAGGTTTGAGAAGTGTAACACACTAGAAACCTATCCTAAGACACCAAAACTATTAGAATTGAATTGAATGACGCCACAAAGTCAATTATGCCTTAATAAGTCAGATTTGATTTTTGTCCCAACAAAGAAAATGTTTATCACTACACAAAACATAAGTTTATTTTATCAATCCACAGATTCTAGGTTTGTAATATACAATTAACTTATATAATGTTTCAAATAACCTTAATAGATCTCTATATGTGGGCTGATTTGAGCCCACTTATAAAATTGATCAAAATATGTAATAATAATGCAAAAACTAATAACAAAATAACAAAAAAAAAAAAAAATCCAAAATTAATATCCTAGATATGTTAGTATCGGATTTGTTATCCCTAAAAGTCCTAAATTGACTAGGAAACTTGATCTAATCCTAACATCTTAATTAACTCAAACAAACTTTGGACTACACGTGGCCCAAACTCATATTTATTAATATGAACCAAAAAGACTCAACATACTCTTCAAATAAGTTTTCTTTATTGCCCAAAAGGAATTAAATAACAAAACTCATAGAGCCTGTTATTATCTATATTGCAAGGCTTTCACAAATTCCGATTTAATATGAAATTTCATCCCCACAAAAAACCATTTATCTAGAATCTTTACCATTTATCTAGAATCTTTAAGTAAAGTTTAAGCACAATTCAAGTTAGATATTGAGATATGCTTAATAGAATATAACTAGATATTATAAAACCATATTTGTTTCGTATCACCTTGCTTTTGGGAAACAAATCTTTCAATCAATCACCAAAGTGATACCACGTAACCAATAAAAAAATACGTTAAGTTTGCTTTCCCCATAAAAAGCACAAGCATCACATTCAACATTTCCATTGAAATCATTGATCTTAAAATCTTATTGATTGAGTTCGAGCAGCAAATTAAGGCTGAGCTTCTACCATTTCTGCCAAAGATTAAATCGACAAGCAGACTGTATTTCGTGAGGCACTGACTAGCAAGGCTGGTTCTATGAAAGTTTGAAGAACAGTTTGTTGTCGTAACATGTGATGATTGGGTGGCTGTCGTAGAGGATGACTTGGGAGGATCTACATCTTAAATAGTGATGCAGTTAATGAGGAGAAAAGTATACAAATTGTAGTTATTTAACCTTTTATTCCATTTATTATATAGTTTTTCTCGTAAATCTAGTCTACTTAAAAAAATTATCTCGTTTAGGAAAATGAATACTATTTAGGAATCTTCATTTACTCAGGAAATTTGAGCATTAATTAAGAGCTTTTGTTATCTCTGGCTTTGGTTTTCCTACTATTTATAGCTTCTGGTGCCTTTGTTATCATTTTGTTGTCTCAAAATGATAAAACAAAGCAAAAGATTGTTTTATGTGCTTCTATAATATAAAAGAATAAAGAATCATAGATGTGCAAGATGCCAAATTGAAGCAGATAGAAATTTCAGTGCATAGATGACAATTTAGACTCGAACTCGAGAACTGCTATGCAGATCATAATTTTTTTGTCATCACATCATACCTCTTGGAGATACCCAAATATAATTTAGCTACTACATCAGTTTGATTTTCCTTTGTCGTCAACGCTTAACATTTCTTTCCAAGAAATACAAAACTAATTTATGGGTGTATTTGATTTTCATAATAAAAACCTTCGTTTAAATGGGTTTTTTTTTTTAATTCTAAATGCATTTGACAAACATATAAACCCAGATTGCTGTGCTTTCAGAATCTCCTATGCTATAGCAGCTCCCATGCCCTATCACTCTAGCTATAACTCACTAGAACCTCTTTTCGATTGAGAGAACTTATATGGAACTTAATGTCAGTAGATGGAATCCATTCACCATCTTTTGCAGTTATTGAGCTCTGTAGGAAGGTAAATGAGAAGACCAGAAAAGGAGGCAAGTTGCTGATGACAAAGGATGATGTAATTTTATGTGCAGGAACTCCTAACTCACGAAGTTGAACTGGATCAGAGATACTGGACCAAAACATATACTTCAGTGTAGATCAGCATGACAATCCAGAAGATGTAGCTTGGCCCAGTGTTTACCAATAGAGCATGCAAGAAGAGGGCAGGAAGGTAAGCAGTAGAAAGCAAAAACGGAAGTTCCATAGAAAAACAAGAGCAAAGCAAGCATAGCTCACAGCATAATTATTCAACTGCATTTGGGACTAGTAGCATCAGAACTTACACCAGACTGCAGAGAAGATAAAAGGTCAAAACTCATGTTCTTAGTCTTCTGGCTCTCCACTTCATCAGACACACCATTCTCAGCAGAAGAGGGCTCAATGATATCTGAATCTTCTTGTGCGATGTTTAGGAATCTGTCGTACTCAATGGGCATGACATGATGACAAAGAGTTTACGATATGCATAGCAGGTCTCGAGTTCGAGTCAGGGCGTGCACCTCTTGTAAGAGCCTGGAACAGCTGGGGTTTTACTCGGTCACCTGAGCCCACAAAGTTTGCTTTCTGGGAAATGGGTTTCCCCGCATCCAGAAGATGAAATCTGAGATGCATAACTTGCAAACCCAGATTCACAGCATGAAATCTTCTGGTAATCTTGGTAGTAGTTCCCCTGAAGGAGAGCATATATGACTGAAGGGAAACCAGCATAAATATGATAATCTCCACAAGTGCAGATCTTGCAGTAATCCGAAACCTGTAGTCATACTCTTAAAATCCAATCACCTTATATATGTATTCTATAGGCCAGAGAAAAAACAGTAAGACCAAAGCTGTACATGCGCAAGAATCTGAAAACCTTGTTCTTTTTCTTCAGTATTACAAATCTCATCTGAAAGAAAACTAGAGCAAATGCAAGATAACCAAGGTGTGGAAAATCATACCCAAGAGTTCTAGTAATCAATATCAAGCAGAGCAAACGATCCAAGGGATGCAATAACAGTGAGCTCAGGTAGTCAAGAAAAGTCCACATCCTTTTAGTCTCAAATGAGAGATCTTTCCAAACAAAGTTTGAAGCAAGCAATCATGAAGACTGAAAAATAACTGATAAGCTTACATGGATCATCCACAATAAACCCTACAGCAAAAGTAGAACATGAAATTACCTTGTAATAGTTATGAGAAGATGTGCGCGTGCGCGGAGAGAGAGAGAGAGAGAGAAATGAGAAAGACAGGGTAAAGAACATACGAGACCCTCGTTTGAGAACAAACAGCATGCCCTGAACATCAGCCAAACTTGAAAATAAAAAACAGAATATTAAATCTAATGGTTAAAAAACATAAAGATCTTGAATTTCTGTATGCATTAACTAACAAAGATAGTAAGTGGGTGCGGTATAGTTTGTTAAGAAACAAGCCTAAGATGTGTAAGAGAGTAATATCTAGCCAACAATTCTTGCAATACTGGAAATATAGAGCAGAACTTTCTCAGCAATCATGGCAATGCAATGCACATCTGTCTCACTTGAGATATGTTGATTTGAAGGAAACAAGCTCTTCCAGATGGAAAACACTCGAGGATGAGATTCGAAGCAAACAAGAAGACAAATAAAGGCCGTAATTTCCATGTAATGAGTCGTTTTAAAAGAATATAGGCAGAAAGTAGTGCAATATATAGCGGAGAGATAGCATTTAACAATGCAAAACTGGCAAGAAGCTCAGCCATGTTTATCTCGAGGCCAAAGAGGTTAAACGTATTTTCTATCCAGAACTTCAAATATAATTTTAAAAAACACTTCTTTGTTTCAAGTCTTTCCTTTTTCAATGCAAGAATCCTCTTTATTCCATTTGTGACTTTCTCTGGTGCTTCCCCAGATATATCCAAATGAAAATTTACTGCTGCCACTACCTCCAGAGCCCCCTGTTTTATTGGACACCAGGTCAGTCCTACTCAATGAGTTTCAGTTTTAAAAACACTCCCCCCTTTTCCTATGAGTTCTTATAGGTCAAAGAAAAAAGATTTTAAAATATTTCAAGAAAATGGAACTTAACATTCCTTTGATTAATGCTATCAAGCAAATTCTCAAGTATGACAAATTTGAGAAGGAGTTGTGTATTACCAAGAGAGTTCTCAATCTAAAAGATTACGAAATGGTAAGTATGAGTGAAGTTATATATGTTGTTGTTCAAAAGAATTTGTCTTTAAAACAAAAAATTCAAGTGCATTTACCATCCCATTTGTTATTAATAATACTAGTTTTAAAAGGGTATTATGTGAATTAGATGCATCCATTAATGTCTAAACATGTTTATGATTCTCTTAGTCTTGAGCCATTAATTAAAACTATCATTGTAATACAAGTTGATGATCGTAGTCTTGTTTATCCACTTGATGTGATAGAAGATGACATAGTTAAGATTGATAGTTTATTTATTCTATGCGACTTTTATATTCTTGATATAAGATGTGATTCTTGTGATTCATCAAACAACACTTCAATATGGTTTAGGAGACCATTCTTGAAAACTACTAATATGAAAATTGATTGTGGTAAGGATACTTCATCTATAAAGATAGGAGATGGAAGAATTTAATTTAATTTTTATGATGCAATGAAATATCCTTACAACAATGTTTATTTTATCATATATGACCAAATTTATAAGTCTATGCAACAAGTTTTTGATTTTGATTGTAAGGATAAATTAAGTATGTCTTTGAGCTATGACTATGATTTTACTTTAGATAGAAGAGATGGAGAGGCACATATGAATTCCGAAGAACTTGCAGAAATCAGCATCAACGTTGCAAGTTTGTAGACCATTTATCTTGGTAATGTCTTTGCTAACTTCGTACTTTCACATTAAAAATTATTGTCATCTATTTTACAGGCTTCCAAGTTAGAATTGAAATCTTTGTCTAATAATTTGAAGTATGTATTCATTGGTGACAACAATACACTTCACATTATTATAACAAAAGGTTTAACAAATGCACAAAAAAAAAAAACTTGTGAAGTTGTGCAATCACAAACTATCATTCGATAGAGTTTAGTCGACATTAAGGGGATTAGTCCCTCGATGTGTATGCATCATATATTTTCTTAGGACAATGCAAAACCAACAAAAGAGATTAGACTTGCCTATAATAAAGATAATAAAAACTAAAATTTTAAAATTATTAGATTTTTCAAAAAAAAATCTTATCGAGTCTATGTTGATATTGTTTTTTTTTTTAATAAAATATATAAAAAATGGATATAGGAACTAGAGATGAAAAGGAAGTCACTTAGGAGAATATATACAAATGGGGTAAGAACTTCATAGGAGCATTATAAAAAAAAATAGTTACAACACACGAAAAAAGCCCTACACAAAATCACACCCTTCTCTCCCATGAATCATCAAGAACAAAATAAAAACAAAATCCAGCTCCCCTATTCACAGCAGCAGTCCCTCTCCCACTCAACCTGTCGCCGGCCGAGCTAACCAGCCTCTTTCATTTCTATTATCACCACCGCCGATAGCCTCCCTCCGAAACAAACCACAGCAACTTCCTCATTGTTTGAATCCAGTGACGACCCATCACCATTAACTTTCTTCAAAAACTTGACCAACAGATCCTTACATCGAATCACACGAACTGTAACGATCAAAGAACCAGCAGCACCTTTTTTCATCCACTTTTCAACCAAAATCCCAACACCTAACAACCCAAGCTTCATTACTTGAGACCAAGATTGTAAATTTCGTTTTGGTGATTTGTTTTTTTAATTAGAACAAAATATTTTGGTTTCATAGTATTTTGACGCGCTGTTTAGGGTTGTATTGTTTATGTGTGTGTGTGTATATATATATATATATATATATATATAATTGAATATATTAATTTAAAAAAAAATTCAAATGAAAAAATAAAATTATTAGAATTGTTCAATTTAATATAAAAAAAGACACAATAAAATAATTTTTCTGAACAAAATTATGAGAATATCATTATAAATTTCGCAAGGTCATTACATTCTCTGATTACTCTAAAATTTTAACATAATATATATAAATATATCAAGAGACTTCTCGTAAAATTTCATCTCAATTACGAGATATGATTGATATTGTAAAATTATTCATTATTTAAAAAAAATACTATTTAACCAAAACCGAATGGATAGAACAAAACCGAAATCTTTTGGCTGAAATTTAGGTGAAATTTATGGAACAAACCAAAATTTTGACAAGATAAAAATTGCATTGTTTTATTTTATTTTTCAACTGATATGAAATGACTATTTTAACCAAAATGAAATGAAATTAACAATAATGACTGAGACTAGTGGTAGGAAAGCAACTCCACCAGCACTGTGAGCCACCCCATTCCCAGGTTATTATTAGCAATTTTTTAATTTGGTCTAATTATTGTTGTTGTCTATTTTTATTATCATGTAATTTAAGTAAAATCAACTTATTTGACCAAGTCAAAATGGGCTTGCGGCGTAGGAGTCCATAACTAGGCAGTTCTACAACTTAAATCATTAAATTTAAAAATAATAAGTTAATATGATATTTATATTTCTCTCCCTCGTAATCATCTTTTCATTTATGATTATATTGAGAGTATCTTAACAAAATCTTATCTCACATTATGAAATTATCTTTCTTCATCTTGTATTTGAGTGCAACAAAATAGAGATGGCATTTAATTCATGAAATACATTTATTGTTTGATGTAAATAATTTTAAGATCCCCAATATTAAATTTGTTTGGAAACTCCCTCCATTTTATCTCAAAATAAATTTTTAATCACACCTACCTAATAGAAACTATTTGTTGATAGATATTAATTTTTTGAAGTTATTTCTTGGTTGTATTGAAGAAGTCAATAAAAGTGCTAGAGTAAAATGATAACAATGAAATGTTATCATTTAAACATTGATTAGTATAAATATATCTTGTTTTAACTGTAAATGAAAATGATTGAAAAAAAATGTTAGTGGTGCAATTGATATATAATTTGAGCAATTTGCCCAGCTTTGAGACATGGTTGTCCAACTTCATATTGCTTTGAAACATGATATTTTTTCTATTTCATATAAAGTGATTAACCCTCTCTTGATTATTCAAATATCTTTATATAGTTTATATGATACCTAGTATATGATTGTTTGTTATCCTTGATTAGGATAACATGTAGTCAGAATCAAAACATAACACTCTGTATATAAGATAACTTAGTGATCTCAAGTCTAAGAATCATTTACACAACTATCACAAGAGTCTTTCTATATGTATTTATATGTTATATCTCTATATGGAATTATCTTGGGGTCAATTTAGTGTATATGTTATCTGACAAACATCTGCATATTAATTCTAGTTATTTCTCATACCTCAGTTCATGAGAGTAGATGCTTTATTTCATAAAAAAAGGAAACATAACATGCATTGGTCTCAAAAGCCTTAATTAATGTTTAATTTTAATAGAACATTGGCTAGGAATATTTAGAAACAATGTTATGATGCAATAAGAATCTTATAATTATTACAACTTTATAATTTTCCTTGCAAAACATTTTTTTCTAATGAGTTTTATGAATTCATTAATTAAATATCATATTTATAAAAAAATATTAAATATTAAAAAAATATTAATATTAAGCATGTTCTATATGAATAAAATCATTTTTGATTGACTTCAAAATATATTTACTAGCAATATTTTCTCAAGAATTTAGTAGTTTCGAATTCTTGTTGATCATGGATAAATGAAATTAAAAACACACCCGAGTAATTTTTTTTTTAGAATATGGGTGTACAATGAGCTAAAACGCATTTCAACTAATCCCACCAATCCTGAAGATAACATCCAATTAAAACTTCTAGTCAAACAGGGTTTATAATTTCACGTGGGATAATTGTGGGGTAGTATTTTCCTGTGGTTATGTCAACAATCCATCTCATAGTCATGAGTCTCACCGACGAAATAGATGAACTTAATACATAGAAGCTAGCTGCCTCACATGATTCTGTCAAAATAGTAATAAATAAATAAGAGCATAATTATTGACTTGCACAGTCGCTCTATCGTGGTCTGAATGTGGCCTCGGGTGGAAAAAGTAAGCACACAGAATACTTGTACATTAAATTTAATTAATAGTGGTTAATATGAGTAAAGCAAGAAAGTAAATAAAAAGAGGGGGAGGGGGGGGTCAAGCCATTGGTGCACGCGCCAACCGCAACCAATGACTCACCACTCGCCAACAATAGATTATAGATTAATGCCCAACCGACCACAACAAATTAAGGATTTTGTCCATAATCATGATTAAACAAAACCCAAATTCATGTCAATGTCTCTGCCTTGTCGTATTAGAGAATAATTTCAAACATGAACAGCTAATTTACAATGGACAACCCATGTTAATCTGAGCTGAGGCAAATATATATATATATATATATATATATATATATATATAGAGAGAGAGAGAGAGAGAGAGAGAGAGAGAGAGAGAGAGAGAGAGCCAATGCGGGGAAATTGTGGTGGGATTGACAGAAGCAACTATACGCTTATATTCAAAGCAAAGGCATAGAAAGTCAATTAAAGACTGGGCTCTGCGTCCTTGTCCAAGCTTTAGCTGCTTGTTTCTACCATTGAAATTTGAATGCAGTCCCCAACAGCTTCTTTTTTTTTCCAAGAGAAATGAGTGTAAAGACTAAAGAGGGCTCCATCCCCAATCCGGATCAATATTTTGTCTCCACTAAACATGTCGTGATGATAAAAAATTTATGATCTGCACAACAAATTTCAAGTTTAAAAACTAAAACAACCAGGTTTTAATCGCTAATCTAAGTACTATAGTTTGATAGCATAAAAAAGAGAGACTAAAGAGGGCTCCGAGAGTGGTATTCTACCTTTCTCTCTTTGTTTTTTTATTTTTTAATATTTTGCTAGAAGGGGTCCCTCGTAATACTTCCAAAACTTCCAACCACTGGTAGATGATGAGTTTCCTCCAATCAAAGCGAAGCTCCTGTGTTTTTCTGGCTTACTATTCCAAGTTCCAAACAAGGCCCAACTACAATGCGCAATCAGGAGCTGACAAGAAATAATCAAAGTTCTGACGTCGAAAGGCTGTGATATGTATCCATGACTACACCTTCTGTCCAATCCCTGCATTTCCCCAAAATTTCGATTCCCTTTTTGGTGGACCGGGTTTTGTCTTTTTCAAGTTGATGGGGCAGATTTCTTTTTGTAGCCTCACACTTGGCGAGAAGCAAAATTTCAGAGTAAAATCCTTAAAGGGATACAAAGAAAGTGAAGCGAGCAATCAGCAATCAACAACCAACGCACCCTTTTTCAAATTGACAGTTCGTAGGGAGGGAAGCCAATGATCGATTCAATTTCAATAGTGATTTCTTATTTATTTTATATTTTCTTACAGCTATGATAATTAGCGAAGGATTACTCAGGTCCCTACAGAATCTAGTGGCGAAAGCCAGGATGAACACCAGGTAGATGTTAAAATGCAAGCAAACATTTTCTTATATATAATTCTAGAAGACCTGTATAGCATACAAGTTCTTAACAAGATGGATATGTTCCAGTCTATGTTCAGAAATTAGTGCTTATATAATGTAACAATTTGCTAAAACAATTTCATCAACCAGGGTAAGTGTAAAATTGGGTGGTTCAGCTGGATCATGAGAAGAAGTTCAAACCCTCCGAGCCGCCGGAGCTGGCCTTCCTGAACACCTTGTTTCAATGCAAGGTAGAAGCCCAGATAGAAGATACACGCAGTGCTCTCTCCAGACCAAGAGCAACTGGTTCCCGAAGCTACAGAACTGGAAATAATGCTGCACAATATTCTTATAACTACACACCATCACTGGAAAAGGGGGGTGAAAAAGATAAAAACCGAAGCGAGACGTCAAGGTTCTGCTATGTATGGCTGCCTGTAGGTAAGGTTACGACGAAGTCTATTAACAGTTAGAATTGACGAACTTTTTTATCTCCTCCATGAGACAGTAAAAGTGGTCGTTATTTGGCAAGAAGTAGAACCCTATGGTGGCCTTTTCTAGATAGACGAGTTTCACTTCATGGCCAGATCTCTGGAGCCCTTCAACATAAGCCAGTTGCCAGTCTTGAACAAGATCGAATCCAGCCACGACAACAAGACTTTTAGGGAAGTCAAGCCCTTTAAGGTTTTTCCCCCTCGGACCAAATATATTGCATGCTGGATGGTCCCTGTCTTCTCCCTCAGGTAGATATGCTCTCCAGTACCAGTCGCGGTCTTGAATTGTAACGAAGTACTTGCCATCTAATGTCTTCTCGGATTCTGTTCTCTGTTGACCACCGAACATCGGGTGGAGAAGAATATTACCCAGCACTTCGATCTCTTCCTCCGCTGCTCTCGCGGCAACGTGGTGAGCTATATTACCGCCGGAACTGTCGCCAGCCAAGTAGACGTGAACCTTAGAATCCTTTCCACTCTGAAGCCAAGTTCTAGATTTGACCCACTTAAGGGCTGTCCAGCCATCATCATACGCGCAAGGGTATCGATACTCAGGCGATCGACGATAATTAACAGACACCACAACAGCCTTGCAAGCACTGACAAGGCGGCGACAGAAGGTGTCGTAAATAGCACTGTTAGCGGAGGAATGAGTGAAGCTTCCGCCATGGAAGAAGATTATGACTGGAACAACCTCCGTAGTGTTCAAGGGCTTTTCAAGGTCTACAATGCCCCATTGCTCCTCATCATTTTCAGGAGCAGGTTGATAAACCCGGTTAAGGAGGCCCGTGGTTCTGTCAACATGATCAAAGGAGAAAACCCCGTCAACCGGGATGGTGTTGGCCTGGACTTTTCGTTCGAGGAACTCCGCCAATTCGCGGTTGAAGGTCCCATCCGGGCGGCGAAGGAGATTATAAGCAAGCTTGAAATTGGAAATGAGGACCCATGTGTTTAGCGGAACAACCCTCTGCAAGGAGAAAATAGGATTTCAAGGAATTAGACGTTTTCTTATGTAGAAAAAAACTGAAGGTTTACACGATCTTTGACCTTGGATTGATTGATCAGAACCAAGCTGATCATATATGTACATCTTAGATAATAGTGAACACATCAGGTTTTCTGACATGTAGAGGCAGTTGAATACTGGGAATGCTAAATGAATCATGTGAAGGAAACAAGACAGATTGGAGCTTGAATGAAAGTTTTTTTTTTTCCAAGAATCTTCAAAATTAGACTTTTGTCAAAAGACACCATCGAGATAATTAATGCTGAAAATCAAGAACTCGATGAACTACTGAATCAGATAAGAAGAAATTGCAGCAAGCAGCAGCAAAATTAGCACTTAAACCGAAGTAAAAAACTCTTCATCTTCCAATTTGAAAATCAAACAAACCATGAAGCAGAATTGAAAGAAGAAGAAGAATCAATCTAAGCTCCAGAAATCTTCATTAGAGAATGATAAATACTGAGAAGAAGGTGATTTAAATGAAGGAAAGAAGGGATGCAATGCTTGTTCGTCATACCTTGGATTCATTTAGGTTGACTTCATTGCTACCAGCCATGATGGAAGGAAGTGAAAAGATATCAAGACGATGAAACCCAGAAGCTAAAACCAGTTGAAAGAAACAAAACTCTTCATTGTTTCATTTCTTTAACAAGAAACACTTGAATTCTTCTGTCTCTCTCTCATTCGTTACTATATACAGCTGCGTCTATATATTAGGGGACGGGGGAAAGCGACTGCCTTTGTTCAAGAGAGAGAGAGAGAGACGGAGGTGCACGGAGACGAAAGAGACGACAAAGCAGGCGGCCGAATTAAACTGTTCACGTGGGTCCTCCCATCTCTCTCCCCCATTGGGACTCCTTTATATAAAAATACTACTTCTGTTGACTACATGCAATGCTTGTTCTTTCTTTCTTCCTTTCATATATATATATATATATATATATAGTTGTGATTGTTTTTCGAATCTCTACTTTCTGCAAATTGTTTTAAGTTATTTCCATTTCTTGACTATGGGGTTGGTTTTCATGTCTGGAAGTTGAAACTATGGCTATTGCCAGTCTATGATGAGTTGCTTGACCTCTTTTGCTTCCTTACACGATAAGTTAAAAAACAATTTGCTAATAAAAATATATTAATATTATAGATGCATTTTCGAATATCATTTTTTTTTTATTAAAACATGCAAACATGTTGTTTAGTCCTAAAAAAACACAAGTGAATTAATGGATAGGTTAAGAGAGAGTTGTTGATGCTAATTAAATATTAAAATAAAAAAGCCATTTTTTTCTCCTAGAAGGTGCATGTGCAAATACTTCTTCATTCATCCTGTTTTTATTGTTAATTTTTTTGTTTTTATATATTTTAACTTAGAGGTTATTATTTTTTCTCAGAAAAAAATGAGTTTTATTTTTTATAAGCACATCACAGAAATGCAATTTACTTCTATAAGATTTGAAAAAAGAATATTTAAAAATAAATTACAACAAATTCCTTGAAAGATTATAAGATTAAATAACAATTAAAAAATAAGTCACACTAGCATATGACATTTTCATCTTATGCAATATTGTTTAGTTTGTTTTATCTTGAGATTAGAAATACATCTTGAAAATACATTTATAATTTATTTGAAGCATTTTAAAGTTAAGAAAATATTTTTTATTCAAAAAATATATCTATCAAATTTAGATAAAATAACAAAGCGGTGTCATTTAAAATTAAAATAAAGAGTATATGTTAAAAAAGAGGGAGGGTAATAAATTAAAAAAACAAAACAAAAAGAGACTACCTTAGGAGCATAGAACCACATTCTTAGACTTATTTAGTTTTATTTATTTAGAATAAAATAAAATAAAAATAGATATAGATATATCGTTATTTATAAACACAATTTTCAACCACTAAAAAGTAGTCACAAAAACATATTTGGGTTTTTAGGATTCAAAAAAACTCATTTATCAACTATTTTCACATATACACACCTAATAAAAACTATTATAGTGTGAATAAATCAATCAATCACCTTAAAACACTCCAACAATTGTTAAAAAAAAGTAGAAAATTATGATAGTTAAAAAATTTATCTAAACCCTTATCTATTTTTTTTCAACAAGTTAAAGGTTAAAAAATATCTTAATGGAACTCATTTAATTGAATGGACATGTTAGTATTTTGCTTTTTTTTATTATTATGTTTTTTTCTCAAATTTGTTTTTTATAGAGTTTATCTTATAATACTGAAAATAGTTGAGAATTTGACTTTGTATTTTTTTTTTTAATTTTGTCTTTTTATAGTGTTAGTGTAGTTTGTTGGTTTATCAAAGTAATCCAAGTTGTAACAATTTAGTAGGGTTTGTTTTTTACAAAAAGAATAAACTTTACTTTTTTATCATTTATTTTTTTGTCTTATAGTTAAAAAAAATAGTTTTATAAAAAAATCATGTTATTAAATTTTTTAAAATTTATGGACCTCTTTACAAGTTTTATTGGTTAACCTAATTCACATATTTGATAACTTAACTTTTTCTCTTTTTTTTTTTAATTTTTCAATTTAATTCATAGATATTGAGTTAATTAGAAATCCAATTTATCCATCAATCAAATGTTTTCTTTCTTGTTTTTGGCTTTTATTTTTTAATTTACTTCTTTTCAATTTGTCTTTCAATATTTAATTAGATGAGAAATAGGCTACAAGATTTTTTTTTTATAGGGTTATCATTATCTCAAATAAATATATCCTTTTACATTGACGCCCAATCTTGTAAGCATATATTTTTATCATATAACTAAAAAAAAAAACTCATTGTTTTTTACCAAATCCAATAGAATGTATGACTCAGGTCAAAAATGGACTAAGATTTATCTAATTTGTCAATATTTCAATATTTAAAAAAAAAATATGATTGAAGTTCTTAAGAAATTAAATATTAATTTTGTTGATTATCAAGATTGTATTTGGACTATTTAAAATCAATCAATTAAATAGGCCTAACTCTTACATGATTTAATTAAAAATTCAAATCCTAGATAGAGCTAAGTAGAAAACTTCAAATTAATATTCTTGGTCAATTTTAATAATAATATTAAAAAATTATCTATAATCTTAATATCGTATTATATATTAAAATAAAATTAATCTCACCACGGCAAAATAAAAGCCAATAGAGGTGATTTCTACTTAAATACAAAAAGATCGCCAGAAAACAAACGAAGAAAAAAGAAGGAAGCAGACAAACACTTTCCTGCGTGCGCCAAACGCCAAGGCACGTGGCGACAAAGGGTTCCGTCTCGACTCTTTTCCTTGCCAAACCCCACTCCCACTTATCTATATTCGAATTCCCCAATATACCCCCACCTCTCTCCAAAATGCCATTGACGAAGACACGTGTTTTGTCCTTTTGTTCGTCATCAAGCGCGTGACGGCATGACAAAATAGTAGTCCCTAATTTGTGAGCTTTATTATAACTTGATTCCTTTCGTTTGATGATTACAATTTAATTCCTCAATTATAGTTGACAATTGTCTCATCACACCATCAGTTGTTCTTTTCTAAATTATCTTTCAATAATATAAAAATACTAAAAATATATAATATAAAATATAACAAAAAATAATTCTTTTTCAAAAATATTTTTGAAATGCAATGTCGAACAGGGACTAAATTGCAAGCTCTTAAATAGAAAGGATTGAACCATAACTACTTTCAAGATACAGAGACTAGAGAATAGTTTGGTCGTCCTCTTTTGTCAGGGCTCGATAGAGAGTCTTGACGAGAAAGCTTTTCAATTTTTCTTTCCTTCTTTGTTTTGGGGTCATCCAACGTGGGCATTGGATTTTGTCGTATCACATGGAGCTCTTTTAAGTGCTTACCTCAGGCGTGGGAATCGGACACGTATCACCCTCATAGAGCTCACGCTATTTGATGGGTCCCACACACATCGTCCAAAAGTCGGTACTTCCTCATGAAACAAGTTGATACGATGATCACATTATCGAAAATACTACAGCTAATGGTGATATAACTGTGCTATAGGATATAACAAGCCGATTTGTCTGCTCCGCTGTGCTTTTTTATATATGTAGAAAATTGATTGAGTTTATAAATATTATATTTTGTTATTTTAATATTTAATGAGTAAAATTTTAATTGATAAAATCTGTTAGAAACAGGTGTTTTTTCAACTAAAAAATGATTCAATATTGCTACAACTAAAACTCTTTTGATAAAATCCGTTAGAAATGATTTTTTTTATATGAAGGAAATTGATTGTAAAATTTATTGCTCATATTATGATATTAAAAATATTTTAGAATAATAATAAATAGGTCTCACATATTTATAAGAAAAATATAATCATTATTATTATTTTGAATGTCTTATCTATAATAATAAGAAATTTCAACACCTAATAGTATTAAAAAAAATAAAACACTAAATAAATGAAAAAAATTAATAAATATTAATAGATTTTTAAAAAAAATGAAATTAAGAGTAAAAAAAAGAGAAAATAGAAAATATCATTTTTGAAATGACTACCAACAAAATTAAAATGTAAACATAAAAGAAAATAACTTTAATAACAGTAGAAATAATAAAAATTGTTGAGACCATAATTATTGTTAGAGAAAAAATTTCCATCAATTTTTTTATTTTTATAATATTATATTAAAAGTATTTCAGAACAATGATATTATTGTTTTAAAAAAAAACAATATATGTATACATAAATAATTAGTCTAACATATTTAAAAGAAAATAAAACTTACAAATAATAATTATCATTATTTTGAATGTTTTATCTATAATAATTAGAAAATTCAATACCTAATAATATTAACAAAAAATAAATATGATTATATTTAAAGAAATTATTTAACTTGAAGAATAAAAAAAAGAGAAATAATAACAAATATTGTTTTTAAAATGTTTACCAACACAATTTAAAATTTAAAAATGAAAAAAATCTTAATAAGAGAGGAATAAAAAAATTGAAACAAAAACTAAGAGCATGTATATATATGGACAGAAATAAGAATTATGTAAGAAATATAAAAAAGGAATTTTTTTTCAAATGGTAATGAACAATGAAAATCACAATTGAAATAATTTTGTTTTTCTTTGTTATTGATTTTTCAAGTCAAATAAATTTTTAAAATCTAATAATATTTATTGTTGTTTTTTCATTCATTTTAATTTGTTTTTTTAAAAAATATTATTAGATGTTGAAATTTCTAATTATTGTAGATAAGGCATTGAAAATAATGACAATAATTATTCGTAAGTTTTTTTCTTTATAAATATGTTACACTAATTATAGATTTTGCTATTTATTTCATATTAGTGCATTTAAAATAATGATAATAACTATTTGTGATTTTTTCTCTGATAAATATGTTAGACTAATTATATATTTTGCTATTTATTTCATATCAACACCTTAAAATATATATATTCATCACTTTTTGGAATTGCGATTTCTTTTAGGTATTCTAGAAAATAACAATAATTGTCATGGTGCGCGTAAGCTGACCCGGACACCTCGGTTAAGAAAAAAAATGTATAAGTGGCAAATCAAAATAGGAATAAAAAGATTAAAAAAAAAGTGAATCCGGAGATTAGTCGTGGTGCACGTAAGTTGGCCTGGACACCTCAGTTATCAAAAAAAAAATTCTTGTTTTTTGTAAACAAAAAAAAACCAGCTAGTAAAAAAAATCTATTTTTTAACATAAAATCTTTTTTTAAAAAAAATAAGTTCTTAAAAAAAAACAAATCAGATTTGAAAAAAAAAACAATCAGTTATTAAAAAAAAAACCTTTTTTTAACAAAAAAACCCCTTTTTTAAAAAAAAAAAACTTTAGTTATTAAAAACAGAAAATATTGTTTTTTGTAAAAAAAATAAAAAAACAACCCGTTATAAAAAAAATCATTTGTTTTTAACAAAAAAACATTTTTAAAAAAAAAAAAATAGTTCTTAAAAAAAAAATCAAATTTGTAAAAAGAAAAAACAACAACCAGTTATTAAAAAAAACTTTTTTTTAACAAAAAAAAAAACAGTTTTTAAAAAAAAATAAAAAAGAAAAAAGAAAAACGAAATCAGATTGGTAAAAAAAAACAGTTCTTAAAAAAAAACAAAAAAAAACAGTTTTTTTTTAAAAAATAAAAAAGAAAAACGAAATAAGATTGGTAAAAAAAAAAACAGTTCTTTAAAAAAAAAAAAAGAAACGAAATCAAGTGTCCGAGCGGTTTCGAACTCGCGCGCGCCAGTGTTGGCAGCGCGCGGCCAACCGCTCCGCCAAAGCTATTTATTAGTCAATATCACCATAAAAAATAGATAAAGAAGACCTGTGTAAAAAAAAAAAAAAAAAAAAAACTAAATCAGTTTTCCGAGCGGTTTCGAACTCGCGCGCGCCAGCCGCTCGGCCAAAGCTATTTATTTGTCAATATCACCATAAAAAATAGATAAAGAAGACCTGTGTAAAAAAAAAAAAAAAAAGAGATGGACGAACTCGCGCGACGCACGGACGACAAATGTCCAGTCCACAGTGCGCCTGAGTCACAATGTACAGTGCAACCGAGGCTGAGCTGTTTTAGATTATATCTTAATTGGTTAAAATTATTTTTATTTTAAAAAATATATTTTTGATTTTAGTACAGTAAAAAAATTAAAAAATTAATATACTAATATTAAAAATATTTTTTAAAAAAGAATATAATCATAATTAATTTCTAAACCAATAATACTTCACAAAACAGTCACTGTCATTGTATCAAACAAATTCTTCACGCTGCGCGAGAGATTTAAGTTGTATTACTGTCAAGCACACAGTTGAGAGTTTCCGAAAAGAAAAACCAAATTAAAATCTGTTGGCTGAGGGGTTCGAACCCCTGCACGTTGGATTTCCAGCGCGCAGGCGAGCCGCTCGGCCACAGACATTCTTTAGTCATCTCCACCATAAAAAATATAAAAAGCATCTTTGTGAAGAAAAAAAAGCAGAAACAGGTGCACATACACGCGCGAAGGAAAGGCGAAAAATGGCCAGTACACAGTATTTTCAGTCTGCATGAACAGTACCAGTCCGAGCTGTTTTAGCTCTTTAGGTAATTTATAATTTATTATAATAGTATAATTATTATATAGGTTTTCATTTGGAATCATTTTAATTTTTTATTATTATTAACTCTTTCGTTTTTCTTATTGCTGATTTTTTTTTTGTTTTGGTAGTTTTTAAAATTGATATTTTTATATTAGCTCATAATAAATTTCTTAATTGTATCTCAATTCAAGGTTTCATGTGTTTAGATTTCTTAAGATTTGATTATGTTTAAGATGTTTGTCTTTGTTTATTTGTTTTTTATAGATGTTTTTAATTCCATACCTTATGATATTTTTTAATCTTTAAGATTTTATTCTTGTTCTTTTAACTACTATTTATTTTATTTGGGATTCTATTCTTATTAAATTGCATTATCCTTGGGTCTTTTCTATCAAATCTTATCTTTATTTTTTTTTATTTTTTTTGTAAGTTTTTTTATTAATATTTTTTCCACTAATCTCATCTTTTAAAATTAAAATGGTTGAGAATTAAGCATCTTGATTCAACCTAGATCAAAAATTTCATGAGATGCAACTTTAAATATTAGACTAATTTCTAGATTATTCTTCAAATCTACTTAAAATAAAAATAAAAATGACAAAAATAAAACTAAAAGGAGTTGACATGGTGGAAAAATCAAACTGGAAACTTTGGATGAAATTGAAAGCTTGATCATACCCTCGTTGTGCCAAAAAATTAAGAGATAATGCAAATTTAAGGCCAAAATAAATCATTTTGCATAAATATTAAGTCCAAGGACAAAATTAGATTTTTAATATGCCAATTATATTTAATCATGACCCAGATTATAGTTTATTTATATTTAAGAGTTAATTTGGACCTAATTGAAGAGTTTAATAATATGCAAAGACTTAATTATGCTTTAAATAGGTCAAAATAATTTTATTAGGGACTTAATTTGTGAAACATTAAACTTGAGAGCCCAATTTGGGTTTAATTGAGGAGATTGAGATTTGAAAAGACTAAATTTAATTTTTACCAAGACAATTGGTAAATATGAGTGACACCTCACGCACAACCTAAAGACTAAAGATGCAACCTCCACATTTACCTAAGTCCCCATACTTGTTTTAGTCAATTTTGTTCCCTAACATTTTGTTTTTTTAATTTTATTGAACTTTATTTTATTTTGCAAAACTAAGCATCAATCGAGCTCCAAAAAAGTATCTTAATATTGCAAGTTCCCCTTCTCAAGGCAATCAAAACAAACTACAAAGATATATTTCAATTAAAGCCAATACAAGAGGACTAAGTAAAAAATAAATGTTGAGGGATCAAAATAAAAAATAAAAAGACATACAATTCTCCTTTAACCATGCAAATAAACCCATGATTTGGAAAAATAAAAATTAATATAAAAAGGGATTTAAGGATTTTGGCGTTTAAGTTATAATCATTTTAAATCAATTAAATTGAATTTTGTTTCGCAAAATCAAGAATTAACCGAGCAATAAAATATCTTCTTGACACCTCAAAATAACCATATGCACTCATGGAAAATAATTTACCAATACCATTGGCAAATAAAATGATTTGAAAGGACTAAACAAGAAGATAAAGAAATTAAGGGACCAAAGTGTAAAATATTCTAGGGACTAAAAAAAGAGAATATTGCTTCCCTACAATGAAAGATTGAGGGGGTTTAGTTTTTTTTATATATAATATAATTATTTATATTTTATTTATCAGCTTTCAAATATTCATTACTAGAATATAATTTATTATTTAATAAAAATAAAAGATTATATTATATGTATATATATTAGGTTTAAAAAATATAAATATTTTGTATGTCTATATGATATAGATATATAAATATTTTAAAAAAAAATTATACCCTACCTAGTGTCTAATTAAATAAGATAAATGTAAAAAAACAACTACCTATTTGAGATGATTCAAGTCGATATCTATCTTGTTGATGTATTTGAGTTACTTCAAGTCAATTTTTTTTTCGATGTTATATATATATATATTAGGTTTTGCCTCTTGTTTTATTTAACTCGTTTTAAATCTATCACACCCTATAAAACTAGTTTTATAGGGTTTGATCAATTTAAAGTAAGATAATCAATTTTGTTCTAGTAAACGTTTCAGTTTTTTTTTTATTGGAACAATAAATTTTAGTTTTAGAGCATTTCAATGTTCTATTCCTTATACATGTTTGTGTATAATTCAAAATATTAATTTACCATATATCATTCCAATTCAAATTCAAATTTAAATATAAATTAACCTCAAATTATGCAAGACAAACATAATGTTGAACATCCAAACATAATTTCACAATTCAAAATATTGTTAAAAGGTCAAGAACTTTAACTTGAAGTAAATCAACATAAACAAAAATATCAAATATTGTGAAAGTAAAAGGTTTTAATATAAAAATTATAAATCAAACATAATCTCCATCATTAACGTAGAGATAAAGATCTTGATATTGTATTGGCATGCAGAGAAAATCATTGACTAGACATACAAATAGATTTTTATTTCAACTAAGCTTATCCTCAACATCAAATTGAATGTTTTATTCTTTAAAGTAAAAAAATGACAAAGTTGAAGGATAATATTAACAAACCTAATCATTTAATAAATCAATTTTATCAAATTTAATGAAATCTAAAACATCTATTATTCTATTTTAGTTTTTACAAATTACAAACATAAAAAAATAGCATGAATGTAATATATATTAGTAATAAATCCATTTTTTTTAGAAAACAATATTAATGAAAATGAAAATAGTAATAATTATTATTAATATGATAATATTAATATTTTATCCTTTTGAGTTCTTAAATTGTAACATAAAAATAAAGTAAAATCACATTTTAGTCTTTTGAACTTTTATCTGAATGGAGAAGACTTGTTTGAGAGTGTGATTGAGGTTGCTATTCAAAGTGTTTTTCATTCAGAAATGTATCAAATGATTTTTTTTATTTTTAAAAAATTATTTTTAATACCAGCATATCAAAATGATATAAAAAACCAATTTTTTTATTTATAACAAAAAAATAAAATAAAAATTAAAAAAAAATTCTAACACTTTTAAAAGGTATTGAAACAGTTATATACTCGGAATATGTCAGCTTGAATCTGGATGAGAAATAGAAAATGATGTGAAACCTCGGAGTAACTCTACGTTGTTATGTTTTGTTTTTTTGTTTTTTTTTTTTTTAAGGGAAGAAGGTTTATTGAGTATTGGGAAAGTGGGCCCGGCACTTGATCCGCCGCCGTTGGTTTTGATTGATGAAAAAGAGAGGTACAGTACAAACTATAGTGGTGGTCATGATGATGGGAGTAAAAGTTAGACCAAAACAACCACACGAAGAAGAAAGTGGCTTTTCATTTTATTGGGGACATGCTCGTGTTTAAAAGTAAACGGAGACCGTTGATTTGTTCTTCGTTAAGAAAAGTCATCAAATATAGTAACCCTAAGATTCTTTGTGATTCTCTTATTCGCAACTCGTTGCCACCCTTTATTATTGGTCATGTCGGCACGCGTTATGTTTTTTTTGTTTTTTTTGTCCGAGCAACGACTTGCAAACTGTTCTTATCCTTCACTATATAAAACGGCGTAGTCTGCAAGATACAAATAAAATGAGTATAAATTTACTGAAAATAGCGATTTATATGTTATTCTACATGTTATTAAAATATTAAATATTTATTGAATAATTTTTTTGATTTTAATTATATCTTGTGTCTTTTATTTTTATATTTTTCTTAAAAATTAGTTTAAATATATCGACTTGTAGTGAGTTGAACCAGACATACTTTTTGGTTAATTGCCTCCATTATAAACACCCTTTTACTCAATGATTTTACAATTTGAATTCCTCAATTCATAATTTGCATCATCTTATTATGAAAGCCTTCATATTTGTTGATCATGTGATCTTTTTTACCATGATGCTTACAATAATTTATATTGGTTGATCATGCGACCTTCTTTACCATGATGCTTACAATAATTTATACCTCTTTTGTACAAAACATTTACCATCCTCTCGTAAACTTTATCCAGCATCACTTTTAAAATCCTTTGGTATTTAATGTCTATTGCATTTATTGACTCATTACCCATAACATGATTGGGTAAAGGGTTTGTAATCATGTTTGGAATATCCTCAAATTTTATCCACTCAAATTTAATTAATTGTAGGAGTTTTTTTTGAAGTCATTGCAAGTATGAATGTTATGTCTTGTAATGCCAACATGATACTCACAAGTGAGATCCAACTCATACATGATAAGGTAAGATGGCTTCTGAGGTGTGGCTTCTGAGGTGCAAGAGGCACCGAAGCTTCATGCTTATTGCTTAGTAGCTTTTGATACATCTCATTTAGAGGTAACAATAATAGAGGTAGTTATTATTGGAATCTTTGTTAATTTTTCTTTGGAAAATTTTCAGCTTGGTTTTTACTTTGGTGATTTCGAGAATTGATTTTTATAGTAGAAACCGAAGAATTAAAGTTAATATTAGAAATTTATGATGAAAAGGACCGAGTGTTGTAATTGCAAGATTGGGTTTTCTTACTTCTTTAGCCATATTTGATGTGATCGACATCATTAGTTTTCTATCCAAAGCCTTTTTCCTCAACAAGTGAAGATTTTATCACTCCTTACTCTTTGCTCTATACACTTGGCTATTACTACAAAGTTGGATCAATCCCATGATGAAGGTTTAATTCAGATTTTCATGCAATTTGGGAGTTTTGGTTGGTGATTATCTAGATTAAGGAATAATTAAACAATGAATTTTTTTAAACTAAAATTGAGATTTATCATGAGAACAAACCTTGCTCACAAGTAAATACCCACCTACAAAAATCAAAAAATCGATCCCTGAAATATAATTTCAATTTATATTTTGAATTTCTATCTTTCTAAATGTTAGTTAACATATACGTTGCATAAAAAATTTAGGATGAAGAGTTTTCATCAAATGGACGTCTGTAGGTTAAGATATTCAAGTCGGAAGTCGAAGGTCAATATTGGATAAATGCAAGATTTCACTTTGAAGGCTGTGATTTCCATACTCTTTCTTTCTTTATTTTTCTTGCCATAGATTTCTATAAAAGTATTGATGCTAGCTTTATAATTCCATTGAAATCACTTCATTTCGATATCTATAGCTAAAACTCTGCATAAAACATCGACTGAAGATCAAATATGTAAATTTCCTCCAATTTACTCAGTTTTGAATCATTCATACAGAAAGACCTTTAAAACATAAAATAAAAAATATAAAGACATTTTATATATAAAATATAAGCAAAACATAAGGCAAATACGGGTAAAAGTGTCAAATAATATTGTTGCATTGCAATTACTATGTTAAACTATCCATCACGTACTCATAGTATGATGCCTTGATAATATTAGCAAATATGGTAACCATTGAGTAGGGCATGTACTCATAGTATGATGCCTTGATAATATTAGCAAATATGGTAACCATCGAGTAAGGCATGTACACATCAACTACATGTATCCATCTTTGGGCATATTCTCTTATGCTTTTTTTTTTATCTCTAGATTAGACAAACTGCTTCTATTAGGAGAAATATATATGTTGTTCTTGTATTACTTAGTGGAAGCTTCTACCAAAGCTTTCCATATCTAAATCTTTGTGTTGTCTAGCCTTATATACTGGCTCAATGTTGCTCCACTCAAACTATCCTAAAGAAATGCATTGATTATTTTTCACTGTGTACTATTTATGTTATTTTTTACATTAGGATTTGAGATAGGTGATTAGACATTGTGTTCCAGTGTAATTGATGAACTCAAGAACACATAAATTCTTTGGTATAACTATATTTAAGACTAGACATATCTCTACAACTTGTACTGGGTCATACAAATCTATTCCATTGATGAGCCTTATTCTAGCCTCTTATCTTGTTTTTTTTTTATATAAAATGTAAGTATTATAGATCAAAGGTAAGTATGCTTGACGGTCAGTAAGTTCATTTATATACACAACATAGAAAGGAGTAACCTAAAATAGGAAAAGCTCCCAAAACACAAAAGAAATAACAAGATTGTTGAATACATGATAAGACATAAGTTGTCGACAAGGGAACATGCTCCCTAATACAAAACCATACAAGATCTTATTCAAACACCATAGGGATTGTGATCTACTGTGCAACCAAGCAAAACAGCCTAGGCGGAACAGCCTGAAGGCTCATTAAAAACATTGTACAATAGTGTAACATTGCAGCATTGACAAAGGTTAATATGATTAGATGATTTTTTCATATAAGGCTTGTTGACAAATGCTTTTACAACTACATAGGCTAATATTGGTGCTGTTGACTATATAGATGCTAGATCATATTGGGGATTTTACCATGTTCTCCTATCCTTTCTTTGGGTTGAGTTATTGTTTGAGTTTGGACAAAGGTGACAAATTGGTTGGAAGGACCATCACCAGAGGTATTTCTAAGTGCTTGCTCGAGTAAGCTAACGATGTGAGCCATGTTAACCTTTAAGGATTTCAATTCTTCTTGGAAATGATCATCATGGTGAGCACATTTTTCATGTTCCATGTTCATTATCCAAAGTCAGGTGCTATAAACTTTACAGTCTAGATTTCTTTGGGGCCTTATATTTGTCATTTAATGTATATATGTTTGCTTATAAATTCAAATGTATGTACTCGCACATCTGTTATGGATTAACCTATTTAAAGAGCTAATTCATGATCTCTTTACTAAGTATAAGTAGAATTTAAAGTGTGATAAACTTCAAGAGGTTTTTCCTAAATCCTTAAATTGATAGAATCTCACATACATAAAAAAAAGGGTGCACGCCTTTTTTCAAAAGCAAATTGTTTGTACAAATTTGTTTTTACTTGAATATCATTCCTTTATTAGCTACATTCTTGATAAAAGCTAAAACTTCAATCAAATACTTTTTGTGTTTATAAACAATATTGCCAATCTTGAAAGCTTTTTCTCTTGGCAATTTCCCTTTTGAGTCATCATATCAACCGGTCTGTTCGTTTGTTTAATCTGATAATGGAACAAAGTATTACCCTAAATCAATGTGAATTGCCTGTGGCTAACATTTATTATTCCTATCAAACATTTGAATTGTATTATTTGAGTGCTAGATTTGGTTCATGTCTCTTTGAAGTTCTTCTCTCTCAATATCAAGCTTGATTATCTTTGTATTCAATTATACATCGAAGTTGCTAATATGGTCTTGTCACTTTTTGAACTACTCTTTCATTCTCTTCATCTTTTCTTCTTTGAATTTTAGTTTAGATTGGATTATAGTAACTCAAACTCTCAACACATTTGCTTTGTTGTGGTATCCCTTAATATGTAATTCAACTACTTTTCTTACTTCCCTTTTATCATTGGCTTAGACCATGTATTAAGCTCATAATCTTTTTCCCCCTCCAATGGTAAGATCAACTAACATGTTCTCTTTTTTAGCTTCCAGACTCATTTTGCTGTGATCCTTTTTCTCATTGACTTCTTGTTGCCACATCTTTTACTTTCAGAGGTTTTTTTCAAAGTTATCAGGTTCTTTCCTGTATCACATGCTTATTTACTAGGTCGTGGTACCTGGCCATTATTTTTTCCATCTACTTATTTTCTTTGTGGCGATTCTTCCCTTGCTTTAAATCCTATATCAATTCAATTATTTATTCATTTTTTCTCTCTCAACTATTGCTTTAGGAAGGCCTTCATCTATTTTTTTTTTTGTCTTTTGGTGACTTTTGCAATTACTCAGGTCAACCGTCGACTTACCTAACTTACCTTGCAAATCTTTTTTATTATTAAGTCTTTTTTATGTTCCATGGTGGTAGATAATCCCTCCTTATGAACTAGCATCTAGCTTTGCTCTTTCATTCGCTAGAGCACTCCGAATAAACCATCATTCTTTCACATTGAGTAATTAGGTTGATTGGGGACTCATTTTGTTATTCACTATTTCTCTTCACTTTTATTTCCTTTGTCTTTATCTACCTTCAAATTATTCTCAACCAACTTCCATTTAAACCCTTTATTAGATATTTTGTACTGCTCAACTTGGTCTAGACACAATAACTTTATGACCTCGATGATTATGCTTTAAGCTCTTTGTCTAAAATAGACTTCATGAGAGTCATTTTATAGAGTCAATTTAGAAGTTTAAGATTTTGACATACTCTTTAATAATAGGGGTCATGTCGATGTCACCGAATATGAAACATCTTTAATCTAGATTCTAGAAGTGTATTAAGGCTTTGATTGCTGAAATTTGAACTAAATTCTTTATTAAATGGACAATTCTTCTTTACTTTCTTTTAAAAAAGTCTCATCTATATAACCCAAGATTGGCACAAATGTTTTTATGTGTCCATGGAGTAGTGTACTTTGGTTATATATGGTAGTTACTTGACTTTGGTCCATGAGAATGGTTGATCTCAAATAGAGACTCATTCATATGTCTCTTTAAGTAATATCATCATCTCAAATCTTTCCCTGTACTAAAAACAAGCCATGGAAGCCATGATCTTAGCTCAAGATCCTATAGAGTTCAGGACTTTAATTAGGTTTGCCCTAATACAAAATGAATCATGAAGGAGCTCATACCCTATATGTAGGTTATAAGTCATCACAAGAGAGACAAGCTTTTTACCTGATCTTGAAAGGGTTTATGAACTACCCAATGACCACGTTTCATAAAGGAAATCTAGGGGCTTACAGGAAATAACTAGGGCACAATGTGACTATCATTACTGAGTAAATACTTAGCTTATAGTTGAATATTTCATGAATTAATATCACAACTGAAATTCATAAGGTAGACCATTACTCCCCACTTAACCAAGAATTGAGTTTATTCATAAAATTAAAATGCATGTAGGCATTAATCCATACTTGTCCCTAAGGGGCGTGACATGATGGCAAAGGGCTTAAGATCTGCACAACAAGTCTCAAGTTCAAGTCAGGGCATGCATCTCTTGTAAGAGCCTAGGATAACCGGGGTTTTATTCGCTCACCTGAACCCATAAAATACACTTTCAGGGGGTATGGTTTCCTCAAATAAATAAAAAATCCATAATTGATGTACCTATACATGAGTAGTAAGTAAGAATACATGTTAAAGTAGTAGGTAAAGAAACATGCTTAATTGAAAATAAACTACCAAAAAAAAGGAAAAAAAAAAGAACTCCAATTTGACCAAACAAGATCCCTATTAAAGTTGCTATCTTGTCATGACATGCACAATGTTGAATTGCAAAGCTGACTTCCGAGTTTGTAAAAAAGGCTTATAAAGTCTGGTATGATATAGTTGCCACCTAGTATCATGATTATTAAAAAAAACTTATGGTTTATAAGAGTTTTGGTAAGGAGGCTTATTTTGTAAGGAAAAAATACATCACCCTTAGTGCGCTATATCTAATGGTAAACTACATTGTTCTTTTAACAAAATAATTATTGAAGATTTTTTTATATTTTTACCAAACCACAACAAATAATCATAAAGTGGTTACTTTTTCATTTTTCATTTTAAAACATGATAAAAAAGAAATTTTGCCTTTATAAAAAAATATGCTTGGAAAACTTGTAGAATTTGGTTGAATTCTCAACTAAACAATGTTTTTGAAATAAAGATTTTTTTTTTAGAAAACCATGTATTTTGTAAGCAGTTCATATCTTATAGTGTAATTCTATGAGTGAATTTTAAAAACAATTGCCTAGAAAACAAGTGATGAAACAATAAATACTTTAAAATCATCTTTGAGATTTTATTATTATTTTTTTTAAAAAAAATTAATAGGTTAAGCCCGACCTAGTCATGTAGGCTATTTGGGCCTGGGGAACATACCTAATCTATTAGGGTGAGGCTTATTGAAGGTCCAACCTTTTTTTCCTTTTTGTTTTTATAGGGATCAAACCTGACCTAGCCATATAGGTCGCGTGGGCTGGTTAGGGGCCCAACAACTATTTTTTAAAAAATATATTGGGCTAGGCCTGACCCATACATGTGGGTTGGGTCAAGATGAGTTTAGTTTGTTAGTATTGTATCTTGCAAGATGCATATTAATTCACGTCTTATAGGAATGTGAAGATCAACAAGATAGTAAAGAGGAACATGATGGTTACTTGGTTGGGTGGTGATGTTGTTAGATGATGGATAATGTAAGGATACTAAAGATGTTGGTGGTTAGTGGAAGGATGATGGAGAAATATGGTCCTGTTGGAGGTGTTTATGTTGTTAGAGAACATGTTGAAGTTGATGGAGGTTAGTTCAAACCTATGCTAGAGAGAAGGTAGATGTTGTGGTAGTTACTCAATGAGACCGACAATGGTAAAAGTATAGCAACAAAGGTTATAGTGAGAGAGAGAAAACGGTAGAGGAGAGGCAAAAATAATGTTATAACTTGTTTTTTTTGGATAATTTTACCTTATAGTTTCTTGTCCCTCAATGCATGAAATCCACTTCTATTTATAGAGAGTGTAATAGGAACATCTTGCCTTTAATAGGGATCAATCTTTGTCTTTCATTCATTAGAAAGGATCTCAATTGTTGGCTCAAATCCTTTATAATGAGCTACAAAAATTTGTCAGTTAAAAGCTACCTGAGTTGACCTTTTTTAGGGAAACACTGTGATGACTGTAGGGTCAATTAGATGAAAAGAACCATATTGGATTGTAGTGCAATGTTGGTCCATAATGGTGGTTTATGATTTTTCCAATTTGATAGAGAGACGAAGTATTAAATGCTCTAAAAAAATAGTCACCCGATCTCATGATATTAGACATCTTGCTTTTATTGATGATATTCTCATATTTACTCGTGGAGATTAGGATTGCCAGTTTTGTTCTATTTTGGCAAAACGACCAAAATTTCGTACCAGTTAAAAAAACGAGACAAAACGACGTCGTTTTTATCTCGGTTTAAATTCCGGTCTGTTCTAAATTTTTTGGTCAAATACCGGCCAAAATGTTCGGTTTCATTTCGCCCGTTCCATTTTGGCCAATAGTGTTTTTTTTAAATAATGAATAATTTTATAATATCAATCATATCTCTTAATCCGACCGTTAGATCGAGATGAAATTTTACGAGGAGTCTCTTGACGTATTTATATATATTATGTTAAAATTTCAGAGCAAGACCATGTGAGATTGATGATTGTATTTTCGTAATATTTTACATGTTCATAATTTTGATAAGAAAAAAATATTTTATTGTGTCTTTTTCTAGATTAAATTGCACAATTCTAAATTATTTTATTTTTGGATTTGAATTAATATATATATATATATAAACAGTACAACCCCGAAACGATATTTCGAAACTAAAACATTCCGTTCCAAATGAAAAAACGAAGCACCAACCAAAACGGAATTGACAACCTTGGCGGAGATAAATCCTCTATCCAAGCAGTTTCCAACAACTGAAGATTTTTAGTCACACTTTAGGATTGGATATTAATGGGAAAAATCCTCAATATATTTTGGAGGGGGTGGGAAATGGTATGAAACAAACTATTCTTCATGACTCTGGATTCCATGAAGGCAATTTTCCTTTTAAATATCTTCGCATACCCCTCAGCCCTCACAGATTATTGGTTAGTCAATTCTCCCCTCTTCTGCTCAAGCTAGAATTGACAATCTAGAGTTAGATGGAAAAACATGTTACCTATGCTGGGAAGCTCGAGCTTATAAAATCAGTCCTATATGGTATGGTCCAATCTTGGATGAATATATTTCCTACACCGGCTACTGTTCTTCACCGGATTATTTGCATCTGCAGAAATTTCTTGTGGGCAGGTAATATGAACGTAAACAAAACCGCTATAGTTACATGGAAAACAGTGTGTCTACCAAAGAATGAGGGGGTAGGTCTTTTTGATTTAAAGGCCAGAAATAAAAGTTTGCTTGTAAAACAGTTATGGAGTATCCACATCAAAAAGGACTCCGTATGGATCAAATGGCTTCATCATTTTTACTTACGGGGTGAATCTTTTTGGAACGTGCATGCTACCAAAACGTCATCGCCAAGGTGGAAATCAATTATATCCTTAAAAGGATCATCAGATAGTCCAGGATTGTGGGGGCCAAGCAGCAGCTATCACACTGATACATAGTTGGAACAAAACAGGTACTTCCCTCTCGCAAAATGCATATGACTACCTTAGGGTAAAAGGTCGACAAATCAGCTGGGCGAGAGTGGTTTGGTAGAAATGGTCCAAGATACAACTTTATTCTGTGGGTAGCTACGCTGGGAAAACGCAAAACTAGGGACCGACTACGTTTTCTCCAAGCCGAATCACGATGTGAGCTCTGCCGGCAGGAAGAAGAATCGCATGGCCACCTGTTCTTCACTTGTGCCTTGACATCTTGTTTATGGCGTAAGATCAAATCTTGGATGAGATATAACGGCAGATAACGACCCTAAATAGTGCTATGAGAGGTCTGAACATCAAGAAAAATAACCTTAAGCAAAAATACTACGAGTTTCCTTAGGCCTCACGGCTTACTTGATTTGGGATGAATGAAATAAGAGTATTTTTTATGAAACTAGTACCATGGGAGACACCATTTTTTCACAGAATTTTCCAATTCCATGGCACAGATCACTTCTCCCTAAATATTGGCTGAGGATCTCGTCTCTTGTCAAGTGGCCAGCCTTTTCTTCTGACTCGATGGCTGTCCTATGAGGCTGCTGCGAGAAGGGCTTCTACTGAGTTGCTTGACTAAAAGGTTTGTATCTTGTTGAGAAAATGTCACCTTCTAGTAGCTTTATCCCCCCATTCTAGGCACAATCTTCTGCCATCTTCCGTCATTATTGTTTGCTACTGTTGGGTCTCTGTTCAGCCAGCGGGAGGGGATGCTGTTCCTTCGCTTTTTCCTTGCTGCAGGGGTTGTCTCTTGGTTTTGCAATGGCTAACAAGAATGTTGGGATTTGCTGTTCCTGCTATAGTTGCAGCCTACACCTGCAGCGTGGGGAAATTGGTGAAAAAGATGCTATAGTTCTGCCTCAAATGACTGCTTCCCCTAGCTGCTTCAGCTTCCAAAAAAGCTTTAGTTTGGTTTGCTGTTTGTTTTGTGGTGTTGAGGTTCAGGCATAGGCTTCGGATGGATGGCTGTCACATCTATGGATTCAATGGTTGCTGATAGCATTTTCTGGACTTTTCATCCACGATTTGCTTGAGTTACTATCTTGCGGTACTGGCTCTCCTTGTTGCTGAGTTGCCCGAGGGAGGCTTGCTCTAGGGTTGGTTGAAGATAATAGGTATAATAGGGTATGATCTGGCTCCTGACTTTGTCCAAAGTTTTGGGTTGATTCTTCCACATATCTAAAACCTTCCTCAACTTATTTGTTTCTAAATTTCTAGTGTCTTTGTTATTATAATTTCTTGTATTTTCTTAATAGGAAAAATGTAAATTTTAAGGGAAGAATGCAGAAATAGATTATGACTATGACAAAACCAAGAGCAAAACAAATGAAATTTTTTGCCCTTCAAAATCCTCTACTAAACAGTGATGATCGACATCTCTACCATAGGAGGAAGATGAGAAAATGGTGCATCCTATAGACATTACAACTCTCCTCACCTCCCCTATGTTAATTAAAACAATGCAACACAATCCAAAGCTTTGTTGCAATACTTTTTAGCCTTTTCCAATCTACCTCATTCACCTTGAAAGGTCCACTTCAAACCCTAAATATATTATTTTCAGTTGACTTATATTGTTATTTTTATATTATTAACTTATATGTGTAGTATTATGATCAAATTCATGGGTTTAAACAAACTTTGACATTGATTGCATATGAGAACATTTGAATGGCTCGTGTGTTTATTTTTTGATATCATGTGTTTAGTATATGAACATTCATTACAAATATATTCAATGCATTTTCAAGACCTTTTGTTTTTTTTGCATCTAGACTAAATCCTTTAATTTTCCTTCTTACTCATGTTTAATCTTCTCTGTCATTCATTTTATGTTATTTATGCATGAGTTTTCTTTCTTTTAAAAGAATAATACTCACACTCATGTGTAAATTTGCATTTAGTTTAATAACTTGTTAATAAAACCCATTATGGTTTTGGCCCATATTAAAAGGCATTCAAAAGGATGACATTCTAATGTTTTTACAAATTCTCATTTGGTTCTCAATCATTTTTTTTAATTTCTAACTAAAATTTTCAATTGACAATATGTTATTCACCTACAATGTCTAAAGTAAATGAACTTATAACTACTTTGTATGTTTATTAAGAGATACACCTTTATCTTTTAATTTGTTTTTTCTTCAAAAATAAATTCTTATTTTAAAATGCATCAAACCTTTTTTGATTAGTTTTCCAGCAATGTTTTTTAATATAAAGGAACACTTAAAGGTCATTACTCTTAGGTGTTGATTGAAGGTGAAAAGTTGATTTACTCAAATGTGATGTAATGTAAATATCTTCACATTGAATAAGTTGTCCACTTGTTGTAGATGTACATACACGAGTCATAACATCAGTGTATACTAATATGAGCCAACCTCCAGGGTTTAAGGATCACTCTAAACCCAATCATGTGTGGAGGATATGTAAAGCCATCTATGGACTTAAACATGTCCCTCGGGATTGGTATTCCACTCTTAAGGATGCTCTTATTACTCTTGGCTTTCTTAATTCTATAGCTAACTTCTCTGTGTTCATTTATTGAAGTGGCTCCCTTATATGTTATTTGTTGATCTATGTGGATGATCTTATGCTTACTGAGAATGATTCAACTTTTGTGCAATCTATTATCACGAAACTTGGTAGCAAATTTTTATTGAAAGATATGGGCACTCTTCATTATTTTTTTGGTGTGGAAGTCCTCCCAACTCATGCAAGTTTTATTCTTATCTCGGCATAAATATGTTCGTGACTTGTTGTCCAAAACTAACATGGTGGGTGCTAATGATGTTTCAACTCCCTTATCTACTAGTACATCCTTAAAACTAGTTGATGGTACTGCTGCCTTTGATAGTACTGAATTTCATTGTGTAATTGGGAGTCTTCAATATCTCTCACTTACTCGTCCTGATATGTCTTTTGTTATTAACAAGTTTTCTCAATTTATGCACAGACCCACACATTCACACTGGACAGCAGTCAAACGATTACTTAGTTACCTGAAGCAGACTATATTCCACGGTATTCAGTTTCAAAAAGATACCTCTAGGCACATCATGATATATTCTAACACTGATTGGGCTGGGAATATTGATGATCGTGTGTGTGTGTGTGTGTGTGTGTGTGTGTGTGTGTATTTCATAATTCATCAATGAAAATGTGTTGTGGTTTTTTCCTCATTGAAATCGTGTGTATTCAAATCTCTTATAGTATGTACACTGAGTAACTCATTTTATAATTACCTAAATTGAAAAACATTTCTTCTCTTCCACTCTTCATCAAGTAAAACATATGGTCTCATGGGCTATGGTATAAATAACCCAAGCCATCCACATAAGGAGAAAAGGATGACACAAAGCAAGAGAGATCACAAAAGACATAACCCACTCTTCCCTTGCTTCACACGCTCTTCTCCTCCTGCATATTCTCTCTGGTCACCCGGTCATCTCATCAAGTAATGGTTAAGTCCAGTCACTCTATAATTTTAGTGTCTGCTTGGAAATATGATTGTGGTTATTTTATAAAGTGTTTTTTTTTTCAAAAATACATTAAAATTATGTTCTTTTTATTTTTTTAAAAAGCATTGCACTTTCCTATCGCAATCCCAAACACCCTCTAGTCTAGTCTGTCGTCATCTCTGCAAGTAGTGATCGAGTTTAGTCGCCCTCATCAAGTAGTGGTTATTTAAACCATGATTGGTGTTTTACCAAATTTCACACACCTGATATTTCCATCTCAAAAGTAGAACATCTTGATTGTCCTATACCATGGTAGTGGATATTCATGTGGTTTTGATTTCGTCGTCCCAAACATTATGGTTCCACAAGGGAGAGTGAGGTACTTGGCATTTTGAATTCACGACGAAGTTAATCCGTTAATCCCATTAGAAAATTTTCTTCCTCGAGTCAAAATTAGAGCTTAAGAAGGACGAATTACACATCACGACTCGAGGAAGTTTTGGTCAAATAATTATTCATTATTAACCATAAAAAAACAATGTCAAGAAAAAATTGTACTTTCTCTATCGCATAAAAAGGGTGTGTGTATATATATGAGTTGATTTATTATGAATTATAATAGTCAAATTATACTTTTTAAAAAAATTGTACTTTCTCTATCGCATAAAAGGGATATGTGTGTGTGTATATGACTTGATTTATTATAGATTATAATAGTAAAATTATAATTTTTAAAAAAATTGTACTTTCTCTATCGCATAAAAGGGATGTGTGTGTGTGTGTATATGATTTGATTTATTATGGATTATAATAGTAAAATTATAATTTTTTCTTCAAAAAAAAAAATCTAATGAACTAGACTTGAGGGGTAAATTGATCATTTCATAGATAATATTTGTTTGGTGGCAACAATATTTACTTTAAAAAAAAAAAAACTATTGTATACCATTGAAAGTAAACAAAAATGACCTCGGATCTACTGGTCTTATAGAATTTCATTTAACTATGAATAGTGTAATGACTTTATTGTCCTTTTCATAAGAAAAAAATTAACCTTCATGTCAGGGTCTTGGTGGTAATTTCATAATGATTTTTTTTCCCGTTATTATCATTTAGTCTAGGGAAGGTTTCATCTTCGTCAAAATCTTCGACAACTTCTTCCTCCCAAGATGGCATGTGCAATGGTGGTTCAGTTTAGTTTGATGCCGGTTCACTTTTGTTTTCTCTCCTCCACCTCAATTTGTGCGTTGCTCCTTGGAAAAGTCATGTCAGCCCTTCAATTTCTTTCCCCTTCAGATTTAGTCATTGCTCTTTTAAACACATTTTTTTCATTTTAAGAAATTATTTCAATTTTATCCATATTCAATTTTTTTCATCTTTCAGATTTAATTCTTATTTTTTTTATATTTGAGGTGATTTATAAAATTGATTTTTTTTGCAATTTCATCCTTTTTCGTTTTTTTCTCTATCAGGTCTGATTTTCACTTTTTTTAGTGCTATTGTTTTTACAATGATCCTCCTTCATTGATTGAGATTTGGTCCTTTTTTTTATCAAGCCTAGGCATGGGATTTTACTTTTTATGATTTCAAAATATTAACCTAAGTTTAGAAATTTTAACCTAGCTTTGTTTATTTCAAGTTATTAAATTAGAGTTGGTGTTTTCATATTATTTAATTGTCAAACCTTTATATTTTCAATTGGATGATAAAGCACCACTGCAGTTTGAATTAAAATCCAAGCAACAAGTATAGGGGAGACTCGATAAAAATCACAATCTACACAATCTACCAAATTAAGCAATGGCCTAGCTGCTGTTATTGCACCTGAGGACATATATCCGTGTGATTCATCAGGAGGTTGTATTGCCTAGAAACGCAAGCGTTGACTTATTGATGCTATCCAACCATTAATTAATCAATAGGAGGTTCTAGTCGGTCAATCGAATTCTTCAAGATACATGGACTTTAAGAGAATTTGTAATAATACAGTGCAAGCGTTAATTAACATCATCTATATTCAAGAGGAGCTTGTTGGTGGAACCAAGATCATTACAAAAGAATTAGGAGAAAAAGACAAGATTCAGACAATTATACCCTTTTTTTTTACTCCTTTGGTCCTAACTAGAGCTACAAATCAAATTTTATTGTGATTCCAGTTAGTCTAGAAACTATATTTCCGTACCTTTTCAACAGTATATGGTTTGCCTTCTAATACATTAAGACAACAGAAAACCATTCATTTTAAGTTGGGCTTTACTGCTGCCAAACAGAATGTGAAAACGACGAATTTATCTTATTTAATTAGTTGGGCTATCAAACTTTATTTAATTGAGAGGAGATATTTTGTTTGGGTTTTAGCCTTGTTTATTTTAATTAGTTTGGTCTAGTTTTTGCTTGGGTTAAATATTATTTAATTTAGATTTATATGGGGTCCATTAGGAAAACTAGGGTTTTAGCTTAGAGTTTAAATACTCTATAGAAAATAATTTCATTAGACTTTTTATATAATTTCAGTATTGTAGCCAATTTTTTGTTGCTCAATCTTGGTTCTTGATTGAAATTTTCAACTCTTCAAAAAGTTACAATTCTTTATTGTGAATTTATATTTTATTTGCTCGTTTACAAGCCACCACGGGTAGTTGCTCAATCAAAGTTGATTTATAATCTTGTTAACATATAACAAGTCTTTCATTGTGATAAACTCATTCAAATTTCAGTGAACTTGAATTAAATTAATCTTGGGATCGTGAATTTTATTAAGTTCGATTAGGGATCGCATCTGTATAGGGTACCTACACTAAGATATTTTTGTTTTACAGAAAAATATGATTGAGAAATCAAGTGAGTGCATTGGTGTTATAATTTAATTGGCTGTTCGATATCCTGACCTTCCGATCAAATTGTTTATTTTTTAAAAATAAATAAAAAATAAAGCCTGTTTCAAGAGAAATGCGTTTGGAGGAAAAAAGAAAATGGAACTTCCCAGGTAACCTGACAAACCAACTACTAAACGCGCTTCAGGAAGCGGTCATAAATCAAATCCGTTCAAAACAATTAAGCAATTCACAAGTAAAATACGCGTGGAGAATAAGGCGTATCTGCTAATTTCCTTGTCAGGCCTAAGCGAGACTGCTTTTGTCTCTCTTTAATTAGACTGGGCATGCAATTTGTTCGTTTATTTTTAAAAAAAAGATGCTAAGAATTCACATGCTGCTATGGTCATGGAGATTTGGGGAGGATATATAGTAATGTTTAAGCATACGATAAGATAGATGAGCATATACACCTGTCAGCTCACAACACCTAATAGTCAGTCCAAACGTAGTTTAGAATAATATATATAAAAAAATTGATGCGAAGAAACTTTTCTCTCTGAAAATATATCTTGTGGGTCCAGATGAGTGAGTAAAATGCCGGCTATCACAGACTCCTACAAAAAGTGCACGTTCTAACTCAAACTCGATACCTGCTGTGCAGATTATAAATTCTCTGTCATCACGTCACACGCTTCTTAAAAAGCAGAATGACAGAAAATGTTCAAGCAAAGTGGTTTCCCACAAGCCCTTCAAAGAAGAGCAGCCATAGTAGAGTTGATCTTTCATAAGAAAGAAAATGCATTTCCTCATTGCCTCATCTCCTCTCGACAAGTCCCTTCTTCCTTTTCAACCAAATGTACAATGACTTCTTCTGCATCTTTTCATTGTCTAATTTCACACTCCCAAACTTTAAACCGACAACCAAGTACTGAACTAGTCTTATTTGACTGATTAATCAACTTTGAATATATTTATCTCCATTATATATATATATATATAGTCTTGAATGAGAACCAACCTTATGCACACCATGTCTGTGGCAATCTCTTTATCCACGACAAATGCTTCTGCTTTCTCTTTCACACAGCCTTTCTCTATAACACCACCTCTGTCTTCCTCATCTTACACAATTGTCCATGATCTCTCTGGCTGTTCAGGCTGGACAAATTGATGTTGTTAAAGTTTTGATTGCTTCTGGATGTGTTATTGACGGTTCGATTGATAAAGTCTTGCACTATGCGGCAGCTTTAAATAGAGTGGACTTGATGGATGTTCTGTGTTATAGTTTCAAAAATATTAAAGTAAATTCAGCTGTTTTATGCGGTAGAACTCCAATTCATGTCGCTGCAAGCAGGGCCATGTTGAAGTGATTAGGTTCTGTGTGAGTACTGGAGGGAAAACTGAGGTTTTGGATTATGACGCGTCGAGCCCACTTCATTTGGCAGCACAAAACGGGCACTTAGAGACTACTGAGTATTTATTGGATTGTTCAGATTATTCTGTCAAGCATGCAGTAAACAAACAAGGAAAAACTGCTTTCTCTGTCGCAGTTGATAATGGACAACGCTGGATATACACCACTTCATTGTGCAGTTGAAGCAGGGCATATGCAGGTTGCTCTGCTGTTAATTGCTCATGGAGCTAGTGAGAAAGTGAAAAGTCTCGGGATTTGTCAGAGAATAATATAAATTATATTCTAGAATTTCATCTAGCAGTTTAAGTTTTTAGGTGAGATGGTTCCTTAATATGGTATCAGAGCCTTGTTGACCTAGGAATAATGAGTTCGAAATTCACCACCTCTATTCTTTTTGATAAAAAATTAAGCACAAAGTAGTGTGGGTCTATGCAAATTTCAAGCTTCAAAGGTTTTCACTTGAGGGGATGTATTAAAAAATAATATAAATCATATTTTAGAACCTCACCTAACAGTAACCTCTTTGATATGAGATAATTTCTTAATAGGATTGTTCCTTTCAATATGGATTGCTTTAAGAATCACCCTTCTCTAGTTGAGCCCTTGTGTCAGGAAGAAAAGAACAGTGAAACTGGGGTCTCTGTTTGCTGATTTTCTCTTGTCTTTTTGAACTACGTCAATGCTTTTACTGAGTTTTGGCTGGGTATTTTGATAGATGAAGCCATGGTTGGAAATTTAGGGAGGGCTCTGTTCCACTCCTGTCCAAGTCATTCTTTCGATCATGTGGAAAGTATATGGCCCTCAGGCCTCAATTCTCCAATTACTTTCCATGATGAAATTTATCAACAGATCATGAAACGAACTGGGCTTTACCTTTCATAGTGATGAATCCTATACAAAATTTATTCTATATTTTATTATGATACATGAATATTGTATGTTCTTGTATGATTAAATTTAATGATTGATGATTGAAATTCTATATGATGTACAACCTATGTTTTTGGTCTTAATTGTATTGCTAGTGATTAGTTTATGACGAGTTCATGACTAATTAATTTAAGTAGAAGTATCTAATTTTCAAAACCATATCTGATTATTTGATACTTGAGAAATATAAGTCTTGATTAAATTAACTTCATGCATGTTTAATTATCATGAATCAATTATACCAATCTTGATTTGAATGTTGTTATGTAAATTTTGCATGGTTAATGAAGGTTATTATATGATTAAGTTTACTAGAATGTAAGCAAATGTAGAAAAACTTGTTGTATTTCATGGTTGATATATTTATGATGACTAATAATATTAGTAAACATATTTAAATTCAATGATTGATGTTTTCTAATCTAATATGTTTAAATTCAATAATGAAACATCAATCATTGAATTTAAATATGTTTTCTAATCTAATATGTGATCATATATAAATCAACAATAAAAAAACAAGTTTTTCTACCTATGATTACATTTGAGTTAATTTAGTGTCTGTTTGGGAGTGTGGTTGAGTTTGCTTTTAAAAATATTTTTCATTAAAAAATGCATCAAAATGATGTTTTTTTAAAAAATATATATATTTTAACATCAACACATGAAAATGATCTAAAAACACCAAAAACATTTAATTTAAAGTAAAAAATCAAAATAATTTTTTTTTCATATTTTTTCAAAAACGCTTTTGAAACGAAGTATCAAACGCCCCTCTTAGTATTTTAGCATCAATTAATCCCAATTATATAATAATCTTCATCAAGCATGTAATATTTAATTACGTGAAAACATTGAGATCAAGATTGGTACAATTAATTCATGATAATTATATATGTATTAGGAGTTAATATAATAAAGACTTATGTGTCCCCAAGGGGCATGACGTGATGACAAAGGATTTGAGATCTGAACAACAGGTCTCGAGTTCGAGTCAAGGCGTGCACCTCTTGTAAGAGCCTAGGACAGCCAAAGTTTTACTTGCTCACGTAGGCCCATAAAATGCACTTTCCAGAGAGTGGGGTTTCCTCGAATTCAAAAAAAATAATTAAGACTTATGTTTTCCAAGTACCAAATACTCAGATATGAGTTTGAAAATTATATACTTCTATTATTTAAATTAATTAGTCATGAATACATCACAAACTAATCACTAGCAATAGATTTAAAATCAAAAATACATGTTGCACCTCATATAAAATTTTAGTCATCAATTATTAAATTTAATCATAGAAAAAAACATGATATATTTATTTACCACAAATAAATATAGAATAATTTCAACCATAAATATTATAATAATTTATAATCCTAGATTACTAACATCTTAAAATTAAAAACTAAGCTTATTGAAAATTCATAAATAAAAATAATAGACCCACCACCATTTTTTTCTTCTATATTTTGAAGATGATCCTTTAGAGGTTAGGAATTAAGGTGAAGAAGTTTTCTAGTTATTAATTGATTCCTAATCAAATTACACTAAGATTTCCTTAAATTAATATGATTAAAATGACTTACACATTGATTTTGACCTTTTAGAGAGATTTTTTGCTCATGTGGGATGCTTGCTACATCATCAATTAAATGTCATGTTATCATCTATTATACTCATCTTGATCAAGAATTGATCATATATTTATGATTACTCTTTTCATGATCATCAAATATTCTCTTCTTCATACCTGTTAATCACAATATAACTTTTTAACTTGCTTTTATATGTTTTTTTGGATAAGTAAATATGTTAATAAAAAAACAATAAATACAACAGCGGGTTGAGGCTCTAAAAATAAAAGGTATAATGAATAGACTCATTAGCCCTAAGAACAACTAATCAAAGATACCAATAAAAATTTTAACGCTAAGAATTACAAATAAAAAATATCAGCATAACTTCCTCAAGAGATATGAAGCTTTTGATTAGCAATAGAATGAATTATATGGCCAAGAGAATTAACTTTTGAAACAATACAGCTAACAATATTCTTGGAGACCCAGAAACTATTACTGGAAAATTATCATGAAATCTAACATCTCTTTTCTTCCAAGTATAATAAACACCGATAACATCTTATACTTACTAATGCAAGAGAACAACTCGCATTCAAATGAGAAAGTCAGCATATGATGTTAACCTAAAAGCATCACTGATATGGAATGGAATATCTAGAGCATAGATTAGACTAAATATGCTTTGAATCAGGACAATTAAGAAATAAATGATCTACATCTTCTCTATCTCCACCAAAAAAATAGAAATAGATAACCTGAATAACACCATAGGTATCTTGAGTAACGAGGGCTTCATGAATAGCAATCCACAAGAGAAATGAGAATCGTGGTATGTCTTGCTTATGCCAAACAAGTTTCCACCACTCATTTTTATGTTAATTAACCGAACAATTATTGACAAAACAAACATAATATTTTTAGTGAAGCAAACAAGCATAACATATATAAAGAAACTTATGACATACCTAAACCATTACATGTTTACAGTCATCTCCTTACAAAATTAATCATACTCATGCATTAATACAACAACAATACAACCCGTTTACTAGCCCGAAACAGGAACTTAGGGATTACTATTCAAATGCAAACTTGAATTACAATTCAAATAAAGAGAAACACAACGAAACCCAACAATCTAATTATGCAACAAGTTCATGACCAAAGTAATGAATAAACCATATAATAACCAAACCAATGAATAAAACATACACAATATAACATCAATGAAACACATCTTCAACGATACATACATTGCAAACTCATCTTGTCAAAATTGTCTACGTAATATGTTGCAAATGTAAACATGTATACACAAATTATTTAGCATGTCAAATAACATAACACATTGAATTTAGCTAACATTCAAACATAAAAATTAACAGTTTAGAAAAGAGTGCATACCATCACTTATCCATGTTTACTTTGTGCATGCATTCTCTTCAACCATTCCAATTTCTTTTTAAAACCTCCTATGCTAGACCACAACTCTCTTTTCCTTCATCTACTCAAATATTCTATTGCAAAGTCATGAAAATCATCATCAATTGAGACTCTAGAAATTGAATGGAGCTCATCCATAACCTTAGATATAATACACCTTTGTCAATCCATATTGATGAGGACCAACCCAACATTAAGTGTAATCACGCAAATCATCTATTGGTGATGCCAAGTAGGCCTATTACAAAAACTAGAAAAAAAGAACTTAAAGGGGCATTTAATGGGTTGGTTCAGCAGACAACTCACACGTGTTGAGAAACACCTACAACAAGCCAGTGCTAGTACAGTTGGCACTACAATCACCACCAAACCTTCAGCCAAACCCAAACTGAAGAATTCAGTCTTTAAATCTTTTCAAGTTACTAAGACAAGCCTTTTACAAATCAGAGACAGATTTGCTGAAACAAATCCAATCACAGTTACAAAACCTTGACGGACCATCTCTAACCGTCAAAACACAGACTATTGAGGGCACAACTAGATCTCAAGCAGCAGTTAACGAGGATTTATTGCCCTATCGTTGTTCGTCGCTAAGCGGGACTTACACCTCTATGTCGCACCCACTTAGCCTTTGCTTTGTGCCAAAGGTTTGGAGATGTTTAACCCTCGTATTTTTGAAAGGTGATGCAGTAGCTATTGATTTTTTTTTTTTGTAGCAATTAAGTCTTTGTTTGCCTGAATTTATATTTATTTATAATAAATATATTTTTACTAACCTTTCTTACTATCAGTTTTTTAATCATTAAACTTGAAGTTTAGATGAAGTTAAGAAGAACGATTTCATGGAAGCAATTCTCACCTATGGTAGTTGGCCACATATTGTTCGTCAAATGGATGGAGGAAGTGGAGACGAAATGTGGGAAAAGCTTGCATGTAGAATCACGAACAAGTGATCGATCCTGCTACCTAATTGGAAGTTCATTCCGCCATCTTTTTATCTTGGAAGAGGGGGGAATATGTTTGATGTTGTTTTTTAAAGTGTTTTTTATTTATAAATATATCAAAATGATTTTAGTTTTATTTTTTTTAAATCATTTTTGACATAAGCACATGAAAATGATTTAAAAATATTAAATTTTTTAATTTAAAAAAAAAATTCAAAAGAAACACAATTTGAAATTGAAACGCTCATCTGCGTGTGTTTTCTATTTGGGACACACTGTGTATGCACTGGGGGGGCTTGCAAAGCATCCATTGCATTTTTCAATCTCAGGCAATGAGTGGGTGGGTAAAAGGCTGTCGTCTGCGTCTTGTTTGACAGCTGTATTCATTACCCACCAGATCAGCCCTTCTTAATTCTATGTACTAATGAACCGGATCCCAAGCTGACAATTTAATAGATTGTTTTATTTTTAGATTTTGTTATGATACGCTGATGTTACTAATAAAAAATATATTATTGAAATAAAAAACAATTACAATTATAATTGAAAACTCCACTAATTAAGAGTTGACTCAGCTGGGACTCTGCAAGCACTTGGACAAGCTCACTTTTGACTCCCTTCTCCCAGGACAGGACTGCTAATTAGCGGTTACCTTTTCCATTAGCTAAATAAAATAAACTGTTGAAATTAGGAGTACATTTTAATTTTAATGCACAATTTTCAAATTATTTTATTTCTAGCATGGAGTAGTAGTGATCGTTTTTTAGTTAGAAAAATTAGGGATTAAATTAAAAAGGAAAGATGGACAGCTGTGACACCACCACCACCACCACCACCACCACCAGCGCAGCACTGCCGGGACCAGATCTTTTTAGTTTAGGACTTGAGGGTTATTGAAGTATTATTTTTAATAGAGTAGAGGGGGTGGGAAATGGGATCCAAGCCATGGCTACACCCAGCTCCCGCCTATAGGACCTTGGAGACTTACTGGAATTCTGATGATGATGCTCCTGGTCCTCGATGTGGCCACACCTTGACTGCCGTTGCTGTTACCAAGTCTCATGGTCCTCGACTCATCCTTTTCGGTGGTGCCACCGCTATCGAGGGCGGCGCTTCCTCCGCGCCTGGAATCAGTTACCATTTCCACCTCTCTCCCTCTCTTTATGCTGCTCCAGCTCTGCTTGATATTTATTAAATTTGACTGTTTGGTGCAGGATTGGCTGGAGTCACCAATTCGGTTCATTCTTATGATGTTCTTACTAGGAAATGGACTAGGTAGGTAACAGTACATTGTTTCATCTTGCTCTTGTTCTGGTTCTTTTTTTAATTACGATAACTGTTACCATTGTTATTCGAAAAATAAACAAGCTAAAGGAAAAAAAACTGGACGATTGACCTTTGGTGATCGTTGTCTAATGATCAGAGTACAACCTGCTGGAGAGCCACCGTCTCCTAGGGCTGCGCACGCGGCAGCTGCTGTTGGTACGATGGTTGTTTTTCAGGTGATTCACTGTGAATTAGGATTTGATTCTTTTTTTCTTCTTTCTTTTTATTTGATCTGTTCAGTTAATGTGAGCTTTTGGTATTGATGAATGGATTGTTTGTATGGCTTAGGGTGGGATAGGTCCAGCTGGGCATTCTACCGATGATCTCTATGTGCTTGACTTGACCAATGACAAATTCAAGTGGCACCGGTCAGTTTCTTCCTTACAATTAGCCAGCTTTAGCTAGGGGTTCCTCTTTTTTTGTCTCTTTACTTGGGATTCTTGATTTTGAACTGATTGTGATATTTTGGTGCTTGATATGAGCGTAGAGTGGTTGTACAAGGAGAAGGGCCTGGGCCTCGTTATGGTCATGTAATGGACTTGGTTGCCCAAAGGTACCTTGTCACTGTCAGTGGCAATGATGGTAAGCAAATTTTTATGTTCTGCCTTTTATCTTTAATATCTTTTGGTTCCTTAAGGACTGGATCCTATTTAAAAGTCCAGTGCTAAATTGTGTTTCATGAATGTTTCTGCTTGATTATTGGCACTGAATATCCCTTTTTGAAATCCCGGGGAGGATAGTTCAAATTGGATTGTGTTAGCTTCCATGTGTAAAATTCAGGATCTTGGTACTTGTTTTTAGATACGGGTTTAGGCTGTTGTTTCTTTATGTTTAAGTGAGGTTATCATGATAAGCTGTAGGATACTTGAATTTGTAAGCTTACCCTATGGATGGACAATTTTCTTAAATGTGTGATTTTAATACTTTTATGTTATTTCATGTCAGGAGAACAGACGTCGATGTTTTGTGCTGATGATTATGCATTTTTCCTTGCTTTATAACTACATGATAGTGATTTTTCCCGTTATATTCTAGGTAAAAGAGTTTTATCTGATGCCTGGGTTTTGGACACTGCCCAGAAACCATATGCATGGCAGAGGCTAAATCCTGAAGGTGATAGACCTTCTGCTCGAATGTAAGTTTGTTCGGAACAAACATTTGCAGAAGTGTTAAACTTCTGCGTTTGTTGTTTTCCCATCAACCCATGTTTTATTTTTGACATGATGTGGCATTATTTTGTAGGTATGCAACAGCTAGTGCCCGTTCAGATGGAATGTTTTTGCTTTGTGGTGGAAGAGACTCGTCTGGAACGGTATGATCTTTTATTTTCAGGGGTTGTTAATCAATCAATTCCATTTTTATTATTCTGCGCGATTATATTATAACAGCAGTTTGTTGTGCGGTAGATATTTGTTTCTAGGACTGTATGATAAGCTTGTCAACTAAGTGTTTGTCCTCGTGCCATTTTTTTTTTATTTTACTTTATTTACAAATAGGAAGTAACTGTGGACATAGAAAACTTGAAGAAATGAACCTTTGGTGTGTGTTCTTATTTATTCACATGCTTTGAAAATATTATAAAAACAAGTGAGTTACAGTATAGAACATTCATTTTCTATATCGCAGTTGTGATGAGAAATCAATGCTCTCTCTGTCCTGGAATGATTTTCCTATTGTTTCTTTGAAATTTGCCATTACTTTTTTCTATCAGGAACCATTCTTCTGGTTCTTATGATTTTTTCTCGCTTCAGGCCTAACTGTTGATTCATTGCAGCTTCACTCTTGTTGAAGTTCCTTTTGTGCTCTACAGTGTTGTTTTTTGGATAAAGAAATTTTCATTAGTAATGGTGTTACTGTTGCATTCAATTCTTTACGACATGTTTGGAACCCTCTTAATTGAATTCAATTCAGAGGTTTTAATGAAACTTATGTTTGAAATCCTCGTGTTAAGAATTGAATTGAATTCAATATTTTAAGATGCTACAAAAGTAAACAAGATGTCAACCCCTTTAATAAATTTAATGTTAAAACTATTTTTTCTAAAATACCCATTTAGTTTTTTTTTAAAAAAAAAACTGAAAAAAAAAAAATGAATGTAACGAGGGTAATAGGAAATGAAATTATTTGAATTTTATCTCTTCCAAACATGTAAATTCAACTATTAATCATTTGAGATAAAATCAAACACTATACTTGAATTCAAGTATAGTAGAGAGTCAGTTCCACACAACCAATTACTGATCATAAGTGCACGCTTAAACAGCCACTTGGAGATGCTTATGGGCTTCTAATGCATAGAAATGGTCAGTGGGAGTGGACCCTTGCACCTGGGGTGTCTCCATCAACAAGGTATCAACATAGTGCGGTAAGTGACTACTAGTCAGGATGTTTTACTTCTAGATTATGCATAGATCATGAAATATATCTTTTGAAGTAAGATTCTAGTTTAAAATTTTTGTTGGAACTTGAAGACTGAAGGTGATCAAGATATTGCGATTTCAGGTTTTGATACTGTTCTTTTATGTGTCCAGTTTGTCTGCATGCTGCATAGCAATTCTTTCCAAGTTTCTTCTCTATCATTTCAAAGTTTGACATTGGTTTCTATCAGGTTTTTGTGGGTGCACGATTGCATGTTACTGGAGGAGCAATGAAGGGAGGACGCTTAGTAGAAGGGGAAGCAGCTGTTGCTGGTAAGCTTTTTTCTTTGCTGTTCTTGTCTTGAAAAGATGGATTAGATTGTAATCTTCAACGTTTTTTTTTCTGTGAGACTAGTGCTGGACACTGCTGCAGGCGTTTGGTTGGATAGAAATGGACTAGTTACTTCTTCTAAAACCAGCAAGGGACATGCTGAATATGATCCTTCTTTGGAGCTAATGCGTCGTTGCCGCCATGCCTCTGCATCTGTTGGTGTCCGTATATATGTCTATGGTGGTCTAAAAGGAGGTGAAGTTTTCTACTTTTTTCATTGAGAGACCTATTAGACCTGCAGTTGTAGCCCTCCCCTCTCCATCCACTTAACCCTTCAATTCCTCATGTGAACAGGTTTTAATCACAGGCCACTTACTACAAGTGACTAACTTTAAGCTCGGCCATCACTGACAACAATGTAAAAGTTAAATTGAGAGGACTACTCATAAAATAGGAATACAAGTATTGAGGAGCAGAAACTTTTTGGTTGAAGTTATACTGACAACATTGCAAAAGTTAAATTGAGAGGACTACTCATAAAATAGGAATACAAGTATTGAGGAGTAGAAACTTTTTGGTTGAAGTTATACTGAGAAAGCAAACAAGAAGAGACTCGAATAGATTTCCATTTTGCCTGTGGCATTGCTGGTTTTATGCTTGAACTAAACCAGACCAAGGTCGCATTTCCTGCAAATGTTACACCATATATCATTTATATTTTTCCATCCTTCAGTTTCCCAGTTGATAGTATTCTCATTTTAGTAGTTATTAGAGAAGCTTTTGGATTGAGGAGTGAATTCTTTGTTATTATTTATTGTTAGTACCAATAAATGTATGTTCCGTGCTGCGTCTTTTTGTAAAATTGAGTTTAAAAGTCAAGTATCAATAAAATATTTGTTGAACCTTTTCTGCATATTTGAGGAAAATACTAGCTGTGCCATTTAATACAGCACATATCATTGTGATCTTTACAAAGAGACATTAGTTTCACATCAGCAAGGGCATGCATTCATTTAGCACTATTGTCTATATTTTATACATTCTGTACTCAGAATTATAATTCCACAACCATTTAGGTAGTTATCGTGGGATCTCTTTTTCTTGTTTGGTATGCATAAGAAATGGAAGTGAGTAACTTCCACTTGATGATGTTAGCAATTGCTTCTAGCATGTTTAATCAACCTATTGTGCTTGTGCTCCTTGATAATTGTATGATTGATTGGGACTGGTTTAGGACACCATCTTTGATAGACAAAAAAAAAAATGCAGGAGGCTTGCATCAATAAGTGGTTTTTTTATATGGTTCTTGATCCCAATAGCTTAACGATTCTTATTTCTTGCTAAGCAACTATGATAAGTTTGGATTTGTTCAGAGCCAGTAATTCATCAATCCTAATTGGTTGCTCTAATGTTAACTCAATAACAACTGTGCAAGTTAAATTACATGCATTTTTTTATCGTTTAGATCTTGTTTATTGATTATCTGCCCAATGATAACAAGAGTCTTTCTCAAGCATTCTGGAGAAATCAACTGTCTGTAATAAGTATTAACAGTGATCAGAGTGGATTTATTGTTCACAGCACCTTTTTATCTTCTTGTTTAGTTAGGTTGTTATGCATATTTGATGCATCCTTGGTTCCTTTTCTTCTGCGTAAGCTGCCATTAAGCCTTAATCATTCAGGCCTCATGATATTCATTTAGTTGTGTATTGCAAACTCAAGAGACGCACATATCATAGCCAATTGCTTTGTTATCTGCAGATGCAGTGCTAGATGATTTTCTGGTTGCTGAAAATTCCCCATTCCAGTCAGACATGAATTCTCCCATTTTAACATCTGAGAGAGCCTCAACAATAACAAGTCCCCGATCAAACCATTCTAATTTAAATTCTTTTGGAACAACTACTCCTGATGGTGGATCGGAGATCCCTTTATCTGGTGGTATCAGGTCTCAACCTTCTCTCTGATCCTCATGTCATGTCAGCCTCTTTCCTATATAAACTCATGGATTTATTCTCTTCTGTAGCAGCATGGACAGAAATTCTATGGAGAAATTGAGGGAGGCATCTGCTGCGGAAGCTGAGGCAGCTAATGCTGTCTGGCAAGCTGCTCAGGCAGCATCTTCCAATCATGCAGAAGAAACATCTGTATCCGATGACAACTCACAAGCAGCAGAAGCAACTTCAGATGGAAGTGACAATGAGGCTGATGTTCGCCTTCATCCTAGAGCTGTATGCCCTTTTATCTGTGGTTTATAAGGGTGTTGCAGTTCTTTGGTTGTCTTGCTGTTAAATCACAGTCTTGTTCTTATAGGTGGTGGTTGCTAAAGAGGCAGTGGGAAACTTGGGTGGGATGGTGAGGCAATTGTCATTGGATCAATTTGAAAATGAAAGCAGAAGGATGCTTCCTATGAATAATGATGCATCTTATCCTGCCAAAAAGTTCACCAGAAAAAAGTCTCCTCAAGGCCTGCATAAGAAGGTAAGACTTGACAAATTTATGTGTATTGCTAACACTTCATTAGCGCTACTTCATCTTGTTATCTTGCAGATTATTTCCTTGTTGCTTAGGCCTCGAAACTGGAAAGCTCCTGCAAATAGGAGATTTTTCCTGGATTCTTATGAAGTTGGTGAACTTTGTTATGCTGTTGAACAAATTTTTATGCAAGAGCCAACAGTTCTGCAATTGAAAGCCCCAATAAAAGTCTTTGGTGACCTTCATGGACAGTTTGGTGACTTAATGCGTCTATTTGATGAATATGGCTTTCCATCCACAGCAGGAGACATTACGTAAGTATTACATTGTAAATCTAATGCTTGTGAGGAACATGTCGAGTATAATGTGGAGAGCTAATTGATCGTGGCATTTAATTTCATGCAGTCTAAGAGATTGAGGAAACTGACAACGAAACTGAACCATTTAAATTGATTATGTCACTCATGGGTGCTCTGTTGTGGGTTTAAAGTATGGATTCTGGATTAAGCTTTTCAAATGTACCATTTAACAATTAGTGAGGGTTAAGTGCAAGGCAAAAGTGATGACAACTATTGGCTAGTTTTTTTTTCCAATCATGATGGGTGGAGTGCCAAAAACTATGTTTTGTCCCTGCGGGGTGCAGTTGGGTATAATTCATGTTGAAGCAGGGAAGTGGGATCTAATGCAAGTGCAGCTGCAAAAGCTAAGTGCTTGAGTTGACAAAAAGTGATAAGGTCTCTCTGCTTGATTGAGATGATTCCTTCATGTCCTACACAAACTGACTAAACTAGTGGGGAGATGGGAGTTTGTTTCTTGGGAAAGGGTCCAGTGAAAGGGGCTTGAAAGATGTGATCGCAATGACAAAGATCCATATTCTTACATGGACTGGCATTATGGCTCTGTTGTGCTGAATTTTTATTGGTTTTAGCCAAAGTAAATAGTTGAGTAAAGACCGGTTGGTTAATAAACCATGTACGGCATTATTTCAAAGTTTCACACATTTTCAACTTGTATGTATGTTGTAAATGCACCTCAAGAAAAGCATTGTCATTAGCAGTTACAACAATATAACTCGTCTTCGAGAAGGCATTATTACTACAACTAGAAAAGCTCTGAACTTCTTACATGTTTTAGAAAGGTCAAGTATGTGTTTGGGATTGTGATACATGGTGCTCTTCAAAATATCTTTTCAGTTGAAAATGAATCAACATGATTTTTTTTCATATTTGTTTTCTATTTTTGATATCAGCACATCAAAACCATAGAGAAACCCTAAAAACAAACACTAATTTGATGTTTTTTCATGCTAAATGCTCTTTTAAAAAGCATCCAAAAACAATTTCAAACGCACTCTCAAACACCTCTTTTTTTTTAAGAAATCATGTCATCGGCATGTGTGCCCATATTCTCGGAGTCATCGGTATGTGTGCAAATAAATAATTAATGCATGTGTGCAGGTTTGCTGTTATGTCATAATTGAGCAAAGTTCATAAGTAATTTGAACTCGTTATTTGGTTATATTGCCCTCCTCTTTTTCATCATCATTTCTTGACATTCTTCTGCTTAAATAGTTACTGCTCTATACTCCTTCATTTGATATTTATGTCTATGACAATCAGTGGTAAATTGGGTTGAAGATATAATACATGTCCTCTACCCTTGCTTATTAATATTAAGTTTTCATTTGGACAATGCTTAACATGATAAAAGGCCTCCAGCTTATGTGTCCAAAACAGCAAATTGATAATTTTAGAACAGATCTTGTGATTTATCTCTGTTGTTGATTAACCATGTTGTCCAATTTAATGGTTCAGGTACATCGACTATTTGTTTCTGGGAGATTATGTTGATCGAGGGCAGCACAGTTTGGAGACCATAACTTTGCTTCTTGCTCTTAAGGCAAAACTTATGCTTTCATTGAACAAAAGTCTCACATGAATTATATTTTAGCATCATCCTTGTATTGATGATGTGGTATCTTTTATTATGATTTTGTAGATTGAGTATCCCGAGAATGTCCACCTGATACGTGGTAACCATGAAGCTGCTGATATAAATGCACTCTTTGGTTTTCGTATTGAATGCATTGAAAGAATGGTATAGATAAACATGCTAAATATAGTTTTCCTGAAGGACGAGTACATCTTTTGAAAATTCAAATGTAACAATAGCATATGTATTTTACAGGGAGAGAGTGATGGGATATGGGCATGGACACGTTTCAATCAACTTTTCAACTATCTTCCACTTGCTGCACTTATTGAGAAGAAAATTATCTGTATGCATGGTGGCATAGGAAGATCCATTCATTCAGTGGAACAGATAGAGAAGCTTGAAAGGCCCATAACAATGGATGCTGGATCTATAATTCTAATGGATCTTCTATGGTATGCTTCACTCGATTTATTTTACTTGCATTCTATCATTGCTTGCATTAATTTGTGTTATGAAACTTCTCCATTCAGGTCGGATCCTACAGAAAATGATAGCATAGAGGGTTTGAGACCAAATGCTAGGGGTCCTGGTCTTGTCACTTTTGGGGTATGCATGTCATTGTTTACAACTGTTATGTTTGATGATCTTTAGTTATTGTGTTTGGTGTGGTTTATCACATGCAATATATTCCAAGTTATAGTGAATACAAATTGATTTTTTTTTGGACTAATTATAGATATTGCATCAACCTGTGGAAAGCAATTAGCCTCTCAAAACTTCTTATTTTGGTCCCCTGATCAATATATATATAGAGATTAAATTCCTACAGCAGCTTGCTATGAATTTTCATACTGTAGCTAACAGCAGGGAAAAAATACTCCTACCATTAAATGTTGGATGTGAACTTGAAGAAATTTTAGGAGTTCATGTTACTAACGCATATTGGATACCAAAAGAAAAATCAAAGGTGACAGGTTAGCTCACCTTTGACGGAAAGTTCAGCAGTGTTGGTGTGTTTTATATGCAGAACTTCATTACTGAGCTCAAAGATGTAAAATGATACGTTTATGGACTAGCCAATAGATATCAAGTAGGGCTACACCATGATCTTTAAATTAATTTTGAAATACCAAGTGACTACCACTATAATTTTTATTCACTGGCAGTTTCATTTCCACTCTTATGAGCTGCTACTATCTCACTTTTTCTACATCAGATTTCCAATGAATCTATGCTCGCCTATGATGTCATCAGTTTTGTTTATCTTGGCACTATATCTTTTTAATTTGATGTGCTTTCAAGTTGCATGTTTTATGAAGCTTTTGCTTGTTTCATCTTTTAATGTATTGCAGCCTGATCGTGTAACCGACTTCTGTAAGAAAAATAAGTTACAGCTGATTATTAGGGCACACGAATGTGTCATGGATGGGTTTGAACGGTTTGCCCAAGGACAATTGATTACTCTATTTTCTGCAACCAACTATTGTGGTAAGCTAAAAGAGCTTGAGTTTTCTCCTGCTAAACTCCAATTTGAATCCTAATGTGATGTGTCAATCCAGGGACGGCAAACAATGCCGGAGCTATACTGGTAGTTGGCAGGGGCTTGGTTGTGGTTCCAAAATTAATTCATCCCTTGCCACCCCCCCTTCAGTCACCAGAGACGTCTCCAGAACGTGTCATTGATGATACATGGATGCAGGTAAGATTTATAGCATTCTCAATGTTGGAAATACCGCTTGTTTCTTACAAATCTGGAAAACCTATCCCCTATCTGGCTTTTAATTGTTTTCTCTTTGTTTCTGTTTTCTTTCAGGAGCTTAACATCCAAAGACCACCAACTCCAACACGGGGTCGCCCTCAACCTGACCTTGACAGAAACTCACTTGCGTACATATGATGATGCTACAAGACCCCCTCTTTTTGTATCCGTGGAATTTCATTGCAGCACCTATCTTTGCTGGCACGCTTGACTGTTTTGTTGGGCAAATTCATTCAACATTTCTCCCACTTTGCACAAGTCTGGTGCTTCTACTGTATTTTCAGATATACAAGTTGCGGGAGGTATAAAGTACACAACTTGAGAATGATCCAAGGTTTAGCTGTTAACCAGTGAGTGTAACACATGTACAATTTAGCATGCAGAAAAGATGGTATTGTATTTCAATTGTTGATAGATTATAAGGTGACTATTGTAAAATAGACAATCCGTAGAGGTATTTATTTTACAATATATATATATATATATATTCATTTGATTTTTATCATTAGTGTGTTGAGGCATGAAAAATAACTTGCAGCATGAAAATGTCATTTGTCAGTTTTTCTTAATTTATCAATATTCCCAACCCTGGTTCACTGCTAGCAGAGCATCAAATCCACAAAATTAATTACCAGTAGGGGAGAAATGAAACATTTAACTTCGAATTCTTAAAATAAACATCTTCCACAGCCATTGATGCATGGAATACTGTTGTCTTCTATAAATTACAGCAATCTTTCAAGGGAATGGAGGAAAGATACGGGAATGTGAAGAAATAACAGAATCCTGCACAAAATTGTTGGAACGATGAATCCAAGTAATCTTGCTCATATTCGGAGTCTCCACGAGCACCATAGGGAATTCCCCTGCCTCCTGCCAGCCCTCAAAACAAGAATGTTGTTCCTGTTGTAAGTAAGAAAAGATGTCAGTAGCTAGAAGGATTGTGGCACCTGGCTCGAATGCGTTGCACTCATCATCCCAGAACTGGAAATGAACGAGGCAGTTTCGTCAGTCGCAAGTGCCAGGAAGGTTTTATTCTGACTTCCAATAGAGTTCTGTCTGTCCAAAGCTATGAACTTCGTTAATGTTGTTTTCGGGTGCGGTTACTGTCTCTTAGACAGACTATCCTTCCTTGTCGATAATGAAAATATTAATTTATCAGAACTCTGTTCAACCTGTAATTGAAGAGAAAGCAGGATGTATGTCTAAAACCTGTAATCTGATCAGACTCTAATTTTGCTCTTAAGAGATTACCGCTTCTTCAGAATCTATAAATTAATCAAGATACACATAAACTAGCTTAAACACCAATGTTCCAAAAAATATGTCTAATAACAAACGTAAGTTAGGTCTTGAGATAGATAGATAGAAGTTGATCTCTTTTCTTTCGGTCATTTGCACAAACATCTAGAGTACAACGCTAGAGGCATTCACTTTCTAAGCACGCAAGATATCCCACCTTCTGGCGGGTGTCTACAAATACTACACCTCCTAAATTCACAGGGACATCACTCAGTACTGTGAAAGGCCTCATCTTATTTTATTTTAATTTATCTTTTATTCAAATTTCCACCTGAATAGGCCTTACCAGCTGATATATCCCTTCCCGTTTAAGTTTTGGAGTCAGGATAGTTTTGATGGATGCTTCTGCTGTGCAATATTTCATGTGATTCAACTTTATAATTGAAATGGAAGTGCTAATCTTCTGAACCTGAACCTGCTTATGGTTTTGGAACTTTAAAAAAAAAAGATACTGACTGGTAAACAACTACTAGCTCTACATTCTAACAAAGAAACCTAGCACTGGAATTGTATCATTGAGGTCGTGACGTATATTTTTTTCCAATCCCACAACACTCTCATTACCCCCCCAATCTTCTGTGCAGCTTCATCAAATAACACGCCTGTGGCTTCAGATGGGTATGGAAGCCTCGCCCATCTCTCAGTTGTGAGCTCTGTAGCATCCATGACAGACACCTCTGATTCCTCCAACATCTTCCACACCAATGGCCTTGCTCCCAATTGCCTTGCACCTGATATACCTTTCCCTTACGAATCTCTTCTACTGGGCCGTCTACAAGCAAACTGTCCTGGGTTGCACTGAACAAAATTATGAAGCACCAATGTCAACAAAGTCTGACAATCCTATACCAGCCTCGGGATCTTCAAACACACCAATGTCTGATGTGTTTTGAAGGCCTCTTACACTTGATGTGATGTTATCTTCACCTGGGCTCTCAGGTGACTCATGCTGCAATGCTTGTCCAACTTGATTTTCTGGAAATGTAACATCAACTTCCATTGGTGCACGAACATCCTTACCTGCACGAGCTAACCTTGCTTTCCGATTGTTAAGCCTGTGATAGCAAAAAAAATGGCTCTCATTAAAAGTATAACAAAGTCCTGACCTATCTAATTAAAACTCTGTAGTATGTTAAAAAAACACCCATTTCCAGTTTCAACCAGGCACCGATCTATCTTAAGATATTGGTGGCATGAATAAACACACTGATTGAAAAATCAAATTAGTATAATGTGCAAATGGAAAACATTCATAGATGTGTACAAATATAGAACTGGAATTTCAGAATAATTTCCCTACAATAAAAAAATGGTTTGGTACCTAGAATGCCAATAGACAACTCAAAATGATAATTGCATGAGTAGCAGTACAGGATGATTTTGCAAGAATCCTAGAATTAGCATTTAATACGCATCTTTTTAGAGTTTGTATCCAATAAATCTTATAATCTAATGTGTAAAAAATGGAACGTCCTAGAACTATGGGTTCTTTGCACCTGTGATTTATTCCTATCCTATATATGAAGCTTTCCACAAGAAACATTGCAAAGTAACTACATGAAGAATCAACTTTTGTATAAAACAATGAAGAGACACATCAGTAATAACCGAATTGTGCAATTATCTCATCTTTTGTAACATTAACAACTAAAAGAAGGGTAGCATAAGTGTTCACATAAAATTCTTTTCTGAGCAACAGCTATATTAGGCATCTATTTACAAGTGCAGTTGACCCAAAAACTATTCCAGTTTATCCTCATATACATCATCCCCTTTAAGCATTCCCAGTTATGCCTAGTTTCACTGCCAAGAAGTAGAACAAGAAAAATTCAAAAGCCCCAACTTGAACAGGACCTTGAGGATAGAAAACTTTTATCTTTTCCTACACTGCATTAATTATGAAGAGAGTATAGCATCAAGGAGAGGGGAAAAAGTGATCTTAAACCACGGAGTGCAAACTATCAGAGAAGGTGAAGCTTCTTACCAATTTTTCAGCTGTGAAGGTGTAACTTCTGATCCCTGAAAAACACAATTAAACTTGTTAAGCGGGGAAAAAAATAAGCACAGGTTATCAGCAAATATAATTAACTGACATAATAAATAATTTAAAGGTGCATTTTTACATACATTAAGACTTAATTTATCAGACCATGACTGTAAAGCTGCTGCATTTCGCTGCATCTCGGGCTCATCTAGCAGGGCTTTCTCCATAAGTGCAATTTGATAGTCATTCATAATAGTCCGCTTCCTTTTTCTTGGCTGCTTTTCTTCAAAATGAAGACTTTCAGATTTTTCACCATTATGAACTCCCTGACAACCACTTCCTTTCATATGCGCACTTGATTTCAGTAAGTCGCCATTCACGACTTGACCCACGAAAGACTTTCCTCTAGTTGAACTTGTATCTGAACCACTTGTCTCAACATTATGAGAATCTCTATCCATCTCTCTTAAGACATCAGAAGCACATGCACCAAATTTAGCTTTGTCTCCCCTCATCACATTAGCTTGATTCACATGCTCATTTCTGAAACTCTGCTTCTCCTCTTCTTGGATAGCTGAATTCTCTGACATTTCCTCCTTTTGAATATCTGTCCTGTTGTTAAAACTTGAAGGTTCCTTCCTCATCATAGGTGATGAGGATGCCCTGGTGCTTTGAGCTTCCTACCAGGAATCAAATTTTTCTGTGAGAAAATGTAGGGTTTGTAGAGGAAGGCAACATCAAGACAACTTGAAATCCTTAATTAGAACCATTACGATATATAAGAGTTTAACCCTCAAAAATATATGCTATAACACTCCACTAAAAAAATGTTATTACTCGTTTCTAAACTTTAATTTGGACTTCTGTCAAGCAATCTGTTTGTCACCAATAGCAAAGCAAGAAAAAAAATAGTGGAGTCAATTGATAAATTACGCCACATCAAAATATATTTTGATACACAATCTCAGTAAACTCTCAATATATCTACAACATTAAATAAAATTTATTGTTAATGTGAACATTGTACTCTTCTATGAAATGAGTAATAATAGTTATTAGAGAATAATATAAATCATATTATGGGGCCTCACTTACGAGCTTAAGCTTTTAGGTGAGATGGTTCCTTAACATAGTATCAGAGCCTTGTTGACCCAGCGGTCACGAGTTCGAATCCCACCACCCTCATTCTATTTGATAAAAATCAAGCACAAGGTAGTGTGGGCCTATGTACAAGTTTCAACCCCAAGAGCTTTCACTTGAGGAGGTGTATTAGAGAATAATATAAATCATATTATGGGGCCTCACTTAAAAGCTTAAGCTTTTAGGTAAGATGGTTCCTTAACAATAGTAAATAAATTCGATCAGATAATCATGGAGAGCTCAAGAGCAAGAGTAAAAAACTTAATATAAAAATTAAATGGGAGATAAAATATGAATGCAATGTGTGATAGAGAATGTAGCAAAATGAGAGACAACATGAGTAACTGAGAGAAAGTTTAGTCACATCAATTGTAATACAAACAGATCATTAGTGAAAAATCATACAAATGACTACTGAGCAATACTTCCTCTTTAAGCATATGCTGAGCAGACTGCATTTAGCATTTCATTTTTTTAGCTACTTGCATGTAATTCACAAAGCTTAAACCTGATAATCTCTTAACTTATTAAATTAAAAAACAAAATTGAATATGCTTTCATGTATTAATCTTTTCTATTTAGTTAATATATGGGGTTCAATTTAGACAATAAAGAAGGCAAGTATTATTATACCCTTTATTTTTATTTTCACTATCCATTAGTTATTATTTTCATAACTTTTCCATTAATTTGACCACCCTCCCCCCATGTTTGTCACCTTGAGGACCAGTCACCAATAGAATCACACATCAAATCAAAATAAAGCTTTAATGTCAAATGGTACATCATCATACTAATGAAATAGATAATTGTGACAAATATATGAACTTCCTTGCATTAATAAAAAAAAGATTGAAATTCCAGTATTCACCTGAAGATGCTCATCAATACTGAGTCTGGAGAACTTATCCAAAGATACTGACCTCTCTGATTTGATTTCCTAAAATATTTTCAGCAGAATGTTAGCACATTCAATTTGATAAGGAGAAGAAACAAGAAGTTGTTGAAGTTGGAGTGGATAGGGAAAAGGAAAAGATTTCTAATCATTGATGGACAAAACCTTACTTGAACTTTGTTTTCTTCAAAATCAGCAGGATTAATCAATGATTGTAACTGGTTAAAGAATACCCTGCAATAAAATATAGATGAAATAAATAACATATTTTACAACAAACAAATAGACAATAGCTAGCTCAAAGATTGAAAAGATGCTTTAGACTCAATTAGTTGCACTCTGAATACAACACAAAATAGAAGCTTATTCTGGAACTTACTTAGACTCTGAGTACTTCCCCTTCAAAATGCAACTTATTGTGCTGAATTTAATTTCATGTTGTCAGGCAGAGATGACAACTACTCAGAATCCAGAAGCATCCAAGGAATTGATACACTGCTATTATGCAGAATATTAAGGGTATAGATTGCTGAAAAGGAACCCCATATAAGCTATGTTTCACTGCTATACTCAACTTTTGCTGACTTTAATGGAGGCATGTAAGTGGAAATAATGGAAATAAAGAGTTGAGAGTTGGAACATCTCATTTGCAGTTTTGTTTCTGGTACTACTTGCCACTCTTCAAATTTTTGACAGGGCCCATTTATTAGCGTGCAATACTTTGAATTCTAAGATCAATAATATCAATTCTTTCAGCAAAGTCCCCCACAAGCTATATGCTACAGACAAAGCCCACTTAATGAATAGTCTAAACTTTAAATTCAATCTTCTCTCTCTTTTTTCCTCCTCAATGTTACCTTTACCATTGATGCTATTCTTTAAAATTAAGCATAGAAAAAACAAAAAGAAAAGAGAAATAACACTTGTAGTAAAACAGCCAAAAATGAAAATTATAGGAAGAAAGTAGTGTGGTTGATGCTTAACTCACCTTAAGAGTTGTACATCATCCTCGTTCAAAAAGTTTGGAATTAAAGACTCTGCATGACTTAGCAATGAACCTACACATGCAAGTTGCTCATGAAAAAACCCACCAACTTTTATGCATCATGTCTATTGAGAAAATCATGAGAGACTGATACTTACGAAGGTTCCTGCAAACCGTTACAGCTCTTTGGGCACCAGAAGTAAAAGAAAAGCCAGGCAGAGATTTCGATGGGTCCATCCTCATGCACTCCAAAAACTTGTGAAGGAACAAGTTTCTTTCCTGTTCTGTGGATTAGAACAAAATTTCGAATTATTTAATCCATACAGCAGCCAGTGGATCAATCATAATGAATATTTTGGAAGATTGTGAGAGAATTCACCTTCACATATGTTTGGAACAAAACAGTGTAGGTTGGCAATTAGTTTCACAAATAATGAAGTTCTCTGATGTGCATACATAGCTTGGGGCATGTTACTGGGAAGCAAAGTAATTTCTAAATTTATTGCATTTGACAGGTTCGCTGCTGCAAATGTGTCCAAAAACCACCCAGCTGCTGCAAATGTGTCATACTCCAGAGTAGCATCTTCTTCTCTTGGTGGAAAGTCAGACGAACACCAGATTGATAAAAACTCTCCATGAGGGAGCGAAAAAATAGCGGTCATAACTTTGGTCTGTATAGCATATTGATATTTGAAAATAAAAAAGAAAAGTCATGAATCTCTCTCTGTGATTGATGCTTTGAAGCATAATGAGTTGGAAATAAACAACATTACAAAATTATCAGTGAATTAGCAATTTTTAAAAGAGAACAATGAAGTTCTGTGTACATTATGTAGTCTATGTTGACACCTTAATGTTTTTCAGAGAAGATATCAGAGAAAGTCACTTAAAACAGTTCAGCAGAAGTAGAACGGTAAAACTGAGTATCATGCCTGAGAATCCAAATGATTAACTTACAAAGCATGTTGTGATAAAAGATCTGAAATTTGAATCATCTGAGAAGATATCAGCCAGACGCATGGCATTGAGTCGCAAAAGCCCCATGGGAAAACTTTTGTCTGAACATGGACTAAGATAATTGGGGTCTTTGCTGAGTGCAGCCTTCAGTAATTCAAGAATCTACACCAAAGAGTATTGATAGAAAGCATGAAAAACTTGGCTTCAAATGTAATAAAGAATATAGGAAACAGTGGGTTGAGACAGGTTTGGTTGGGGGATCACCAATAAATGAAACTTGCCAATAAATGTGCTAGCACATTTCTTAAACTAACCTCTAATACTACAGACTTTGCCAAATCAAGACTCCCTGGAGAGCTAGCTACCTCATCAAGGTAAGAAATGCTTTCTGCTTCACACAGATGCAATAGCTGCATAAAAGCACATGGTCAACAGAATAAAAAATCAGGGATATTTACACGAGCAAGGAAATGAGAAATTATACATGAAAATGATGCAGCCTAAGCGTTGACCCTACATTAAAACTTACAATCGATAGTACTTTAGCCTTCAGTCTAGATATTGCAGCTACAACAGTGAAAGAATCTACAAAAGGAGGTGTAACGTTTAAATTCAAGATCGCCTGCGCCAGAGAAAGAACACCACCCCTTCCACATAGTTCCTGAAACGGTATTATACATGGATATTTTACCAAAATAATGATAAATAACAAAAAGGATTATTAAACATGAGATGTCCATGTAAAATATAAAAAGGAGACTTATAACTAGTATGGATACCATCGTCAAGATTATTGATGCAAATAAAAGTTAAAAATAATAATAGCCTCATGCAATATTTCTTAATTGTTTCAACATTTTGTTTTACTGCTCGATCAACATGCTAGCACTAAAAACCTCCATGTTTATCCACCTGACTTCCCTGCTTCTCACCACATACAATCACATTAACTAGATACTTCTACTTCCATTTTGGTCCAGCAAGAAGAGTTTCTCTATCTTATGTCAAACACCGAGAAAAACATCAAAGTTGGCATCTCTTGGCATACAGCTTTAAACCAAACATATAGAATAAGATGGTTCTATTTTAGAAACCTTGTTCCTAAGAAGGCGCTCGCGAAACACCTTTTGCTGGCACAATGACAGAAGAATCTGTAAAGAAGCCTCACATTGTTGGCAGATATAGTTAACTATTTGTTCAGCTGTTGGACTTTTCACATGAAGGCCAGTATATTGATCTGACAGCTTGACCTGAAGAAATCTAATGGCTACATGAACAGCTCCAAAAGCTGCATCCATAAATATGTCAACCTATAAGAGAGAATTCATGATCAGAAAGTCCACAAAACAGCCCTGCCTCAAGAGCTTAAAAGCTCAAATAAAATGATAATATGATCAAATTGTTGATTAAGATGGAATTTATTGATCAATCAAAATGTAATGGTGAGAGTAAAAGAGTAGCAGTGGTGCTGTGTAGGTGTTAGTTAAAAAGAAAGGACATTTTGAATCAAACCAGGTTTTAGTTCAGCTTTTCTAACATCTCATAGCCCAAACCGAGCCTTGAACCCACATGTAACTTGGGCATTCAGGCCTAACTGATGATATGCTGATTCCATGCCACTTCTTAATGGACAGATCAGCTACTGGCAGAGACATCCATACTTTGAATTGATTATGCAAAATTTAGAAATTAAAAAATCTATTCAAAAAAATAAAGATCAAGCCATTGATAGTTAAAAATAGCAAAGCTCCGCCAATAAGCATCTCATTTTCTCAAAAAAAAAAAAAAAAAGATTTGCAATGATCCCATGAATATAGTAAACCCATTTCTCTTAAATATTCAAAATCATGTCGGAAGATTGTACCTTGGGATGAGCAAGCAATACTTGAACAAGATCTTGCCATTGCAAAGATATACATCCTGACAATAAATGTAGACTGGATGCTACCAGTGCTGAATGCACAAGTAACAGAGAACATGAAATACGATTTTCCTACATAACAAAAATAACCCTCGTAAACGTTAAGAGTTTGGGAAGTAAACCCTCAAGAGTTAAACACTAAGGAATACCTGTCTATAACCACTTAGGACAATAAGTAAATAAAACACCAGATCCAGCAGCTGCTCTGATACTTTAACATCATCGAGCAAAACCTGTATATATAGCACAAAAGAACACTAGGTGAGAAATAGCACCAGGTGAGAAATGTGTTTTGCTTCAATATATCGTTTCCAAATTTTTAAGAACATAATTATCTGAAGGTGAAACGAACACATCACAATTTCCAAGAATAAACAAAAAGATTGATTGTTTACAGAAGAGCAATGGGTAACATTCAAATATAAGTCCCTTAAAAAATAATTTCAGATAGAGATAATAAAGAACCAATGTCATAACTAAATCAAAACAACTTCCGAGTGCAAGGAATACCTTCAACAATACAAAGAAAATTTTGATAAAAAAAACTCAGAAAAAACAAGACAGCTGCACAGAAAGACTGCAATATCCAAACCACGGATTCAAGAGCCTAAAGTACTAGGAAGATGGGGGTGTGTGTTTTCAGCTTAAATTAAAATAGTGATAATTCCTATAATTTGTCAAGGTTCATAAATACATTGGAGCCTGACTTTAAATACACATCCACAGATTTTCAAGTAATGTGTCAAAGTTCAATTGATAAGCAAAACAGACAAAAACTGATGCTAAATAAAAAAAAATATATATATATAATAATAAAGACTAGGTAAAGATTGGTAAAAGCAACCTGCTCAAGTTTACTGTTCCGAGGTGCAAGATCACATAAGGAATGCAAAAGCCGAATCCCACACAACAAATATCTCAACAGTGATTCATCTCTATCAGATGACATAAGCACTGCAATAAGGTGTAAAGGAAGAAAACCTGCCAGTTTTTCCACATCAATCTGGAAAAAAAAACAAGGATTTAAGATGCAAGACAGTGGTGAAATAAGAAAGCATAGGTGTTATGATGATGAGTTTGTTTCCTGACCTTTATTGTAGATCCTTTTTCAGAATGAGAGTGAATTGTAAAATTTTCAGAGTCCCTTAACAATTTGTTAAGCTCATGACAGCTAAGACCATGTAACTCTTTCACTGCTGAAATTAAATCAATGACCTGTTCAAATAAGTAGAAACTTGGCCCAGTTAGAAAGGGGGGTGACTGAAGAGAAGTAAAATTGAACACGAAACACAGTTGAATAATTAAACAATGAAAATGATGATTAAGCAAAGTTCAAGAAAATAAAAAGAATCAGAAGATCTGGATGATTGAAAAATGTGATGACAAAACAAGTGAGCTGACCAGATACAATGAAGCAGAGATGATTTTTTCTATTATCCACCCAAAACAGATAAAAATAACAAAAACATTTTAGTTGAGTTAACAATGCTTACTTGTTCAGCCATAGATGGTTCTTCCTTAGCAAGCCTCATGCAAGAGCCAGGACAAGAAAGCTGACAAGAAAAAAATTATGAACCACTGTGACCAGAACAAAAGACAGAGCATGGATGCTGGCAATAACGCAATTTGCTCAAGGCTATAAGCAGCTAAAGGGGGAAAGAGGGCAATGGAAGCCAAAAGAAATAAGTACAAGTCAATTCTTCAATGATAAGGGCAAAGGGGCTTATAGAGAATAAATACCCCACAGTTTCCAACACAGACTATAATTCCCACATTTTTGGTAGCAGATAGCATATCTGCTTGAAAAAGCAAGAAGTACCCTGGATATAGCAAATATTGCAAAGTTCACACTTGCACTTGATATTCCATAAAAGCAGTTACTTTGAATCGGTCTAAAACTTAAATCCCTTTTCTATTTCCTTAACAATTAATCAGATATTGAGGTGGAGCCCTATCAAAACAGCCATGGAACGTTTCACAGCCAAAGAATACATGCAAGCAACTCCACAACCACCACATGCCTGAAAATGTAAATCCAGAACTACAAGCACTACAAAGAGGAAGTATTCAGTCAAATGGAAATGGAGTTTGTTTGTTTTAAGATAAGATGCAAGACCTAGAAACCACAATGTGCCTAATCACTACCTGGAACTCAATTAGGTGTCATTTGTGACTGTTAAGTAAATTTAACTATATGATGATCAAAGAAAAATAATATCAATTGGCTCTTCCAAATGGTATCTTCGAGTTCAAAAATGTAAAGATTTTAAAGGCAAGGACTGATCGCTATGAGAGTTGAACATGCTTCAATAAAAAAGTAAAATAAACCCTAGATTTCAATCTCGAAGTGAAGTGAGCATTGAAAACCCTAAAACGCTATAAAAACAAATAGGTTACGGGGGGGAAAAGGAAAGGAAAATAATGTGAACAGAATATAAAACTCAACAGCAAGAGTGAATGAAAGAGCTAACCTTTCGAACCGTATCAACGAGCTAAGCGCCAAAGGAACCCAAAAAATAAATTAATTCATGATGGGGTTTCCTGGTTTGGATTGGGAGGGTTGATAGAAACGTCCAGGTTTGAAGAGTCTGTGTGTTTATAGGAGGATCGAAGGAAGACTACACACGTATTTGTTAAAAACCATAGCCTTCTTTCTTTTTCTCGTTGGTGGGGTGGAAAAAGACCCAAGGATTGCTTGCTATAAGAAAGGTACTCTCTTTTTCTTTTTTAATTGTTTCCTTCACTAAAAATAGAACCCGAGTAAATTGTTGTTTGTTACTCGGTTCTTAACTCACATATAACTTACAGCTTAGTCCTTTGACTGAGTTGACTCTTGTTAACAATGTTTACTCACATATAACTTAGTACTTTGTATTTTTAAGGGTTATAGCCGAGTCCTTTGACTGATTTGATTCTTGTTAACATGTACTGCATTGTGTTTTAAAAATATTTTAAAAAAAATTATTTTTTATTTTCATTTTAAATTAATATTTTTGATATTTTTAGATTATTTTCATGTGATGTTATCAAAAATAAATTTTAAAAAGTAAAAAAATATATATATATATTTTTAAAAACAATTCCAACCATACTATCAGATAATCACAATCAAACAATCACATTGTCTTTTAAAAAAGTCTATTGCTTTTTCTCTTGAGTGATGTAGGAAACATACCCAATGAATCACCATTTTCAAGTAGCTTTGGAACCTCGTGGTCATTTTTCTCTTCTAATATTGCAAACATTATTGATTATAGCTTCATTATCTTAAAATCTATTGGCATACTAAAAAATAATAAAAAGTAAATTAAAAAATAATTAGTACTTGTACATTAGCATCTACCCCGCCACAAAATCGAACCCCGTAAAAATTGTTTTCTTATAACAAAAACAAATGTGTCTTCACTCCTACAATGCCACAATTCATTAAGAATTATCTCACTTTCCCTAGTGATTTAAAGTGTATTTTTTAACTTTTAGTTCACCAACCATATATTATATAAATGGTCAAAAATCAAGTTGTGGAACGGAGCATTAATCGACCGCCATTGGTTGAAGAAATCACAATTCTTTCCTTCAAATGAAAATAAAATATATTTTATTTCATTTTTTAAAATAATGTAAGATATATTAGTTATTCTATGCAAAATAAAACGGATTTAACCATCTTGTTGTTATGAATATACGAGGATGAGAGAGAGAATAAATTTTAAGAGTAAAAAAGGATAAGAAGACAATATTTTGGTGGTGTTGATTGTCATAGATAGAGAGATTTATTGTATCCTATATAAACAAAAATATTAAAAACATAATGTAGCCTACTTAATATTTAGCCAATGCTTTATAACAACAATAAATAACATGTGTACGACCAAAAAAAAAAGTTGTTGCATGAGTAAAAACAAAGAGAGATCAATCATTTATGTTGTTAGGTTGCATATTTAATGCCAAAAACATTACATTTTATTGTTAGGAAGATTATTATTGTCGCAACGACGGTCTTTTTTTAGCTTTGCTCATTGTCATTCCTGGAGAAGGGAGGTGGTGCGCGAAAAAATGATTTTTATAATTATAAAATTATAATTATAATTTTTATAAGTCGCTACCTAGTATTAAGGTCACTAGGAAACCTAATGGTCCGCGAGAGTCTGAGTAAGGGGAAGACGCATTACCTCTAATGCATCATACCTGAGGTATGTTGCATTGTTGTTTGATTGTTTTTCTATGTCAGATTTTTTTATTTGTTGGTCTTTTCTAATACTCGAAGTAAATCTTTCTTCATGAGAGAGAGAGTTTCTATCTTATGGGGTCGAAAATCTAACCTTTTCAAGGTCTGAATTTTAACACTGCAATTATTTTTCTTTTAATATCTATGAGTATATTTTACAATGTAATTTTACATCCCCGATAATTAAAGTTTACAAAAAAAACAAAATGATTGTTGAAAGATTTTTTGTATTTTGGTCGAACTCTAACAGATTTTTTTATCAGTACATTAAAAGCATGAGAAAAGATGCAATTTTTTTTTGTTTTTGTGATTCTATACTTAGGGAATTTTTTAGAATTCGATCGTATGTACAAAAATAAAACAATGAGCAATTATAGTGTTGATGAATATTGATTATCATTAAATGTACTGATAAATAACCATGCTTACAATACAAATAGGATAAAAGAAAGTTGTTATGATAAAACTTATTTATCCTACATAGTTTCATAATGAGTATGTAAATAAAGGAGTTAAGGTTGTCATTGTCAATAACACAATGTTAGCAATTAAAGTAGCAAATGACAATCAAAGTCTTGGATTCATATGTTCATGCAAGATTATGAATTCAAGGTTGACTTGAGGATACTAAAATTAAAAAGGTGTAATTTAGTGTTAGGAGTTGATTAGCTAAGATTATACTCGTCTATTTCTATTTGATTTCATTAAAATAAAATAGTCATTTAGGAAAGAAGGTAGAATGATTTAACTGAGAGGAATTCTCGAAGAAGCTATAGTTTTTGTAATTAAAGTATATAAGAGTCTTACGAACACAATCTGTGGATACATTGATCAATTTTCGTCTATAGATCTATATCGGTGAATGGCCATAGATGATGAAAAATTCACAAGATTTTATTATAAGAATATCAGAAAGTCTTCAATGAACCAAAATAATAAGACGAATGGGTCATATAATTCATAAGTGAGAATTTAATGAGTTCGAGTCAAAGTATGCATTTCTTGTAAGAGCGTGGAATAGCTGAGATTTTACCCACTCACCTGAACCCTCAAAGTGCGTTTTTGAGGGTGGGGTTTTATCGAATCCAAATAAAAAATGTTACACAAAGGGGTAATTCAACTCAATTACAATCCCTCTACCTTACCCGTGCTGTTAGTTAAAAAGAATGCTATTTCATTGAGACTTTGCGTTGATTAAAGGAAGCATAATGATCTTATTATTAAAATAAGTCTTCAATTCCACTAATTAATTAGTTGATGAATGAGCTGCATGGTTCTTAATTTACTCTAATTGGACCTCATGTTTTGTAACCATTAAGTCATGATGTTTGAACAAGACATTGAAAAAGAATCAATTGTATGCAAATAGGTCCAAATATTTGTTTTGTGGGAATCACAATTAGCAAAATGTGTTACCATATATCCTATCCAGAGATTGAAGCACTAAAAGATTAACCTATTCATAATTCAATTGGAGAACAAAGAGGATTTCCAGGGTTAATTGGATACTATATAAGACAGGAGATAGTTCCAGTGCTGCGGAAGAAGCATTCATTGAATTGAAATCAGTATTATGTAGGGCCCATGTGTTGGCATTGGCGCTTTTCAGTAAGACATTGGGAATTTTTTTATCATATATTTAGCATCGATTGTCCTAGATATCAGCATGTGGGAGTACTAAAAGGAAACAAACAGAATAATACCTCATTTCAACAAACAAGAATGATCAAACCAATGAATGAAGCTAATTTAAATTTATAAAAGATAAATTGTAAATTATGATACATCAGGAAGTAATATAATTGGCTCCAGTTCTTGATGCCCAGAAACTTTCACAAGGGACAAGATGGATTGATCCAACCATCAGGTATTCAGGAAACATCATGTATTAGCCATGGACTCAATTAAGAGCTGATAACCCTCTGGTACAGCTGTCTGTGTAAGCACACACTCTGCTAATGCCGGAACATCAGAACTGAGGTCCAGAAACTTGGCCAGAAATAGCAAGAGATGAAAATCAGAAATTCTCTTCACAAATGGAAGATTCTTTGCACGGTCCAGATGACTCCTCAATGCTCTCATTGTCACTTGTGTGATCCTGTTCTCAATGGGGAAGGTTGATGAAAGAGGGCCCTGCATTAAATAATTCATGAACATGATCATTGAACTTCTACACTAGAGGCAGCAGAAGATATATAATCATCCAGGATTTTGCCCTTAGCATCTTGAAAATTCATTATGACATGATAAAAAAGAACAATTGAATGATTAGCTCCCAAGCACAGCTACCACTGAATGTCAAGTAACAATCAAACAAGCGATGTCTAATGCTGTTCATTTTTTCATTTTTCCCTGCTTACGCTGCATTTTTCTGTCAAAACCACAGTTTCCTTCCATGAACAACATAAAATAAAATAAAGCAAAATAAAATATAAAGATTAAATAGCTGATAGCAACCTCACACAGATGGCGTCATTCTCAGGTTTCGGCCAGAAAGGAACAAACAGTACTTCACATGTCATGCTCCAAAAATAGAAGTTCTAGCAATCTCAAATATTCATTATGTAACCCACAGGCATAATCTAGCATCAAAGGTGATCTTACAAAAAACAGAAAATGCCAAACCATTCAAACTTGTAGCTGTTGCATGAATTTGAAATACAGGTTCCATGCCCTAGTTTCAGGTAACAGGGCAGTCAATTGAAAAATGGCCCAGTGATTATTCACCCATTTAATTTTCTTAGTGTATCTGTGTCATTTGTGCAGTTAAATTTCCACTATGGAAAATGAATATATGGCATCAAATGAATTTCATGCGAGGCACCAATTATTAATATCAAACACACGTCAGGGGCCAAACAACTTGTAGTATATCGCACAGTAATTCATGCTGTGGGATAAGTGCAGGTTTTTTCCTCATTACTGTAATGTACAAACACCATCCCTGTACATATTCTCCAAGAACATGAAAGATATATTGCTTGTTTTATACATCTGTCAGATGACTTTGAATCGAATACCTAGGACGGATTGAAAAAAAAATGCTTGAGAACTACTTTGAATAGTCAAACAAGAAAGCTTCATACTCTAACCCAAGGGCTTGCTTGACTGCACAGCTAGACGGAATCCCTTGTATAGCACAACTTATATCTCTAAACCATCCCTCAAATGCTTCACTTCATTTTCAAGCAAGAATCATGCTCTGAATCACTCTAAGAGAGTTTTGCTAAACAATGGATCTTTTCAGGCTTTCTCACAATAATAATTATACCTTTTGTGTAAAGGCTGACAAACTATATACACCACCTCAACAGAAAATATTCCATATTGTCTTTGCATAACACAAACATAACTGTGATTGTCTAATGCCAGAACATAAAACAACCATCCATACCCCCATCCTGAAAATATTATGATCTATTAGATAATACAATATTGCCATCTTTGTTGCCAGCATATTCCATGATATTTGTAGAGCAAACAATCTAAGAAACCCTTAAGACATCGCATAATTGGCTAGCTATGAGACCCTTAAAACATCACATTATTGACTGGCTGGCCCTTATAATCCCTCAACCCCAACAACAACCCCCTTCTCTCTTTCTTACGATAGCCATATCCACTCTTTGTGGATATAAAATATGGTTGACTTATTATTCCATGATATTTGTTGAGTAAACAATCTATATGAGACCCTTAAACCATCACATCACTGACTAGCTGGCCCTTACAATTCCTCAACAACCCCCTTCTCATGTTAAGCTGTAGCAATCTGCACTTTGAAGCTGAATGATTTATGTAAAACTTCATATCCAGTTCCAATGACTTTAGTTTAACCATTAACATATATAGCTGCAGAAATTCTAAAGAAAAGAGATTCACCCCCCCCCCCCAAAAAAAAAAAAGATATATCCTTCTAAGAACTTAGCAAGCAATCTCACCCCGTGAAGGCACTGTTTGAAATTGCATTCCAAACAAAGTTTCATGAAAAAATTTACTTTTTCTTTTGCTTAAATTTTTTTTTTTTTTTTTTATGTTTTTGGATTGTTTTGATGTGCTAGTGTTAAAAATGAAAAAAAAAAAAAAAAACATTATTTTAATGCATTTTCAAGCAAAAAAACTTTGAAAAGCAATAGCTACCACACTCTCAAACAACCCCAAAGAATGGAACCTCAACTTATCCTAGAACTTGATACTCAAAAACTAGATGTACTGCAGTAATAATTAGAATAACGAGAAAACAGTGAAAGTTGACACTTCCTAAGTTAAGCTATGCGTGTCATAAAAAAGCATGAACAAAGAGAATACATGGACTACAAAATGCTGAGTCCCAACCCGAAAAGAGAATCATACCCCAAGTCACTTTGAAGAGCACTCTAATGCATATGATAAAATGTTAACCTCTCTCCCCCCGTCATTCTCTTTCCACATTGCTGGAATGTTATTAAACCTTCCCGTCAATGAAGATTTGGACAATTTCAGTCAAGAAATAGCTTAGCACAATGAAATAGGAAATCTTCTATCTAAAATCCAAAACTACAAGTCAAAAGGTTCATTAAACTCAGCTTTCATGGGCTATTTATTACATATTCCTTTTCCAATGAACTATCATCTATCAATCAATAAAGCACAATCCTAATTCCTATGGAAAAGAATCAAGCAAAAAAAGAATACTTATCAACCAAAGATAAAGCCTAATATCAGAAAGTAACAACAGCAAAAGAGAAAAGATTAAGGCGTAACATACCTGGTGATCTAAAATCTTGACAACGACCAAGAAAAAATCATTATCGACCTCCTTAACATCCTTGCTACCAACAACCACATCCTTCTTCATTTTAGACAACTTAGGATCGGCATCTTCCCCAATCTCCGTCTCAAACCATCCTTCTTTAAACAACCTAATAGACATATCACTCATCTGAAACGCCTCGAAATGCACATCAGCTCCCCCATCCTCCTTCCCCTCCAACTTCACCACCGCAGTGACCCACTCCTTCAATTCACTCTCAGCATGCAACTCCGCCGCCTGAAGAACTTCCCTATGCGACAAAGTACAGTCCCTTTTATCTTGCATTATAGTCTGCGTAAAAATAAACCCTACTCTCCTCATTCCCAAACACGCCGCAATAGCCTCTAATAATTTCTCTTCATCGGAATCTCTGAAAAGCATCAAAATCTCTTCAGTCCCCTGCTGCGGGGGCTCGTATATGAAATTGACTTCAACCTTCCCCTCCTCCGACACCGTTCCGTACATAAACCCACCTCTTTTAACAGCAAACGAGAGCGTTTCATTAACATAATGCTGAAACGCATTAGCGCAATCGCGATCAAACGAAACAGAATCGCAGTGGGGATTTTCCTGCCTGGTGACCCTCATCTGTTTGGCAATAAGATCGTCGATTGTCATCTTCCGTCCGAAAGAACCAGAAGGTCGAACAGCGGGGCCGGCAATAGTTCTCTGGCCCTCGTAGGCTAAGAAGATAAGGGAGCCGTGAGAGATGTTGAGGGACGAGAGAAGAGTGTCAGGGTTGGACATGTCAGTGAATTTGAGGAGATCGGGGGGTGATTTGGCCAAGAGGAGGTTCTGGTTAGTAGAGAGGGTCTGGTTGCGGATAGGGATTTGGAGTTGGTTTTGGATTAGAGTTTTGAGGTGGGAAATTGTGATGTTTGGGTTGTCGATGGAGACGCGTTCCAGCCCGTCTCGGCTGCGGACTCGAACCATCATCATCTTGCTCGCTCGCTCTTGATTGTTTGTATTGAGAGAATTGATAAAGTTCTGATCTTTAGTAAGGAGAAGAATAAGGTGCTTTGCTTCGCAGTGTACAAACCTTTTATATGTGATGCTTGCTGGATGGGGAAGACGGCGACTCGCAACCCTTTTTTCCTATAAACGGTGTCGCGGTGTCCTTTACTTACATGTGACTTCCACAACGACGCCGTATTTAGAAAAGGTCAACAGTATTCTCACTCCATAAACTGTCCACCGAATCATGGTTTCGTCAATCCTGTCGCGTCAGTGAGTCATTAGACTCGTTGTATGTTGAAAAATCATTTAAACGAGAGGAGCGAGTTGAGTAGTAACTAGTAACTCTCCACTCCCACACCATAGTCACCGCTTGAGATCATTCTCTATTCAAGTACACTTAAGGTTGTCATTTCTTTATTTTACACATGATGCCATGCCATGCCATGAAATAATTAAAAATTCCGCGGGACTATTTTGTAAAATAGAGATTAAGGTTTGCAAAGGAGGTGGCCAAAATAGAAAAACATAAATATTCTCTCTCAAAAACCCAAATTCAAGCATTCTTTTTTTTTTTTTAGTAGTTGTTCAGTAGATATACAAGACTAAACTAATTTTCTTGGTTGCAAGGACACGAAAAAATTTAGATTTCTAGAACTGTGAAATTTATTCTTCCATTTTATTCCAGTTTATATGATGAATGAATATATTTTTTCCTATGCATATTTTCTATGATTGTTTATCTTAAATACTAGAGCAGTCTCTAAGCTGTTATTATGAACAATTTATTGTTAAGTTTGATATCAAAATCGGAGTTGTGGTATATAAACTTGTGAAACAATTGAGCATAATAATTGTGGCGGATATACATTATTAATCTTAGAGAGAACATTCAAACAAATCAGCATGAATTGCAAACAGTTATTATATAGGCTAATCAATTTATAAGATTGTCACTGAACTAAATTATTAGTGCAGACACTACGATTGTTTGTGGTTAGGGTTAGTTATACAACGGATTTGTTAACTAACTAACATTAAGAAAAGATAAAAATTCAGAATATAAATTAAAGTTTCGTTTCAAGGATCGGTTCTAATTTATGTAGGTGGATGTTTACTTGTGACCAAGATTTGTTTTCTTGATAAATTCAATAATCACCAACCAAACCCTCCAATTGAATGAACATATAAACTAAACCTTCCTCGTGGGTTTGATCCCTTACTTGCTCTATATTATCTTGTGTTTTGTAAGTCAGGGTAATAAATTTGTACGACCACATATCGCAACAAATTTTAGTGTCATTTCTTGGGAAAAGATTTTAGTTGTTTCTTGTGATGTGATTTTTTTTTTGTGATTGTTATTCATTTTGTTGACAAAAAAGGAGAAAAAGACATTTTTTTGTTGTGGTCGTGGTACCACTTAAAATAGGGTATAGAAGCTTTTAACTATTGTGGAATCCACGGAGTTGGGGAGTGAGCTTTACAAGTTATTTCGGTGGCAGTTCTTCCTAGCATACAACTCTCACACAAGAAATCGTTATCAAGGTGGCCCATGCTACATGGAGAAAGAGCTGTACCAAAAAATAACTTTGAGTATAAAAAAAAGGTTATATATATATATATATATATATATTAACTAAAATATAAAAGACATCGCCCTTTTATTGTTTACACAGACTCAAATTATTGTGGATTGCTACAGTAAAATTATCATTTTGCCCCCAAGACCGAAAATTTTTAGCCCCCATGACCGGGGGTATTTCTGAATTTTCAAAGGGATATGGATGATATTTCCCAATTTGTTGCACAGTAAAACTGCAAAAATAGCCCCCTAAAACGACAAAAGAAGGCCTCTGGAACCGGGGGTAGTTTAACAGCTTCTAGGGGACATGGATGATATTTCTGTTTTTATTGCACAGTATAAATACAAAATTAGCCCCTAAAAACGACAAAAAATAAGCCCCAGCCTCGGGGTATTGCTGTATTTTCCATGGTGGTTTTTTCATAGTTATCGGTGTGTCCAAGGATGTATAGGTAATTATCCATTATTTCGAAAAACTGCAAGTGCGCCGTACGGACGCGACTGTAGTGTTTCAAGAGCACACGCCATTCAAGGGGCGCGTGCGCCTTATTCCGGTGGTCAAAAACCGACTTCTTCCATCTCACATGGTGCGCCAGAATATCCTCTTACTCCCGGGGCAGAGCGTGTCTGGTTAAAGTGGTCAGTAAAGCTCTGGTGGACGGGTTTAAGTTGTTTTTCTCTTTTCTCTCTCTTGTGACCGTAAATACACGGCAGTCCCTACAGTTGTTGAAATGTTTATTTTGGTCCCTCGACTTTTGATTTTGCTTTTATTACTGTTGTTTTTAATATAGTTTTTGATTTATTGCAATTGTGCCCTTCAATTGAAACAGATTATATATGTTGGGTTTCAATTTAGTCCTTATTCTTTTTTTTTTTGCTTTTGGTTATTTTAATTATTTTGGTATGCATGTTTTAATTGCTTCTGATTGATTCCTCCAATTGAAATTTGTCATATATTCTATCTTTCATTTCGGTCCTTATTCTTTTGATTTTTTAAAAACATTACACAATAATTTTTTTAGATGTGTTTATTTATTCCGGTCCCAAGGTTTTATTTATTTCAATTTTTTCTTTCAATTAGAATTAATTATATAGTTTGTTTTAAATTTTTTTATTGTGTCCTCCAATTGAAATTAGTTATGTATGCTAATTTTCATTTCAATCATTACTCTTTTAATTTTTTTTTAACAAAATTACACTGTAATTTTTTTTAAAATATCTTTATTTGTTTCATTCCCCGGGTTTTTATTTGTTTAAATTTTTTCCTTTGATTAGAATTAATTATATATTTTATTTTTCATTTTGGTCTTTATTCTTTTAATTTTTTATTTGCTATTAATTTTTTTGATTTTTTCTGTCATACTTGAACAATGCTTATTTTTTATCCGTATTTATACATCTATGCTTTTAGTTTTTGTTTTTAATTTTTGTCTTTTTTTATTGGAATTTTATTTTTAATCGGTTCAGTCCTGAAATTTTAATTTATATTGATAATCATTTTAAATTTAATATTGCTCATTTTTTTCCTTTGTTCTTTTTTTATGTTTTCTATTATTTTTATTTGTTCTTCGGATCAGATGATTTTATAATTTTATTGTTAGAACTATTATAATGATAATTTTAATGATTTTTTTTTGTTGTTTTTGTAAAAATATTTTGCTTTTTTATTTTATTTTATCTGTTTTTCGTATCTTCTTGCGTTTTTAATGATAATGATAATTTTATGTTGGTTATTTCGTTACAACTTACTAAACAGATAAATTTATATCGATTTAAAATTCATATATTTTATAGAAAACTTTCTCTTGACAGGAATTCTGCACAAATTTATTATTTTGACTAAATTTATATTATAAAAAAAATTACACAAATAATATTTTTTGCATTGAAAAAATATGGTGTCGCCCCCACGAAGCGCGGGGCATTGGCTAGTATATATATAAAAGCTGGTGGAATTTTTTGGCAGCCTGTAGGCGAATCTTTGAAACCTCTTGACCTGAAAATGAACTTATAACAGCAAGTCATACCAGAATGTCACAGTGGGTAGAGCAAGCACCCAACGGTACTATCATCCTCTAAAAGAAAATTACCTTCTGAAAAACAGCAGTAGACACACAAACCAGCACAACATAGGAGAAATGATCCCAGTAAGAAATGGGAATATAACAAGTTTTAGTGTCACCCAATTTTCCCTTCTTATGGTAAAAGAAAGAAACGAACGCAACATGAAATTATTGAGAATTCAAAGTCCATCCAGAACTTTATTGTAGCAATAATGTTTCCCTTCATTCCTTCCCTCATCACACCTCAGCACTAGTCCTCTCAAGGAAAGCAACGGTCTATACATGAGAACTTCATAAAGGAGATCGATATTAAAAATATAATAAAAACAACTTAACACACAACTGTTTCAAAATCAGAGTCATGAAAACCAGAAATGAATTACAGTGGCACCAACAGAATGAAAAACTGAAAGAAATTATCAGAACCTAAGTTTAAGCTTGAATCTTCAAAATCAGAGATACCTGAATCCTGTGAAGCGAACCACCAGAATCTTCAATGTTTTGTAATGAGGAACTGCAAGAAAAGATTGGACCAGAAAATTGTTATAGAAGAGAAGCATGTTAAATACTTGTGATCTAGTCAGATTTATCAGAACTTCAAATTAAAAAGATAAAACAAGCATCTATAATCCATCGCAACATGACATAAATCAATTCAGAAAATATCACCACATGAATGTGCAACCAATGCAAGACAAAGCACAAAATCCACATGCATCATATAATTAGCACGATACCTGAAAGTTCTGGATATGAATACAGCTGTTTATGCACTTGTCATGAAACAGGCAGAAGTCTCGTATGGCAACTCAATATCCTACAATTTCAATAGATCACATGGTTTCAATACTTTATACATAAAAAAACAGAGAAAGAACAGCAAGACAGTTTCACAATTCACTACGCAGAGGACAAGCCATGTCTGATACTAAAGTGTCTTTAAATATAACATGTATGACTTCCCCATGATTCGTTTAACCAACAAAAGGAATCAAGGGATTAAAAAAAGGTCAATTTAATAAATAGCACAATATCAGAGAAGTGTTTGTCATGGATGCTACAACAATATTGCTAAAAGAAGCTATCAAGGAAAAATCAATAAATTGATAATTAATTAATCTCTAAATGAACTTCCATGGTACATAAATTACAAATTTTATCAGCACACAATGCACAGTGAATTACAAGTTATGGGAATTTCAATCCCATGAAACAATTACATGACCACAGACTATTGATCCACCCCAATATGCCGCTACTTCAGTTCCTCCCATATATCCAGGTTGAATGTGACCGCATATTACACAGAATTCTGCTTGCTTCCTTGAGTCAACTGCTGATCAATAAGGTTTACTCTGTTTATTGTCTTTCTTAAGCTGAACCTTCAATTTCTTACCACCTAATTGGCATCCATTCATCATGGTAATAGCATTTTGAGCTGCAGCTGGTGAGTCATAACTAACAAATCCTGCAAATAAGGGCCTATTAGAGACATAGGTATATCTCCAAATTGCAAATGTCAGGCTCAGAAGTAACTATAAAAAGTTCATACCGAAACATTTGCTAACACCAGTTGCTTTATCAACAAAGACCTTGGAACTTAAGACCTGACCAAATGCTTGAAAAGCATTGGCAAGCTCTTGGTCACCAAATTCTTGAGGTATATGATATATAAATAAATTAGCACCAGGTGGACCTAAGATGAATAACACAGGCAGTTAGGAGAAAAGAACCACAGGAAAGCAAAAAGGAGTAACAATTAACAAAACATGGAATAATGATATAATAAACAAACCTTCCACTTGACCCCCAGAACTTCCACTGGCACCTGAAGATGTTGCAGAATTACAGCTCGGAACTGTGGGTGATAATGTACCAGGAGAACTACTCAATGGTCGGTGACTCATTATTGCTCCAGGATATGCAATTGGATACTGAAGACCTGGCATCGTATGATAAGCAGAGCCCATATAACTACCAGGAGCATAATTTCTAGGGGAAATATTGAGTGAAAGGTCAGGTCTGATCCCACCACGCAGATGATAGGGCACAAGTTCATAAGCTCCAGGAGCCTACAAGGAAAACAAAGCAATGACCACACTCCTAACACCATTTTGATTTTAAATAGTAAATGAAAAAAGTGTGAGTTAAATGAAGAAAGGAAAGCAAGATACTAAGAAGTTAGGGAGTCAAGAAAGATTCTGAAAAGTTCCTAAAGGTTTTGGTAACTGCAGATTCTGGGATATTTCCTGACAAATAGAAATAGACCTGGTATGCATATCCATTATAAGGGGGAGGATATCCCATTGGCAAGGCACCAAATAATGATGGATGTTGTGAATTGGTATTGGGCATAGCTTGAGATTGTGTTTTCTGGGCCCTCCGCGCCTGCCTTTCCTTTTCTGTATCTGCCCATTTGACAACCAAAGGAACACTTGAACCCTAACAAAGCAAGAGAGCGATCAGACTACATATCATTGATTCAAGCATCCATATTAATGTTGAGTTCCAAGTTTTAAACGGGTTTACAAACACTGGCCCTCTACCCTCAATTCTTTTGTTACTTACAAAAATAAATAAATATATAAAGCATAAACTCACCAGGAAAAAAAAAAGAATAGAAAACTAAAACTAGTTAAGACTTGGAACTTGTTCCTGCAGCGTCTGTTATGAAAGCGACAAGGTCAAATGAAAGATATGTTTTGATTAAAATCTATCATTTGCTGTAAGAGGAAAATATATTGATATTGATAAGTTTGTGAACAATTCTATACCTTCATCTTGTACAGCCTATTCAGGAAACACTAATTTTGGTTATTCAAGTTCAGAGAAAGCTGTAGAAATTATTTTGACACAGTTACTTGTGCTATTCTGCCAAAAGCTCATCTCCTGTCTGACCAAATAGTTAGCATACCCCCATCGAAGTTAAATGACAGATTTTACAGGGCAGATCCATGATGTTACATCATGTAACAAAACCTTATTCAGTGTTCAAGTTCAGTCTGATAGCCAGAATTGATTTAAAAGACAGACATAAAAAGATGAATTTTCCCATCAAATTATTAAACAGCAGATAATTAAAGTTGGGCTCTAACTATAAAGAATAATTGCTTGAGCTTGAGAACTATGTTCCATTGGCTAATAAAGCTCACCTCCATTTTATACTTTCCATTGATGTCCTCCAGGGCAGCAAGGGCTTGTTCTTTTGTCTCATACTTCAAAAAAGCACAGCCTGCCAATTAGTGAATTGAGATCAGCAAGAACAGTACAGTTCAGTGCTTCACATGAACAGCCAGATAAGAGATCAGGATTGTTAAATAAAGAAGTACCTTTGCTTGTTTGTTGAGAACCTCTTAGTATTTGTATGTCCTTTATTACTCCATATGTAGAGAATAAATCGGATAATTCAGCTTCAGAAACATTTTTTGGAAGCATACCAACAAATAGTTTGTGTTCTGGATTGCAAGAACAAAAAAAAATTATAATGGGACATGCTAAATTAACACTGAAATAACAGTATCAGATAAGGCATAAGAAATCTTGCTGAAGCAATCTACAGTAATGATCTTGATGGCAACTAAATCAATAGTCAATGATATTTTATTACACCTAGCCTTTCCAACTCTCCATCTGCATACTTCACTTGCAACGGACTAGATGCCTGAATTGGAAAGAAAGAAAAGGATGCATTTCAATTAGAGAGACAGTCAGATGAATGAATTCGAGCTTAATTAAAATAAGAGCACAGGTCATACAAAGCTAGCACTGATCAAGGACCACATAACAAATAATTAGACTATACAACCACTGAGATATTTAACAAAAAGAAGGCATTGAGAATTAAACCCTAAATAAAACAGATTATACATAACCAGAAAATGGCTAAGCCTCACAGAATCCTGATTAACTGAAATACCTAGGCCAGCAAATCCCAGATTGTTCATCTACAATAACAGTGATTGAGATATCATGTAAATAATCATCTAATGTTGAAGATCAATTGTGAACATATGCTGCAATATCTAAAATAATCCAGTAATGAACTAACAGTATCAATGATTTTTTCCATAATGATTGACTTTACATTCAAATTTAAATTATTCAAGTAAGTCTTGGGACTCCATCACAACTTATCCCTGAAGAAAGTTTTTTTTTGTCACAATATCCTTACAAGACATTCTTCAAAACAATTTCCATTTTGGTTTAGAATCTCTCAACATTTTCTCTCATCTACAGTTGCATTCTAATTTCATTTTGTATTGAGCGACTCGCTTTCACTTTTCACTGCCATATCTATTCACAAATATCAAAATCCACACTCTCATCACCAATATCCAATATAAATGTATTGTATCTGCATCATGATATCCATTTTGTCAAAATCAACCTTTTTCTCATCCCTCCTTAAACACCACCATCTTTCCGATATACTATTAGCAATATTACCACGATCTCATTGACAAAACCAGCCCTCATTGCAACAAGTTCCAACTCCAACACAGTAAGTTTTGACATGATTACGAAGCTGGTAAATAATAAGTAACTAAACAGTCATCAACATCAGAAATCTATAACCATTACATCACAGGATTCACAGGTCACTCGCAATATATCAAACACAGTAGAAATCATCTCGTGGCTCCAAAGTCAACCACAATAAGTAATTTCCATAAATACCAAACTAAAATAAACTACTTAAATTAAGTCGGAAAATTTAATCAATCACATTTCATCTACAATACAATGTGGATAGAAAACAAGAAATCAGCAAGTAGTAGAGTGCACAGAGAGAGAGGGATCAAATTAGAGGAAGGACTAACCCCAGGCAACGTTTTCTTATTATGACAAGCATTAACAGCCTTATCTGCTTCGTGTCTAGAAGGACATATTATAAAACAACAACCTAAGAGAAGAGGAAATTAGGGTTGAAGAACCAGTACACTCTGCGAAACTTGAATGTGAAGAAAATAAAGCAAGTAAGCAACCTCGGGAAGCGCGAGTGGTCTTGTCTTTGATAATGTTGACTTCGTCTACCACAGCGAACTCTTCGAACATTGCCAGAAGCTGATCTTCTGTCATTTGTTTTGGTACCTGACCTACAAATAGCTTCACACTCTCTTCATTATTATTGCTGCTGCTTGATTTCCTCTCCTTTTCACCCTCCGCCATTACCAAAAAATATTAAAAAAAATCCTTCTCTCGCTCTCTCTGTGCGTGTTGGTGTGCAGTAACACACACACTCTGTCTCCCCCCTCGCCTCTGGAATTCTTCACTGGCTCTGTTTCGCTCTCCAGATTTCTGGTGTTTTTTTCCTGTTTTGGTGATTTCGTCGTCGCATGGAAATTGGGGGATTTCTGGATGGCAAATTTGGATCTTCGATGGATAAATTATAAAACTAAATAGTTTCCATTTGGGCTTAGACTTGTAATTTATTTACAACTCTGACCTTACAGCTGTTTCAGACTCTCAGTTTTCTGGCTTGGACATGTGGGCGCTTTGTGCAGTTATTACTAATTAGTCATGTCTATTTAACTATTTCCCAGCTTAAATTACTGTAACGCCCTTTTCTTTTTCTCTTGCATGGCATTATTGGCAACTGGGATCCAAGCTGGAGTGATTTTTCTTTCTTCTCCCTCGGGTCATCTGAACTTTCTTCTCCGCATATAACAGCAAATCTTTTCTTTCTTATACCTGGATTAAATTTCTTTTTATTACATCATTAATTCACAAAAACTACTTTCTTCCACGTTTGTATTTTTTAAAACTCAAATTTCTATCACAATTCTTAGGATATATTTTATATTGTGTTTCAAAAATATTTTAAAAATAAATAAATATTTTTGATTTTTGTTTTTACTTTAATTTTTTTTTAAATAGTGATTTTAGATCATTTTGATTTATTGATGTAAAAAATAAATTATATAAAAAATAAAAAAATATTAATTTAATTCATTTCTAAATAAAAAAACACACTTTTAAAAACAACTTTAACCACATTTCTAAATAGAAATTTAATATTAAAAAGTTATGATAAATTTTAAAGAAAACTATATAACGACACAGCACCATTATATCAAACAGAATCCTTCCAAGTTTATATATAATAATTTAGAACTGTAAATATATATATATATATAGTGGCACTGCCAGCGGCTGCATGCCTTTTTGCACGATCGAATAGATGCCCAATTGCATACACCTCCAAGAAAAACAAGATGTGATTGATAAAGGTACGAGGCTCTAAGCATGTCAAAAAAATAAAAGAATTCATTGTTTTTATATTTATATTGGGTGTTCGGAAGTTAGCCATGTAAGTATTAATTTCATGTATCTTAAAATTAATAAGCATGTCAAAAAAATATAGGATTTATGGTTTTTTTTATTATTAATACGGTGTTTATGAACTAATTTATGCATATCTCGATTAATTTTATAGGTTTTAATTTTAATAATCATATAAATCTTTAATAATAACATGGCTCGAACATGAGATCATAAAATATATAAACTCTTTTATCATAAACTCTTGTCATTATATCAACCACCGGATCGCATGGTTCTTGCTTATTTTTATCGTAGCAAGAGGCAAAGTTTGATTGATAGATAAAGAAAAGCAAAAGTCTCAAGTCTCCCCCATATTTGTCTTGCTTTGATCTGTTTCTTGAAGTCGTAGGCCTACATTTTCCCTCCTCCCTTTTGACACGTCCTCGAGGGTTTTCGGACAAAGAAGAAGAAGCCCTTTAACTAGAAACAGTAACTCCATGTTTGGCGGCAGTTCTGTTCTAAAAAGCATGTGAAAATATATGACGAGCAAAAAATGGAAAGGATATTTCTTTTGGACGCCGGCCATGACTCAAAAACTAGACGAAGGGCTTATTTCTCTTTAAATCGGGCCAGAAGCTTGTGGAGTTAAGTGGTAGTTGAGATTCTCTGACTGGATGTAGGTTTAATTCTGTGCCTTCAACATGTGCTTGTGCCTAAAAAAATGGAACCTGGATAATATGTGTTGGTTTTGTCAAAATATATAATACATGTGAATGTTAAACCTTTGATAAATCTTATCAAACAAATGTTTATCTGTTTAAGAAAAATAAATTATGTGTTCCTGTTAGTTCTACGCGTAAATTACTTATTCATGAAACATATGAAGTGGTTTAATGAAGGATTTTAGTGTTGCTAAGAGTTTGGATGTATTTCATAAACATTTTTACTGGTCAAATATGAAAAGAGATATGCAAGGAATATATGGATAGTATATTGCATGTAGGAAAGCAAAATAATTGTTATAGTCATAATAATGATGGTAACGTAGAGATAAATTTTCAATGATGTTTTTTTTTCTTTTTGTAGATAGAAAATTAACTATTTATTTTTTTATTTGATTATTGCAGGTATTTTCATAATTTATATTTGTTTATTGTGTTTAATTTAAATTGGATTATAAAATAAACTAATCCTAATACAATGAATTCGATAATTCAAGTATCCAAATCTTTTTGTTTTTTTAATGATGATGATAATTTTATGATCGTGATTTCATTGAAACTTACTAAACAACTAAATTTATATCAATTTTAAAATCATATATTTGATAAGAAACTTGGACTTCACAATAATTCTATACAAAATTATTATTTTTCTCAAATTTATATTATGATAAAAAAATCTCACCTAATTAATATTTTTTTACATTGAAAAAATATAGTTTCAGCCGCAACGAGGCGCATGTTAGTGGCCGGTGCTAATTATAACCGGTTATAAAGAGATGCTTCATTTTTTTTTTTTTTTACATAAGAAGATTTAAACTCAGAAGGGGAAAGGATTAATAATGCTAGTTTAACGATAAAGAGATGTTGACTAGCAATTGAAGTAGCAATACGGGGAAAGGTTTTAAAAGTGATCATTTTTCAGCCATAAATGCACAGATGAAATGCTTTGCCGGGTTTTATGCTAAGGGGACCCTTCAAGTTTGTCTCCGTTTTACTGTGGAATATTTGATCAGATGGACTTGACCTCTTGGTGGCTGCAACAGAAAAACCATTGGACAGCTACCAGAAACCCTAAATTTACATGGTTAACTTGGCATTATTATCTTCAAATTCCAAGAAATTAGTTAATGGAGTCAATAGGCATGTGATTTTTAAAATAGATTCAAAGGGGTAGGCCACCATCATTTGTTCATACTTATCTACAGCAGCACATAAGCAGTCAAAACTATGCCTACAAGGTCTTGGCCTGGTGGTCAGAGAGGAGATTGTTTTCTTCTCATCCGAGGTTCAAGTTTTGTCAGGCATGCCTGTTATCCCCGCGGTGTTTTACCTGTTTATTAGGCTTGCAGGATATTTAGTGAACCCAGGGATTTAGTTGTAGTGCGTGCAAGCTGGCCCGGACACCCCGGTTATAAAAAAAAAAAAAAAAACTATTGACGGGGCCATTACACAGCAGCAGCAGCTGCATCCTGATCTTAACCATAAGAGTGAAAAATGATTAAAAAAACCCTATATTGGTTTAGCCTTCGTACTTAGGTTAAAGGCTAGTTGAATGGTAGTAATTATATATAAAATTAAAATGTTGCTTTACGAGTAACTTTCGTGAGGAGAGCTAAGGCTTTTGCTTCAAGAAACTCCCAAAAAAAAGTCAGAAGAGAAAGTTAGCTGTACCTAAGCAAATCAAAGTGAGCGTTGGTCAAACACGTACCCACATGCTGGCCACTAATTACTCCACAATCTTACTTCCAACTAATCATAAAATTTCCTAATTATTTCTAAGCATTAATTAACTTGTACGATAAAGGCCAGGGAGAGGAGACAGATGCCACCATTTTATTTTATTTTTATAAAGAAATGGATTCCTCTCATAGAGTCAGGAGAAAAAAAGCTTTGGCCTAACATTTTTTTAGTGATAAACCCACCTTTTAAATAGATAAACTAATAAAATTCTGATTGTTTCAGATTCTTATAAAATATATATATTTTGACTTGAACTCAAGATTTATTGTACAAATTGACAATCCTCTATCATCACGCCACGACCCATATGAGAGAGTACGATCCTGATTGTCCTAAATTCTTATAAAAGATACACAATTCGGCTTGAACTCGAGATCTGCTGTGTAGATTCTAAAATATCTATCATCACACAACCCTACTTGGTAACTTTTGATTTTTTTTTATTTCAAGCTAGTTTTTACGTATTAAAAGTCATCGTAGCTCATGAGAAGTTATATAGTGAGTCATTGTAGTTCTTACATTTTAAAAGTCATCGTAGCTTATCAGAAGCTATACGTTATCTGTATAGAGTGAGTCATTGAAAAGTGCAATCTCTTAACCATATCATTTTTATTGGTAGGATGACAACGAAGACGAAACCACCCACCATGACTTGCACTACTCTTTTGTCAAGTAGCTAAGCTACCATACTCCTTGCTAGGTAAGCTTTGTGGTATCTAAGCAAGCAAAGAGTATCGATACACTCTCTGCAGTTTCATTAATTTTCTTCCCTTTATTTTCATTAATTTTCTTTCCTTTATTTTTCTCCAAACACTCGGGCTCTTGTCGGGGTTCTTTATAAATGCGTTTAAAAAGTATTTTTAAAAAAAAATTAAATTTTTATTTATATTTTTTATTTTAAATTAAATTTTTTTAGTGTTTTAAATCATTTTCATGTGCTGATATAATTTTTTTTTAAATATCATTTTAATGCATTACTAAATAAAAAGAACTTCTAAAACCACAATCTCAAACCATCACAATCACCTCTAAATTGCTACTCTGATCACAACAACTCACAAAGTCATGAATATGACAACCCATTTCTCATTTATGCCTGATGATCCAGTCCAGCCCTGGAAGAAGAAGAAGAAGAAGAAGAAGAAGAAGAAGAAGAAGAAGAAGCAGCAGCAGCAGCAGCATGTGCAATGATTAAGAGAATCATACACTTACTCAACCAACCATTTAATAGCTAACAACCAACCATTTAATAGCTAACTCAATGACGACAGCTTGGGATTAGAGAATTTGTTTTTTTATAGTCTCATGTGTTGAGCCTTATGATTGTTAATATAATAATCACTGGAGACTTATATTATTGTTAATTTCAGAACTCGTGGGATTAATCGAGATACACACAAATTAACCTGAAAATTCATATTAATAAAATAAAATATAAGAAACTCCCCTCAATGACAAGTGGGGAAGTCCACCATTGCCACAAGAGGCTCCCATTTCAAAAGGCCAAAAAAAAAGATGCTATTAGAATTGTCTAATCCATTCCAACTCAAGGTTGCTTTTTTATATTTGAATCAAGGTTCTCAGTTTCATTTTGTTTCGGTCAAAACAACTGAAATATTTTGTATCAGTTAAAAAAATCAGATAAAACAATGTTATTTTTACCTCAGTTTAAATTCCGGCATATTTTGGATTTTTTGGTCAAATACCAGCCGAAACATTCTGGTTTCGTTCTGTCCGTTCCGTTTCGGCCAAATAGTATTTTTTTAAATAATAAATAATTTTACAATATCAATCATGTCTTTTAATCTGACCGTTTAGATTGAGATGTAATTTTACGAGGAGTCTCTTGACATGTTTATATATATTATGTTAAAATTTCAGAGCAATCAGAGAATGTAATGATCTTGCGAGATTAATGATGATATTCTTGTAATTTTAAACATGCTCATAATTTTATTCAAAAAAATTATTTTATTGTGTCTTTTTTAGATTAAATTGTATAATTCTAAATAATTTTATTTTTGATTTTCAACTAATTTTTTTTTGAATTAATATATATATATATATATATACACACACAAATAATCCAAAACCAAAACATTTCATTTTAATTAAAAAAATAAAACATCAATCAAATCAAAACAGAATTGACTGATTTGAAAATAACACAAAAGTCAGATGTGACTGTAAATTAACACTCTCTCCCCTGGATGGCATCCAATCCGGCAAGCTTGAGCATCTTCTCGCATGATATAAATGTAACTGTAGCTTGCGGAACCAGTCCTGCAAAAATAGCGGAGCCCCTCCAGGTTTTAAACGTGGAACCAATCGCAGAGACGCACAGAGGAGAAAAGTTGTGCAAATGCTTCCAAAACGAGTACGAGAGTTACCAAGTATCATCTAATTAGCAAAAAGAGCTACAAGTCATTGGTTTGATTTGATTGTTGACATCAATAATAAAATAAATTAATATATTCTTCTAAACATTTTAGAACACAACTTCATTCCATTAGTTCAAATGATTAACCAATATTTTTATTTATTTGAGTATCCAAGTCAGTTTATGTATATTTTTACTAATTTTACGAGTTCTAAATTTAATAATCATATAAGTTTTTAGTAGCTATCATAATAATAACTACAAAACTTGAATTTAAAAAATTATAAGGAGAATAAACTTTTTAATTCCAAGCTCTAACCACTGAAACATGATGGATGAAATTATTTTTGTTTGTTGTTTTTGGATTTTTTTGTCTTTTATTTGTATTTCAATTTTATTCTTAATTCTAGTTATTTAAAAAGAATTTAGGTCTTATGGGTTTTTTTATTGGTCCTTTGAGATTTTTTACTCTATATATTTTTTTTATCTTTTGATATGAGTTTTTATTGAATTTTATCATTTAATATTCAGTTATTAATAAATTAATTTTTGATTTTCTTATCATATACTAATATAAAAATATCAATTCAATCTAGCGGAACTAATGACCAAGGTCAAGAGTTTTACATTTAATAAGGCTATTCACGCAACTTAATTTAAAATCTGGGCTAATTAAAAAGTTAAGCTGAAAATTTTTAAATTGAAATTATTATACAAAATACTTGAATTTTTTTATGATCTAAATAATATTTTTTTATATTCCAAAAAATACTCGTCCAACCCATACTGTCAAGTCGAGTTGAAAGAGTAAATAAATATACATCCGGAAATTATTAAGAGGCCCAACAACGACTGCCACAGCAGTGAGCCAGAGTACTTCGGAGATTACACAGAACCAACCAATGTCTTAAAGCTACACTCAGCTAATTAAAGAAGACAATGCCCATGGAGGCCCAGATTAAAAAAAAAACTCATCCCTAGCTTATAAAGTTCACTTGTCCCTAATGAAAGCATAACCTGAAAACTCAAAACACAAAGGAAGCTTTAAGACACATAAACATTAGGCAAACTCTTTAAAAGGGGTGTAAGGATTAAGTTTTTAGGTGAAATGATTCATTGATATGTTATTAGGGTGTTGTTGACCTAGCGGTTATGAGCTCAAATCTCACCACCCTCATTTTATTTAATAAGAATTAAATACAAGGTAGTGTGAACCTGTATGCAAGTTACAAGCCTAGCAAGTTTTTATTTAAAGAAAAGTATTAGACAATAATATAGATCATATCCCGAAACTTCACCTAACAATTTAAATTTTTAGATGAGATAATTACTTAAATAAAAGCAAAATTAAAATCAGTTTTCATCTGTGCCCTGTCTTTCCCCCGTAGAAACTCATAAAATGACTGTCATGGATCATCAATTTGGACAGCAATAAATAGTCAAGTGACACTAAACCAGTAAATTTAGCAGTGTGCCGTTCGATGAACCAAATTCAAAACCTAGCAGAGTAACAAGCACTTTAAATGTCAGCTACATTTTTAAAATATATTTTTTTAAAATTAATTTTTAGTTTTAATATAATAATGTAAAATAATATTTTTTTAAAATTAAACCATAAAAAAATTTTAAAAAATTATTTCACTATATTTATATATAAAAATAACAATTGAAAATTAATTTTAAACCATTCACTTTGTATCAAGCAAAGAAGCAATCAAAAGTGGTCAAATATTAAGGCGCCAAAACCAGAGACCTAATCCAATCCAATCCAATTTAGTTAGCAAAGCAGGCAGACTGACGGAGATAAGAAAACTGAGTGAGGGAGAGAGCCAAGACTGAGCTGAAAGAGAGTCACTCATTCAGCAGCTCCATCATTTTAACCATGGCCACGGCAGTCGCCAACTGCTTCTTCTCTGTTCTCACCTCCTCCGTTAAATTCCGTTGCTGTGTTTCTTCTCAACGATATCTCGCCACGTCGCATCATTCCATTGCTTCGGTCACTTGTAAAGCAGTCGCCAATCACAAGAGATGCCCTTCTTCTAATCGAGATAGAGAACTTGTAAAACCCTAATCTCTCTCCTTTAATTTTTAATTTTTTGCATTTATAAATAAATAAACGCACTCCCAGTACTGGATTATAATCATAATCTACTGTCATTTTAGTCATAACCCTGGGAATTCTAATTTGTTGAGCAAACTCAGCTCTCTAAGTCATAAATAGGAACTATCTCTGCTTTAACACAGCTTGAATTGATAATTTTTTTTTTATCTTTTTAAAAAAGAATAAAAGTCAAAATTTTCTGGTTTAACCGATTATTATCGGAAAATCATGGTTTGGTTGTGTTTAGAAAGAAGGTGTTTCACAGAAGAAATCTTTGAGGAAATCGAAGGACGACGATGACGGAATCAGTGGTAAAAGGAAAGCAGGGGGATCCCAATCAGCGGCTTTTAAGTCAATCGGGGCGCAAAGAAAAGATAAGAAAGAGTTTAAGTTTGATATAAAGGAACAACAGGTGTGATTCTATGCTCTCCTTTTTCCTATTTGTTGCTTTAGTAATTTAGATAAGTTCTGTTATTCATCACTTGATTCAGGTTGAGCCAAATAATCTTAAAGATGCAGCTTTTTTAGACGCAGTTGTCAAGGTGATATTTTCGAACATTTTACTCTATTGCGTTGCAATTTTATGTTCTGTCATTTTGACATTCAATTGATGGTTTAGGTCCCGTGATTGCTAATAGTAGATGTGTAGATGCTTGCAGATTCCATCTATTTGTTAAGCTCATTATTAGCAATCCGTGCTTCATGATTAGTATAGTTTTCATCAGGATATTACTCTTGTATTCTTTACTAAAATTGCAATGAGTGACTAACTAGATATGGGAAAATCCAATTGACACTACTAACTTTTAGTCTATGAATGCCCTACATTTATTTAGAATTCAACACGAGTCTTTTTCAAAGAGCTAGATGATGCATCAAAGATGTCTAAGATATTGCTCCCAGCTACTTTAACAACTACTTGGTCGAAATTCCTTCTATTTGATAGATATTGATAAATTCATAACTGAGCAACTGGGCATTTTACCACAAGGGTGCATGTCATTGTCTTTCTTCTTTTATATTCTTTGGAAGCTTCAGGTTTGGGAGCAGCAATTATTGCTATCCAAACTAATATGTGAAGCTATGTTTTATATCACCATTGACTAATAGTCTCAACTATTGGCTCTCAATAATATGCCCACCTATTTCAATTCCTTGATACAAATTTATAGAGTTGACTCCTTTTCTCATGTGCTTGCACTTTGTTAGAACATGTTTATTTATTTATTTATTTCTAGGTATACTGCACCCATACTGAGCCTGATTATTCCCTTCCCTGGCAAAAGCAAAGGCAATACACAAGCACAGGAAGGTGAGTTTTTCTGAAATATTTACCTGCTAGGTCTTCCATAAAATTTCTTTTAAGGTAGTAAGAAATTCTCTGGTTGCAGCAGGCTCTGTTAGTTGTATTTCTGTTCACAATTCTTTTCTGCTGTGCATGCTATTTATTCAATCAACATTGTCTCGCAAATTGATTTCTTCATTTCCTTACATGCTTGTTATGCAGTGCTTTTATGATTGGTAATGGAAAGCTTTTGACAAATGCCCATTGTGTTGAACATCATACACAGGTTATTTCATACCTAAACTTTCAATTTTAGTTTGGGTCTTATCAATTGCCTTTTACCATAAGTGATCAAACCACAAGAAAATCTCTCAAAAGACCCGAACATTTAGGTAGCTATGTTTAGAGACAGAATAATAGCAACTCAAAAGGACTAAGTCACTAGTCAACAGCCCTCGGGAACTCTGGCCTTCCCTTTTCCATTTGATGGAATGCTAGAAAGTGCATGATGCGTATGGACTGGAAAAGGGGATATATCTAGAATACATGGAATTCCTGTAAGAGCACACTCTCATTGGTAGAGACTTGCTCAATACAACCAAAAGAATCATTTGTGTTTTCTTCAGTTTGAGACATGATATTTAGGTAAAGATTGTCAAATTAACTTCTTAAAAGTCCTTTTCTTATTGCAGGTCAAAGTGAAGAGAAGGGGAGATGATACCAAATATGTGGCCAAGGTACTTTTGTATCCTATGGAAGTTGCAAGATATTTTAATGATCTTAGTAACTCAGTTTATACTCTTTTTTCCATATTATTTAAAGTCCCAAACCATAAATGGAAGTGACAAGGATCTGTTAGATGTACTTTGAGAGCAAGTGTACATAGATCTTGAGAAAATTGGATGAAAATCCCAATATTAATGAGTTTCAGTGGATCTGTTTGAAGCTATTTGTTTTGGAAAAACAAAAAGCCTCTTTTACAAGAAGCATGGTGTAGAGAAATTGGTGTCTGCTATGATTCCCAGCACTTTCTTACAACCAGTTGAGCCTGCCATCTTTGGAAACAAACGATATGATTGTTTCAACCTGTCATTAGTTTCTCAATCATTCATCTGTTGACATAGTATTCACTAGAAAGAAAAGAAATGAACAAAGGCATAGCTTGATCTTGCTTGTGAGACATTCAAGGATGCTGCAACTTGCTTTCCTCTCATTGATACACAGGTACTGGCCAGAGGAGTTGATTACGATATAGCTTTGCTTTCAGTAGAAAGTGAGCAATTTTGGGAAGGAGCAGAACCACTCGAGTTTGGATGCTTACCACGTCTTCAGGTCAAATTCCCTTTCACTTAAGGTCGCAGTGCCCTCGCCCCTCATGTTTTTAGGTCTATGGACTCCTTTTGGCTTAGCATTTGCAACAGCCCTAAATTATCACACCCCGTTAATTAACTGCAGAAACTATAATTTTGGTGCTATTTAAACCTGCATCAATGAGAATAAACCCTTGGGGTTCATCATGGCAGATCTTTGGAGTGATAGTTTAATTTACTGTGTACACTGAGGTCATGTACTTTCCTATGAAAATTCTGACTGATGCCCTAATTTTAACTTACAAGTTTCAAATTGTTTTGTATGCGCTTCTCTTTCTGAGAATCATTTTCTGCTGCATTTTACATGGGCAGGATGCAGTAACAGTTGTAGGATATCCCCTTGGAGGAGACACCATTTCAGTGACAAAGGGGGTTGTGTCTCGGATAGAGGTTTGATTACGCCATCCTTGAAATCATATGATCATCTATTTCTGACTTGTCTATGAAGTTTGTTTGATGTTCTCCCTTGATCAATATGTTCAAGCAAATTTTCTGTATCATGCTATCAAATTTATTATTATCAGGTTACATCATATGCACATGGATCATCTGATTTGTTGGGCATTCAAATTGATGCAGCAATAAATCCTGGTTAGTTTGTATATATGCTTATTCTTATTTATTTGTCTATCCATTTTGTGTGTCAAAACTTCTCCAGGTTATGTATTTGCATTTTGGAGATTGCATGTATCTGGGTTCTTCACTATTACAACTCTCTGTGTGTATGCATGTGTGTATTTCTGCATCTTATACCAGGGCTTTAGTCTATTCTGTAATAGCTACTGCTTATACTAGTTAAATATAGGTAACAGTGGTGGTCCTGCATTCAGTGACCAGGGGGAGTGCATTGGAGTAGCATTTCAGGTAAGTTTTCTGGCTCGCTCTTATGCACCAGTTTTCATTTGGTCTAGAATTATTTGTCCAAATGACTAGATTCAAAGAACGACGGTTCCCCGACAGTTTCATCTTGGTATTACATCCTGTTTATACCTTGTTTTTAAACAATAGCAAGTTTTCCACATGTTTTGCTGTTGATTCAGCAAACAACTCATTAATATTTGCTGCATCTCTTTCCCTGTGACATTTTCATGAGACATTTCTCTTAGGTATACAGATCTGAAGAAGTCGAGAATATTGGATATGTGATTCCAACAGCAGTTGTATCTCATTTTCTAAATGACTATGAGAAGAATGGGAGATACACTGGTGAGATGCTTTTTTGCACATGTTTATATGGTGTATTCCTTGTATTGTTTATGCTGTGTCCTGGCATTGAAACTCAGTGTGTAGAATTTGAATGTTGACAAGCAATGAATGCATGCCAATTTTAAGGACCAAGCTTAAAAAACTTCATGCTCTTATTTTGACCTACATCATATACAGCTAATTATTATCAAGTTGTGCAAAGGTAGTTACGACTTCTTACTCTTTTTGGCTCTTCAATAACCACTTTTAACTTGCTAGTTTCATGGGACCATAATCTTACCCTTGTTCTTTAATAGATCCCTCCAGGCTATTCTCCAGCGTAGATACTCTTAGTTCTCATTTGTTGTTGAGAGCATTTATAGACATATATATCAGTGCCTTGGAATGTTCTGAATTCCTTTTGAATATATTTAGTAACATTTTCACTTACTGGTACCTGATTGATTTTTGTAACGCAAACCTGGCTTGTACCTTGATCATACAGTTGATTTGGGATTGTCCCAATAAAACTCCTTTTGCCTGACTTGTAGGCTTTCCTTCCCTTGGTGTGTTGCTGCAAAAGTTGGAGAATCCAGCATTACGTGCATGCTTGCAAGTGCATTCTAATGAGGTATGCCTCTTTGTCAAATACTTTTTTTTATTATTTACCTTCATATTGTCTGGCATTGTTCATGTTCTTTGTAATTTATTCTAGTCTTTATTTTTCCTTTTGAAAAGTGAATTGTGAAATGTGTGATTTATGGGACAGTTGGTTGCTGCTGGTTTATGCCAGTTCAGTGTATTGAGAGCTAAAATTTTGGGAATGTTGTGATGAAAAAGTGATTCATATGGCTGTATACTTAAGCAATATTTTTGGGTTTTTGAAAAGAAACAAAAATCTCTATTTTAGGGGAATGAAGTATTGACAGTTTTTTTCCCTTCCCCCCTTCGAGTTCTTAATTTCCACAAATACTGATTCTGCATATAGTTTATGTGATGTATGGTCAGCCTTTTCTGTTACTCCATCCCTCTTGCTTCAGTGAATGGTTAGCACCGCCTTGGTACCTAAACTAATAGACCTTTATAATTGTCTCAAAAGCAAAGTACACTCACATATTTTCTCTTCAAATTTCAAGTTTTACATATCATGTGATTAAACAGTGGTATCATTTTGTAGATTGTTTGATGGTTATAGGTTTATGGCATCCTGGAAGCAATACCTTGAAGCTCTACTCTATGATTTGAAGAGTCATTTGTATGTTGCCAATGTGCAAGCATGGAACATTCTGCTGAATGTTTGTGAAAAACATGTACATTTTCAATTACTAGAGAAGGGAGAGCTTTTCAATGCTCCTGGAAAAATGAAAAATGGAGGAAACAATTCATTTTTAACCTTTGTTTGCTTTCTTCATGTAATGTGCAACTTCATTGAATGAATCTACCATGCAATTCCCTTATAATGTCTGGTTCGTGCAGGGTGTGTTGGTACGAAGAGTTGAACCAACCTCTGATGCTAATAGAGTCTTAAAAGAGGTACACTGGCCTTTAGTGGATTATTTTTTTATCATGCTTCTCAATATTGTCAGCCAGACCAATCTATATATAAATATCCATGCAGCATTTTTTTAGTGTTCTGACTGCAATAGGATTAATGAATATTGAAAATAGAAGAAAATGTAATAGCAATACATTGTGTTTCATGAAAAAGGTTTGTAATAATGCCATGGCAAAAACTAACTCTAGACATGAAATTTTAATTTTACACAAGATTCAGTCCTTGTGTGAATTGGTAGTCCTCATTTTCTTGCATTGGTTAGTAGCGTAATTTGATTTATGAATAAGACTAAAAGCTTGAATAAGTAATTTCTTCTTGAGATGGATTTTCCTTTCTACCTCTAATTTTTATCTGCTGACTAATTTTGATTGTAGTTGTTCTTTTCAGGGGGATGTGATTGTGAGCTTTGATGATGTTAATGTAGGGTGTGAAGGAACAGTACCATTTCGATCAAATGAGCGCATTGCATTCCGTTATCTTATTAGTCAAAAGTAAAGGGCTTTAGTTCAACCACTGTTTCTTTATTGCTAGGCTTTGGATATTTTTTCTCTCAGTCTGTTCATAACCTTTTTTGAGCCTGTTCTATGAATATCCAAATAGTCATTGTTCTTTGGCCTTCATACTTTTCTGTATGTATCTAAACAGATTTGCAGGCGATGTAGCAGAGCTTGGCATGATTAGAGCTGGGTCATTCATGAAAGTTAAAGTAGTTCTTAATCCACGAGTGCATTTGGTAATGTCATTAAAATCTTGGCTCTACATCATATATGAGTTGATTTATTGGATTCATATATCAAAAAACTTGGATTTTTATCTTCTTGCTTTAAGGTTCCATATCATGTTGATGGAGGTCAGCCTTCGTATTTAATAATTGCTGGTTTGGTGTTTACCCCACTTTCAGAACCACTGATAGAGTATGAATACATCCAAGCACTCAGTAATGTGATTAGTCTGTTAATTTATATTCTTGCTGTGAGTGATAATTGCTAATGCAAGAGATTTTGTTCCCCTGTTGGCAGGGAGGAATGCGAAGACTCTATAGGGGTAAGTCCTATGACCGGTTGCTTTAACACCTTTTGCATTGGTCACCAATACACTTTTATTGTTTTTAATTTGATTGGTTTTATCTTCCTTCAGTTGAAACTGCTAGCGAAGTCACGTTATTCACTGGCAAGGTTCAAAGGGGAGCAGATTGTTATCCTATCACAGGTAAGTTTATACCGCTTCTCATCAATTGAAATCTTTCAGCAACTTTGCAGATGCAATGCTACTATCTCATGTGCTTTAATTACAGTGGCAAGTTTTCGGTACTTATTAAATCTTTGTTTAACTAAAGGAGGATCATATCTCATTCCCAAGATTCTTGTTATATTGAAAAATTTAACATACTGTTGGCATATTTTTGGACATGGCTGCCTTGATCATTTTCTTTCTATTGACAGGTCTTGGCAAATGAAGTTAACTTTGGATACGAGGAAATGAGCAATCCGCAGGCACGTTATCTATAACCAGTAACAACTGTTGTCCGCACCTGCTTGCTGTTATTTGCAGGTACTAAGAAGAATAAAAACTTGCAGGTTTTGAAGTTCAATGGAACTCCAATAAAAAACATCCGTCACCTAGCACACCTTGTCGATTGTAAGCCAACTGCCCCTTCTCTGTTTTTGTTCCTTTTTCACTTTTGCCCTCATGTTTTTTGTGATTTTAATCAGCATGCAAGAACAAATACGTTGTTTTCGAATTTGAAGACAATTATGTTGTTGTGTTGGAGAGAGAAGCAGCGAGTGCTTCTTCATTCCACATTCTCAAAGATTATGGAATTCCATCTGAACGATCTTCTGATCTATTGGAGCCATATGTGGATTCATTGGACGACAACAAAGTTGCAGTTCAGGATTTTGGCAACAGCCCAGTTTCAAATCTGGAAATTGGCTTTGATGGACTCCTCTGGGCATGATACACAATATTTGGAAAGTATGGTTATAACCTCAAAGCCACCAAATTGATAAATGCCATGCTTCTGCTCATTTTTCAAGGTCATTACACGAGTTCCTTTTCTGGTGTGTAATCACATGATCATGGTCGTCCCTTCTTTTCGTTCATTCTGTCTGGGTGGCTGGGCTTTCCCAGATGGATTTTAACCAATTTGCATGTTTACACCTCAATTAGGAAGAGCCTAATCACTGAAGGGCTCATTTTTCTTGACAGCCTTGAAGTTGTATGATTAGAAATAATGTACAATTAAATTATTTATTGTTACATTTGATGCGGCATATAACACATCCAGTTTGCTACTGGGAAGATAGGTTCTGGGAGATTTTCTCGTTCTGGGCTTTGAATTTCTAGCAGGGGATCGTGGATTTACAAAGCCAGCCAGTCTCTGGTCTCTACTGCTCTGAAATGGTAAGTTGATTGAGAATAGCTAACTTAGAAAATGAAATGCACTGCTGATAGGTTCACTACTCAAGCAACTAGAACCATCCTTGCACCTTCAAACCCATCTTTATCAATCCAAGTTAATTATGCAACACAATATAGACGTCTTGTAACCTCACACGTGTACAATCACAGCCTAGGGATTTTGATGTTTCATGACTGTAGATTCTATACGGGAAACTTACTTGTGATAATCTATTTTCTTGTTCCTGGATCTTTGCTTTAGGACCAATTCGATTACTAGAACCAAAGCTATGTTTTCCGTATAACCAATAATGACATAACACCTTGATATAGAATAGATTTATAGAAATTTGTGAATTTATATATTTTTAAAATAAAAGGTATAGAGAAGATATGTTTTTAAAATAATATTTTTTCTCTTGTCTGTAAAATATCTCATGTAAAAAACACTTAATTCTAAACATGTTTAACTATGGTATGTAATGATAGAAATATTTATTATTATAGTTTAGAAATCTAATCCAGAACAAGACTTGGGTTACATGTAGGAACGATTAATCTTATTTAAAAAAAAAATTAAAATAATGATGTTTGATAAAAAAAAAACTTTTTTTAAAAATTAAACAAGTCTTTCACTCAGGTTTTACTCGGGGTTGATTGGATAGCGAGTTGATCAGGTCATGTTTCGACCCAAGTTTTTGAATAGACTGGTCTAGGCCTGGGTTTAACTAGATGATGGGATGATCGAAGTCTTGTAACTAGGTTATTATACTATTATTAAATTCAACCGTCGATGTAAAACTGAAACTGAAGTAAAAGGAAATAAATTAAATAATTTAAGAGCAATATATATTAAAAATAGAACAGTTTTATTTTCACATTTTATTTGACTTTATTCATCATCAGTCAACCAAACGCGATAGAAAAATAGTCACTCTATTTTTTCTTTTCCTGGTAGCATGACCAAAAGCCATCATCTACACGAGCGCCATGATATCGTTGACTACATTCTGTGCATCCGCACCGGCTCCATACAAGCCTCTCCTTGACAATCCGACACAGTACAGACCGTCCTTCCCCTTCCAGTGGTTCGGGTAGCTTGGCTTGGGAATCCCATCCTCATTCAAAAGGTAATCATCCCCCTGGTCAAACACAGCTATGATTGGTCAAAGTACGTAAACACATGCAGTGGTGAGTTTACTTTTCGTTGGTTTAATAAAATATCACCCACCTTGAGCCATTTATTAGTCGCTCTCTCGAATCCAGTACAGAAAACAATGGCGTCAAAGGGGTGCGACTTGCCATTTTCAAACACCACCTCCTCGCCTCTTATGCTTTCCAGCGCGGGCAGGACCTGAGCACACAAAAGCCAAAAAATCACGATCTTCGACACCATAATCAATTGTCGGCACACACGCAAGCACAGCAAACAGTCATTTATTAGCCGAAGGAAACTTTCTGGCATTACAGCATGGTTTTGCACAAACTTTACTACACAAATGAAGTAATTTCAAAGCTAAACCAATGATGTCCATACACTCTATGATTTAGGTGAGCTAGAGGAGACAGCTTTAACTGGTATGATTATAGTTGCTGTCATCCATTCATGGAACCATCTGTTTTCAACAACTATATATGTAAATGTGAGATCTCGTTACTTTTGTTTGCAAAAAGATGTGATGAACACGACAGGATGTCATTGACTCCCGATTAGTTGCTGATAACTAAGTTAGAAGCTACCAAAATGATTGTATAAGACCCAACCATAAAATAATCATTGAACCCATCATGGGCTCGACCGGATTGATGTAAGGATTTCTTTCTCGATCTCTTTCGTATGTTTAAGGACTTGGTGGCCGGAAATAAATCCATTACCTGCTCTCTCTAATTCATAAATGCACAACATACCTGGATCTCCCCGGACTTGATTTTCTTCACGGTGCCGACGTCGAAAACTGGATACTTCCCGTAAGCAACTTTCATGAAAAACGGCCCCTCTTCTGGTCGAATTATCCCATGCTTGCTTAAGTCTCCATAAACAAGCTTGCTAAGCATCACCATGACTTTGTCCACAATGCCCGCTGAAAAATACTTCATCAAAGTCAATCCCAAGTATACCATCTCCCTCGATAGAATGTGAGTCTGCAAGCATGAACATGGGTCCAATCATATATTATTCATAATTAACTTACACACAGTACTAGTTAGGTAGCATAATTCGAGATCGGACCATTCTCTGAAAGAAGAAGAAGAAGAAGAAGAAAACAGAGTCTTGGAAACAGTTAATAATTTATACTCGAAACAAACAAATTAAAGATTGATCGAGACAGATGATAAGTTACCGGACTACGGATGGCGATTGATGTTCTTGCACCATGGTTTGCGAGATCTAATGCAATTTCCATGCCGGAATTACCAGACCCAACAACCAGAACATTCTTATCACGGTAAGTCTTTCCATTTTTGAATTTAGTAGAGTGAAGAAACTCTCCGGAGAAAGTGTTCAACCCCTCCAACTCTGGTATAAACGGATTGCTAGTTTCTCCACTAGCCACCACCAAAAACCTCGCAGAGTATTCCTCAACCTCCCCAGAGCTCACATTTTTAGCCTTAACATTCCATTTCTTGGCCTCTTCATCGAAACTCGCAAACTCGACACTTCTTTGGTACATGGGACTGATCTTGAAGCGGGAAACATAGTCCTCCAAGTATTGTAAGAACTGATTTTTTGGGACATAGGCGGGGTATGAGTCGGGAAAAGACACGTGAGGTAGCTCGCAGAACTGTTTTCTCAGGTGAAGGTGCAGACGGTCATACGTGTATTTTCTCCATAGAGAAGCATAGCAATCTTCTCTTTCGAGAACGATGTGAGGGATTGAATGGTGGTTCAGGCAGGCAGAGGTGGCTAAGCCAGAGGGACCAGCTCCGATGATGATTGCAACTGGGTCTTCCATCTTTTCTGGGAAGGAGTTCTCTCTTTCGATCTCGTTTCCTTCGATTTTCGTCGCCGAAGATGATAGAGCAAGACCAGGTTGCTGGGTATGGAGTTTGGAAGAAAGCACAGAGATCGAGTTACTGGCTTTATTTGAACACAACTTATCCCAGTATTTATAATAATCAGTTGTTTTCAATTCATCCTCCACCAACCAAAACAACTGATTTACTTACGTGTTTTTTATTCTCAATATATATCAATTAATATTTTATATTAATTAATATTTATATTAATCTTTGACTTTAAAATTCGTAGTTCACATGAGAATTCAATGGCATTCCTTCTTAATCGGTTAAACTTCAAAAGCATGTCTTAACTTAATAGATTAATTCATATTTTACAATAAAAATAATTGGTTATAGATTTAAGAATAGCTTAGTCAAATTGAAATTCAATAGGATTCCTTAACTTTTCTTGTTAGGTGAGTTGTAGTTAATATGATTCCTTATAGATTTAGTCGAATAAATTCTTAAAAAAAATAATAATATTTACGAGATTTTGAGAGAAAACTTATTAAAAAATACATAAAATATTAAAAATGAAAGACAGATAAAAAAACATTTTTTTTATCAAGAGCATACGGGAAACAATGTTTTTTTAGGAAAGGTAGAGACAATATTTATATGATAAATCAATAATTTTAATGACATAGGTAATAATAAAATGTATATTTTAAAAAAGAAAACCGTTGTTACCAATAATCTAATCTGTCCACAAGAGACGTGACGTGATAGTAGATGACTTGTGATTTATACAGTAAATCTTGAGTTCGAGTCATAACATGTATTCTTTGAAAAAACTTGAGATAACTAGGATTTTTTCCCTCATTTAAGCCTACAAAATATTTCGGGAGATGAGATCTCCTCATATAAAAAAACATTAAAACATTTAAAATTAATTTATTGGGTCTAATCTAACAACAATGATAAATAACTTTTAATCGGAGTCAAACTTGTTTTTCATTATGTTAAAAAAGATTTGGATCGGCGACCTCTAAACTATTACCCACTGTATCGGTTTGCCCAAGGAGTTGAACTTAGCAAATAAAAAAAAAAGAGCTGACCTCCTTAGCCAAAATAAAAATAAAAATATATATGGTGGAGGTCTCAGTCGCCCCACCTGCTACATTAATTAAAACAAATAATAATCCTCTTAAAATATAAAAAAACATTAACTTCGAGACCTTATCAACCTTCCATGCCATGTAACTTAAAAATAATAATAAAAGAAAAAAAACGTAAGACTCAATTCTATTTTTTTTTCTATAGAAAGTCTACAAAGGGAAATTCATTTTATGGGATTTGAGATATTAATTAATGCTTTAAAAATAATCACAATAATTGATGATAAAAAATCAATAAAACATCATTAGACCATTATCACTCTTAAATCCAAGATCTAAAATAGACATAAAATAAAATAATAAAGGACAATAATCAAATATAATCACATGCAATGCATCACTCACAAACACAATATCCATATATATATATATATATATATATAGCTTGTTGTCACATGTTATATATAATAATAGCTTGTTGTAACATTTTATATTGTAATTTTCATATAATAACTTGTTTTCAAATGTTATATTTTATTTTTCATACACAAAAACAACGAGACAAAACTCGTTTCACCATTGACCAAATAAGTCCCCTAAGATTTTTTTATTAAAACATAAAATTTTGATATTATTACTGCACATGTCATGCTTAACTCTAAATCATCAATATTTTTTAAAAATAAACGTGACTAAAAAAACTAAAACATAACCCTAGATGACATCATGGGCATTATTACAATATTTCAACCTAACCTCGTTTTCAACAAATACAACTAGCTAGAGCTCAAAACCACGTTTCATTTAATAAATCACATAATATCAGTTCAAAATCATAAACCATAGATCAAATGCAACCTCCTACCGAGGGTGAATATTAAATTCATAAATCGAAGAATTAGAGGTTTAAATCAGGGTTGTTAATACCATTCCATTCCATCCGGAATGGCCGGAACATTCCGTGTCATTAAAAAAATTAAGACGAAATGACGTTGTTTTCGTCTCGGTTTTAATTCTGGCTGAAATGTCTTGGTACCGTTTCGGGTGTGCCGTTCTGGCCATAAAATCCTCCTTATTTTGATTAACTTATGATTGTGTTTCTAATTTTGAGATTATATTTGTTTGATTTTGTGTTTATATTGTATAATTTAAAGTTAATTTATCTTGAATTTTAATTATACTTGTTAAATTAATATTTTAATTTTTTTCATATATATATATATATAATTAATTATATATGAACAGTACAACCCCGAAACGGCAAGCCAAAATGCTCTGAAACCAAAACGTTCCGTATCAATAGAAAAACCAGAATGGCGACCGGAACAATATTGATAACCGTGATTTAAATACCTTAATTACCGAATAAATTGGGACTGACAGGTCACGTACGTGGAGGAGAAGCAGAAGACGCATGCGGCGCGTGCGCCACGATAGCGTGAGTTTCGGCGACATGTGCAAAAGCATGCAGTGTCGAGTGGAACGGCTACAAATAAATTGATAGGTTACATTTGATTTTCTTGATTGTTTGCTCCTATTTTAATTATATTTATTTAATTACAAAAGCATGCAGTGGAACGGCAAAATTATTTGTTGATAAGCTTTTTTTTAGCTCTCCTCCCTTCTCCATAATTTATTTATTTTTTACTGAATTTGGAGATATTTATGGGATCCCCCGCTAATAAGAAATAAATAAACATTGATTCCATATAAATATAAAATTTTATTATAACTCTCGTATATATAGTTAAATATAAACAATCAAGATATAAATTGAGTAAAAAGTTTATTTTAAAAATCAATTATTAAATATACATAATTAATGTATAATTTTTTTTCTAAGCTTGTTTTCATTTATTATTTTTTGTGTTTGTTACAAGTAATTTTTTTACAGAAAACTGGTTAATGTAAAGTTTTTTACAATAAATTTTTAAACTTAGTTTATTTTCTATGAAATATTTTTATATCATGAAGTTTTATAAATAATAATCTCCTTATAATATCATTAAGTTATTTCCACAATTATCTTCATTTCATAACGATCACCACTTTCATCTCACAACAATCTCTTTTACCACCACGCCATCTCACCGTCATTATCATCTCCCAAGCATTTTCTCTTTCCACCATCTTTTCTTTCACCATCATCATGATCACCTCATCGTCGCCTCTGTGATTTTGCCACCATCACCTCTATGACTTCTGTTTCCACCATTATCACCATCTCTTCATCACTATTATTGCCATCACCATTTCACCACTACCATCATCTTAAAGACCATCTTCTCCTTCACCATAACTATTGTTATCACCATTATCACCGTCATCATCTTCATGTAACAAATTCCCCGTCCACGTCCTATTTCATTACCATCAACTCCTTCACAACAATCACCATCTCATCACTACCTTCTAAATCACCACCACAACCCCCTCATTAAGAACTCCTCCACGATTATCATGTTACATGATGATCTCACTAAGACAACCATCATCTCACCATCATCACCATTGAAACATATACCAAAAAACAAACCTTATGAAAAAGTTATATCTTGCTACTTTATATTTATCTATTTTGATTTTTATAATTAAATATTGAAGGTCATTATTTATATAAACTGTAGTGCTTATTGATTAAATAAATACTTTTAAATTTATGGTTAGAACAATAAACAACTTCAATCAATTTGCTCCTCCATACTTTTAAACAAAACCTTGTAAGAAATAGACACTAAAAATTATTTATATATGATCAATTAATATAAATTTATAGGTGAGTTTTAGAAAGAGAAATATAGTTAATTTTTTTTATAATGATAATGTTAGATAGATTTTATTTATTTAGTTGTCTTTTGATTGTGAGATGGTGTGATTTTAGTAGGATTTGGATTCCTAAGTGTTTGATTTTAGTTTAGCAAGAAAGTATAGTTAACTAAAGCTAATTCCAGAACATTATAAGAGCTAATGTTCACTAGAATTGATTTTTCCTATTCATAAATTTATTAGATTGGTTATTAAAGGAAATGCATTTTTTTTATAAATTTCATTAGCCATTATAATAATAATAGGGAATAATTCAGTATTTTTACATTTCTAAGGCATAGTAAAATAACTGAATTACTTTTAAAAGCATAATTTTAAAAACTTACAAGCTTTTTTGTATTTTCAACCTAATTTTTTAGTTATAGTCAAGTTGATTAAGTGATAATTTGGTATTAAAATAAAAGCATTTGAACCAACAAAGAATTAAGGGGATGTTTGGAAAAAAAAAACACTTTGAAAAACAACATTGATCACGCTCTCAAACAAGCATTACGTCTTTAGTAAATCAAGAACCCCAAATCCCAAACTTTATTCAATAAGTAGGATCAACCTTTTGAAATTCAAATAAAATGATACCAATTTGTGATAAGTTGTTTATTTTCCAATTTGATCCTCATTTTTTATTTTTCTTTATAATTTCACCCCTCAATAAAAACATTATAGTTTTTCTTTATTTTATTTTAATCTTCATTCTTGTAATTGTATATTTTTGTTTTGGACCCTTAATATATGAATTTGTTTTTTTAATTTTATTCTTTAATTTTTGATTGATTAAGAATTGAACTCTGTGTTTTTTTCTTCTTCTAAATATAGTGTTTCTGGTCTAATGATCTAGGTTACGAGTTTGAATAACTTACATGGATTTTTTTACTTATTTTTTTAATTTCATGTTTTATATTAATTTTTGTTATTTTTTTTAAAAATAGCTTCATGATTTTTTTATTTTATTTTCTATTGAGTTATCTTGATCTCATAACCTAGACAAGTTTAACATGTTGACTGTTCCCTTTATTACCGGGATTATAACTTGTCAGGTTAACCCAGGTTAATGTGGTCTAATTTTTTTATCCAATTTTATTGTTTTATATGTAGCTGACTGAAAATTAAGCTATATTGTTTTATACTTTTGAAAAAAGAGTTTTCTCTCTCTATATGATCGTAATTATTTTTTTATTTGTTCACCTTTCCAAACTTGTCTATTTTTTTATCAATCACATATTCTCTTTCTTTCTTTAAATATATATTTGTCATCTAAACATTATATGCATGCAAAACAAATAAAAAGTGCAGGTCAAGTCTATTGTGTTATGTAAAAGAAGAATTATTTTCTTGTATTAAGCAGAAAATACTATACATGTTTCAATATAATTATCTCTATTATTCAATATTTTTTTACAATTTGTCCTTATTTTTTTAGTTTTTTTATGCTAGAAACCCTTCTTAGATTATTAGAGTTTTCTATTATTGAAGTCAAATTATTAATTGATCAACAATTATCATAAGATGCGAGCTTCACGTGGGTTCCATAGCAAGAAAGGCCCATTTCTTAAATGACAAGAAAAGCATCATGGTACCATCCATCCGGACTCTGTCACTGCCCCCCCTCCCCTTTCTTGCTCAATATAAGTAATTTAATTACATGTCAAAATTCGCAAGACTTTCTTTCCCTCTCTCTCTCTCACACACAAGGAATATAACCACACAGACGTCAGCAGGGTCTTGGCCTGGTGGTCAAGAAGAGTTTTTCTCTTCCTCTCATTCAAGGTTCAAGTTTTGCCAGGTACGCCTGTCACCCTCGCGGTGCCTTACATGCTCATTGGACTTGCAGGGTGTTCAGTGGACCCAGGGATTTAGTTGTGATGCGCGCAAGCTGGCCCGGACACCCCGGCTATAAAAAAAAAATATAACCACACAGACAACATCTTCATTAAGACGCCCACTGTATATACATAATAAAATAATTAATGTGTATTCGGGTCAGCTTGCTTATATCTCAATTAATTCTACGGGTCTTGAAGTTAAAAATCATGTAAACTTCTAGTGGTCATCATATTAGCAACCAAGAGCTTGAACTTGAGATCACAAAAAGAACAAATTCTTTAATCTTAAACTTTTACCATTGAGCATCTACTAGATGGTGTTTTATTTATTTATTTTGTATGGTAGCATTTTGTTTTCTTACGTCGATAATTTTCAAATTTAGTAAAAAGACAGGCCATGGTTGAAGTAGAAAGGGAGAGATTGGCATGTGATACCTTGATGGAATTGAATATCCATCAATGGAATGTTGTTAGGTACGTCAGCTTGATTCGTACTCGGGTGGCCAACGTAGGACATCTGAAATGTTATGAGAAAAAGAAAAGGAGAGGAGGAAGCACATCCACCAAGTTAGGGTTTAAATTATTAAGAGTGAAGCATGTGTTTTGTTTTATTGACGGGCACACCACAACTTCAAGTTGATCAGATTCTTTGAAAATGACTACACGGAGACAATAATAACTCACCATCCCCTTGACGTTTTCTAATTATGAGATTATAAAGTAAACTTAATTTGGACGCAATAGTTCGGTGGGGATATATGAAAATGAAGAGCTTCTATGTAAACAAGGACTACGTTTGTTTTTGCGTTAGAAATTGTTGTTTGTTTTTGTTTTTGCGTTAAAATTTGTGGTGTGTGTCGTGATGATGCTTTTTTCACTCTTCTCGCGTGTTGTGCTATTTATCATGATATCGGTTTTTTTTTCTCTTTTCTTGTGCGTTGCTATCACAGGAGAGAGGAGACGGTGCATGGAAAAAAAAGTTTTTTATAATCATCAAATTATGATAATAATTTTCAGTAGTCAATATTTAGTATTAAAACTATTAGAAAATCTAATGGTTTTCAAAAATTTGTATTTTTTTCTATTTTTGAACACAATAAATATACGACCGGGCTATCGAATCCGTTTGAAATTTTCAGCCTGGTTTTTCTACCAACACTAGCTCTTTTTTTTTTCTTTTTTTTTTCGAGAAGATTTTAGGAAAAACCCGGAAATAAGTTACTGTCATATGGTTGGACCCTAATAATAATAATAATAAAAAGTGTTTAGCAAAATAAATGGATCCATGTCAAAACTATGGTCCGACCGTAAGAAAAAGCAATGCCTCGCCTGCTTCTGAATAATCAAAATACCCCCCGTCCTTTTTTCTCCTCCCTATTCTCCCGAGAGCACAGTGAACGATTATTCTAATTGTCCATATTTTTCAATCACTTCAACAACCTTTTCCTTTCTCGAAGAACCTCTCTTTACAGGCAAACACCATGATTTATTTATTTATTTTGTAGCCATAAACAATTGCAAAATCCACAAACCAGCACCAAGATCTACACAAACCACCATTCACCACCAAATTTGCTCTCCTCAAGTCTTGTAATCCCCTTTTCATGTAAAATCCAGGTAAATTTTGATTTCATTATTTCTTCAATTTCATCTGTGCATGCTCTTAAAAATTATCGAATCCAATTGTATCGTTATTTATTGTTGCAGGAACCGTTGATCTACTCTTCATAATCCTAGCAAGCGCTCGTGGTTATAATCTTCTTCTTTCTCAGTTGCATTACTTAAGAGATTGATGACTTTGTTGATGTTGCATTTAAAAAGAAAATGGAAAAAGATTTAAAAAAGTGTAACTTTGAATATTTTGAGTTAAAAAGAAATATGAATGAATGAAATTACATGAAAAGTTAGGGTTTGGTATGGTGAAGGAAGGATAGAACATAAACAAAAAAAAAAATTACTTGCACAATTAGAAATAAATCCATACAAGAAATACAAAACATAAAAGTTCAAAGATGGATAAATTTAACCATTAAGAAAAATAAAAGCAACATTAATAGTCAAATATTTATTTCCCATTATTTTTACTCATTAAACAAATATTTATTTGTCATAGTATTTCAAAATTCATTCATTTTACACATTAATTATTCTTGTTTGGACCGTGCAACCCATTACTGAACATGTTACTGAAAATTTAGACTTATGGTTTTTAACTCATCTTCTTATTATGCATTGTCTTTTGATTTATGATACACAATTTAAATATTTTAATTTAGTCTTCTTATGATGGAGAACTTTAATTAAGTTAAAATTAGATTATGAAGTTGCAAACATAACATTTAAGCCAATTATGATAATTGATTGATGTTTATTACAATGATGTATTACAACTACTAGTTAATTGCAACTTTATTAAACATAGCCATATTGTCCTCGACCTTTCCCTGGCATTACCTTTTTATTTATTTATTTATTTATTATTATTAATATGCTCTGCTAATCATAATTTATATTACATTTCAAATAAAGATTGCAGTACTAAACTTCATTACATGATTCCTTTGGCATACTATAACTGACTCTAAGCTTTAGTAGGTATTGTAAACGACATTAGCTTCAATTCATTAAAATATATTAATTTAATTGTTTATTATAGCAACATAGAGGTTTGTAACAGCAGACTCAATCAATAAGCTTATTTAAGAACTTCAATCATACTTAAGACAATAGCATTAAGGACTACCCAATAATTCATAGACAACTTTAGGAATATTTTGTTAATAAGACAATTTCGTTATTAATATATAACATTAATAAATGGGATGGGATGAAAAGTGACTGGAATATGAAAAAAAAAATGATTTCCAAAACGTGAGTGGACTGAAGTTCAAAGTTAGGAACTATTTTTGCCACTAATGAGTGATGAAGATCTAAAAAGCCTCAAACCATTAGGTACGTCTTAATTTTTAAAGGGCACTTCAATTATATATCACTCTATTTGGGTGTGAAATCCAAAATATATCATTTTTTTTTTTTTTTTTGTAGAGGTTAGATCAAATCCTTATTTTTTTAATTTTATTTTGTTTCCCAAGATCTCTTCTTGACCGATTCGCTCCCCAATAAATGTATTTGACTAAGCAAGTTGCAGTCCCCTCGAGAAGAGAAAAAAAAACATCATTAATCCCAATGGGGAATATTTTATCACCAAATAAATAAATAAATAAATAAATAAATATTATAGAGTGGCCAATCGTTCTTCTTTCTGCGCCCCTGTCGCCTGCGCTTCATGTGCTTGCTTGTCTCACTAGGAGAAACAAATGGATGCTGTCAAACATTTATTTCACTTTCCCATGATCAAAAGTCACCCCTTCATTAAGTCAAGCAAGTCACCCAACAAGACTTCGATCAACTGTATATTAATTATTACCAGGTCTTGTCTCTTCGTGCTGGGTTTTTTTTTTTTTTTCAATATAAAAAGTATCATGATGGCATTTTTTAAAGCTTTACTTGACTTAAAAAGACAAATGGTAAATTAAAAAATATTTATGCAATCAAAATAAATTATCAGACTTGACTTCTAATCAACTGATATTAATAGTCAAACTTATGACTAAAATTATGAGTTGATTTAGATTCAATAATTTTTTTAAACATGTGATAAAAAAATAAGATTTTTTTTTTAAATTGAGAATTAACTAATTATCAAAGTGCTTGTTGATAGATGTATCCAGTTATTTTTGATAAACTTTGTTTTTTAAACTGATATTTTTGCAATAAAAAAAAAATAAAAGACATGTTTTAGAAAGCAATTGGATAGAATCAAATAAAAAAGTTTAAGTTGGAGTATGATATGATACAAGAAAGGGTTGAACAAAAAAACTCAAATCTAGTGCCTTTTTAGTTACTTGTTGACCCAAAAACAATTAAAAACCATTGTAAAGGCCTAAATAAGCATGTTTATGCTTTCAAATAATAATAATAAAAAAGATTCAAAAACAAAAAATCAACCATAAACCCATAAACTTCCCAAGGTTATATCTATTTTTTTAAGACAATTTAAATTTGAAAGGACACCTTATTGGAACTCTTTTAATTAAATAAAATTTGTAAGAGTGAGTTTTTTTATGATCGAAATCTCTGTCAACTAAATTTCCTTTTTTTACCATTAGGATCCAATGACTTTCTCTATCCTAACTCAAACTAGAGACTGAAAATACTAAAAATAAATTTTGTACTACAATTCAATTCTAAAAATATTGAGGGATTAAAAAAATGATTTTAAAAGAACATGACCAAAGCGTACTTTTCATTCCATATTTAAATTTTCATTTTCCTCCCTTTTTGCACTTCAATCCCTTTTGTTTCAGTCTTGTCACTTCTAATAATATTTGATGAATTATCCATGAATTTAACATAAATTGAAGCGATCGAAGAGAAACAAAGATTGAGAACCAAATTGAATAAAAATATAGACAATGTGAATTGTTATAGTGAAAACTCCACATCTTTTAGAGTTTCTTACTAGTTATTTGACCCATGTATCACTACGCTTCACTGCAATTCAATTTTTTTCCCAACAAAACAACATGAGTATGCAAGCTTTTCAAATGTGTTTCTAGACATAAAAAAAAATCATGACTGTAAATTGAAAACCCGATGTATTTAATAAAATAAATTGAGAGTAATTTGTGCTAATAAATGTACAAAAAAGTCATTAATTATAACTAAATATTAAACTAAAAAATTAAGGTATATATAAGTAGACAAAGAAATTTGATGTTGCAACACTAACCATGTATCCAATTGTGTTTGATAATTTTATTTCTTGGAACTAATGTTTTATTTAATAAAACAAAATAAAAAAGACACGTTTAAGAGAACAATTGAATAAAATTTTAAAAAAAAAAGTTTAAGTAGAAGCTTGATATGATACAACAAAGGTTTGAACAAGGAAACTTGAATTCTAGTATAATTATGTTTATTGTTCAATTTTACACTATGAAGTATAACTCTTAATTTAATTGTTGAATTGAGATGAAATTTTACCAGAAATTTCTTGAAATATTATTCTTATATTGGATTATAATCTTAGGTCAATCAGAGTTCTAAAAGATATTGCTATATAGGTCAAAAGATGGGATATGATTTTTGTTATTTCTTGCCTTTTAATTTATGGACTTTGTATTTAGAGAGGATTGCTTTTCTAATAATGTAAGGATATTCAAAAACTAATTTTGGGACATTTTCTAGTTATTTTGATAATTTATTTTTAAATTTCGATTGACTTAAGGAGACCTTCTAGCTTATGACCTTGGTTTTTCCTGGGTCACCTTTATTTCTTTATTTTTCATCAAGTTGTGTTACATTGTAAGGATGATCAAAAATTAAAAAAAAAAATAATTAAACCAAGAAAAAAAATTGAATAAAAAAAGCAAAAAGCTAATTATTGATTAGAAAAACCAAAAAACATTCAGTTTAATTTGGTTTAGTTTAAGTTTTAAAATTCTATAACTGATTGAACCATACCAAACCAAACCAATTCAACCAGCACTAAAAAGACATTATAAATATAAACTTCTCTTTTGACCCTTAGAGGCCAATTCAAACCTAGCCTTCCCCATCTCTAAATTCTGAGATGCCTGTGGAATATAGGTTGCTAGTGATTCCATGGCTGGTTGGATGGATGTCCCCTCCCCATTCTTTGCTTTTAACAATTTCTTAATAGACTAGTCATTTGAGCAACCTTATTCTTTAATGTGTCTATCTTAATCTAGTAATGCGATTCCAAATGGGCTCTTTATCTCATTCTTAACGTGTCTAGCGTAACCTGGTAATGCGATTCTAGGTAGCAATTCTAGTAATGACATTAATTAAGATTTTATCACGGTTTCAACCAAAATAATTAGCTGATATTTCTATTGGTCAAAGATGAAAAAAGATGTGCAATGTATCCATGAAGAACAAGAAGAATTAATGTGGAAAGTTAAAATTTAGAGTACAATCGCATGGATTGTATACACCATTGCATATGCCTATAAAACATTGGATAGATATCTCTATGAACTTTTTTTAGGTTTTTTTAAGTCAAAGAAAGGTACACACTCTATTTTTCTTATAATTGATAAGATTTCTACGATGATGTATTTCATTGCATGCCATAAGACTGATGATACATCTCATATTCCAAACTTGTTCTTTAGGGAGATTATATATTTACGTGACATTTCCAATAGTATAGTTTCAAATCTTGATGTTAAGTTCCTTTTTAATTTTGTAAGACTTTGTAGGGAAAGTTGAGACTAAACTCTTACTTATGACAAGTTGTAATCTTTAAACAGGTAAACAAAATGAGGTAGTAAGTGGAACTTTATCCTAACTTTTAAGTGTTGTTAGTCAACATAATTTGAAAAATTACAAATAATATTTTTCTTTTGTTGAGTTTGCTTATAATAGAACTTTGTATTCAACAATTGACTTTTCTCCTTTTAAAATTAATTATGAGTTTAATCCATTAACTTCTATAGACTTAATTTCTTTACCTTTGGAAGAAAATGTAAGTTTAGATGGTGAAAAAAAAAGACAAAAATAGTGAGAAAACCCTATAAGTTTGACTGCAAATAGATAAAAGGAATAAATTGTACACTTATATAAAAAAATAAGAGGCATAAACAAATTGTTTTCAAACCTGATGATTAAGTTTGAGTACACATGCTTAAGGAATAATTTTCTAATCATATGAAATCAAAGTTACAATCTTGTAGTAATGGTCTATTCAAGTTTTAGAGAGGATTAATGACAATGCCTATGAAGTTGATCTTTTTGGTGAGTATGGTGCTAATGTTATCTTTAATATTGTTGATCTTACTTTGTTTAACATAGGTTTGAGATCAAATTATTTTTAAGAGGATAAAGGATGATATGGGTCAACCCATGAACACCAAGGACCAATTACATGTCCTAAATGGGCCCATCATAAGGTAAAAAACAAAGACAATGAAAGAGACATTAAATGGACTGATTATACAAGTTTTAACCAAAGTTTTAGTCAATTCAACCCATAATATTTGATCCATTAGGGTTAGTTTTTCAGAACTATTTAAACACATGTAAGGCTAAATTTCAAAAACCTTTGTTGATTAATACTTCTGAACCATTAGTTTTAACGTGCAAGAGAGATTCTTACATTCTTTGGTTCTTAAAGGAACTCAATCTAACTTATCAAATGTTAATTGGCGTCGTGATGTCATTCAATTTTATTTTAATAATGTTGATACCATGAGACAAATTTTATTTTCATTTTGTATTGTCTTGCTATATTCATGTCAAAAATAAAATTTTAAAAATAAAAAAAATATAATTTTAATATATATTCAAACAAAAAACATTTTGAATATAAGAAGAATTACATTGCAAACCACTTTTTTCCAAAATTATTAATCTTGTGAAGTAACAGAACCGGATGCTTTATTAGTTTAATCATTTCACAAAATATTCCGTTGATGATTACCTAATTAGCCAACTGAAAACGAATCTTTTACCCTATTTAGCAAACTGTTGCTCCAACTCATTGCCTTTGTCCTGCTTCCTTTATTTTTTTTCCTCCTGAAAGTTCCCCCCTGTTTTTAAACCGCAACTAGGAGAAAGTCTTTTTTATGTGAGGAAATTCAATTTTCTAGAAAACATATTTTGTAAGTTTAGGTGAGTAAGTAAAATCTCAATTGTTCAAGATTCTTATAAAAAATGCACGTTCTGACTCAAACTCGAGATCTATTTACTATACAGATCACAAATATTTTACTATTACATCACCCCCGAACCTAGGAGAAAGTCATTCTAATGAAACTAGTCATTATAAATATACCAGAAATTTATTAAACCTCAAAAACAAGAATTTCAAGGAGTAAAAGATGATAAAAGACACCTCACTTTCATGTAATTTGTTAGTTGATTTATGCACATCACATCAATCTTTTGTCCCCATAAGGCAATAACCTTTTGGCTCCTAGCACTCCGTCCCCACCCGGCACCTGCATTATTTTTTCGGTGGATTTTTGCTTTAATTTGTATATTGTTTTGAAATGTATTGAAAATAAATTTATTTTTTTAAATATTATTTTAATATATTTCTAATAAAAAACAGCTACTTTGTTTTGTTTTTATGTAATGCTGTTAGCTTTTGAGCATACTGATTCTCTCATCCAACTTTATCACCAGATATCGAACCGTTGTTGCCTACTCCTGGAGTTGGAGCACCTTCTCCTACTGAGTCATCACTGCCAACCATTCCTTCAAATCCAAGCCCTCCAAATCTAGATGACGTGCCAGCTCCGGGCCCTGCAGGATCGTCAATTCCACCACCTGGGTCTTTTCCGGCCTCTTCTTCAGTGTCTCTAACTTCACCAGGAAAACTTTAGATTTAGCTGCTGTTCTTGGTTTGCTGGTGTTTTGCTTCGTGCAGCCTTCTGGTATCATGTGAGGTCCTCAATTATTGTTACTAGTGGTTCCACCTTTTCATTTTCTTTTTCATATATATTGTACATGTTTTGTTGTGTTGTTAGGTGAATGAAAGTGTATGGCATTGTTGTGAGTAAATTGTGATAGGAATTCCCTTCGAAAGAGAAGCTGTAATTTAATTAAGTTGTGGTCACATTTCTTCGCATCCCAGTGTCCTTTGGGAAACATAATGTGGGTTTACTTGAAGATTACTGCAGAGTTTATTTACACAGTAGATCTCGAGTTCGAGTCAAGATGTGTATTTCTTGTAAGAATCTGGGACAATCAGGATTTTATTTATTTATTTGGACCCACAGAGCTTTCTGGACTCGAATCCGGAAAAAAGAAAAAGATTCATTGACTAATTAATATCATTTAACATATAAAACTAGAGATTTTATACAGGATTGAACAACGCTAAGCTGACTTCACAAGAGTGTAAGACAGTATCCGATTAAATAGGATTTGAATAACATCATAACACTATACTGGATTTCCTATGTTGACTTCTAGGGTGGTGTGCCTAATAGTATAATCATCTTTAGATACAAACTGTGTTTACGAACTACCCTACATGGCGTCGAAAATCCACATCTACAGAGCTTGGATTCTACTCTTGAGACTTCGAAGTTGCATTAAAAAGCTTCCCAGAAAATACATCCTTCAGCTTCTCGACTGTGAAATGGCTTCCTTTTTTGTGGGAGTCTCCTCTAGCTACACACTTCCTCAGCTTCATATTATCTAACTTCAACACTTCCACTGCTGAACATAGCTGTCTTATTACTTCTCGTTTCTCTTCATCTTTCTGCAAAAGCTGCTCCCTGTAAATCCTGTTCTCTTCCCCTAGCCCTTCTATTTCTTCCCTCAACTTCATCACTTCAACATCGTACAAAACACTTGAAAAGTCAACTTCTTTCATTCCTGAATTGACTGTAGTTTCATTCTTCTCTTCTCTCTTCTCTTCATGTTTCTGCAATAGATGATCCTTGCTAATCGTCTTCTCTCCCCTAAGTCTTTCTATAACTTCCCTCAACTTCATCAATTCAACATCTTTCTTTTCTTCTGGAGTCTCAATTTCTTCCAATTCTTCATCAATTTGATCTTGTTCAGGGTCATCTACTTCCGACTCAGCAGAGTCCTCAGTGTACCCTACTTTCTTTTCTTCTGGAGTCTCAATTTCCTCCAATTCTTCATCAATTTGATCTTGTCCAGGGTCGTCTACTTCCGACTCAGCAGAGTCCTCAATGTACCCTACCTTCTTTTCTTCAGCTGTCTCATGTACTTCCAATTCTTCTTCAACTTGAAATTGATCTTGTTCAGGGTCATCATCTACTTCAGACTCAGCAGAGTCTTCAGCATGAGTTTCTTTCTTTTCTTCAGGTGTCTCAATTTCTTCCAATTCTTCATCAACTTGAATTTGGTCCTGTTCAGAGTCATCTACTTCAGACTCGGCGAAATCCCCGGCGTCGTAAATCTCAGAGTGGCTGTCATATGTTTGATGCATGTCCACACTCAATAGCTTCTCAGGTCGATGGTTGGTTGAAAATGGCAACCCAAATGTTGTCGGGAGGCGATTTCCAGAGTCAGACTTGAGTTGGTCATATCGCTCAGCTAATGAGCGATGTGCCCAGTAAAAATCTTCAACCATGCTAATTACGTTCTTTTCTTCAGCTGTCTCAATTACTTCCAATTCTTCATCAACTTGAATTTGATTTTGTTCAGGGTCATCAACTTCAGACTCAGCAGAGTCTTCAGCATGGGTTTCTTTCTTTTCTTCAGGCGTCTCAATTTCTTCCAATTCTTCATCAACTTGAATTTGATCCAGTTCAGGGTCATCTACTTCTGACTCAGCGAAATCCCCCGCGTCGTCAGTCTCGGAGTTTTTGCCATATGTTTGATGCATCTCCACACTCAATAACTTCTCAGGTCGATGTTTGGTTGAGAAAGGCAACCCAAATGTTGCCGGGAGGCGATTTCCAGAGTCAAACTTAAGCTGGTCATATCGCTCAGCTAATGAGCGATGTGCCCTATAAAAATCTTCAACCATGCTAATTAGCTCGGGCCGTTTTTTGTAGTACATCTCTGCACGTTGAGCAAAAGAATCTGCATCTGGCTCTACCAGTTTTAGCATTGACTTTGTCTTCTTGTCTAGCTCTGCCAAAACACAGATACGAGATCCTTACTTAATAGCAAAAAATTACCATCTCACCAGAAGTACAAATTAAGATATTATTAATGAAGGCAATATCTGGTATATGATAAATCTCAAACACTGACAGATTGTAAAAGATCCCCGGGATACTCAAAGTCAAAATGCCTAATTCTAGATATTTATTTGGCACAAAATGTTGCATTGCAAGGGATCTAGAATTTGGAAAGTGTAGGCACCTGAGCAATCATCAACCAAGCTTACCACAGAGAATTGCAACTGGCAATGACCTCAACAAGCTAGTTAAGTTCTATTTCTTATAGTACCATCAAAATCTCAGGTTGGTTTAGAAGTAAAGAGAAAGCAAAGGCCAAAGCGGGTAAACGAGAAACAAAAGAACAGGAAAAGCGAGTCCATGGCCCTACCAACTTTCCAGATATTTTTTCTAAGAATCTACATTTTGTGATTCACAAGGGTCGCGACCCCTTTTTACTAATAACCAACGGGTCCAGCATCATTTTTAGAACCTTGGAAAACGATGATGGTATATATGAAGCCATTTCCTCAATCAAAAGACTGAAACTAGTTGGGGGACTTTCAGGGGCACTGTATTGAGGGGCCATGTACCATAATTGACACTACCAAGCAGTTCCAGACATTTACAAGCCCTTGTAACCATCACATCCTGGTTCCTTCTCAAAATCAGTTCCATGAAGATAACGCATGATACGTATTAACTTGGAGTTGCTCCATTTTAATCATAATTCATTCCCATTACCCATCTATCCTATCAGTCTCCAACGACTGCCCTTTATTTTGCTCAGGATTGTGTCGTTAGTCATAACATTATCCATTAAATTCGATCAGTAAGAGTTACACTCTTAGAAATATGAAAATAAAATCTATGAACCCCCACTTCGATTACATTTTGAGTGGAGAAAGGGCGCCGAAGGAAACGAATCACATCATTGATCCTAACGCTCATGTCATATCCCTGATACTTGTTTCTTGTAGTCTCCAATACTATCTTAAACCTACAAGCTAAAAAATAACTTCGGCTACCAAAATATCAACCTAACACTAACTTAGAATTATCCCTTTAACATACTGGTCTAGTAAATCTCGATACTCCTTTCAACTAACACAAAAATAAGTAAAGTCGTAGGGCTAATAAGTAATTGGATCCACCTTCCATGGTGGAATTACCTCTGTTTCTCTAACCCCACATGGTGGTCCAGGCCATTTCTCAGAATAAATTGTATTAATATGGTGATAGTTAATTCCTGACTCTCTCAACCTATAGTTCTCAAAGAATCCATAGCTGGACCCACCCAAATGCAACATTTTTCTTGTATGAAGTACAATAAAAGCAAGAAAGAATAATAATAGGGTGACCAAAAATTGAAAAAGAAAAGAAAAAAGAGGGTTTTTTTTTACCAGCGAGAGTAGATTGAAGCCATGGAGATCCAGTTGAGGTATGGTGACTGTCAAACCACCACCGGTGTGATGTTTCCTTGTTCATCGTCTTCTCCACCATTTTCTTTTTTCTCCACTGAATAACATCAAGCCAACAACCCACACTAGATAAATAAAAATCTCAGCAGGGAAATTTTAACCTAAGCAATGTTACAGTTTGTGTGAGAAGAATCTGATGAAAAAGACAATTCGGTACGTTTTCTGGAAGCAAATCGAGGTCAGGTGGATGATGGGGGGGGCTAGTTTAGTCATTTCATTTTATGAAAATAAAGAGGGAAGCTTCAATTTTTGAAAAGGCCAGATAACCAGAAAGTTGGCAAAAATAAAGTTATTGAAAAACAGCACAGCAGGTTCGGTGAGCTTATCCACCGTGCAGCCGAGTGTCAAAACGGGTAAGATATTTACTGAATCACCCTTATCCTAAAACAAGTTTTTCTTCTGAGATGGGAGGTAGCAGTGATCTATCCCATAAAGAAATATAGAATAGAAAACAAAATCCGATACATAACAACGAACAATGGTGGTGGTGGTGGTGGTGTTCAGGCCAATGGATAGAGTCAGAGGGTGATGGTGATACGAGCAGTACCTGAGATCTCAGAGAGAATGCTCTTCTTCCTCTTCGATGGTGTATGTATCTCTCCGTCTGTACTCCACCCTTCCCTCTTGCAGCACCAGCAGCAGTGTCTTACACTGTCTGCCGGAGTAGTTGTTGTTTAAATTTATAAGTGCTCCTCCTCTCCTCCTCCTCCGGTTATTATAGTTCAAAATAAACTATACACTCTATCTTTTTGTCTCGTTCTGGTTCACTGACTGTTTCATATCGGTGGGCCGAACCTGTAGCAGCCTGGCATGAGCAAGTGTGTAAGCGAATTTACGAAATTAACCAAAGAACCAAGCAAAGTGTAGCATCTTGCTGGCTCTCAATCCAAGGTCTATTTGGGAACTTGAATGCATTGAATTGGACCTTGCTCCATGGATGTGGACTGGAGCGTATTGAGTGGGGCCGAAAGCAGAACAGTGTTACCAACGGTCGAATACCTGCGCTCGCATTTGGCTCTAAACGCTGAATTTGAAAACAAGAAAAAAAAATCAATAATTGGAATCGGTGGACTCGTTTATTGATGATCAACTAAGTTTGATCAGTTTGGTTTATCAAGCACAGAAAAAAAAACTGATTATTTATTTAAATTGTTTCTTTCTTTAAATCAATGATGAATTCTCCATCACCTCACTGTGCGTGTGGAATTTCAAATAGAAAAAAAAAAACGTTTCATTTTACAATGTTCTCGTGTTGTCATGGCATTCCATATAAAAAGGTTGAAAAAAAAACTAGGTATAATAAGAGTAATCGCAAAAGATACCTAATTGTTAAGTCCAAAACCAGTCTTTGTTGCGATGTCATGGTCGTACAAATTAATTACTCTAACTTAAAATATAATACATAAGATAATATAGAGCAATTAAGGAGTTGATCTCACGAGGAAGGTTCATGTCAAATTTTTATGCTATATGATATGCAATTTGTGGGGGGATTGGAAATTGTCTAGACTAAAACAAAAGAAACTATCAAGCAAAACTTAAATAAAACTGAAATTTATCAATAAAATAAACATTGGTCGCAAGTAAACATTCACCTACAGAAATCATCACTGATCATGAAACAAAACATCAATTTATATTCTGAATATTTATCTCTTATTAGCATTGGTTAGTTAACAAATATGTCATATAACTTACCCTAATCACCAAACAACCACAGTGTTTGCGCTAGTAATTTAATTCAATGACGACCTTAAGAACTAGATAAATTAATTAAGTAAGAACGTATAATTATCCTCAGTCTATATTTGATTTGATTGAATGTTTTCTCTAAAATTAATAGCGTAGATCTTCCACAATAATTAAATTGAGTTGCTTCAGAAGTTCATATACTACAACTCTGGTTTTTGATATTAAACTTAACAATAAATTGTCTACAATAATAACTTAGGGTCTGCTCCAACAATTGAAATAAACAATCATAGAAAAAATTAAGCATAGGAGAACAAACATATTCATAATATAAATTGAAAAGAAAAGGTAAAATAAATCTCACAGTTTTTAAAATCTAAAGATTTTTGTGTCCTTGCAATCAAGAAAAAGAGTTTAGCCTTGCATGTTTGTTGAACAACTAATAAAAAAAAAAAAGCATGATTTTGGGTTTGTGGAGGAGAAGGGACATTCTTTGTCTCTTTTGGTCATCTTTTTTTTTTTTCCTTTCTTTTTATATGCTAAGAAACCCTAATCCCTATTTTACAAAATAGTCATCTCTTAAGATGATAGCTTACATTTAAGTACTTCAATAACTATTTTTCTAAAAAAGAATAATAGCCTTGCATGAAATCTTCAATCTTTGACTTAGAGTAGCTAAATTGCTGAAATGAAAACTTGTATGTTGGTTTAGATACTTCGAACCACAATTTGGACTCGTTTCTTCACAAAACATGTTTACTCGCAGAATTAGATGTCATTTTTGAAAAATCATATCTCCATCATATGAAATCGTTTTGGGATGAAATTTGGATAAGCATTGATAGATCGTTGAAATCTGTAGCTCCAACTATTCATTACCTAGTTGTTTAGTTCCATGTCATTAAAAAAAACCCGGGTATACTAGTCTTGTTAAAAAATCAAAGTTTTTTTTTTATGGCTAGATAAGATATTGATATTCCTAGGACAACGTACATGAGGTAAGTTGCATTGTGTCAAGTTCATCGCCATTCCACTTAAAAGATTATCACTACTTTTACACAATTACAATATATTTGCATGCATGAAAATATTTAACATCACATTCAATGAGCTAGAAAATCTCAATGTAACCATATAAAAGATCCTTAAAAACTTCAACAATGTTCTACCATTTTCCCAACCCTCCAAACTAGGTGGCCCTATATTTTTTTTTCTTTTTTAAATCAACCTCCAAAAAGTAACTCGTATATCTAAGTTCATTATATCTAAGTTCATTTTCACCTAACCTCATAAAACACATTTTCAAACTCTTCAGCAACTTCTAATATAAGATAAGTTGAATTCTATCAAGTTGAAACATCCAAACACAATGATTTCTTACATTCTACATGCAGTTTTTATGCACACTTCTTAAATACAAGCTGCATAGTAGGTGAAGATCTCACAAACCTAATTATATACTTAATAACTGAAACATTAATCTCTCTCAGGTCATCACTCATAATGAGCTTTACACTATGTGTATAACATTTAATATACAAATGCTCATTTGACAATATATTAGTTGGCTAATTTGTCACCACATTCTTCAAATATGAAATAGTCACATTATTAGAGCCTGCATTGTCTACTGTAACAATCAAAAGGTTATCAATCTCCCACTCTAACAAACGTTCTCAATAACTTGGTCAATTGTACTTGATGAAATTGAGAATTCTTTTATGCAAATTTCACTCAATGTCAATCCAATAAGCAGTTAAGGACATATAATTAATGTTTTCGATTGATGTCCATGCATATGCTGTTAAGCACAATCGTTGACCCTAAGAGTTGTCTTTAATTTTTCTTTTTTTTCAACATAAATTTTCAAACAATGTCTCATAACAGTAAAATGATTGGACTATCAAATCTAGGTTATATAGTCCTAGAAAATAATTTAAATACCTTACCCTCTATAAAATTAAAGGGAAACTAATCAATTATAACAATTTTTGTTAGTGTTTGTCTATAACTCCATATATTACTTGTTCTATTAAGAATAATATGATATGCACAAGTCTTTCCACAATAATTATATTCAACTCTAAATTTTAGGGTCACCATGAAGTTTTGTAAAGTGATCCTATTTTTTTGACTTTTTTCTATCATCAACATTTCTTTTTGTTAATGTAAGGATTTGAGGTTGTTTATCCTTATCATTCGTGGCTGGTCCTGTAGTGGTTGATGTAGGATTAATATCTGAAGTTTGGGCATTAATGATACTGGGTAGTGCCAATGAATGAAACATTTTGATTTTAACATCTATAATTATACAAAATGAAAACATGTTAATATTTTAGGAATTTAATAAATTCACAATTTTAAATTAAACATGTAATTATATCAGAACACATGTGAATAACAAATTTGTATTTGCAATATATATATATATATATATATATATATATATTCTATTCAATTTTTTAATGGTTTGGTTTTTTATTAGTTTTTATTTTATTTTATTAAGTTAATTGGTTTTTATTTTTCTATGCTCATCCCATTAGTTAGGTAGTTGGGATCAGCTGGAAGTTAGCCCCGTTATTGAAGTAGAGAGGTATAAATAAGCATTTCTTGTACGGCAAGAAATAGTAAAATAGTGCAATTTCTTCTTCCAACCCTCCATTTCTTTTCTTCCTCTCTCTTTTTCTTTCTTATCTTAACTGGAGATTAGATTCTTGTAAAGTAAGAAATAATAAAATAGCACAAATTTACGGGGAAATAGCCATGAAAGGATCTGATTGAGAAACACGACTTGTCTTTTCAGTTCTCTCTCTTCTTATTTATTTATTTATTGTTTGGATAAAGAACAAGCTACCTGTGGAAGAAAACAGAAATGGGAAACCATTAACTTGACGGACGACATGTAAGGTGCCCTGTGAAAGAAAAAGTACACGTAGTCGGTAGATTAGCCACATTTACGATTGTTCGTACTGATATTTTTGGTCTTGAAAACGGTACCGTTTTATAATGATACAGCAGGGCTAATTGAGGCCATTAAAAACATCGTTGTTATACGAAGACTAGATGCATGTTTCAAACTATCACATGTTATTTTTTACAGTTTTTTTTTAAATATATCAAGATAAAGTTTTTTACCCAATAACAACTTGTCTTGAAAAACTAAAATTATACGAAAGACAATTTATTATTTAATATTTTTCATTCAAGATGCAGTAGAAAAATCAAGTTGGAAATTTTAGACGGATTCGAGAGCCCGATAATATCCCTATTGTGTCAAAAAATGAATGAAAATGCAGATACAATGCTAAAATAATTTATTATTTGATATTTTTGCTTAAAAATTAAGACGAAAGACATTATTATATTTTTATAAGCCAATTTGATTTAATCATAGGTCAATTTAAATTATAATTATGTTTAAGAATTAATTTAGGGTCCAATTGAAGGATTTAATTAAGTGCAAGGACTCAATTATATTTTAAATTGCTCTAATTAATTTTATTAAGGGCTTAATTGATAAACAAAATCAAGTTCGTGACACTAATTCGGGTTTAATTGAGAAGATTAAGACTTTTGAAGATAAGCTTGATTTTTTACCAAGTCAATTGGATGAAATCGAGGGTGAAATTGAAGAAAATTGAGAGTTTAATGGTCAACTGAGGATCAAATTGTATAAATCCAAAACCAAGAATCAAATTAAAAGCAGCACATAAAGTTAAGGCTGCTATTGGCAGAGAATAAAACTACATTAATTTAAAAGTTTAAAGCCAATTAGGGTCACAATTTAAACAGTTATAAATCAAGGGACCAAAATGCATTTCTGTCTTTCTGCAGGATTTGCAGTCGTGACTACACTGTTCAGTGGTCTGAACAGTGCAGACACGTCGGTGTAGAAGAGAAAGAGGCAATCCATCGCCTCTTTTATAAATAGCAGACACAAGAACGAACAAAAGAAAAAAAAATAAAGAACATGGGGGAAAAAAACAGAAAAAATGAATGAACAGGAGAGCAAAAAAACACAAAACTCGGGGAAGACAACAAAGAATATATGCAACGCGACTGCGACGTCTCCCTCTTTACTGTTGGTAACAAAAACCTTTGCTCCCCTTCAGCAACAAAACAACTTCACCGACAACAACAGTAGTAGTACCTGCCGGGAGTAGTGGCAGCAGTAGCCACCGACAACAATTGCACTTCTTCATCGATATCAACTTCTTTTTCCCTTCCGGCAACAACAACAACATTTCTTCTCGACAACAACAATGACTTCTTCTTTTTCTTTGGCGACAGCAGCAGTTGCACTTCTTCCTCTTCTATGACTACAACAACTATACTTCCCCAACAACTGCAGCAACATCTTCTTCTCTAGCGACAAAAGCATCAACAACGTTGTCTTCTCTCTCCATTGTTGCAGCCATTGCAACATCTTCCTTCTCATCCTGCAACCACCACAGACCACCATTCCTAGCATTGCTACCAGTAGTAGCATCAGCTCGACCTCCTTTACACTACGATAGTGTTAAGTAACCTCCTCCTTCTCCTTTGTCAATTATTGTTCACTGTGCAAGTGAACAGTAGAAAAGGCTGAATATTCTGTCCAGCCGACATGAGAGAGATGTTGGGCCGAAATGGTGAAAAGAGAAAATATTGAAATTGATACAAGTCATACAACAATGGTTTTGATAATGTGCTGTAAAAAAAGAACAAATAGTATATTAGAACATAGATATTCATAATGAATTTTAAAAAAATAATAGAAAAATATCTTTTATTATGAATTCTTTTCTTTTCAAAGTTTCAAAAATACAAAACAAATGAATCTAATTATAGAAAAATAAAATAAACTCGAAAATCTAAGAGACTAAACTCGAAAATAATAAACATTCAATACACATAATTATAGATTTTATAGCACAGATAATATTTTGTTCATTTAAAAAAAATATCAAAGGATTTTAAATAATCATTAGATATAGCAGTGCTAGCCTTTGTTTTTATTTTGATTTTTTTTATATAAATTTTCAATAATACACACTTAAAAAAATTCTTACCTAGTATTGATTTTTTTATCTGCTATGCAAGTTGAGAGAGAGCTTAGAAATTTAGTTCAAGTGCTTGAAACATTTGAGTGTTTACGGTCGACTAGTGCGTTAAAAAACAAAGACAGTCAGTTTGCTTTCCTTTCCTTTGAATATTAGGAGATTCCATGTTACGATCATTGCCTTGCAACAACATAAACATTACATTATTTTTCATGGCATTTGAGACTCTACTTGAGAAGAGACCAAAATTAACCAAACCCAAACTCAGAACAGCTACAGAACGGCCTCACAAAGAACAAACCCTAAAACTGAAGCCAAGCCCATCCAAGGAAGTAAAGGAGCAGCTCTAATGTACGCCTCAAGAAGCTTCACCAAAATATAAAGAGAAGAGAAAACCCTACTTTATATTACATTTTGCTGCAAAAGTTGTTTTTAAGTTCTTGCTTCAGTGGCTTATGATATGATATCCCGTAACATATGAAATATTGGCACATATTGCGGTGCATTCCAGAACTCAGCAATCCATCCTAGCAAAATGTCCAAGTAATTCTAGTGATGTTCCCTATCCTGCGCTACACCTCATACTTGTAAAACCTGTTGATTCAAAACAAATAATATCAAATTCAGAAGTCTAGAATTGATGACAGGAAAATATACAAGAGCCATCAAAACATCAGACTCTTGCTAGTATACTCTGCTTTAGCCAGATGATGCAAACAGCATGTGGTGAGACAGACATGTGACTTGTTTGTGTATGAAGTTTGTATTCATCCAGTGCACGCAGAAAACAGTTTGACAAACAATTTCAAAATCTTTCCACAAATTGTCAAACCATAACTTAACAGCAACAACAATTGCGTACCACTTTCAGCGATCCATCTTGGCGAAACGTCCCCTAATTCTTGTTCTGCTTTCTGCCCGAAGCTTGCGGGATTCATACCTAATACGTTTGTTGTACCTGTTGTTTTTTCACAAAAAGAATGTTGGTTTAGAAGTTCCAGAAAAATGACATCCTAAGATCACATATCTCATGCTCTAATGAACCATCCTGCAAAGATTCTACAACTTATTTAGGTGGTCCACTTGACATGTCATGTTCAATAATTTAAACTACATAAAATATATAGTAATCACTAGGTAAAGTTGTTTACAGTCCATGGAACATACAGAAGAGCATGTTGAAGACTGTTGCGTCTTCTTCAATGTAAATTTATTCAGACCATATAGATGTTCATTTTGAATCTTAATTTCTCACAGTTATCTCGATCCAATGAGAACATGCTAGTTTCATTTTCTTGGTTAACCCAAAACTATCAGAGAATTTTAGAAAAGTTAACAAATAAACCAACCCTTTATATTACACAAATTAACGACTTTTGAAGGATATAGGAAATGTCGATCTCAGAATGCAGATGATCATGTTCAAGTAACATAGATTTCCAATATCATACTGCCAAAGAAAAACTTGTGGTCCTAATACCTTCTTGTTTTCTTCTTCTCCTTGTATCGTGAAACAGCAGAATCTCTCTCCTGGCTGTTCAAATCATGTGCCACAGGATTTGGGAGAACTGGTAATGTTTCAATTGTAAGAGGTTGTGGCTTCGCTTCATGATCATCATGGATATGACTTGCGCTGCCAATAATATTGAGCTCTTTGTCAGGAACTGCACAACTTTCCTCGAAGTTGCTTCTTGGTAATGTAGAAGGAGAAAATACATGATTTGCAGCTTCACCATAATCAGCCAACCAGACGGGCAGATTTTCCTGAATGAAGGAAAAATAAAATATTCCTCTTTTATTCTACCGAAAGAATATCTGATACTAATAATTGCAAGAACTGAATTAAAAAGAAACCAAAAGACAAGAAAATAAATTTGAATAAGAAGCTCCGTAATGATTAAGCCAGCCAATAAGTGATCACGACCCTGCCACACATGCTGAAGTAACATATGCTTAGATTTTCATGCAAAAAAATCTATTAACCCAGGGAAAGTTTATCTAAAACCCAGGGAAAGTTTATTTTGACATATAAACAATGTCTTGTATGCCCATTTCATGTAAAAAATTCACTAACCCCGTAGACCATGAGACGACCTCTCTTCCACAAGAAAACACAGATCTACTAGATGCTATTTAATCAATTTGTTTTTCGCATGCATGCGCCTTGGTGGACAGGCAAGTTGTTGTAAAAGTTTGCATGCACCTGCTGATAAAGCTTTGTTTCTCAATTGCCAAACCTAAAACCCTAGACTATCCACATGGACTGGTGTGCCAAACCAACAAGGCAACAAGAAGACTCATATTACCACTTAGACTAAGAAAAGGCAGTTTGAAGATATTTTGAATTCACATCCAGTCCTTCTGAGACTGTTTCCTTTCCTTGCACATGTAGATCACTATGGTATTCTTGATTCGGATAATGAATCAGCTTAAACAATGGTGAGGCAGATTGATAAAAGGATTTTAATTCCACGATGCTGAGAGTTCCATTGATGACTAGACAACAATGGTGAGGCAGATAGATAAAAGGAAATTAATTCCACAACCACAAGAGAAAATGATATTGCTCCCAAATTATACAAGGTAGAAAACATGAAAGTTTACAAATGAATGCCTTAGCTCAATGGTGCCTTTGCCACCTCCCCCAAACCCCCATTTAACCAACAGAAAGAAAGAAAGAAAATAAATCAAAAAGAAAAGACCATGAAATAAATGGAAAAGACTTACCTCGTATGAAGCGAATGCACCAGGATCACCAATTGTTTTTAAATTCGGAGGCTGCGGATCAGCATCCAATGATAGGTAGATATTAACAGGGTCAATGTCTGCATTTCCATATGGATCAGGCTTCAATCTTACTAGTTCACGAAGCTGACAAAGGATTTCTTCCTTGTGCTGCCCGCAAGCAGCATTACGATTCTGATTGAAGAATGACATCCTCAACAAGGTCAAAACCACAGCAGTTCATGGACAAAATTTGACTAGTATTTAGCACTTGAGATTTTTCATTTGAAGAACATCATAACTCCAAAAACACTAAAAATCTACACAAACATACTTAAAGCTTTATTTTTTAGAAAACTAAAATTTATAGCCAATGACTTTTCAAGCTTGCACTTTAATTTTCAGTCATAAAAAATAAAAATAAAAAAAATAAAAAAGAGAGTGATGAGGAAATCAAACAGTGGTTGAAGAAATCTCAATTAAATTCATGAATATATCAACAAAGGAACCTAAAGAGAAAACACAAAGGAACCAATCTAATAATTTATTTATTTATTCGAAAAAAGTTGTGTTTGGTTGCCAGCAATCCGAGCAAAAAAGCATTTCTTTTATTTTTTTTTAACCTTTGTGTAATTCAAACCAATGAAACCTACCGCAACCACATGGTTTTGTAAAGTGAGACTTTTCAGTACAGCATAAGCAGAATTGGAACCTTCATCTGAAGCTAACCAAAAAACCCCTAAGACACACTAATTTAAGCTTGACAGTGATTATTAATAAGCAAAACTGGATAATTACCTTAGGCAAAGGTGGAACTTCTGAAGCCTGGAAACTTGAACCCGAATCACTGGAAACTATCAAATCATCAATGCAAACAGAAGGGCTATCCCAAACGAACAAATCCGAATAGCCATCATCAAGTTCAGACCCCGTAAACCCATCACTTTCTTCGCTAAAAAACAGAGATTTTTTGAGACCCAGATCTTCAAGCCCCAAAATTGTCATCAAATCATTCCCTGAAGGACACCCATTAAAACCCTCAATCGGCCTACGAATGTGTGTTGAAGACAAAGAAGAATGACTGTGTCTTTCCCAGTCGCAGTTCTGGCAGAAAACAGAGTGCTCTGTTTCACAGAAGAGTGATACAGGGGATGCGTGACAGGCATCACAGAGTAGTGAGCGAGTGTGCTTGGAGAAGAGCTGGTTTGTTGAGTGGACTTCATGATCACAAGAGAAACAGAGCTTGGCCGAGTCGGCTCTGCAATACAGGAGAGCTGTGGCGTCATTACAGTAATCACAAAGCCTGTTTTGTAGTAGTTTGGGCTTCATGATTGCTGCTGTTAGGAGTTCTGGTTCTTGCTGTTGTTGATATTGGGATTTAAGCATTTCGGTACATTTGAGATAAGGCTGATGTTTGATTTTTCTTGTTGAGAAAGCTTATCTTTCTTGTTGTCCAAGAAAATTGATTTTTCTATAAGATGAAATCTCTTTTTCATTTTTAGAAGGTCGTTCTTACCAAATTAGTTTTGGATTTGATGTATAAAATTCAAGGCATTATATTTAAAATTTAAGGGATTGTTATAATGTGAAGTTTCATTATATTTTACGGCATTAAAGTATTTTCATTAAATTCAAGCAATTAAATTTTTTATTTTTTATTTTTATTTTAATTTTTATTTTAATATTTTAATATTATTTTATATGGAAAAATAATTTTAAAAATAAAAAATATTATTTTAATATATTTTTAAACAAAAATCTTAAACAAACTCCAAAAAATGCATTAAATATGGTTTCAACTATATATATATATATTATTCATTATATCAACTCTGATATTTCTTTTCATAGTTGTATTTTCCTTATATTTTATTAATTGCATAGACTAAATAGTTTGATAAGTTTCTAAGTTATGATATTTCATCGGATTTTCAATTTTAATTTCGACATTTAATATTAAGTTTATTAGTGATTCAACTTTTTTTTTTATTTAGTTTCATGAGGTTATCCTAATTTTATGATCTGAATCGTGAATTTGACAAGTTAACTTTATTAACTAAAGTTTTTTCTCTCCTTATCTAATTGATTTTTTTCTTAATTTTATCAATTAATATCGGAGTGATTTTTAATTAGGCTTTGTTATTTACTTTATATGAAGTTATTTTCGTTTCATGATTCAAGTCACGAGTTTAGTTGGCTAACACCCAAGATATTTTTTTCAATCTTATATTTTAATCCTTGATTGATTGATAATTAAACTTTATAATCTGTTTTTGTTTTTAATTCCTTTCTATTGAGTTATCTTAATCTTGTGACTTGTGTCATAAGTTTGACAAGTTAACTCAGATTACCGAGGTCATTTTTTTGAGTTTTTTTCTTTAATTTATGTTTCTAATTCCACCATTCACATATGGTTTATTGAAAATTTAGTTTCATCGTTTATTTTAATTTTCTTTATGTGGTTATTATGATTTTGCAAATTGATTAGTTAATTTTGGTTGATCTAAAATAGATGTTGTCTCACTACCTATAAAATGAATAGTTATTTAAAGTGAAATCAATAAAATTTACCAAGTAACATCAAATCAATTTTTACACGATTAAATTTATTTTTATTAAAAAATAATATTAATAATACCCAAATATATTTCTTAAAGAATGAATGAGATGCGAAAGAAATACTCTTGTAGGTACAATTGCCAACCTGTCCCCCTTATTAATTTGACATGCAATTAATGCAAGGAGATATTTTAGGATTTCGCTCCCCTTACGTCTCCTACCACCTTTGATATTTTAAGCGCGCGTGGGCGCCTCTTCTCCACCGGTGAACTCGCTACATCCAATACGACAAAGGAAGGCCAATTGTGTAATTTACCAAAAAGAATTATGTACTCTTGTTGATATCGCAATTCGCAAGCGCATTAATAATTTATGGAATAAAACAAAATAAGAAATAATAAACATGAGAGACCGAGTAAATAATAATAATAATAATAATAATAAATAATAATTATATACGTTTCAAAGATACGATGACGAGTGCTGGTGGAGCGGTGGGATCGTGTTTGACATTATACGTGTTTTTACACGAAAAAAAATACTATTTTAATTGAGAGATATTATAAAAAAACCCTTTTATTTTCTTAAAGGTAGCTTTTCTCGTAGAAATAATAAAAAATCCAAGTTGAAATGGTTGAACAAAACTCTTGTGGGATGTGGCCCACTTGAATATATATATATATATATATATATGATAATTGTGAAACTTCAAGTATTTTTCCTCATTTCATTTCTTGGCTACCACCAATTTCTTCTCCCTTGCATCATCATGCTAAGCGGCTGACATTCCACGGCAGCTAGTTGGGAGGAGGCAGCTATAATTTTTAGAAAGACTATTATTATTCATGGATGAATAGGATGAGAGAAAGGCAAATCTAAAGGTTGAAAGATTAACGACACACATCTATTATTATTATTATTATTATTATTATTATTATTCATGGATGAATTGGATGAGAGATGGATGAATTGGATGAGAGAGGCAAATCTAAAGGTTGAAAGATTAACGACACACTATTATTATTATTATTATTATTATTATTATTCCAGGCAATTCATGCCCTGTTTCTAAATCAACTATATATAATCAATCATCTTGGGCATCAAATGAAAATCAAAATTTGCAGATGAATTTTGTTTGGTATTGCATTTTAAAAATGGTTTTAAGAAAAAATAATTTTTTTTACTTTAAATTGAAATTTTTTAATGTTTTAAGATTATTTTCATGTGTTGATATTAAAAATAATATTTTTTAAATTATTTTGATGCATTGCTTAATGAAAAACACTTTAAAAAACAATCTTAACAGCACTTCCAAACAAACACGAAAGAATATAAGAGTACTGAATATCAGTATTCCTCTGACATTTGAACATCCTCAATCTATCAAAATAAACTTCACCAAATTATTGCAGAATACTAATCAGATAGTAAAGTTTATAAACAATACTTACTACAATTATCATCTAAGTTAAATAAACAAAAACTTACTCAAACAAGATCTACAAGAAAAAGAAAAAAAGAAAACCCTAAGGGTTAACTTCACAACAGCTACTTGCTAGACAATGAACTACTCCCAGCTAATAATATATGTCCAAGCCCGACAGCCTGAAGCAGCTGCTAGAACAAACTAATAACATGTTTGACCTCTAGCTATAGTTGTTCTTTATCACGAGCATAAAGATTGGTCAATAAAAACTCAGGCTCGGCTCCTTCACTTGAAGATGCATCTATAAGCACGAACTAGATTGAGGAGCTCCTGAATAAGTTTGTTTTATTATTTCACATGATGAAAATTGCTGTAAGAATTTAAAAAACATAAAAAAAAACTCATATCAACATATAATAAATAAATAAATAAATTTACAGTACTTGTTGATATGAGAAAATAGATTGAGGCAAGTATCAATCCTCTGACCTTAAATTGCAATATTGTTTTCTAACCTCACTTAATTTTTTATTCTTGGTAGCATAATAAAAAATAAATAGAGAACTTGAATTTTATCATCAATAATAACAAAATCTAAGATATTCATTTATCATAATTAGTGTAGAATAATTTCAAGAATAAATTTGATTTTTTGATAGCTAATAAAACTCTTGTTAGTATTTTAATGGACTCCCTTATACGTACCAAAAAATCACTTAATTATTTTCTTTTTTGCTACCTATACCTTGTAATATATGATATCATGCTCATAACCCCTACATATAATAGCTTGAATATTTGCAAGCTCCATACTTATATTGGCTTTCACAATTATAAACATTACGTTCGTAATGAGAATTGAGTCAATATAATGGTAACCTTGCAAAATCAATTATTTTTAATATATGTGTGGCTCTTTTAATTTGAGACATCAATTGAATCACCGCACAAATACCATTTATATGATTGTTCGTGAATACATTACAATTGCATACAAGTTTTGATTGAACATTGGACCTTGTATTGTAACGAATTCTTGATGTGTCATGATTTAATTGTTGTAATATATTTATACTTGTCCAACCTCCAATTCATTACTTGGTATAGCCATTCCTTTCATTGTGACCACTTCATGCTCTACTACTTCTAACCATGATAATTCAAGATTGAAAAATCAATCACTAGGACAATTAGGTTTTAGTAACAACCAAGGCACATAAAGCACAAAGAAACTACATTAATTAGGATTGAAAGAAAACTAGTAAAGGTTGAATGAAAAAGGCTGGAGAAAAACCGTAGACTGTTGAGTTGTTAGTGTTAGGGTTAGTTACGATTAGTTACTAGTCTATTAAACAATAACATGAAATTGTTATAGTTAGTTACAGAAACAATTAGCTAAAAAAAGAGGAAACAGATGATTGATTACGCAAACATCAATTCTTGATTTACCTGTATATATTGACAGTTGAATAAAGGCTAAAGAATTCCAACATGATATCAGAGCTCTCTTAAAAGAAAAACTAAGAGGCCTTCAAGAAACTGTAATTTTTTGAAAGAAGCAAAGAAAAAGGAGATAACATGCCAGAGCAAAGAAATCATGGCAATAGAAAATAGTAGCTTTGTGCAACAAACAATACTATGATTTGATGAACACTATAGTCTCATGGAAAATTCTCTTAGATCAAAGGAATATCGGGGCTTGATAGAAAATGAGACTTTTGCAATTAGAAAAGGAGAAGAGACAACTGAAGGACAACGAAAGATGAATGAAGAAGAGAAACTGAAAGATTTGAAGGTTAAAAACTATCTATTCCAAGCTATATATAAGACTATCATTAAAACCATACTTATTAATGAGACCACAAAGGCTATTTGGGATTCAATGAAGATGAACATGAAGATAAAGATGAAATATCAAGGTTCCACTAAGGTAAAACGGGCCCATTTGCAGGCTCTAAGGAGAGAATTCGAGCTTCTTGGCATGAAAGAAAGAGAAACAGTGGATGAAAATCATTGCTAATAAGATGAAGGTGAATGGAGAAAGAATGGCACATACTACAATTGTTGAGAAGATTATGAGATCAATGACTTTCAAATTTAATTATGTTGTGTGCTCTATAGAAGAATCAAATGATCTTTCATTTATGACCATAAATGAACTTCAAAGCAGCCTGTTAGTGCATGAACAAAACAAGGACAAAAGGAAGAGGAATATACTCTTAAATATCATCAATTCAGAAAGAATTTGAGGAAGATATGAGCATAGATATGAAGGAAGAGGAAATGCTCGTGGAAATAGTAGAGGAAGAGGTAGAAGTAGGCAATCTCACAATAAAGCACAAATTCAGTGCTACAATTGCCAAAGATTAAGATATTTTCAATATGAATGCCCTAATAAAGAAAAGAATGTGAATTATACAAAATTCAATAAGAAAGAAGAAATGTTACCAATGACATATGAAGAAATGAAACAATCAAGAAATGAGATTGCATGGTTTCTTGATTTAGGTTGTAGTAACCACATGTAAGGTAACAAGGAATGATTCTTTGATTTCGATAGTAAATTCAGGCAATCAGTAAAGCCTGGGGATAATTCAAGTATGATGGCTATGGAAAAAGGAAATGTCAAGATGCTTATAGGGGGATTAACTCAGACAATCATAGAAGTGTATTTCATACTTGAGTTAAGAAATAATCTCTTAAACATTGGGCACATTCAAGAAAAAAATCTAGTTGTTCTTACTCAACATGGTATGCGTAGGGTCTACCATCCAAAAAAGGGATTGATTATACAATCACAAATGTCAGCCAACAAGATGTTTGTAATTCTTGCCAAGGTCATCAATCCAATCTAAAACTGCTTTTAAGCCACATGCAAAGACATCACATCTTTATGGCACCGTAGGTATGAACATCGAAGTCTTAAAGGATTAAGAGCTTTGTTTTACAAAAATATGGTCTCAGGACTACCAAGGATCAATATTGAATCTGAAGTATGTGAGGATTACATGACTGGAAAACAACATTGAGACACTATGCCAAAGAAAGGTATGTATAGAGCACCAAGAAGCTTCAACTGGTGCATGCAGACATCTATGGCCCTATCTCACTAGAATCAAACAACGGAAAAATGTATGAATCACCTTCAGTAATGATTACAACATGAAGACATGGGCATACTTCTTGACACAAAAATCTGAGGCATTATCTAGGTTTAAGACATATAAATTGTTTTATGAAAAGGAGAGTGGTGAGATGATTGGATGCTTAAGAGCTGATCGAGGGGGAGAATTTACTTCACTTGAGTTTAATGATTTCTGTAACACACAAGGAATCAAAAGACAACTTACTGCACCTTATACACCCCAACAAAATGGGTTGCCGCGAGGAGGAATCACACCATAATGAATATGGTGAGAAACATGTTATCAGAAAAGGAAATGCCACTGGAGTTCATGCTAGAAGCTGTCAATTGGGCAATCGATATGCTGAATAGGAGTTCCACTTTACCTATTAAAGATGTCACTCCTGAAGAGGCATGGGGTGACATGAAGCCCTGCGTAGATTATTTTCATGTATTTAGGTGTATAGTTCATGTACATCTTCCTGACAGTATAAAAAAAAGCTTGACAATAAGTTTTAAATGTGTTTTGTTGGAAACTAATGAAGAATTTAAAGCCTATAAACTCTATGATCCTTTCAGTAAAAGAATAGCAACTAGCATGGATATAGTGTGTATTGAAAATAAAAAATGAAATTAGGACAAAAATGCAGATGAAGGCTAACATGATGTCCTTGAGTGGGGAGACACCAATGTAAATGATGTTATTGATAAGGAAACAACAAGACTAGAAAATAGTCATCACTAAATGATGGAACAAGATCAAAAGATATGCAAACTGATGGAACAAGTACTGATATAGATAACCCATCTATGACTAAAATCGCATCACTAAGTCCGAACATAGGGAGAACTAGAAGACAACCAATTTGATTACGAAATTATGTTACCAGTCAGGAATTGCTTGATGAAGAGGAAGGACACGATCTAACAATGTTCATCTCAGTAGAAGATCCAGTTACCTTTGAAGAAGCATATAAAAATTCAAAGTGGAGAGAGGCAATGGATATGGAAATTAGAGCTATTTAGAAAAACAAAACATGGAAGCTGACTACCCTACCTAATGGAGCAAAATCCATAGGATTAAAATAAGTGTTCAAAACAAAACTAAATGAAAAGGGAAATATGGATAGATATAACGTCAGACTTGTAGCAAGGGGATACTCTTAAGGGCAAGGGATTGATTATAAAGACTTGTTTGCACCGGTAGCTAAGTGGGATACAATTACAACAATCATAGCCCTTGCATCTCACAAAAAAACAGTATGTTTTCCAGCTGGATGTAAAGATTGCATGGGAAGCTAAATGAGGCAATCTTTGTGGACCAACCTCAAGGATATGAAAGGCATGAGGAAGAACACATAGTTTACAGATTGAGGAAAGCATTGTATGGCCTCAAGCAATCCCCTCGAGCTTGGTACAATAGGATTGAAACATACTTCATTAAGAAAGGATTTGAAAAATGTTTTGTGAGCATATATTGTTTATCAAGGAAAGATATTGATTGTTAGTTTTTATGTGGATGATCTCATCTTCATCGGAAATGATGAAGAAATGTTCAAGAACTTCAAAGAATCAATGTAGAAGGAGTTTGATATGTCAAACCTTGGTAAGATGAAATATTTTCTAGGAATAAAGGTGATACAAAATGCAAATGCTATTTTTATATGTCAACACAAATATGCTCACGAAGTACTTGAAAGGTTTGGCATGGAACAATGTAATCCTATGAACAATCCAATGATTTCAGGATGCAAAATATCAAAAGATGGGAATAGTGAATTGAATGTGGATGCTACAGAATACAAGACATTGGTGGGAAGTTTGTTGTATTTAACAACAACAAGACCAGACCTTATGTATGTTGTGGGGTTGATTAGTAGATATATGGAAAAACCTACTGAATTACATCTACAAAGTGCCAAAAGGATAATATGAAATTTGAAAGGCACTACAAATCTTGGCATTTGTTATGAAAAGGGAGGTAAAAGAAGCGTAATTGCATTTGCAGATAATAACTATGCAGGGGACATTGATGATAAAAGAAGTACCTCTGGTTATATGTTCATCCTAGGAACAAGAGTTGTCTCTTGGTCTTCAAAGAAACAACTGTAGTGACCTTATCTACAATAGAAGCAAAGTTTACAGTAGCTGCATCGTGTGCTTGCCAAGGGGTATGGATGAGAAGAATCTTTGAAATGCTTGGTCATGTTCAAATCAGGAGCAATACCATCTACTATAATAACAATTCTGCCATTAAACTCTCAAGAAATCCAGTACTACATGGCAAAAGTAAACACATTGATGTTAGGTTCCATTTCTTACGAGAGCTTACAAAGGATGAAATAGTTGAATGGTGCATTGCAGAACACAAGAACAAGTATCTGACATTATGACCAAACCACTCAAACTAGAGACATTTCTGAAGTTGAGAAATAAACTAGGAATGTGTAATGTAACTGATATAAACTGATTACTAAGTGTAATTCAGTTTAAGGAAGGATGTTGAGCTGTTAGTATTACGGTTAGTTATGATTACTTGCTAGTCTGTTAAACAATAGCATGAAATTGTTATAGGTAGTTGCATAACAGCTAGCTAGAAAGAGAGGAGGCAGATAATTGATTTTCCTGTATAAAGCCATGTTGGCAGTTGAATAAAGGCTAGAGAATTCCAACACTCCGTAGATAATCGTTCACGAGAGAAAAATCGAACGAGTTTTTTTTATTAATATATCAAAATACCAAAGATAAAAAAATAAATTAAATATCTCTATTTATTCTAGATCTAGAACTTTACGCTAATCCTTAAAAGGAAAAGAAATCCTAACAAATAAATATAAAACTCACCTAGCATCAGAATTCGTAAACTAAAATAAATAAATAATAATTTCATAAAAATCTCCTACGTCAAATATTTGGCAATGGGAAAATTATATAAGAATGCTGCAATGTGTAGCGCACTTATGTTGTTCTGATCTTGCTTCCTTTTCCAGTTAGACATTCGGATACTATCACCGCTGAAAAGAGCCAAGGCAAGGAATGTAATCCCTCTTTATCTTAGATTAAAGTAGACGAATCAAAGACAGCTCAAAAAAGAAAACGAATTTTCCTTTTTAAACTTTTTGCACATGGAAAAATGCGATAGGCAGTTCAAAAGTTGGAGATGGCTAATTAGAGTAACTTATATATATATATATATATATATATATATATATATATATATATATATTTATGTAGGTATGTATATTGTATAATTCTGCTATTTCTTTCTTTGCCTGACCTTCCTCAGGAATTGTTCTCTCCGATTCTGATATTAGATGGATGCCCATGGAATATTTATAGCATGATGGAAGTGCTGAAAATGTTAATGGTGCTCGAGATCACTGGATTGTAATAGATTTGGAAAGATACGTGACTAATTTGATGTGATTCCCGCTGGGAATTTATAATATAAAAGGCTTTCATTCTGGTAGAAATCTGGTTCATATATATCATGACGCTGATGGCCTTGAATGATTTCATGGAATATATATGCTTTTCTGGAACTGATTAAAAGTTATTTTTCGTCGTGCTTTCAGATATGGGAGAAAAGGGTTGGTGAAATATTCAAGATCGTGCAATGTTTAAATTCTGCATGAAGCAAAACATTTATATAATTAAAGCCAACTCCATTAACATAAGGGAACATATCACACACGATCTAATCAGAGCTATGAAATACTTCACACAAACTACTTGTACATTTACTGCTATATAAAGCGTAGAACACACTAGCTAGCTAGACTAGTAACCAAGCCAATCTTTATTCTTCCATCTTCATAATGAAGTGATAAATTAAGTTCAGTTCTGGTAGGGTTTGAGCATCGGAATGAGCGAGCCACTGAGGTGGAGGGACATGACTTCATTGGTGGAACCCATCAGCTTTCCACCGATAAAAACAGCCGGCACAGGCGCGTCGTTGCACCCCAGCCTTGTGAGAGCCGTTTCCATTTCCCTGCCTTCCGGGTCCTGGTCAATCTCATGAACCAGAGGGTCCACCCCGATTTCTCGGAATAGAATTTTGACTGCATAACACAAGCAGCACGAGCTCTTGCTGAATATCACCACCCCCTTCTCAGAGGCCAACCCCATCACCTTTTCCATGTATTTGCTACTCCTGATTAAGCCTTCTTAGTTTGTGCACGAGTATGTTCGCTAACAAGTCCTTGGCTATCTCTAGGGTTTACTCAGATCCTAAAAACCACCGGACCAAGTTCAAATAGAATTGGTCCCGATGGTGATTTTAGGGTGGGAGCAGGCAGGAGAGAAAGGGTTTCAATTAAAGATCGATGAAGGTTGTTTGAACTTATGCTTTCATGCTAGACTATATATAGGGACATGCAGCTTAGGGGGATCGAGTCCTGTTTGAACAAGAGCATTCAAAAGTGGAGGAGCTTTGCTTGGATTCCCAAATGGGTGAAAGTTACTGTCAGAGATACTTTGCCTCCATGAGCTGAACAAGTTGACGACCAAATTTTTCTGCACCGGTATATGTCGTTCAAGTACTTACGATATTGACAATTTACACATCCAGTACTGCTATTTTCTTAAAAATAAACTATGTTACCTGTCATTTCAAGAGATATACAAAACTTTTAAATACATCACCAAACTCTATATATCTCTTCTAGAAAATTATTTACTCTTGTTTTCTAAAAATTCCAATAAATCCAAATTTTTCTGTAGATCTAATCTCATGAAATCCAATGGTATGATGAACAATATTGTAGCTTTCTAAGAAAAAACTGCTTGTACAATTACGTACCTAGAAAAATTTGAATCTGATTCAGCAATCAAACCTCCTACTATCACCATTTTAGGATGCCAAGATTGCTTGATGCAACTAGATTTTTTTAACGAGTATAGACTGTTTCACAAGTTCATAAGAATATTTATTAGGTTATTTATATCGTTTGTATAATCTATTTAATCATGTAGAAACTTCACTTGTATTGAATGCTCAAAATTACAGCAAACGTGTAGCTAGAAAGATTATATACAAACGGACACAATTACAACAAACGTGTTCATGCTATTGACCATTTGTTCAACTTTTGCAGATTTTATGGACACAATTATATACCCTCTATAAAGACACACAAAAGCTGGAAAATACTAAGAAGCTCGTTAATTTACAAGATTCCCTCAATCACCTAATTTGAATCCTTTTGTTGAAAGATTGGGAACGAGGAGGCTTTCGGTGGCTGCGATTCTTTGTGCTGCGCCCACCAACTTGCACGATTCCTTCGAGCCCACGATCACGTGAGACTCTATTCCATGGAGTCCTGCTACATTCCAACCTGTGCAAGCTCTCGCAAGTGTGGATGAGCATGTCAACAACGTCAGCACGTGCGTAGCACAATTTCAGCTCTTCTTGATTAAAATGGAATAGTACTTTTCTCGCTTGAGTCTCGGCCGGGAGTCACTGTGATTCCCATCATGGTCAGAAATACTGCCCTGCTTGGCATATGATCAGCCGAGCTGTATACACACATGCTGACATGGAGGCGTTCAGATTTTCCAGCTCATAAATTGTTCCCAGTGTAATTTTCCAGATCATCCTGTACAAATATTATTCAGCATAAGAGTTAGGTTAGAAAGTTTTTTGCTTTTCGGATATGAAGGAATACATGGGAGGCATAAAGGTTCCAGCATCACCTTTTTGTCTTTCCGTCGTCAAAGGTAATCCATGTATAATATAAACTAATTAAAAGGTCTGGATCCCAAATTCTAGGGTAACAAAACCACGTTTAAGGTTATAATAAACCCTAAAATTACTTCGAGGAAACGACACCATTTTAACCACAAATATTTCCCATCGGTTGGACAGTTGCGCACAGGAACTCTCCGAACATTGCTTAGAAGTTTCAGTGAAAATGTGATGCGTTATGGGTATATATGAACTTTATATTCTAATTTAGTTTGCACAGGGCAGTTCTGCCAGATATTCTGAAGTGAGATTCTCAGAATTCTAACAGATCGTGGTATGTGATCTAGCTAAATGCTTGCATGACCACCATTTTATAGATAAACAATTATCCACTTGGTGAATAATATTACATTTCGCACACAATGCAGTCAGGGAACTCAAGAAATGGAGAAAAGCCCTTGCTATATGTGGCTTATTTGAGAGGTACGTACAAAAGCTAGAACCAGATTGCTTTTGCTTCCATGAGCATTTGTTTCAAAGAGCCATCTAGGTGCAGGGATAGCACATCTTTTACTGATCCTACCCATTTTCCACCTATGAAGACAGCTGGGACGGTGGGATTGCACCCTACCGCACGTAAAGCCCACTCCATTTCCCTCCCATTGGCTACACGGTCGAGCTCATGAATTGCAGGGCTCGCTCCGAGTTCATAAAAAAGTGTCTTGATACTATGGCACATGCAGCAGGAGCTCTTGGTGAAGATCACTGCAGCGTTTTTTGATGCCAAATCTCTAACTTTATCCATTTCTGAAACCTTTTTCTGGTGTTGCTAAGAAATGAAGTAATTCTTTTGCTATAAATAGCTTGCTAATTGCTAGTATAGCTAGGATTTTCTTGGAAGAAACACAAAGTGAAGAGAGGTTTTGAAGAAAAAAAAAAAAAAAAAACTGCAGGGAAGCAATTAGCTGATCAGTGAAGAAAGCTTGTAGCTAGCTAGTTACTGAGGATTAGCTTTGGTGGACTTTGAGACTCATCGGGGATCTTATTTATAAGGGCAGGTGAGATTGGTGGATTGCATTGTTTAATCCATAATCCAAAAAGGAAACAAAATAGAGGATATAAAAAGAGAAAGATCCTTAGATATTTGTTTGGATAAGAAAAATATTGCAACCTATGACTTTGTTTGATGTCGACCGGCCGTTTGTGTCATAAACAAATTGTATCATTCATCTATAACTGTAATTCAAATCTCCTGGATAGATTGTCCGTAAAACTAAACAGTGTTGGAATATAAACAATACATTTAACAATTAGCAGAGCATGTTGGAAGATAATGATAGAGCGTGGTAGTTAATTTTTAAGAACAAACGCAAGAATAAAATTAAAAAAACTAAAAGAAAAATGAAAGAAATGATATTGTTATCAAGTGTTCTCTCAAAAGATACATATATGCCTCAAGTCCTAGACAATCAAGGAATTAAACTACTTACAAGAAATCCTATTCTATATAGGAATCTAACATTCTAACTAAATAATGATTCTAATAATTTTGTCTATTAAAATTTTTTATTCATCAAGAATTCCTACATTAACTAGGATTTTTTTAATAGGAGTTTTATTTAAAGTTCCGGAATTTTAACAATATTAAAATTCTTACAAACTCTAAATCCTAGTTGATATTGAACTTCAACACTCCTTTTCAATATCAATTGTCAACATTCTTCCATCTTTTTCTTCTTTTCAATATGCCCTCCCTCAATAACGTTGTTGTCGTTCATATTCTATCATTACCAAAAAATAACAAAGGTAGTTTCACCACAGCGATGGACATTAATTGCATTTTTTCAAACCATGTATATGTTTCTAAACCTTCAACCAAATTTATAACTTTTCTAAATGAGATTAACTTTCGGGCTTGCATGTTTTTGATTTCTTGTAGCTTACTTTTAATATTATCAATTAAAGCATAAACTTCATCATAGTCAATTCCATGCTTTGACAACCATTTGTCGCTAACCTTGCTTTGTACCTCTCTATCTCTCCTTAGCATTTTTCTTTTCTTTGTACATCCACTTGACACCTATTGACTTCTTTCCACTTGGTTTAGGAACCACTTTTCAGGTATCATTCTTCTCAATTGATGCAATCTCATCATCCATAAATATTCTCCACTTTTCATATTTATTACTTATTCAATCACTATAGGATCACTTGTAGCATGGTGACAATATAGTGATACATCATCATCAATAAAATTAGTTACCTTCTACAAGTCATTAAGGCTTCTTATCTTTCTTGGTAATGTGTCGCTACTTAAGCTTCCATCAGAAGATGAAGAAGGAAAATGAGAAGTTAAGCTAACTGGTGTTTGTGAAGGTGTGAATATAGGTTCTTGATGATCTTTTTATCCTTCATTCTCTTCATCAAGAAGCAATAGGAAGTCATATATCTCATTGTCATTTATCCTCGAATCTCATGCTCTTTCTTTTCTTTTCATGACAAATTTTGAATGATTCGCAAATGTGACATTACCACTAATTGATTCATTAAGCTCTATGAACTTGTCTTTGTCTCCACAGATGTGGTTGCTAGCTCCATTGTATAGATATCACATGTTCTTTTTGTCTCACATTCTTTTATTATGCACTTGTAGTAGGGTGACTTATTTCTCGTTTTCCAATATAAGATTTGCATTTGGTTGGATTCCATCAATCCTTAGCATAATGACTTGTCTTTTGACAATTACAACATTTAACTCTTGATTTATCAAACCTAGATTTTGGATTGCTAGTATTAGTTGAACCAGTCGACTAGTTCTTTTTATTTTGTCAACATGTTAACCTGTTGAGGCTACCTTGTCCTTTGCTTTGTTCATGTCCTTTACCCCTTTGGGAATATGCATAACCATATTTGTTTTTGAAAAAGTGCATGTGCACCCATATCTTCTTAAATCTCATTGACTTATTTTTTCATAAGCTTATAATTTTTCCATGAGACGTAGTATTGAAATAACTTTCATATTCTATAACTCATCTATTGCAGCTATCATATAATGGAATTTCTTTTACAATGAGCACATAATCTTCTTTCAAAGTCACCATATTGTTTTTTTAGATGTACATCTCACTCACTATCAGATCCTTGATTTCATTCTTGCAAAATTTCTCATGCTTGCTTGAAGGTGTTTGAATTGACTTGTATCTCAAAAGTAACATTATCCAGATATTGGTGGATGCTTTTGAGTGTTTGTTAACCCTTCCTTAATGCTCTTTGCATGACCTCCCTTTGGGATGAAGTCAACATTGCTCTATCTAAATGCTCATCACATCCTTTTGCAATTGTCTCTCATACATCTTGGAAACCTAGCCAAGCCTTTACTCAAATAGATCACATTTAATAGTTTTTTGTTTTCAACCTAGGACATTGAACTGGAAATTTTAAATTGATCATGTTAAATAATCAAACTTAAGTTTTGATACCACTTGTTGAAAGAGAAAGATAGAGTGTGGTAGCTAATTTATAAGAACAAAGATGAAAACAAAGTTAAAGAGCAAGAAGAACAATAATGTTATTTTTTATCAAGTTTTCTCTCAAAAGGTATATCTTTTTAGTTATTCTCTATATCTCTCTATGCCTATATATTATGTTTCTAATTGCAAGCCTATTTACAGGTCTCAAATAGTAGACAATCAAGAAATTGAACTATTTACAGAAAATCCTAAGAAGCTAATATTCTAATTAAACGAAGATTCTAATAAACTAGTCTATCATAAATCCTTATTCATCAAGGATTTACACATTAATTAGAATTCCTCTTTTAACTAAACTTTTATTTAAAGTTGTGGAGTTCTAATATTATTAAAATTCTTACAAATTCTAAATCCTATAAACCTAAATCCTAAATTCAGATTTGGTTTTCTCTTATCGAAAAAAAAAAAAAGATTACATACCCAGTACGTGACGTAGTTCTTCAAGTTGGATCAAGTTAAACTTGTTCTTGTTGTGATTGCATGCCACATTTTGGTCACTTGCCATTGCTTCTGCTGGCTGATGTGGAGGAAGATAGAGTTTATTCTACCCATTCTCACTTTCTTGTATCGGTCCCTCACCATATTATGGTATATACGCAAAATTCAAGAAACGAAACGAAGGAAAATAAAATATAAATATTACCTGCAAATTAAAAAAAAAAACGCAACAAAGAATCGAAATAAATAAATTTACACAGCTATACATTCAGAATTCAAAATGGACCTTGTTAGCCAGGACATGATGGTGTCAAATTTTTTTTTTTTTTTAAATTAAATTTTTTGGGTGTTTTTAAATCATTTTCATGTTCTGATATCAAAAATAATTTTTTTTTTTAAAAAAAATTTTATTTTGATGTATTTCTGAAGAAAAAACATTTTCAAAAACATCTTCAACCACACTCCCAAACAAGCACTTAATCTCCTTTGTGCATATCCTCTCTTCAAAACACCTCTTTTCTTATTTCATCAACTGAGGGCATGTTTGAGAGGGCGGTTGCGATTGCTTTTGAAAGTGCTTTTCATTTAGAAATACATCAAAATGATATTTTTTTTTATTTTTTAAAAATCTTTTTTGACATCAGCACATTAAAATGATTTAAAAACACCAAAAAATTTCATTTAAAATAAAAAAAATTAAATTTTGAGCAAACAGCGGTTATACCGCCCTCCCAAACAGGACCTGAAAAAGGTTCAGGCTTACATTCGACACTTCCCTGTCGAACAAACAAGTGGAGAAAATCTTCCCTTACAAAGATAGTTGAAAAAAGTAGCTGAGAACACTAGCTGTAGCTACTTGGCCTCTGCCGGATATCACAGATCGAATATTGTGTATAAGTGCATCTTCTTGCTTGTTCTTCCTGATCATTTACATGCAGGAATCGTTCACGATATCAATGTCTTACAGATATGCAATATTCTTTGTTCTGCATGCATGCATGCCTATGTCGGCCAGTTTCAGTAGCTTTTTTATGCAGGTGATGATCCTGCACAAGCGTCATAATGGATCGTATCCAATATATGCTGTTCCCCACCCACCCACTTGAGATCTTTTCTATTTTAATTTTTTGTTATATACGAATTGATCTTGAAATATAATTTTTCATTGAGTCACCACTTTAAGTTTTCAGAGATCATTAAGAACCAGAAGCAGTGCTCCCATTGATGCAAGTGTACTTCATAATACTATAATACAAACAAGAGCATGCATTTTGCTTGATTGTCCTCTTGCCCGGATGAGGAGTTTTCTGTTTCTTTACTGTTTGATTAAGATGGTTTATATATGTATATGCTATTTTAAGAATAAAAACAACTTAATTGAGGATGGTAAAATATGTTGGTCAATTTAAAGTCCAATTAGTTTTTATATTACATGGATTAATTAATTGGTGTAAAATCAAGTATAATCCATGGTTTTTTGTTTTACTATGTAGGAGTGCACTAGTGGTTCATCCCCTCATAAATTTTGTTATTGTAGATAGAGCGTGCACAATTTTTTATTTTCTCAATTTGGCTCTTAAGCCTTTTGTTTTGGCGATTTAATCCTAATTAAAAACTTATTAATTTTGATTTCTAATGAAAGGGTGGAATTGCAAAAAGATGAACCCAAATGAAAAAGATGTCAAACATAGATGAGAAACTATTAGTTTCACAAAAGATACACTTTGTTCCACAAACTAAAAAAATAACACAAATTATACAATTACATTCACTCAATATTTTTAATATTTAATTTTGGTATAAGAGTTTATTTTTGTTATTTTTGGTCCCTAGTTAAGAGAGGCTGTTAGATTCCATCAATAGAGAAAGAAACATGTTGTTAACACTGATTTAGAACGCCATAACAAATACATTTGTGTTAAATTATTTTATCTGATGAGAGGAGTTCATATTAAATGTTTTTTTATCTTTAAAATTCATGAAAAGATAGTTTTAGATTGGGGTTGATATTTTATTTTGGGTTGATTTCTGTTTTTAGGGTTTTAAGACCATGGGTAGATTTATCATGACTCCTGAAATATTTTATAGATGTTTTAGGCCAACGATAGATGGGAAATGAGTTTTTGGTTGAATAATACTTAACCCTTGATTTTCCAGCCATTATAATGGCTAAATCTAGACAAAATAGACTACGTGCTTCCATCTGATATTTTAAAAAAGTTGTCCGCTATAGATTTAGTAAAAAGAAATTACAGCACAATCATGTGCGCCCTACCTAAATTGGTAAACAGGTTAAATGTGTTGTCTAATATTGTTTTTTATTCAATGAATTGAATGTGTTTGTCTACTTATATTATAGTTTGAATGAATATAAAAAAACAAAAACAAAATATAGCATGGATCCATCATTGTAGGCAGCTGAAATGTTTGGTCCAATTTATTGCAGATGTTGAGAGATCTGGGTGTTCGAATGAAACTGATGAAAAATAATCCGGCCAAATATGTCGGGCTCAAAGGCTATGGTTTTGCATTTGCAGGCAGTTGACACCATAATCGTGGACAAAAAGAGATATTTGGAAACTAAACTTGAAAAAATGGGGCACGTGTATGATTCATATAGTAAGTTCCAAAGTCTTTTTCCCATTTAAGAGTGAGTCATAAGCATTCTTTGTTACTTAGCGAGGAGTGGTAATACACCTACTATTTAATTGTATGCCTTAGGAGAAATCATGGCAAATGATTACTTTTCCATTAAGAATGTTTTCGTAACCAATAAAACAACCAAAAGACTACGTAATTTGACTAATAAAATGAATTGTTTTGGCCATTAAATCACCTAACCATTAAGCTAAAGTTGAAATATCTATCCATCTAGGCAATTGTTTTGGCCATGATGATAGGACTATCCAATTATGTTAATTAGAAGCTTATTTCTCAATATAGGGGTTGGACTTGGAGCTAACGATCAAATAATTTTTTGACTAGTCCAAAGGTCAAGGTCCAGCCATGTTGATCAATGTTATGTAGTCTAAGGAATAGGGTGAAGCCCAATGATTTTAATAGAATAACTCGATGTCCATTTTGGTTTGTATAGGCCATGGACCAACAATCCTATCTAAGGGTTTTTTTCTCTCTCTCGTCAGGTTGAAAAGACTAACAAATGATATTGTGTGGTGTATTTTTTGAAAGTGACCAGGGAATCGTCATGCCTTATATGTCACTTGTATATATGTTGTAAATCTTCTTCTTGATACGGTGAGAGGTAAGATGGGTAAATGCTGGTGCGAACCTTATGATGATCGCATTCATACAATTCACAACAAGATTAACAATGAAGGTTGGAATGTTGATATAATAAAAACTTGTTGCAAGACAACAACACCATTAGAATAAAAACCACAACCCAATAAATACCAATTTGTGAACGGAAAGTATATAGGAGGTGCCATAAGACTAGTAAATCTTTGATAAGTCAATTTAGTTCATTAGAAAACAAAAGGACACAATAATCTCTCTCACACAATCTCTCTCCAACAATAATATTATCAAGTTTGAATATTTTGTCCTTCAAAAGAGTATTTATACTCTTGAAAGTAAATACCTTAATGGATGTACCGTTATAGGCTCAATTGGTCCACTTATAAAATTGACTCAAAACCTATACTAATATACTTCTAACCGCTTCGGGGTCTGCGGGTAAAGAGAGAAGCTCTGGCTTCTCTCTTCTCCCCCCTAGTTAGCTGTAGCCTCTTCGCTGGAGACACCTTTTCCTCTGGATGGTTGCTGCCTTCCTCTCCTTGTTTGGTCTTGCTAGTTTCTTCTCTTCATCACACCACCAACACCTAAATGTTCAAGAAAGGGTAGAATGACATCTGGTCGGGTAGAGAGAGCAGCTCTAGATTCTTTTTGCCTTTTTTGGTTGGCCATTGCCTTCCCCCTTTCCTTCTATGGGTCTTGTCACCACACATGGATCCAAGGAAGGCCAGATCTGGGGCAGAAGATACCAGTTGAGAGAGACGCATAGGAGAGAGAAGCCCTCGATTGTGTTGAAGGAAGACCACCTTCTTGTGAGTCAGATCTCTCTTCGTTGTGCAACACCAACATCTCTTCCACTCAAATCTTCTGGCCACCCTTCTCCCTTTGGCGGCTGAGCTCCTTCTTCCTTTGGGTTAGATTCCATGGATGTCGTCCCCCCTGTAGCAACACCTTGAAAACCTAGGTATCCTTTTTGTTTTAGGGCCCTCGAGCTGCTTTTGCAACTGAGTTTTCACTAAGAACACAGTTCTGCCACTACTCTACTATTTTGTATTGTTGTTTGATAGCTGAGCTTTATTGGAATAACATATTTTTCCACCATTATTGCTTCTTTCCATTGTGTTTCTTGCAAGAGGATCTCCCTCCCCTCTGTCGATGGTTTGTGGGGTACTAATGTCTGCTCTTAGGCTTCAGGAGCCCTTAGCAAAGTTTATAGGAAAGGCAACTCTCCATTTTTGTTGCTCTTCATTTTGTTTATTGCAGGGAGCTAGTTCCCTTGATCAGCTACCTCATTTTCAAACATGCAAGACTAAATTCTTTTTCTTTGTTCCAAGGACACAAAACTTTGGATTTCAAGACCCGTGAGATATATTTTACATTTTATTTTTAGTTTGTATGATGAATATGTTTGTTCTTCTATGCTTATTTTTCCTATGATTGTTTATTTTAATTGCTAGAGTGAACTCTAAGTTATTATTGTAGACAATTTATTGCTAAGTTTGATACAAAAACCGGAGTTGTGGTATATGAATTTGTGAAGTGATTGAGTTTAATAATTGTGGTGGATCTACATTATTAATCTTAGGGAGAACATTCAATCAAATCAAACATAGATTGCAGACAATTATATTTACTTGATTAATCAACTTATTTAGTTCTTAAGGCTGCCATTAAATTAAATTACTAGTATGGACATTGTGGTTGCTTGATGGTTAGGGTAAGTTATACGGCGAATCTGTTAACTGACCAATGTTAAGAAGATATAAATATTCAGAATATAAATTGATGTTTCATTTCCATGATTAACTCTGATTTTTATAGGTGGATGTTTACTTGCGACCAAGGTTTATTTTCTTGGTAAATTCTAGTTTTCTTTAATTTTCGCATGATAATTTTCGTTTTCCTTTGCTTTAGCCTAGAAAACTTCCAATCACCCTAATTTGCATATCATATAGCATAAAAATCTAACTTGAACCTTTCTTAAGGGATTGACCCTTTGCTTGCTCTATACTATATTATGTGTTGTGTTTTAAGTTAGGGTAATTAATTTGTGTGGCTGCGACATCGCAACATGACTGCCGGTGTCAATCGTGTTGCTAATGAGTAGATGTGATTGCCATAGAGGAAGAGCTGGAGGAGGCTGTCGCCGGTTAAAGATGGTGGTGTCTAGTAGCGCTGGCTTTCCTCTACTACCAAAATGGAAAGAACTATTGACAGGAAATGGTGGCCGACGGGAGGAAGTTGGTTGGCCGGGGCTCAGATATGGCAGGGAGGCTGAGAGGAGAGGAGGAGACAATGAGGTGGGCGGATGTTGTGGGGTGGCTGATGGAACATATGAGAGAAGGGATGGAAAACGAGCTGATGGCTTGGGCTTTTAGTGAGGGGCAGGTGCAACTGTCGGAGGGAGGCAATAGAAAGGAACAAAAATGGATAGAGAGGGGGATGTAACTACTATAGTAAAAAAAGAAGAAAAAGATGAGGGTTTTTTAGGTTTAGGGTTCTTGTGAGGGATAGTATGTGTGAAATCTTTTCCTTTATTTTCTCCCCACCTTTACACATGTGTAGGCACATGTATATGTAGTAAAATATAATTTTTTTTGGTCCCTTGTTTTCTGTCTTTTTCATCCTTGCATCAAGATTTTTTGGGGTTTTGATTTGTTTGTATTCTTTGTTTTTTTTCGAAGCAGCAAAATATCAATGTCGAATCAAAGTGAAAAATCTAAGATTTTAAAAATGATGCGTTAAAAGCTTCATGGATTGAACAAACATTAACATTAAAAAAACTTTTGAGACAATGCTTAAAAATACTGAAAAGGATGTAACTACATCAAAACATCTTTTCCCGGTTTTTTTTTTTTTTTTGGTTTTCTCCAAAAATACTTTAACAGGGGGTCAAAATTGGGTAACAACAAAGGTTGATAGGCTAGTGGAGGAGGTAAAGGAGGGGAATGAGAGAAGGGGAAAAAGTTGGCGGTTGGAAAAGAGAAAGAGATAGGGTTTTTTAGTTTTTTTCTTATTAGGGTGAGGTTGTTATTGTTTTTTCCCTAAAATTTCTTGGATTTGTAACCCTTCAATTTTACATATATGGACACATGTACATATAATAAAATATATTTTTCTTTGGTCCTATGTTTTTCTTCCTCTTTGATTTTGGTCCTTTGTTTTTCTTCCTTTTTAATTTTGGTCCTTGCATCCAAATATTTTTTTCTTTTTGATTATTTTGGTATCTCTTGCTCTCTTCAAAACAGAAAAATATCAACATTAAATTAAAGAGAAAAATAATTTTCTCTTAGAAATAATGCGTTAAAAGCTGAACGCGTTGAAAGATATTAAAATTCAAAACCTTTTGAGATGACGCTGTAAAATAATGAAAATAATTTAAATACATCATAAACATATTTTTTTGTGTTTTTATCCAAAAAGTACTTCAAGAAAGGGGTCACAATTTGCGTTAGGGTTGTTGCTAGTTTAGAGATGCATAGAAACTACAATTGTTAGTGAAAGAGGTTGTGCTGAGAGTTTGGCCGGCTGTGGGGAAGATGGGGATGGTTTAATGGGAAGGGGTAATGGGTATCAATTTTAAAAATAGGTTTAAAGGGTTAGAAAGGATGCTCGACTGTCCAGTGGTTTGTAAAGTGAGGAGGAAAGGTGGGGGCGACTAGTGTGGGGGAAAACTATAGGTTTGTGGGTGTGTTTTAGTTGTCGTGAGTGAGGGGTGCTCTTTTTTTTTTTTTTTTAGATTTAGGTTTCGTTTTCTTTGTATGTGTTGGAGAGAGTGTAAAATAATTTTGGTCCCCTTAAAATTTTGTTCTCAAAATATCTCCCCCTCCCTATTCTTCTATATGTGTGGACACTTATTTATAGGTAACCATACTTGTTTTGGGTCCGTTGTCTCTTTATCTAAATAATTTGTTTTGCTATATGATTTTATATTTTTCTTGAAATAGAGTAACATATTAAGAGTCAAACACGTTGACAAAACATTGAAAATTTGAATCCGTTTAAGATATGCTGAAAATATTAAAACAACACAAATATTTCAAAAATATTCTTTTTAATTTTTCTATTTTTTGATTTTTTTTCATAATTATGTTTTTTTGGGTTATTTTATACATCGTATTGTCAATGAGAGTAAACAGTGTGGTTAGGATTCTTTTGGATAGTTTTGCATATCAAAATTCAATCTCAATTTTCTTTTTTTAATGGAAAAATACATGAACATGATATTAGTAGAAGTTTTCTTTCTTCATATAGTTTTCCTCAAATTCAAACGTGATATGATCACATGAATAACAAACTCACCCACTCCACATCTTATATGTTAACACTTGAATGGTTTTGTCAATTTCCACTTCCGATGATTAAGTCCACTTGTTCAGAAATTTTTTTTTTTGAAGATTTTTTATCACAAATTTGAAGATTTAGTTCGCTAATTAACTTTCTAGATTGAGTTAAAGATGCCAATATAAAATGTAACAACAAGTTTAGTTACTTAATCAATCAATTTCATTAAGAATCCATTTGGCATGATTCATGAAAATTAACTTTTAATTTTAAGTTATGATTTAGGAGTTTTTTTTCCAGACATAACTTACGACGAAAATAGGTTAAATTAAACTTTTGATTAAAGTATAGTTTTGATTGAAGTTAAAATTTATTTCTAACCAATCATGTTTAGTATGTTTTTAATCAAAATTTAAACACATACTTGAATCCAAATTCAAAGTTCATGGCAAACACAGCGTAATTAATTCTCCATGTATTGTTTATTTCCTCAAATGCATGATTATAATAAAAAAAATTATCTCATCTAAAAATTTAAACTGTTAAATGAAATTTCTAAATATAATTTATATTATTTTCTAAAATATAATTTATATTATTTTCCAGCAATTAAAACTTGTGTAAAATGTGCAGCATGCCAAATCCCGTGAATGTTCACATCATGCATAACGACAAGAAAACATGGAATATATAGTGAATCCATTCAGGCACAAAGATGCCAATATATCACACTATCTAGCTTGCAAGGGAATTTTATGACACGATCGACTCAAGGATCAACTTGAACTTCAATTTAGCGAATCATTTTTTAGCAAAGATGAGTGATCTTATCAAGTGCTGTGAATTCCATTCCATTCATATCTTGTACTTGTATCTCGAAAAAGATTATAGAGAATTCTTGAAGAAGGTTTTAAGGATTTTCAGTAGATTTAAAAAAAGAAAGATATGCATGTCCTGTTTTTGATCTAAAAAATGAAGAGGGATCGATCGATAGGAGATGTCTGCAGGCTTCTTTCAGTACAATATCTGAAGTTTCTATGTGATGCGAGGAATTGACCTCGATAGCATTTCAGCTTTAGGCTCTACCTGTAGATATTCATCCATCAATCTAAATAAAATATATTCCCTTACACTGAAACTCTTGATCATATATTCTCATTTGTTCGTTTTAGTAGTTACGAAAATCATTTATGGATTGAATTCTACTCTTATATTAATTGACATTTATGGATTCTGACGAATCAAAAAAATAAAATAAAACATGATATTTTTACTCTGACATCAGAAGCAATATATTTCATGAGGCAAGTGTCAAATTTGTGGAGAGTTATAATAAATAAAAAGCCACGACCTTTCGGCATGCTTTCTACGTATCCAGAAGTTAGGTTCGACGCATGTAGGATCCATGTGGAACACAATATTGAAAAAGGGAAGATGATCTTCATGAACCAGAATATTCACCAGAAAATCACGTATTCATTAAGTTTAATTTCATTCGTCAAAAAATGTACTGATAAAGTGAGAGTGTCAGAAACCGGGCCCTTCGTTTCATCATTAGCCGGATTATATTCCTGCTCATCTAGACGGCAGGACGTGGCCACAACTTATACCAGTAATATCTGCATGCAATATAATTTCAAAATTCTCAGATGATAAAGAAGAAAGGACATGTGTCAAAAATATGATGCTAATTCTCAGGAATATAACCATAATAAATTTGCTTTCGCTAAAGAATCCTAGTTCTGTAATCGGCACACTATTTGTTGCATGCTTAAATCTAACGTCTAGTAAACAAAGATACCATAAAGAGCTAGCCTGTTAATTATTTGTAAGAGTAGATGATGTGTTCCGGTAGTGGATCTTCAAGAAACCATCTCCTTCTTGTACGGCCCTTGCGTGGTTTTTGTGATTTCCGTGCTGATTAGAGGAGAGATCGCTTTTTGACAAGCATCTTGTCTTTCCAAATTACTGCTTTTCGTTGCCCATCTGTCAGCTTTCGGTTTTCCTTGCATTGAACTTGTGCGAATCTTAAATATGCATGGAAAAGGAAAAGGACCGCCACTTCGATAACTCAAGTTTCTTCTCCGCCTCAGCATATGTTCATATTTAAAATAATTCAAAGGTATTGGCCTTAATTATGCCTTCTCCAGAATGAAATAACAAAATGCCAAGAAATGGTTTCCAAATTTTGAAGATTACACTAAAATATTTGTAACGGATGACCACGTGTTTGAAACATCAGGTTCAACAAACTGTTACATAACCAGGAAACTGAAGGTTGTCTGTAACTTTTCGTTAAACCTAATGTTCAAAACATCGACTATAACCGGTTTTGGCACAAGCCTTGTGCCAAAAGGGTCATACAGACTAGTAATTAAGAGGGGATACTGGCTTATATGAAAAGTTATGCGTACAGTTAAAGTGACTTGGGAATCTCTAAGTTTCATCGTCACATTTTGCATGTTAATTAATGTTCATGATGGAAATGTCTTATTCGACAGGTTAACATCGAGTAATCATCGAGAGTACATCGGGAATCAAATTGATTACAAATCTTAACACTTTATTCCCTTTCAGCTGATATTCCATTTGGATAGTATAAATACACCATCCAAGAATGTCAAGTTCCTCAGAGCAAACCCTGTAATTTCTCAAGACATAACATTCCCTTTGCCGGCCAACTTTACTTCCAGTAATTCTTCGTCGACATGGATATTGTGAGAAGGTTGGTTGCGGACAGGCCAGTGGTGATTTTTAGCAGGAGCACTTGCTGCATGAGCCACTCCATTAAAACCCTTATATCCAGCTTTGGGGCAAATCCTACAGTTTATGAGCTGGATAAAATTCCAAACGGGAAGCAAATTGAAAAGGCATTAGTGCAGCAGCTAGGATGTCAGCCAAGTGTACCAGCTGTTTTCATAGCCCAAGAGTTTGTAGGTGGTGATAAGCAAGTCATGAGCTTACAAGTCAGGAATGAGCTTGGCCCTTTGCTCATGAAGGCAGGAGCTATATGGATTTGAAGTAGTATTTAATTCGGCACTGCACTTCGGTGGTGCTGAACAAGCATGAATAAGTGGTCTTTTCTTCCCTTTTTTTTTTGTCCACTTTTCATACGGTAAATGTTGGTCATCGGACAAGGCTTTAGATATTTTGTTGAGCGTCTTGAAAGCCTGATCCTTTTCGGCGGTCAGGATTAACTTATCTCTGGCTAGTCTGTACTAAATAAAGGAGACTTATAGCATAATTACAGCATTTGCAATATTGGTATTACATGTGTTTAATTTGCAGGAAATAAATCAATTGAAAATCAACCCAACTCCTAAAATAATCACAACGAACAAAGTTTTTGCTCATGATAGTTGAGGACTTGTTTAAAATATATGTTTTATAATCAACAAGAACGTTCGACAATATATATATATATATATTAGCCGATGCCCCCGCGCCCCGTCGCGGGCAACACCATATTTTTTTCAACGAAAAAAATTAATTATATGAGTTTTTTTTATTATAATATAAATTTAGATAAAATAATAAATCTGTTCGGAATTCCTTTTAAGATCAAAAAGCAAAACATTTTTACAAAAAAATAAATAAAAAATAATCACTAAAATTATCGTTATTATGGTGCAAACAATAAAATTATAAAATCATCTGATCCGAAAAATAGATAAAAATAACAGAAAACACAAAAAAAACAAAGGGAAAAAAGGAGCAATATTAATTTGAAAATGATCACCAACATAAATTAAAATTTATTTTTTTGAAAGAAATCAAAAACTATATTGAAAGAAACAGTAATAAAAACGAAATCCAAAGTCCATGGACCAAAAAAAAATATTTAGCAAACATTAAGGACCGACATGTAGTTATGGGTGACAGGAGAGAGAAAATGGACAAAAAGCTTAAAACCATCCACTTGAGCTTCCCCGGACACATGCCACACTAGGAGGAAAAGTAAATATTGGCGCACCTGCCGTGTGAAGAGCACGTGTGCCGGAAACACTGCAGACGAGTCCATACAATGTGCATACAGTGTAAGCGAGAAATAATATTAAAATAATGCAAAATTACCTATACATCCCTAGACCTACCGATAACTACAAAAAAAACACCGTGGAACATTCAGAAATACCCTTGGATCCAACGCTTGTTTTTTGTCGTTTTCGGGGGTTAATATTGAAGTTTTACTGTGCATAAATACGGAAATACCATCCACGTTCCCTCAAAATTGCTAAATTACCCCCAGTCTGGTTTACTTTCTTTTGTCGTTTTCGTGGGCTATTTTTGTAGTTTTATTGGGCAAAAAATGCCCCATGAAAAATTAGAAAATACCCCCGGTCCCGGGGGTTGAAAATTTTCGGCTCTGAGGCAAAATGGTAATTTTATTGTCGCAATAAAAGTAATCTGAGTATGTGTGAACAGTAAAAAAACGCACAATAAAACACCGATGACTTTTATATTTTAGTCAATTATTTTGATACTTGAAAAAATCTTTATACACATCAAATCAATAAAATTTGAAATGAACGCATCAAAAATTGAACGTTTTGATTTTTTTTTAAATAAAACCTTTTGAGTTAATGCTCAAAATACAATACTGAAAATAAAGTAAATACATCAATAATATATATATATATATATATATATATATATATATATATATATATATATATATATATATCTTGAAAATACTTAAAAATAGATGGTCAAAAATTAGGTTAAGACATATTATAAACTTGGATTCATCAAAATTAATATAGCATAAAAATAATTGTTATCATAATTTTTTAAAATTTATTTCAGGGTCAACTTAAGGTCAAGGATGAGTCATGAATTGAAAAGGTTAACTCAGGTTGACTGGATTAATATAAAGATAAAAACTATTATTATTGTAGTTTAAAAACACAACTTGGGGTTGATTACGACAAAACCTAAGTCACGAATTGTGAGTGATAACTCAAGTTAATCCATGCTAATACATGAATAAAAAGAGTTATTATTGTAATTTTAAAATTAAAATCCTATTTGGCATTGCGTTTCAAAAATGTTTTTGAAAAAAAATATGAATATTTTTTATTTTTATTTTAAATTATTTTTTGTTGATTTTTCTATATCATTTTCATATGCTAATGTCAAAATTAATTTTTTAAAAATTGAAAAGGAAAATTATTTTGACACATTTATGAACAAAAATATTTTTTAAAAGCAACCTTAACCACACATCAGATGTGTTTGGAACTGTGTTTGAAAAACACTTTTGAAATATTTTTATTTTTATTTTTTACTTTACATTATTATTTTTTAGTATTTTAAAATATTTTTCATGCTCTAATATAAAAAATAATTTTATTTTAAAAAAATTAATCATTTTAATATATTTCTGAATAAAAATTATTTTTAAAACAACTTCAATTATATTTATAAACAATTATTTTACATAAATGTGAAAACCAATACAGAGTAAAATCCAAGTATTCAAATTGATAGACCTTAGTTTTTTTAACAATAATTAAAACGATTTGACAATTTTTTATACTAAAAAAATCAAGGGGTCTTTCTATCAATATCTTTAAATAAATAAAATCAAATCAATCATTTCTCCATTTGATTTTTAAATTCAAAATCGTCCATTGCCTCAATTACCCATCAAATCAGTTCTTCTGTTTATCTCTCGGTGATTTAATGGATCAACTTATTATTTAATCAAAAATCAATTTATTTATTTTTTAAAATTCAAATCAACGCTTTTTTTATTAATCCAAATCTACCCTTCTTCACGCTGAGTAAAGACCAGATCAAGCTGAATAAATATGCGTCTTTCGTTGTACAGTTGTAGCCTTTTAAAAAGTGTTTCATCATCTTCTACTTCTTCTCTGCAGCTACGTACCACGTTCACCCTCCTCTTCTGGTTTTCTTCACTCTCTCTTCTCTCACTCTAAGCTCAAGCTTCTGGTTCCTTTTCTATTTTTTGCTTTTTGTTGGCATGAATCGTAACCTACAATAGGAAAAAAAAACCTCAACCCATGCTTCTCTGCCCCTTAAACAAAGCAACCTAAAACCCACAACACGCAGAAAGAAAAAGAAAAGCGAAAAAACAACAAAGCCCCTACCCAAGAACACACATGACCGAACTCATTAAGGACACAATCGTCAGTGTACTGTCACAATCCACAGTAAAATAACTCAGAAGCTACAGTAGAGGAGAGGATTGAACAGTAAAATAGCCACATATTTTATATTTTAGTTAATATATATATATATATATATATATATATATATATACATATTTTATATTTTAGTTAATATATATATATATATATATATATATATATATATATGACAACTTGGAAAACACAACAAACCCTTGGATAATCTCCTAACCACGAAACAACTAGACGTGGGAAATTTGTCTTAATTGATATGTTCAAGATTAAAATTAAAGATCAAATTAAAAGAGAGGTTTACTCATTTTTTAGGTTAAAAAATATTGTTGGATTTATTTTTTTAACATAATGAATGAGAAATTGATCTCAAGGGACTCTTTGATAACATGTTTTTTGTGAAACCTTTAAAATTCTATATTATATATAAAAGAAAAAAAGATTTTCTTGTTGTGTATACAAGGAGAAAATAAAGTGTTGTAATTGCACTCACAAAATAATCAAACTCTTTTAAAGGAGATGACATTAAACAAAGTGAGATTTAGTTCGACTCGTTCGTAGGCTTGGGTTAAAATTTATTGTAAGAAATAAAAAGAAATTTAGTTTTTGTCAACCTATTTTCTAGGTATGGGTTTGGGTTTATAATTCTTTCACCCACAATGATTGTTATTTTGTTAGACCCACAATGAATTATTTTAAAATACCATTAGTTAATCTTCTTTTTCACACACCTAAATAGGTTTTTTTAATGCTAAATAACTCATGTTTGAATCCAAAATAGTCAAGTTTAGTACTACATTTTTGGGGACCAAAATTATTTTACACCCCCCATACACAAAGAAAACTCAACTTAAAAATACAAGACCCCCCCCCCCCCCCCCCCCCCCCAACCCCAACCCCAAGAACAATAATTCGAGTTTAAATTATTGTAAAATTTTGAATTTTTTGAGTGTTGTAATCATCTAATTGTGGTGTGAGTAAAATATAGAAAAAAATATGTATGTGTGTTGCCTTTTCCTTTATTTAGTTATTTATTTTTATTTCATTTCAAATACATGATATTTTTTTAAAAAAAGACAAAAATTCTTAATTAACACAGAACCAATGTTTTATTGCATACATAAAACTCTCTCAAAGATACAAAAAATCATATTCTTTAGTACTTCCATATGAAAACTTAAAATATGTATTTCCATGCATTTTGAGATTTAACAACCAGGTTATTGAATTCATGAAGAATTTGGCCAATATTTCAATAATTTATAATTTTAATTCAGGTAAAAATCGTGATATAAGTATTGGACCTAAAAGTACATTGATACTTAAATTACCAGAACTTACCAATAACATTTCTATAATAACTATTCTTTGTTTTCACCAAATTTTTAACGGGAAAGGATTTGTATCATGACGCACGAGTCGTGGAAAATCCATGTCTTCCATGATAAATGAACCCTATTAGGGCATTTACATGGTTTTTTTCTTAAAAAAAAATTTGGGCACTCAAGCCAGTAATATTATTCAAAAGGCCAAATTTATTAACATGATTAAATCATACCCATCAAAGTCTTTAAACCATATCACATTTTACAATGCAACTTACCTAACATAAGGCTCATTAGGGGTACCAATATCTTTTCTAGATATAATCAATCATTTATCATTGATAAAATTAATACAACTGAGTTTTTCTAGCAACTCTACACCAGGCAACAATGCGGAGATTCTATTGATCCCCTGACACCATGCATCCACGTGTGACAAATTTTAGACTTAAACTCTGATTTTTGTTCTTTTCAAAACAGAAAAATATTAACGTCAAATTAAAAGAGAAGAATATTTTTTTCTTCAAAATATTGCGTTAGAAGCTCAATGCGTTGAAAGATATTAAAATTCAAAACCTTTTGAGACGATGCTGAATAATACTAAAAATGATATAATACATTAAAAGCATATATTTTTTTTATCCAAAAAATACTTCAAGAAAGAAGTCACAAATTGGGCAAGAATAAGGGTTGTAGTTGTTCTCACGTTGAAAGGTTGTTGTTGAAAGGGTTTGTTTGATGGAAATGGTTAAGGTTGTTGCTAGTTAAGAGATATGGTAGATACTACGAGGGAGAGAAAAATATTTGGTGACATCAATTGTTAGTGAACGAGGGAAAAGAGGTTGTGTTGAGAGTTTGGTCGGCTATGGGGAAGATGGGGATGGTTTAATGGGAAGGTATAATGTTGGTAATGTGTATCAATTTTAAAGGTAGGTATGAAGGGTTGGAAAGCATGCTCATCTATCCAATGGTTGTAAAGGGAGGGGGAAAGGTAGGGGCGACTAGTGTGGGGGGGAAACTATAGGTTTGTAGATGCTTTTTAGTTGTGGTGAGTGAAGGGTGCTCTTATTTTTTTAGAGTTAGGTTTAGTTTTCTTTGTTTATGTAAGAGAGTTAGAGTTTAAGGGAGAAGGAGAGTGTGAAAAATATTATGGGGGGCAACTATTATATGTGTTAGCAGTATCCTAATGTAACACATATATAGATGTAAGGTTGTACATGATAGTAACCATGTGGTATGCCACACATGATTAGAAACCTATATAAGATAAATACAAAACTAAAAATTCCATAATATGCACCCTCAAGCTGAAGGAGGAGAATCCACATGAAGCTTGGAATGAAAACAAGTGAAGGACACATGAGGAAGAGGTTTGGTAAGAACATTAACAAGTTGATCCTTAGAGGAGATGATGCGGACCACAATTTCCGTTTTAGCAACGCGGTCACGAAAAAAGTGATAATCAACTTCAACATGTTTAGTGCGAGCATGAAAGATAGGGTTGGCGTACAAGTAGGTAGCACCTAAATTATCATACCAAAGTATAGTAATAGGATCAGAAGAAAAATGAAGATGGACAACAAGGATCGAATCCATAAGATCTTAGTAGTACCATCCGAAAGAGCTTTATATTCTGCTTCAGTCGAAAAACAAGCCATTGTGCAGTACTTGTCACACTTCCAAGAAATATGTGTGTTTCCGAGATACACCAAGTAACTACCAGTTGATTTTTGTTATCAAGAATGTCACCCAATCCGTGTAAGGAAAGAGAGGACCCTCGAGTGATGTGTAGATCACAAGATATTTGTAAATACTTTTGCAGCTAAGTGAAGAAAACAGAGAAGCAGGAATTGAAGAACTTTGATCTCTACAGTGACTGTTAGTTACTGTAGATAAAACACCAGAAATTGAATTTGAACAGTGGACGTTTTATTGCTTGAAATTGGATAATTGATCAAGATAATTGCTTGATTTTACAGCAATCAATTACACTGATTTATAGAAGGGAAATAACAAGAATTACTAAAAATAAGCAACACTACTACCACGTTTGGCTTACATTTCGGCACTACTAACAAATCACCTAAGGACTTGTTCAATCCTTTATTCCAGCAGAACAAAAAACACATGTAAAATTGAAATGGTCTTCAAGCAACACGTCAGCACCTTAAGGCAACAAATTTCAACACTCCTCCTTGCATTAAGGGCTGTAAACCCCAATCATCCTGGTGAGAAACTCAAACCGATTTGCAGGGAGTGCTTTGGTAAACAAGTCTGCCAATTGATCTTCGGTTCTACAATAAATCAATTTAACATCACCATTTTTCTGCACATCATGAACGAAGTATAGCTTGATGTTGAAATGCTTGGTTTTCCCGTGGAACACTGGATTGTGAGAAATTGCTATGGCAGCTTGATTGTCAACTGAAATTTCAGTTGCTTCTTGCTCCTCCATCTGTAAATCACATAGCAATTTTTTAATCCATAGTGCTTGATTGACTGCTGCAGTAGCAGCTATGAACTCTGCCTCTGCAGTTGATTGAGCAACAATACTTTGCTTCTTAGAGGACCATGAAAACACAGCCGATCCCAAATTGAAACAAAATCCCGAAGTACTTTTCATGTCATCAACAAATCCACCCCAATCACTGTCAGAGAAACCATGCAACTTCAGCTTTTGACACTGTGTAAATTTGACCCCAAAATTGCATGTTCCTTTTATCTTAAAACTCTTTTGGCTGCCCTCATGTGCAGCTCGCTTGGACAGTGCATGAATCGAGCAAGAAGATTGGTTGCATATAATATGTCAGGTCTGGTTGCTGTTAAATACAGCAACCAACCAATTAAGCTTCTGAACCTCTCTTCATCTACCTTGGCAGTACCATCATCCTTGCTGAACTTGTCCTTCTGATTCATTGGAGTTGCAGTTGGCTTGCAATTTTCCATTTGAAATTTCTTCAAAATCTCCTTTGCATATTTTTCTTGTCCAATGAAAATTTCTCCTCTGCCTTGCTTGATCTCTATGCCGAGAAAGAAACTCATTAGCCCAAGATCACTCATCTCGAAAGCTTGCATCATATCTTGCTTGAACCTTTCGATTTGCTGCAAATTACTCCCAGTCACAAGAAGGTCATCAACATACAGTGACACAATTAGAACATCACCTTCAATTTTGTTCACATAGAGAGTTGATTCAGAGGGGCTTCTTTGGAAACGAAAACCTGTCAAGTAGTCATCAATTCTTCCATACCAGGCCCTTGGTGCCTGTTTTAATCCATAGAGTGCCTTCTTCAACAAATACACCTTGTCAGCTTTGCTTTGAACAACAAATCTAGCAGGTTGTTCGACGTAAATTTCTTCTTGAAGAACACCATTCAAGAAGGCAGCTTTGACGTCCAACTGGAACACCTTCCAGTTTTTGTGAGCTGCAACAGCAAGTAGCAATCGGATAGTGTCCATCCTTGCTACTGGGGCAAATGTGTCTGAATAATCAACCCCATACACTTGAGCATATCCCTTGACAACAAGCCTGGCTTTGAATTTGTTGATTGAACTGTCAGCGTTCAATTTGGTTTGGAAAATCCATTTTACGCCAATGATGTTTTTGTCACCAGGTCTGTCAACAAGTTCCCACGTCTTGTTCTTCTCGATCATGAAGATTTCTTCTTCCATTGCCTTCTGCCATGATGGATTTTGTTGGGCTTCTTCATAGCTGTCAGGTTCGCACATAGCAACATTGCTCCTTTGATAAATTTCTTCAATTGATCGAGTACCCCTGACTGGTTCATCATCAATTGATTCAGAGTCAATCAATTCATCTTGCAAGGGCTGAATTTGATTATTAATCAGCATGCTCTCCTGTGAATCAACCCACTCCCACTGCGCATCTTCATGAAATGTGAAATCCCTTGTAATAGCTATTTTCTGATTTTGAGGATGATAAACCTTGTAGGCTTTAGAAATTGTGCTATATCCAACAAAAATTCCTTTGATGGCTTTCTTGTCAAGCTTGTCCCTCTTAATTTGTGGAACATGTACAAAACATACACAACCAAAAATTTTGAGGAAACGCAAGGCTTATAATTATACCACATCTCAAAGGGTGTCATTTCTGCCAACACTGATGTTGGAAGTCGATTTTGGATGAACACTGCTGTGTTGGCAGCTTCTGCCCACAACATTTTGGATAGATTCTTCTCATGCATCATGCTTCTCACCATCTCCATGACATATCGATTATGCCTCTCACTTACCCCATTCTGTTCTGGAGTATAGGGGGCTGTTAGCTGGTGTTCAATACCAGCATCTTCACAGTAGAGGTTGAATTCGGCTGAGGTATACTCTTTGCCATTGTCAGACCGTATGGCTTGAATGCTGCTGCCACTTTGGTTCTCCATGTTTTTCTTGAATTTCCAGAAGATGCCAGCCACCTCTGACTTGAACTTCATGAAATATATCCAACACATACGGGAGTAATCATCAATAAATAGCAGGTAGTATCTGCTGCCATTTAAAGATGGTGTGCTAAAGGGACCAGCTACATCCGTATGGATTAACTGGAGCTTGTGTGTTGCTCGCCAAGTTGATCGTGAAAATGATATTCTATTTTGCTTCCCAAATTGACAAGCATTACAATTCAATTGGAGATCAGTGAATGATGGTATACCTCTGACAGCTTCATGAACCTTCATGGTGAGCATTCTCTTTTGATGACAATGTGCCAGCCGTTTGTTCCATAGTTCTGTGTCACTTAGAGTGACTGGAAATGCCGTATGCTCTCCTTCGAATGGAACAAATGAGAAGCTTTTGCCTCTCATTTTGGCTTGAAGTATTTTGTGCCCAGCAGCATCAAAAATACAGCAAGTGTGATTCTCAAAAATCACCTTCATTCCTTTCTCAATCAATTGCCCCACACTCAGCAAATTTTGATCAATATCAGGTACATAAAGAACATCAGCTATTGTTTTTGTACCTGAGTTTGTTGTAATGGCAATTGTTCCCTTTCCCTTAGCTTCAATGCATTCACCATTTCCAATTCTGACTTTTGCAACATCTGTTGGCTGCAGATTTTTGAAGAGACTTTTATCAAAAGTCATGTGGTTTGTACAACCACTGTCGATTAGCCAATGATCTGAGGTAGTTTGTACTGAGAAGCATGTTGCGACAAACATTTGGTCTTCATCATCCTGATTTGCAACTTGAGCATCCTCTTCTTGTTTCTGCATTTTGACTCTGCAGATGATTGCCTCGTGCCCAAGCTGGTTGCATTTGCTGCACCTTGCATCAGGCCTCTTCCAGCACTTGAATGGTGGATGGCCCATCTTGTTGCAATGTTGACATGGTGGAAAATTTCTTTTAATGAATTTCCCTTTGTCGTGACCTTGACTGGTGCCGTGACCTTGACTGGTGGGTTTGGCTGCAACTTGGTGTTTTCTGCCAAATTTCCTTCTTTCAGAATCTGGAAATTTGGCTTGCAAGGCACCTTCAATGACATGATCTTGCCTTATAAGCCTTCTTTGTTCTTGGGCTTGTAAGGCATTCAAAAGTTCTGTCAAGGTAATGCTTGGCAGATCTTTTGTGTTCTCCAGAGTGGTGATTGAAGCTTCATATTTTTCTGGTACTGTGACCAGAATTTTCTCAACTATTCTTGAGTCCAAGAATGAAGTTCCCAACAATTTTACCTTGTTTGCAATTCCCAGCAACCTGTCTGAGTACTCCTTGATAGTCTCAGAATCCTTCATCCTCTGCAGCTCAAATTCGCGTATTAAATTGAGACTTTGCATCCCACGAATTTTCTCATCTCCTGCATACTCTTCCTTCAAATATTCCCAGACATCCTTAGCTGACTTCAAGGACATGATCCTGGTGAAGATCGTTGTTGAAACAGCAGCAAATAGCGTGGCTTTTGCTTTTGATTTCTTGGTCTTTCTCTCCTTATGACTCTTGATTTGAGTCATGGTTGGATTATTTGGCAGTGGTAGGATCTCGTAATCCTCTTCAACAGCTTCCCATAAATCCATAGCTTCTAAATATGTTTCCATTCGTACTGCCCAAAGTTGGTAATTTTCTCCATTGAAGATTGGAGTTGAGATATGAGAGAAGTTGGTTTCGGAATCCATCACAGACCCTTCAAGAAAATTGCTCTGATACCAATTGAAAATACTTTTGCAGCTAAGTGAAGAAAACAGAGAAGCAGGAATTGAAGAACTTTGATCTCTATAGTGACTGTTAGTTACTGTAGATAAAACACCAGAAATTGAATTTGAACAGTGGACGTTTTATTGCTTGAAATTGGATAATTGATCAAGATAATTGCTTGATTTTACAGCAATCAATTACACTGATTTATAGAAGGGAAATAACAAGAATTACTAAAAATAAGCAACACTACTACCACGTTTGGCTTACATTTCGGCACTACTAACAAATCACCTAAGGACTTGTTCAATCCTTTATTCCAGCAGAACAAAAAACACATGTAAAATTGAAATGGTCTTCAAGCAACACGTCAGCACCTTAAGGCAACAAATTTCAACACTCCTCCTTGCATTAAGGGCTGTAAACCCCAATCATCCTGGTGAGAAACTCAAACCGATTTGCAGGGAGTGCTTTGGTAAACAAGTCTGCCAATTGATCTTCGGTTCTACAATAAATCAATTTAACATCACCATTTTTCTGCACATCATGAACGAAGTATAGCTTGATGTTGAAATGCTTGGTTTTCCCGTGGAACACTGGATTGTGAGAAATTGCTATGGCAGCTTGATTGTCAACTGAAATTTCAGTTGCTTCTTGCTCCTCCATCTGTAAATCACATAGCAATTTTTTAATCCATAGTGCTTGATTGACTGCTGCAGTAGCAGCTATGAACTCTGCCTCTGCAGTTGATTGAGCAACAATACTTTGCTTCTTAGAGGACCATGAAAACACAGCCGATCCCAAATTGAAACAAAATCCCGAAGTACTTTTCATGTCATCAACAAATCCACCCCAATCACTGTCAGAGAAACCATGCAACTTCAGCTTTTGACACTGTGTAAATTTGACCCCAAAATTGCATGTTCCTTTTATCTTAAAACTCTTTTGGCTGCCCTCATGTGCAGCTCGCTTGGACAGTGCATGAATCGAGCAAGAAGATTGGTTGCATATAATATGTCAGGTCTGGTTGCTGTTAAATACAGCAACCAACCAATTAAGCTTCTGAACCTCTCTTCATCTACCTTGGCAGTACCATCATCCTTGCTGAACTTGTCCTTCTGATTCATTGGAGTTGCAGTTGGCTTGCAATTTTCCATTTGAAATTTCTTCAAAATCTCCTTTGCATATTTTTCTTGTCCAATGAAAATTTCTCCTCTGCCTTGCTTGATCTCTATGCCGAGAAAGAAACTCATTAGCCCAAGATCACTCATCTCGAAAGCTTGCATCATATCTTGCTTGAACCTTTCGATTTGCTGCAAATTACTCCCAGTCACAAGAAGGTCATCAACATACAGTGACACAATTAGAACATCACCTTCAATTTTGTTCACATAGAGAGTTGATTCAGAGGGGCTTCTTTGGAAACGAAAACCTGTCAAGTAGTCATCAATTCTTCCATACCAGGCCCTTGGTGCCTGTTTTAATCCATAGAGTGCCTTCTTCAACAAATACACCTTGTCAGCTTTGCTTTGAACAACAAATCTAGCAGGTTGTTCGACGTAAATTTCTTCTTGAAGAACACCATTCAAGAAGGCAGCTTTGACGTCCAACTGGAACACCTTCCAGTTTTTGTGAGCTGCAACAGCAAGTAGCAATCGGATAGTGTCCATCCTTGCTACTGGGGCAAATGTGTCTGAATAATCAACCCCATACACTTGAGCATATCCCTTGACAACAAGCCTGGCTTTGAATTTGTTGATTGAACTGTCAGCGTTCAATTTGGTTTGGAAAATCCATTTTACGCCAATGATGTTTTTGTCACCAGGTCTGTCAACAAGTTCCCACGTCTTGTTCTTCTCGATCATGAAGATTTCTTCTTCCATTGCCTTCTGCCATGATGGATTTTGTTGGGCTTCTTCATAGCTGTCAGGTTCGCACATAGCAACATTGCTCCTTTGATAAATTTCTTCAATTGATCGAGTACCCCTGACTGGTTCATCATCAATTGATTCAGAGTCAATCAATTCATCTTGCAAGGGCTGAATTTGATTATTAATCAGCATGCTCTCCTGTGAATCAACCCACTCCCACTGCGCATCTTCATGAAATGTGAAATCCCTTGTAATAGCTATTTTCTGATTTTGAGGATGATAAACCTTGTAGGCTTTAGAAATTGTGCTATATCCAACAAAAATTCCTTTGATGGCTTTCTTGTCAAGCTTGTCCCTCTTAATTTGTGGAACATGTACAAAACATACACAACCAAAAATTTTGAGGAAACGCAAGGCTTATAATTATACCACATCTCAAAGGGTGTCATTTCTGCCAACACTGATGTTGGAAGTCGATTTTGGATGAACACTGCTGTGTTGGCAGCTTCTGCCCACAACATTTTGGATAGATTCTTCTCATGCATCATGCTTCTCACCATCTCCATGACATATCGATTATGCCTCTCACTTACCCCATTCTGTTCTGGAGTATAGGGGGCTGTTAGCTGGTGTTCAATACCAGCATCTTCACAGTAGAGGTTGAATTCGGCTGAGGTATACTCTTTGCCATTGTCAGACCGTATGGCTTGAATGCTGCTGCCACTTTGGTTCTCCATGTTTTTCTTGAATTTCCAGAAGATGCCAGCCACCTCTGACTTGAACTTCATGAAATATATCCAACACATACGGGAGTAATCATCAATAAATAGCAGGTAGTATCTGCTGCCATTTAAAGATGGTGTGCTAAAGGGACCAGCTACATCCGTATGGATTAACTGGAGCTTGTGTGTTGCTCGCCAAGTTGATCGTGAAAATGATATTCTATTTTGCTTCCCAAATTGACAAGCATTACAATTCAATTGGAGATCAGTGAATGATGGTATACCTCTGACAGCTTCATGAACCTTCATGGTGAGCATTCTCTTTTGATGACAATGTGCCAGCCGTTTGTTCCATAGTTCTGTGTCACTTAGAGTGACTGGAAATGCCGTATGCTCTCCTTCGAATGGAACAAATGAGAAGCTTTTGCCTCTCATTTTGGCTTGAAGTATTTTGTGCCCAGCAGCATCAAAAATACAGCAAGTGTGATTCTCAAAAATCACCTTCATTCCTTTCTCAATCAATTGCCCCACACTCAGCAAATTTTGATCAATATCAGGTACATAAAGAACATCAGCTATTGTTTTTGTACCTGAGTTTGTTGTAATGGCAATTGTTCCCTTTCCCTTAGCTTCAATGCATTCACCATTTCCAATTCTGACTTTTGCAACATCTGTTGGCTGCAGATTTTTGAAGAGACTTTTATCAAAAGTCATGTGGTTTGTACAACCACTGTCGATTAGCCAATGATCTGAGGTAGTTTGTACTGAGAAGCATGTTGCGACAAACATTTGGTCTTCATCATCCTGATTTGCAACTTGAGCATCCTCTTCTTGTTTCTGCATTTTGACTCTGCAGATGATTGCCTCGTGCCCAAGCTGGTTGCATTTGCTGCACCTTGCATCAGGCCTCTTCCAGCACTTGAATGGTGGATGGCCCATCTTGTTGCAATGTTGACATGGTGGAAAATTTCTTTTAATGAATTTCCCTTTGTCGTGACCTTGACTGGTGCCGTGACCTTGACTGGTGGGTTTGGCTGCAACTTGGTGTTTTCTGCCAAATTTCCTTCTTTCAGAATCTGGAAATTTGGCTTGCAAGGCACCTTCAATGACATGATCTTGCCTTATAAGCCTTCTTTGTTCTTGGGCTTGTAAGGCATTCAAAAGTTCTGTCAAGGTAATGCTTGGCAGATCTTTTGTGTTCTCCAGAGTGGTGATTGAAGCTTCATATTTTTCTGGTACTGTGACCAGAATTTTCTCAACTATTCTTGAGTCCAAGAATGAAGTTCCCAACAATTTTACCTTGTTTGCAATTCCCAGCAACCTGTCTGAGTACTCCTTGATAGTCTCAGAATCCTTCATCCTCTGCAGCTCAAATTCGCGTATTAAATTGAGACTTTGCATCCCACGAATTTTCTCATCTCCTGCATACTCTTCCTTCAAATATTCCCAGACATCCTTAGCTGACTTCAAGGACATGATCCTGGTGAAGATCGTTGTTGAAACAGCAGCAAATAACGTGGCTTTTGCTTTTGATTTCTTGGTCTTTCTCTCCTTATGACTCTTGATTTGAGTCATGGTTGGATTATTTGGCAGTGGTAGGATCTCGTAATCCTCTTCAACAGCTTCCCATAAATCCATAGCTTCTAAATATGTTTCCATTCGTACTGCCCAAAGTTGGTAATTTTCTCCATTGAAGATTGGAGTTGAGATATGAGAGAAGTTGGTTTCGGAATCCATCACAGACCCTTCAAGAAAATTGCTCTGATACCAATTGAAAATACTTTTGCAGCTAAGTGAAGAAAACAGAGAAGCAGGAATTGAAGAACTTTGATCTCTATAGTGACTGTTAGTTACTGTAGATAAAACACCAGAAATTGAATTTGAACAGTGGACGTTTTATTGCTTGAAATTGGATAATTGATCAAGATAATTGCTTGATTTTACAGCAATCAATTACACTGATTTATAGAAGGGAAATAACAAGAATTACTAAAAATAAGCAACACTACTACCACGTTTGGCTTACATTTCGGCACTACTAACAAATCACCTAAGGACTTGTTCAATCCTTTATTCCAGCAGAACAAAAAACACATGTAAAATTGAAATGGTCTTCAAGCAACACGTCAGCACCTTAAGGCAACAAATTTCAACACTCCTCCTTGCATTAAGGGCTGTAAACCCCAATCATCCTGGTGAGAAACTCAAACCGATTTGCAGGGAGTGCTTTGGTAAACAAGTCTGCCAATTGATCTTCGGTTCTACAATAAATCAATTTAACATCACCATTTTTCTGCACATCATGAACGAAGTATAGCTTGATGTTGAAATGCTTGGTTTTCCCGTGGAACACTGGATTGTGAGAAATTGCTATGGCAGCTTGATTGTCAACTGAAATTTCAGTTGCTTCTTGCTCCTCCATCTGTAAATCACATAGCAATTTTTTAATCCATAGTGCTTGATTGACTGCTGCAGTAGCAGCTATGAACTCTGCCTCTGCAGTTGATTGAGCAACAATACTTTGCTTCTTAGAGGACCATGAAAACACAGCCGATCCCAAATTGAAACAAAATCCCGAAGTACTTTTCATGTCATCAACAAATCCACCCCAATCACTGTCAGAGAAACCATGCAACTTCAGCTTTTGACACTGTGTAAATTTGACCCCAAAATTGCATGTTCCTTTTATCTTAAAACTCTTTTGGCTGCCCTCATGTGCAGCTCGCTTGGACAGTGCATGAATCGAGCAAGAAGATTGGTTGCATATAATATGTCAGGTCTGGTTGCTGTTAAATACAGCAACCAACCAATTAAGCTTCTGAACCTCTCTTCATCTACCTTGGCAGTACCATCATCCTTGCTGAACTTGTCCTTCTGATTCATTGGAGTTGCAGTTGGCTTGCAATTTTCCATTTGAAATTTCTTCAAAATCTCCTTTGCATATTTTTCTTGTCCAATGAAAATTTCTCCTCTGCCTTGCTTGATCTCTATGCCGAGAAAGAAACTCATTAGCCCAAGATCACTCATCTCGAAAGCTTGCATCATATCTTGCTTGAACCTTTCGATTTGCTGCAAATTACTCCCAGTCACAAGAAGGTCATCAACATACAGTGACACAATTAGAACATCACCTTCAATTTTGTTCACATAGAGAGTTGATTCAGAGGGGCTTCTTTGGAAACGAAAACCTGTCAAGTAGTCATCAATTCTTCCATACCAGGCCCTTGGTGCCTGTTTTAATCCATAGAGTGCCTTCTTCAACAAATACACCTTGTCAGCTTTGCTTTGAACAACAAATCTAGCAGGTTGTTCGACGTAAATTTCTTCTTGAAGAACACCATTCAAGAAGGCAGCTTTGACGTCCAACTGGAACACCTTCCAGTTTTTGTGAGCTGCAACAGCAAGTAGCAATCGGATAGTGTCCATCCTTGCTACTGGGGCAAATGTGTCTGAATAATCAACCCCATACACTTGAGCATATCCCTTGACAACAAGCCTGGCTTTGAATTTGTTGATTGAACTGTCAGCGTTCAATTTGGTTTGGAAAATCCATTTTACGCCAATGATGTTTTTGTCACCAGGTCTGTCAACAAGTTCCCACGTCTTGTTCTTCTCGATCATGAAGATTTCTTCTTCCATTGCCTTCTGCCATGATGGATTTTGTTGGGCTTCTTCATAGCTGTCAGGTTCGCACATAGCAACATTGCTCCTTTGATAAATTTCTTCAATTGATCGAGTACCCCTGACTGGTTCATCATCAATTGATTCAGAGTCAATCAATTCATCTTGCAAGGGCTGAATTTGATTATTAATCAGCATGCTCTCCTGTGAATCAACCCACTCCCACTGCGCATCTTCATGAAATGTGAAATCCCTTGTAATAGCTATTTTCTGATTTTGAGGATGATAAACCTTGTAGGCTTTAGAAATTGTGCTATATCCAACAAAAATTCCTTTGATGGCTTTCTTGTCAAGCTTGTCCCTCTTAATTTGTGGAACATGTACAAAACATACACAACCAAAAATTTTGAGGAAACGCAAGGCTTATAATTATACCACATCTCAAAGGGTGTCATTTCTGCCAACACTGATGTTGGAAGTCGATTTTGGATGAACACTGCTGTGTTGGCAGCTTCTGCCCACAACATTTTGGATAGATTCTTCTCATGCATCATGCTTCTCACCATCTCCATGACATATCGATTATGCCTCTCACTTACCCCATTCTGTTCTGGAGTATAGGGGGCTGTTAGCTGGTGTTCAATACTAGCATCTTCACAGTAGAGGTTGAATTCGGCTGAGGTATACTCTTTGCCATTGTCAGACCGTATGGCTTGAATGCTGCTGCCACTTTGGTTCTCCATGTTTTTCTTGAATTTCCAGAAGATGCCAGCCACCTCTGACTTGAACTTCATGAAATATATCCAACACATACGGGAGTAATCATCAATAAATAGCAGGTAGTATCTGCTGCCATTTAAAGATGGTGTGCTAAAGGGACCAGCTACATCCGTATGGATTAACTGGAGCTTGTGTGTTGCTCGCCAAGTTGATCGTGAAAATGATATTCTATTTTGCTTCCCAAATTGACAAGCATTACAATTCAATTGGAGATCAGTGAATGATGGTATACCTCTGACAGCTTCATGAACCTTCATGGTGAGCATTCTCTTTTGATGACAATGTGCCAGCCGTTTGTTCCATAGTTCTGTGTCACTTAGAGTGACTGGAAATGCCGTATGCTCTCCTTCGAATGGAACAAATGAGAAGCTTTTGCCTCTCATTTTGGCTTGAAGTATTTTGTGCCCAGCAGCATCAAAAATACAGCAAGTGTGATTCTCAAAAATCACCTTCATTCCTTTCTCAATCAATTGCCCCACACTCAGCAAATTTTGATCAATATCAGGTACATAAAGAACATCAGCTATTGTTTTTGTACCTGAGTTTGTTGTAATGGCAATTGTTCCCTTTCCCTTAGCTTCAATGCATTCACCATTTCCAATTCTGACTTTTGCAACATCTGTTGGCTGCAGATTTTTAAAGAGACTTTTATCAAAAGTCATGTGGTTTGTACAACCACTGTCGATTAGCCAATGATCTGAGGTAGTTTGTACTGAGAAGCATGTTGCGACAAACATTTGGTCTTCATCATCCTGATTTGCAACTTGAGCATCCTCTTCTTGTTTCTGCATTTTGACTCTGCAGATGATTGCCTCGTGCCCAAGCTGGTTGCATTTGCTGCACCTTGCATCAGGCCTCTTCCAGCACTTGAATGGTGGATGGCCCATCTTGTTGCAATGTTGACATGGTGGAAAATTTCTTTTAATGAATTTCCCTTTGTCGTGACCTTGACTGGTGCCGTGACCTTGACTGGTGGGTTTGGCTGCAACTTGGTGTTTTCTGCCAAATTTCCTTCTTTTAGAATCTGGAAATTTGGCTTGCAAGGCACCTTCAATGACATGATCTTGCCTTATAAGCCTTCTTTGTTCTTGGGCTTGTAAGGCATTCAAAAGTTCTGTCAAGGTAATGCTTGGCAGATCTTTTGTGTTCTCCAGAGTGGTGATTGAAGCTTCATATTTTTCTGGTACTGTGACCAGAATTTTCTCAACTATTCTTGAGTCCAAGAATGAAGTTCCCAGCAATTTTACCTTGTTTGCAATTCCCAGCAACCTGTCTGAGTACTCCTTGATAGTCTCAGAATCCTTCATCCTCTGCAGCTCAAATTCGCGTATTAAATTGAGACTTTGCATCCCACGAATTTTCTCATCTCCTGCATACTCTTCCTTCAAATATTCCCAGACATCCTTAGCTGACTTCAAGGACATGATCCTGGTGAAGATCGTTGTTGAAACAGCAGCAAATAGCGTGGCTTTTGCTTTTGATTTCTTGGTCTTTCTCTCCTTATGACTCTTGATTTGAGTCATGGTTGGATTATTTGGCAGTGGTAGGATCTCGTAATCCTCTTCAACAGCTTCCCATAAATCCATAGCTTCTAAATATGTTTCCATTCGTACTGCCCAAAGTTGGTAATTTTCTCCATTGAAGATTGGAGTTGAGATATGAGAGAAGTTGGTTTCGGAATCCATCACAGACCCTTCAAGAAAATTGCTCTGATACCAATTGAAAATACTTTTGCAGCTAAGTGAAGAAAACAGAGAAGCAGGAATTGAAGAACTTTGATCTCTACAGTGACTGTTAGTTACTGTAGATAAAACACCAGAAATTGAATTTGAACAGTGGACGTTTTATTGCTTGAAATTGGATAATTGATCAAGATAATTGCTTGATTTTACAGCAATCAATTACACTGATTTATAGAAGGGAAATAACAAGAATTACTAAAAATAAGCAACATTACTGCCACGTTTGGCTTACATTTCGGCTCTACTAACAAATCACCTAAGGACTTGTTCAATCCTTTATTCCAGCAGAACAAAAAACACATGTAAAATTGAAATGGTCTTCAAGCAACATGTCAGCACGTTAAGGCAACAAATTTCAACAATATTGTTCCTTCCAGGTACACTGAACTTCATTAACTCCCCACGTATGGTTTATTTCCTCATATGCATGATCACAACTTGTGTAAAATGTGCAGCATGCCAAATCCCGTGAATGTTCACAGCATGCATAAAGACAAGAGAACATGGAGCATATAGGGAATCCATTCAGGCTCAAAGATGCCAATATATCACACTATCTAGCTTGCAAGGGGATTTTATGACACGATCGACTCAAAGATCAACTTGAACTTCAATCCAGCGAATCATTTTTTAGCAAAGATGAGTGATCTTATCAAGTGCTGTGAATTCCATTCCATTCATATCTTGTACTTGTATCTCGAAAAAGATTATACAGTATTATTGAAGAAGGTGTTAAGGATTACCAGTAGATTTTAAAAAGGTGTTAAGCTTGACCTGTTTTGGATCTAAAAAATGAAGAGGGAGCGATCGATAGGAGATATCTGCAGGCTTCTTTCAGTACAATATCTGAAGTTTCTATGTGATGCGAGGAACTGACCTCGATAGCATTTTAGCTTCAGGCTCTACGTATCCAGAAGTTAGGTTCGACGCATGCGGAACACAATACTGATAAAGTGAAGATAAGTTTAATTTCATTCGTCAAAAAGTGTACTGATAAAGCGAGAGTATCAGAAACCGGGCCCTTCGTTTCATCATTAGCCGGATTATATTCCTGCTCATCTAGACGGCAGGACGTGGCCATAACTTATACCAGTAATTTTTGCATGCAATATACAGAATTTCAAAATTCTCAGATGATAAAAAAGAAAGGACATGTGTCAAAAATATGATGCTAATTCTCAGGAATATCACCATAATAAATTTGCTTTCGTTAAAGAATCCTAGTTCTGTAATCGGCACACTATTTGTTGCATGCTTAAATCTAACGTCTAGTAAACAAAGATACCATAAAGAGCTAGCCTGTTAATTATTTGTAAAAGTAGATGATGTGTTCCTGTAGTGGATCTTCAAGAAACCATCTCCTTCTTGTACGGCCCTTACGTGGTTTTTGTGATTTCCGTGCTGATTAGAGGAGAGATCGCTTTTTGACAAGCATCTTGTCTTTCCAAATTACTGCTTTTCGGTGCCCATCTGTCAGCTTTCGGTTTTCCTTGCATTGAACTTGTGCGAATCTTAAACATGCATGGAAAAGGAAAAGGACCGCCACTTCGATAACTCAAGTTTCTTCTCCGCCTCAGCATATGTTCATATTTATAATAATCCAAAGGTATTGGCCTTAATTAATTATGCCTTTTCCAGAATGAAATAACAAAAAGCCAAGAAATGGTTTCGAAATTTTGAAGATTACACTAAAATATCTGTAACGGATGACCAGATGTTTGAAACATGAGGTTGTCTGTCACTTTTCGCTAAACTTAGTGTTCAAAACAACGACTCAAATCCGGTTTTGGCACAAGCGTTGTGCCTCTAAACCAAGGCAATCGAAAAGGGTCACAAAAACAAGTAATTAAGAGGGGATACTGGCTTATATGAAAAGTTATGCGTACAGTTAAAGTGACTTGGGAATCTTTAAGTTTCATCGTCACATTTTGCATGTTAATTAATGTTCATGATGGAAATGTCTTATTCGACAGGTTAACATCGAGTAATCATCGAGAGTACATCGGGAATCAAATTGATTACAAATCTTAACACTTTATTCCCTTTCAGCTGATATTCCATATGGATAGTATAAATACACCATCCAACAATGTCAAGTTCCTCAGAGCAAACCCTGTAATTTCTCGAGACATAACATTCCCTTTGCCAACTTTACTTCTAGTAATTCTTCGTAGACATGGATATCGTGAGAAGGTTGGTTGCGGACAGGCCAGTGGTGATTTTTAGCAGGAGCACTTGCTGCATGAGCCACTCCATTAAAACCCTTATATCCAGCTTTGGGGCAAATCCTACAGTTTATGAGCTGGATAAAATTCCAAACGGGAAGCAAATTGAAAACGCATTGGTGCAGCAGCTAGGATGTCAGCCAAGTGTACCAGCTGTTTTCATAGCCCAAGAGTTTGTAGGAGGTGATAAGCAAGTCATGAGCTTACAAGTCAGGAATGAGCTAGGCCCTTTGCTCATGAAGGCAGGAGCTATATGGATCTGAAGTAGTATTGAATTCGGTACTGGTGCTGAACAAGCATGAATAAGTGGTCTTTTCTTCCCTTTTTTTTTCTACTTTTCATACGGTAAATGTTGATCATCGGACAAGGCTTTAGATATTTTGTTGAGCGTCTTGCCTGATCCTTTTCGGTTGTCAGGATTAACATTTCCAGCCATTATCTCTGGTTAGTCTGTACTAAATAAAAGGAGACTTATAGCATAACTACAGCATTTGCAATATTGGTATTGTATGTCTCTTTAATTTGAAGGAAATAAATCAATTGAAAATCAACCCAACTCCTAAAATAATTACAACGAACAAAGTTTTTGTGTACATCAGGAAAAGTGAAATAAACGTTTCTCATCTTTCAACTATCTGCTCATGATAAATTCTGAGCCCAAACTGCAAGGAATTATTGATAACACAATGAAGCAATGAACTCTAAACAACTTGGAGGAAGACTGACTTACTTATTGAACAATTTTTCTTGGCTTAAATGACCCTTACAAAGTAAAAGTAATGAGAAATAACAGCTCACTAATCAATGCATGACTATAGTATTGTGACACACGTAATAAAGAACTTGTCAAGCTTATGCAACTGACAACCTAATGGATAGGCATTTATTGTAACAAACTTATCGTTCCTTCCCTTAAACTAAATACTTTCAAGAATTTAGTTTATCTGAAGAGCCAATGTCAATGGCTTAGTCATCACATCAATTATTTGATTATTTGTGCCTGCTTCTGCCATGCTTGACATAATTTTTAGAGAGTATAATGGTTGAACTACTGTCACTCATGATTGTAGTGCTTTCTACTTGCTTATGCCCTATCTTCTCTGCTTATGCCCTACCTTCTCTAGTATTCTCCTCATTCATACAATCTGACAAACATAGTTTGCAACTTCCACAAATTCAGCCTCAGTGGTTGATAATATGACTAGGGGTTGCTTCCTTGAAGACCATGAAACATCTATTGAGTTCATAAAAAAAAAATGTCCAAAGGTGCTTTTCATGTCCTCAACATCTTCGACGTAATCACTATTAGTGTATGTGAGAAGTTCTTCAACTTCACCCCTTTTGTAAAATATCCTGTAGTTCACTATCCCTTTCAAGTACCTGAGAGTTCTTTTGGTTTCTTGCAAATATAGCTCTGTAGGCTTAGACATGTAACGACTAATTAAACTCACAATGAACATTATATCAGGTCTCGTGGTGGTGTAAGACATGAGACTTCCAACTTAAAATATGTTTTGTCTACTTTGACTCCTCCTTCATCACTATGTAATTTTGAATCTGGTATAATTGGATTACACACAATTGCTATCCTCCAAAATGTTTTAGAACATCCAGTGCATAATTTCTTTGATATATATATATATATATATATATATATATATATATATATAGAAGAAAAAACCTCATACCCCCCAAATCAGACATGTCAAATTCCCTTAACATAGACTCTTTAAGATTAGTCATCATAACTTCATCATCACTAGTATATATCAAGTCATCCAAATAAATACTCATAATAAGAATCGTACCTCTACTACAGGTTTTAACAAACAATGTTTGTTCACTGTGGCACCTCTGAAACCCGTCACTCATAAAGTGTTCTTCAATTCTACTAAACCAAGCGTGAGGAGTTTGTTTTAGTCCATACAAGATCTTATGCAGCTTATACAATTTATGTTCATTCCCTTTTTGCATATACCCCTTTGGTTGCTCTACATATACATCTTCACTTAATTCTCCATGAAGGAAAGTTGACTTTACATATAGCTGAAAAATCTTTCATCCTCTTTGAGGTGCTAAAGCAATAATCATGCAAACTATATCTATTCTTGCCACTAGAGCATGGACTTCGGTTAGTTCACTGAGTAACCATTGGCCACCAACCTTGCTTTAAGCTTGCATACCTCTCCAAGTTCATTGAATTTTGTCTTATAAATCCACTATTACTAATTCTCTTCACACCTACAAGCAACTTAGTTAGTTTCCATGTTTCATTCCTCTCAATCGCCTTCATCTCAGCATCCATTGCTAGCCTCCATTTAGGACTCTTGTTAGCCTCTTCAAAGCTAGATTGATTTGCAGACACAATTTGAGCCACGTTAACCCCAATACCCTCATCTAAAAACCCCTCATCGGTGACATAATCATTCAAATTTGAGCCATGTTCATTGGATTCTATATTTTTTTTCCTTCTACATTTAAAGTCATGATGTTGATGCATCAAAAGAAGAGACTAAATTTGGGTCATCATTCACCATTTCTATATTGTTATCTTCTTCATTGTTAATAGCATCATCTTCGATCAAGTCATCACATCTCTCATCATCTCCCCATTCTAGATCCACCAAGATTTGTTATTCAATACTCTTATCTCATTCACATTGCTTCTCCTATTCAAAAATGACATCTCGACTAACTACAATCCTTTTTGAGGTAGAATCGTATAAACGATATCATTTTGATTCTTTACTGCCACCTAGAAGAGCACAAGGAAGATTTTTACTTATCAACTTTGTCGGTCTTTCATCAGAAATATGAGCATATGAGATGCATCCAAAGACCATGAAGTACTCCACTATAGGTTTTATCTTGCTCCAAGTTTCTTGTTGTATGACATCTTCTACAACCAAGGTGGGACTCCTGTTTAGCACATAAATTGCCCAGTTAACAACTTCAGGCCAAAAATTGTTTGGCATCTTCTTCTCAGATAGCATGTTTCTCACCAAATTCATTACAGTTCAATTTTTCTACTCTACCACTATGTTTTGATATGGACTGTATTTTGTTGTTAATTGTCTCTTAATGCCATGCTGCTTACAAAACTCATTAAAATCTTTAGATTTTAATTCCCCACATCTATCAGTATGTAAGCATTTAATGGAAAAATCAGTTTCATTTTCAACAAGTTTCTTAAAACACTTAAACATATTAAATGTTTCAGACTTCTCACTCAAGAAATATGTTCATGCCTTCCTACTGAAATCATTAATGAAGCATAATGACTACCTTTTCTTGTTGTTTGACCTTGGAGAGATTAGACCACAAATGTTTACATGTATTAGCTGTAATTTTTGTGTATCTCTCCATATGCTCCTTTTTGAAAGAGGATCTCTATGTTGTTTCCCCACTATAAAGTTAATATACGTCACAGTTGATGCCGATACTTGTTAAAGACCATGAATCATGTTCTTAGAGTATAGTGTCTTTAAGCCTTTATAACTTAAGTGTCCATACCTGTAGTGCCAAAAATGAGTTAGATCTGGAGTCGTTCTGAGAAAGCAAGTATTCTTCTCCTTCTTAGGCTGAAAAATTTGGCCAGTAATACAAACATTCTCTTGGTTTTCATCTAAGATTGAATAATAAGCCCTCTCTGTGGATGATATGTGTGACATTTTCCTGATTCGATTAGGATTGCAAACCATGCTTTTGAAGTGTCCAATGCCTAAGAGGTTATTCTTCAACTCTATGACATAGAAAACATCAGTGATCACAAAGTAGCTACCATTAATTGTATTCTCGCTCTTCCTTTTACAAAGATGGCCCTCTTAGTATTATTTCCAAGTTTTATAGTTTCCTGAAATGTCTCATTTAACTCATAAAATGCAGCCTTGTTCCCACTCATATGATTTGAGCATCCTGAATCAAGAAACCAAGCATCTTCATGTGCTGCTTGCTTCACCTCGACATATGACATCAAGGGCATCTCTTCGTGTTCATGTAATTTAGTATAGTTGACTTCCTTTTTCAAAACTGGACACTTATACTGAAAATGCCCAAGTTGATGGCACTTGTAGCATTCAATGGTAGCCTTGTTAAAAGCTTGGCAACCTTAGTCTCTACCTCTTCCTCGATAGTCAAACCAATAATTTGGCAATAAACGGACATAACTTTTTATTCGATGTCAAATGGCTTGAAAATTCTTAAAGAGGAAGTCAAATGACTTCACTATGAATGGTTAGTAATGAAAAAAAATACCTATCTTGATACAGTGAACCACCAAATTGGTATCTCTCTTTAATCCTTAACTCTTTTACACTAGTTATATAATTCTCATTCATATGGGTTATTGTTAAAAACAGTATTTCAAGACATGGTTAATAGACACATTTCATACCAAATAAAAAATATAGTCCATTACTTGTTGGAGTCAAAACTATGTTAAAATTTATTTTCTAACAAAAGTTTTTTTACATGGAATATTAACATGGTTAAAAAAAATATTAGAGAATGAGAAGCTAGCCTTAAAAACCTTTGAAAGGTATGTTTTTATAAAACACCAAAACTCTATAATAAAAATACAAAATAAATTTCTTGTTGTTTATATAGTTTTAATATGAAGGGTTAAGACTAAGCTCAAATAGCACCTAAGATTTTAGATGAAAAAGAACCTAAGCAAAGTGAGCTTTAAGTTTGAGCCGCATGACTTATGCCTAGGCTTTGGCTTTAGTTTACTTTATAATATTATTTTTGAAATAAAAATGATGTTTTTCTTGGGAAAACAACATTTATAATCTTGTAATTTGATCCCAATTTAAATTACCCATTATAGTTTGTAAAATTACATTTTATGTCCTAGGTGGAAAAAGGAAATGAATTTGATAAAATGACATATTATCTGTATATACATTATATCAAGACCACACAAACTAAAGCCTAAATTGCTTTTATTTTATTTTATATCTCCCTTTCCTTCTTCATTTCCATCTTAGAGATGGAAATTAGACTTATAGCAATCTCATTACATATTTTCCAGTGTTAAAGCATTTCTAAAATCATAAAAGCAATTTTCTCATTTCCTAACTCTAGGAATTGTATTTTCTAACTCAAAAGTTTTAGAATTAAACTCAAAAGTCATAATCCTCTCTTTCAAACTCACTACCATGTTTTGAATTCCTCATTTCCTCTCTAATATCTTTCGAATAATCACCTCCAGCCTCTCTAATTTAGTCAATGGAAAGCTTATTATTAGAGTATAGAAGATGTATTCTAGAATATTGTATTTGTAGTCTAGAGTATGAAAGATGGTATGGGATATGTGTATAAATAGAAAGGTGCACACACAACAAATGTATGCAAAAATAAAATATCAATACAGGAAAATTTCAAATTTCATTCTCCCTCTCTTTTCTCTCTTCTCCTTCTTCCCATCTCTAAACTCATTATTCTTTCTCTTTCAGTTATCTACAATATCTCTCAATCCTAACATGGTATCATAGCTATTATGCTAGCGCATGAATTGATCCAAGCTTCCGCAATCTGATCCTTTAATAGATCATTCAAAAAAAAATCTGCAGATGAAGAAACACATCGTTCAAGACAAATTTTATGTTTTCTTTGTTCTTCTATGAAATATAGATCCATGTTGCTGCTATGGCAACATCTAGCATTTTCCATGCCAAATCAAGGTCAGACTCTTCTTCATCTACTGCAACAAGATCCTTATCATCACTTCTCTCATCATCTTATTCTGCTCCTCCTCTCTCTACTCCTTAAATCAAGCATTCAATTTTCAAAGAGTGTGCCAAAAGCTGCACAAAAAAAATCATCATCTAGTCTCAGTAGTACTCTCAACTCTTCAGTCTTTGCGCAACAAATTATTGCATTCAAATTTTGCACAACAAAAATCATGAAACTTAAACAGAGCAACAGCAGAGTGGGAATCACTGTGCATTGTGCATCAGCAGCTGCGCAAGCATCATGACTCAATGCCTTGATTCTTGTACAAATGACTTGCATCAGATTTATTGTTTGGATGAGCCTCCTTATACTGATTCCTAAAATCCTCCATGAAAACGAAGAAAGCACTAGCAGGTCTTTTAGGCTTGTTAGGATCCTTCACAGCCCTTGAGTTTTAGATTCTTCTCTAGTTTTGCTCGTTTCTGGTTAGCCTCCTCAATCATCTGCTGCAACTGAAGAATCTCAGAATCTTTATTCTGAATTTCAGATTGGAATTTCTTCACATAACCTCATATGTTTTGAATACGCTTTACTGTTCTTGGATCTCAAAAAAATGCTCGAAGGAATGACGTGTCCTCTTCAAATCAATCTGTAAAGGCTTCTAAACCTTCTAATCCAGTGTCTGCATATGATTCACATATAACTGAGTTGAAGCTGTCACAGTCGATCGACTTGAGAAGGAGATGGACTTTTACTTTGCAAAGCTATGAGATATTGAGATTTTGTGTTAGAGTCCTGGGATTGAAAACCTACCAGTGGTTGCAGCGATGAAGAGAATCCTTTATTCTACTGATGATGATGCATCAGTATTGGCAGAAGCTCAAGCCATGGTATCACTTCACTAGGAAGAAGCATAATATACTTGAGTCTCATTGTTGAGGTGTCTCTTGACTTTGTGATTTTTGACTCTGTATTCTTAAAATTCATGAAGGGAAGTTGGAGTATGGAAGCAATATGGCAGAAGATGACTTTTACTCTTGGCGAAGCTGAACTGGAGCTAGGGTCACCAGAGGACTGACGTTGTAGCTCCGCTAGAGAAGGCAGCTGAGGCATTGACGGAGACAGGTTTGTATTTGTCAAGCCCTTCTATTGAATTACATGGTGAAGATTAAATTACAAGATGAAGAATTACAGCAGCAGCTCACTAAAGAATCACAGCAACAATTCACCCTCTGCAGTTTGCATAACAACTTTTCTATTTTGTACATAACCGTAGTTGTCCCTTTGTAACTAATTTATGTACGTATTAAGCAAGTAATTGCAGGTTAGTGTTTGTTATAGGAATTAGTTGGCTGACTAACAATAAACAGTTATGCCATTAATTAATTACTCAATACATGCAGACATTTTGCTGCATATATATATGGAATGTAACAGTGAAGGTAAAACACTGAGAAATTCATTCATTCCAAATGTTTTTCTTCTTCTCATTGCTATTTCAATACCTTCCAGCTCTGCTTCCAGTGCGCGAAACCACCATATGAAAAGGAAAGGATTGGTGATGAAGCCAACTCGTGTTGATGAGGAGGAGCCAAAGAGTATCAGATCTAGCTCTGGTTCATGTTACCTTTGCATCCTAGCCAAAGCAATATTGAAGCTGCTGTCTAGCGGTGTTTTCTCTGAAATGAGGATTCGTCAAGTGCTTGGAGATAGTCCTAGCACAAGCAAAACTTTGAGAATGTTGTTAAGGCAAGATGTAGAGATCTGACAGAGAAGAGGCTTAGGTGGCTGCTAAGAGAGGAATAAGTAGAAACCCTAGGTTTTGTGTTTTGTATGGTTCCGTTTGTGGTGTTGTTTTGTGTGTGCTCTTGTTGTCATTTTGTGTGTCCCTTACTGCCTTTTTGACAAAACTAAAAAAAATTAAAAAAAAATCATTGAGAATAAGAAAATGAATTCTTATACAGATTAAGAAATTCATCAACAAATGAAAAACTTAAGTAGACAAATTAAAATTCAAACAAATTCTATCCCCTCTCTTCCCTCCCATTTCTTTCCTCTCGTCCCTCTCTTCTCAAATTCTTAAACAGGCAAATGAAATTTAAATCAAGAAATAGACCAATGAAATTTCTTCCTCTATCTTTTATCTTCTTTGCCATTTGAGCATTCTTCTTCTTCTCAATCTCTCAATTTCTCAAAATCTTCTCAATCAAATTTAAACTCATCTTTCTTTTACATAGTGATTTCTGTCAAAAGGATTCAGTACTCATGTATTTCATATCCATTGCTGCAATCTCATGCTTGGTTCATCAAAGCATGAGATTGAGGGGGGATGTTAGAGTATAGAAGATGTATTCTAGAATATTGTATTTATAGTCTAGAGTATGAAAGGTGGTATGGGATATGTGTATAAATAGAAAGGTGCACACACAACAAATGTATGCAAAAACAAAATATCAATACAAGAAAATCTCAAATTTCATTCTCCCTCTCTTTTCTCTCTTCTCTCTCTTCCCATCTCTAAACTCACTCTTCTTTCTCTTTCAATTATCTACAATCTCTCTCAATCCTAACACTTATAATACTTAACACAAGGGTTCCTTAGTCATTAATTTAAGTATAAGTATAAACTCTATAAATACTTAATAATTTTTGTTTTAATCACAAATTTTCTTCTAGATATATCTTTGTATATTTATAAATTAAATACTTGTGCTCACTATTCTAATATTTTTTGAAAAACACTAGATAAATGAAATAGCAAATAACGTGATCAAGAAAAGTAAGATGCCCTGAAGAATATTATGATATTGTCATGAGCAATCTTAATTAAATAGAGATTTAGGGAATAATTTATATCCTGATAAGAATATTTATCCTAGCATATAATTTGTTAGAATTTTCTATGGGACTTGCGTATATTGTGTTGTACTAGCATGATTACATGAAAGGCGAAATGAATTAAATTTTGTCATTATCGTCTAGAAAAGCATCAAATTTAGATACGCAGATTATAAGATCGTGCCTAAATTTATTTTCATATTATTATTATTATTTTTTTCGGATAAATTCCACTTTCATATAATATTCCCCCTCTACACTCTTCATCCAAATCAAGATGATAAATGTTGAACTGTACTAACAAATAAGATATGCATACGACTCACTCTCTCTTCTTGTTCATGTTTAAATTGGCTTGTCTTCACATTGTGACTTCTGTGAGAAGTTGCATCAAGTTATCATCACACTTTTATGATTGAAATATATATTAAAAGGGGGGAAATGAATAGTGGATCCCATTTATGAGGTCAATAATTGACAAATAAATTAAGATAAAAGGAATTATTTAAGCAACGAAGGAGAGTAAGGCAAGGGGGTCACATCAAGAAAAAAAAATGAGAGGCCACATTAATAGAATTAAGAAAGAAAAGGGACGTACGATGGAATGAAATTGATGGCAGTTAGATATTTTGCTAATATCTCAAGAAGCTTATACCATATCTGTGATTCCAGGAACCGTCCTGCTCTTGTTTGCTTTTTCTCATATTCCATTTCTAGACGATCCAAAATGACCCACCAAAGTTTACATTCCTGATGGATTCTTAGCCAGCTATACTTATCCTCTCTGTCATTTTCCTGTCTGTAGCAACATGACATCTAGACATAATTAAAGATGACTTGAACGAGCTCTAATTTTTCAATCTGCAATAATTTTCGTTAATTTTAGACTTATTAATGATGATGACTTGCTGGTTCTATTATTACATTTACAGAGCGAGCATACAAACGGAAATATGTGTATTGAACAATAAAGTAAGATTATATATTAGTCTAATAATTTTAATTTTCTATATTGATATGACTGTTTCAGAATATTCTTTTTTCTGAGTGGCATGCTTTTGTGGGCTATTTACTTTCAGTATTTTAAACCAAACAGAGCAAAGCTAATATTCAATCGTAGGTCAATCCCCCAGTAGCATTTCTTAACTATTACAGCAAGTTGCATGTGAGAATATGGTACAGTAATTTATTAGAAGTAATTTTTTTTTTATTAACGTGGGTGTTCGGGCAGTCTGCATGTATCTCAACTAATCCCACAAATCTTGAAGTTAATAACAATACAAACCTCTAGTTATTATTATATTAACAACTACAGGGCTCGAACCTGACACAACAAGAGAATCAAAACTTTTAGCTCCAATCCCACACCATTATCCACCTACTATATAGTTAATTTATTAGCAGTAACCTTGATTGCACATCAGAATATCTTCTTTGAATATTATTCCAGGTTCTGCAATGTGTAGAAATTGATAATGTACGTGGTGGCTCCATTCGGTACCTTTTCCAAATAATTTGTGCGACATCTCGGATCATTTCTTATTTTATTATAGCCAAAATTCATATAATATGGAGACTATTAGGGGGCATATCTTAAACTCTGGATTTGCCTGTAGCTTTTTTTTAGTGGAAAGTAAATTTCTTTTTCTTCAGGATAGCATTGGAGTGTTTGGCTCCTGAGAAATTATCTTGTTTTTAACAAAGTGCAACCATATATTAAAGTTCTAGCTTCTTTTCGATCTTACATGAACTATTAGTTTGGATAAATTATTTTGAATCTAATTTCAGCTGTGATAGTAACGACCTGATTTATAATACAATAGTAATGATTATTGAAAACAAAATCAGTGCGTGGTTTTTGTTACATTGCAGTGCTTTTCTTTCTAGGAGCATCATCTTGTTATTTTATTTTTCAATTCCATCTTCTTCAATTTGGACTTGTGCGAATCTTACTCTCTCTCTCTCTCTCTCTCTCTCTCTCTCTATATATATATATATATATATATATATATATATATATAAGTATAAGTGTTCTATTCAATTGGATAAACCCAATTCTATATCCACCTCGGCATACAGATGCTCAGAATAGGATAGAAATTGAGCGCTATGATTTTTGAAGCAGGGAAAATCGAAGAAAAGAAAATTCCGGACTGGAGTATTCAACCCATAGCTTAATATTTAATAAAAAAATTAGATTTGATAAATAAAAATTTAATTTTTTTTTCATGCTATTAAACTTTATAATAAGTTTTGACTTATAATTTAAGTTATGTTATCCTTCATTTACAACTAGGTCAAATTGCTTCAAGCAAGTCCTGTCATTAGCACAGATCTTTGTCAAGAAATTATCAACTAGGCAACTGGGGGATTTTTGTAACAGTTCATGGCAGTCCCTCATATTCTATCCTGCAGGAAAACTGTGGAACCCGATCATTTTAAATGGGCTGTATATATATATAGCCTCCATAGGTGTTCAATCTCCTCATAGAACAGCCTTTCAGATTCTAACAATCTTCATCAACATTCGCACGCCTTCTAAAGTCTCTCAGCAACCACTCCATACTCTTTCAATCCTTCTTGAAAATGGACGCGGTGAATGTAATGATTCGAGAAAAGCCAGTCGTGATTTTCAGCAAGAGTTCTTGCTGCATGAGCCACTCCGTCGAGTCACTTATACGTGGATTTGGAGCAAGTCTGACTGTATATGAGCTCGACAGAATCACAAATGGACAGCAAATTGAAAGGGCACTACTGCAGCTGGGGTTTCGACAGAACTTACCTGCTGTGTTCATAGGCCAGCAGCTGGTTGGTAATGAAAGGCAGGTGATGAGCCTCCACGTCCAGAACCAGCTAGTCCCACTGCTTATACAAGCTGGTGCTATTTGGATGTGGAATAAGTAGTTTCTCCCACTGACAGAGGACACGGATCAATATCAGACTGCTGAAAGTTTTGATAAGCTACTACTTTTGTTTTTTGTTTTCAGTTTTAGCCCAAGTATGCGAGAATTGATAAGAGGCCCAGCTCAGGACCTCTTTCTGTTTTTATATTTTCATAACAAGATTTCAGGCTTAAAATAAAGCATTTGGGTGCACATCCAGGTGTGAGAGATAAAGAGCATGATGATAACAAGGGCCGGGAAGATTTATGAATGTGAACATTTCCGTCACTTCTTTTTGAATAAATGAGAAATTTTCATTATTAAAGCTGTTCATTGCTGTAATTCCTAAATAGTGCCATATATACAATTTGTGCTGAACTTTGCACAGTTTTCCGGACAATCTTTCATTCTGCGGATCTAGGAGCTTGTGTCTGCAGCATGACGCAGCTCATGGAGAAAAGAAACGAAACGGTTCGATAAAATCTGTGCCATACATCAAGAAAATTTAATGTTCCGCAACGCTGTGTTTTTGTGGGACCAACCACACGAAATCATTTTTGTGTTTGGTTAATTGAGCGTTTGACCGCATCGCCAAACATCCACTTAATGTTCCATGCTATAAAAAGGGATTCATTTTAAGTTGAACTAAGAAAATTTAGAAAGCTCTAGCTCTAATTTAATCTACAATTGCAGGCTTCTATCTCTCTCTCTATATATATACATAGAATACATCGCGTATGTGCTATAATAATCATGAATACCAGTAACTCAACTGAAGCAAAATATTTTCAAGTGACCTTGCCAACGTAGAGTTTCGCTTTTATAGGATCCTCCATACCTTCTATCGACCTTTCTTTCCAGGAAGAAGCAGGGTAAGTAGCATGTGTGTCGTATATATGAGAATATTTTGGATGCTAAACCAGAAAAAAAAGAAAACGAGGAGATGCATATATGATTGGCGGTTCTGTTTTATGTAAATCCAAAAGAAAAAGGTGACAATGATTGAACGTAACGAAGGATGTGTATGCTTGAATTCTCAAGATATTTTTTTTATTCTTTCAACATGGAGAGTATCTTTCGATCACCAGGTTTTCCACGAATTTTAAAAACTTAAGCATCGTATTAACTGACATCAGAATGCTGATGTGGTGTCCCGCACATAATTACTGGAAAAACCTTATTTTTAGGTTTTTCTCTATATTGGTAGGAAAATAAGGTTGGAGATTTTGGACGGTTTTGAGTACCCGATCATACCTTTATTGTGCCCAATAATAAAGGAAATGCAGATTCAAGACTAAAATAATTTATTATTGGATACGTCTACGTGAAAATTAGGTCAAAAGACATAATTATATTTTTTATAGGCTAATTTGATTTAATGATTGGAAATTTAAAGTATAATTATATTTAAAAATTAATTTAGGGTCCAATTGAAGGATTTAATTGAGTGAAAGGACTTAATTATACTTTAAATTGGTCAAATTAATTTTATCAAGGGCTTAATTGATAAAAAAAAAATGAAGTTCTTAAGCTTAATTCAGGTTTAATTGAGAAGTTCGGAACTTTCAGAGACCAAATTCGATTTTTACCAGGTTAATTGGATGAAATCGTGGGTGAAATTGAAGAAAATTGAAAGTTTAATGATCAATTAAGGGTCAAATTGCAGGAATACAAAACCAAGGACCAAAGTAAAAAAGGCGCATAAAGTTAAGGTTGCTATTAAAATTTTAGCGGGGATACAATTGCATAAATTTAAAAGTTTAAAGCCAATTGGAAATACAATTAGAATAATTACAAATTGAGAGACCAAAGTACGTTTGAACCTTGTCCCAAAAAAAACTATTTTTTTTCAAAGACAGTTTCGAAACACATTGTCAAACAGTCACAAAGAAAAACAAATAGTGAGGGGATGGTGGCTAGAAAAGAAAAGAAGAGGTTTTTTCTTTAGGGTTTTAGGTTTTTTGTATGGGGTGAGAGTGTTGTTTTTTGTCCCCAAAACTCCCTCTTTTTTTTCAATTTGCTCCCCACTTCTTATATGTATGGACATATGTATATATAATAAAATATATTTTTCTTTGGTTTTTTGTTTTCACCTAGGTCCTCGCGTCCAAATATTTTTTTGGTATTTTTTTGTTTCTGTAGTGTTTTTTCGTTCTTTAAAAAACAGAAAAATGTCAATGTCAAATCAAAGATTTTAAAAATAGCAGTATAAAAGCTTAACACGTTGAAAATACATTAAAACTCAAAACCTTTTGAAATGATGCTGAAAAATACAAAAAATGACGTAGATACATAAAAAAAAAATTTGTTTTTTTTATTTTTTTTGTCAAAAATACTTTAACAAGAGGGTCAAAAATTGGATAGCAACGTCAATGAAAAGAAATTGCACTAATAAAAGATACAAAGTGAAAAGTAGTAGTGATGGTGAAATATTTTTAGTCAATGGATAAGAGATATGGTACTTTGTGAACAGGCTAGTAACAACACTTTATTTTATAAAGACATAGCGATAGTTAATTTGAAAGTGACTTTTTACAAGTAGAGGGGATTGACATGGGACGCCAATCCCATTAACATAAGCTTAATTATTTTCCTTGTGATATTTATTTAATATTTTCAGTTTGGAAGAGATTTATTAGGATATTTAGTATTATTAGGATTAAGTTTTTATTCTATTATGTTTTATCATTGAGATTAAAGTTTTATAGTTTTCCTATTTAATGGGTTTTAATGGCTTTTTATCATTGAGATTAAAGTTTTATAGTTTTCATATTTAATGGGTTTTAATGGCTTTTTAAAAAATAAAAATTAAATATTTTAGGTGTTCATATTTTTTATATTTGAGGTATTTTGTTTTTTTGTAAAAAAAAAAAAAAACGGTACCTGTTGTATAGATCAGTGAGTGATTAGTGAATTAATTAACAGTTAAAAAGTACCATAGTCTTACTACCTCAATGCTTATGCTTTGAACAAAACTTTTTGTTCTTTAAGCAATCCATTGTCGGCGATCTACCAGGAATCAGAATTTTAAACAGTCAAGGAAAGTAACAACAACATCTCTTAATTAAGCAAATGATAGTGGACTATCCAATCAAGGATAACATGATAAAATAATTAATCCTAAGTTGTTTATTTCCTGTCCAGAACGTCGTCGTGTATATTATTCCAGGCTCTGCAATGTGTTTAAATTAATCACGGGATGGCTCCACTGGTCATCTTCTGCTCCTTCTAGTATGAAGGAACCCTTGCATGGTTTTTGTTACGTATCCACTGAAGAGCTGAGAAATATGATGGTTTCTTCACCTTTTTATTAAACAAAGCTGGAGTATTTATATACATTGAAGTAGAAAGAAGATAATTACTGAGTTACAAGAGAGACTTTGTAGAATTAGACAATCAAAGAAAGGAAAACCCACACACTGTGGTTATGTTATTAACCGTGTATATATATGTTGATTACATGAGTGATTGTAGCCTATTTTACAAGAATTACATAATCATAGATGTACAGGAATTCTTGTTGTTAATAAGCACAGAATCCTCCTACATTATCTCTACTGCCAGTTGTGTAACCTATTACTTATAATGACCCCTCAAGCTCAAGGCGGTCTGGACCCGATGAAGAGCTTGTCACAATTGGAAACAAATTTGTCCAAACAAAGAGGTATGGTTAAAATATCTTCAAGTTGAGCAGTTCCCGCAACATGTTCAAGAACAAGAGAGCCATTGGCAACACATTCCCTAAAGAAATGAACATCAATTTTGATATGTTTTGTGCGATGATGAAACACTAGATTCTTGGCCATAGTAATAGCATTGACGTTGTCACAGAATAGCTTTGGGGGTGGAAGGCAGTAGGCAATGAATTTTAACAGATTCATGAACCACATGAGTTCAGTTGTGGTGGAAGCTAGGCTCGATATTCTGTTTCGGCTGTAGATTGGGAGACCGTGGCCTGCTTCTTGGCATCCCATGACAGCAAATTGGCACCTATATAGATGGCAAAACAATTGTGGAGCGTCGATGGTCTTTACAGCCTGCCCAGTCAGCATTGCATAAACCATGAAGAGCAGTTAAGGACATGGGAACAAAATGAAGACCAATATCGAGGGTTCCTTTGAGATAACAAAATATTCGTTTAGCATCAATGAGGTGTGGTTCCCGTCGGGCATTCATGTATTGACAGACAAGATGAACAACATAAGAAATGTCTGGACGAGTAAGTGTAAGATATTGAAGGGATCCCACAAGCTGACGAAAGAGCATGGGGTCAGATAACAAGTTGCTTTCATTGGCTGATAAGCTGGTACTTGATTCTAAAGGAGTGGCAACTGGTTTAGCCCCATCTAATCCAAACTTGTGGAGAAGTGATAGGAGATACCTTGTCTGAGTAATTGTGAGTGCTTCGTTGGTTTGTGTCACCTGCAGACCGAGAAAGTAATGAGCATCCCCAAGATCTTTCATGCAAAACATAGATGAAAGATGAGTAATAAAGGCAGTGATTTGAGACGAAGAGGACCCAATAAGAAGAATGTCATCGACATAGATCAATAGAAAGACAACATCTGAGCCTTGTTGACAATAAAATAATGACTGATCATAAGGACAATGAGTAAAGCCCAAAGTCTGTATGTAGTTGCTGAATTTCAGATACCAAGCATGCGGTGCTTATTTTAAACCATACAGTGCTTTATGGAGGAGACAGACGTGATGCAAAAGAGCAGAATCCTCAAAACCTGGGGGTTGGGCCAAGTAGACGCGTTCCTGTAAATCACCATGAAGAAATGCATTGTTGACGTCTAACTGCCGAATAAGCCACCCGTGGGAGAAACCAATGCTGAGAATTAACTGAATAGTTCCTGGTTTGACAACTGGACTAAAGGTTTCATCATAGTCTAATCCAGGAAGTTGAGTAAAACCACGAGCCACAAGTCTAGCTTTATACCTATCAATGGTGCCATCAGATTGTGTTTTCACTTTAAAAATCTATTTATTGTTGACCACATTCATATCGAGTGTCTTAGGCACCAAGGTCCATGTGGAATTTGCATGCAGGGCATCCATCTCATCTTGCATGGCCTGCTTCCAATGAGAAAATCTAAGAGCTTGACGATATGAAGAAGGCTATGTTGTATAATCTACAAGAAAACAAACAGGGATGGGATATTTAGTGGTGAAGAATGTTTTTGGTTTGAGGTTGCCTGTTTGAGCACGTATAACCATGGGATGAACACGTGATGGTAAAATGGAAGGTGAACACTCGGTAGCAGTCGCAGGCCTGACTGATTGTGGGTGCGTGGTGGCTTTAGGCTCTGTGGTCGTCACTACAACATCTAGCACACTAAGTGATGGTTGAGGCAGAATAGGATGTGCAAGACTTTTAGGCTGAGATTGCAGCTAAAATAATTGAGGATTAGTGTGTGGTGAAATGGTAGCAGTCTTGAAAGGGAAGTGCAACTCATTGAACTTCACAGCCTGCTAATATAGAGACGGTCAGAATGTGGATGATGAGGAACACAGTAAGGGGTAGCAGGCACAACCAAACACCCGTAAGAAATCAAGACTAGGTGAAGAGGCAAATACAATCTCATGAGGAGATTTATGCTTCAGAATAGAAGATGGAAGGTGATTGATGAGGAACACAGTAGTTCAAAATGCTGTTGTCAAGTATTTGAGTGGCACAAAGGCATGAGCCAGTAGAGTGAGTCCAGTGTAAACAACATGACGATGACGCCTCTCAGCCAGACCATTTTGTTCTAGTGTTCTAGGACATGAACATTGATGAAAGATGTCGTGGGCTGCAAAACAATTCTGCAAAACTGTGTTGACGAATTCACCACCACCATCACTTTTGATCGAGATATTAGGTAATTGAGTTTTGCCTAGGGAGAGCTTAGGGGTAGAAGACATTGATGAAACAGAGGATGTGGAAGAATCCATCTTAGGCTCTAATACCATGTAGAATTAGACAATCAAAGAAAGGAAAACCCACACACTGTGGTTATGTTATTAACCGTGTATATATATGTTGATTACATGAGTGACTGTAGCCTATTTTACAGGAATTACATAATCATAGATGTACAGGAATTCTTGTTGTGATCAAGCACAGAATCCTCCTACATTATCTCTACTGCCAGCTGTGTAACCTATTATCTTATCAGGTCTCAACTACATTGCTATCTACAAGGAAATTTTTGAGAAGCCTTGTGTAGAGAGGCCTATCTTGTTGCTTAGTTTCTGGAACTGATACTGAGTGGGAGGCTTTGTAAGAAGATTAGTTAGCTGGTCTGCTGATGAAACATGAGCTAAATAAAGAGCACCAGATTGAACTTGATCACGAAGGAAGTGGCAATCTACTGTCACATGCTTCATCCAAGAGTGGAAGATTTGATTGGAACTCAATTGTGTTGCTCCAACATTATCGTAGTAGATAATAGGAGGTGTGTCCAGAGTGATGCCAAGTTCTTAGATTAAGGACCGAACCCAGCAAAGTCTAGCTGCAGTTGTAGCAACTGAGCGATATTCAGCTTCGGTAGAAGATCGTGCGGCAATCTTTTATTTCTTAGAGTTCCAAGAAATGAGATTTCATCCTAGGTAAACAAGGAAAGCACCAGTGGAAGAATAGTCATCTTTGTTACCTGCCCAGTCAACATCGGAGAAGGCATGAAGAGACAAGCGGGAGTTGTGCTAAAGAAGAAGGCCATCATTTAAGGTGCCACGGTGGTAACGTAAAATTCTTTTAACCAGAGCCCAATGCTCATTTGTTGGTTGATGCATGAACTGAGACATCTTGTTGACAACATGATGCGAACCCTAGCGGAATTTAATGGTATTCACAACCCCAAGATCAATGTAACCCAAGTTTGTTGAGAATTGGATGAGCTTATCATAATGGAAGACTTGTTCCAAGACAATAAGACTATAAACCAACTTGATCACAACGCCTACACTTGGAGATGAGCAAAGGAAGTATAAATTCACAACAAAGAATGGTCAATTCTTTGAAGAGTTGAAAGTTCAATCAAGAACTAAGATAAAGCAACCAAAGACAGCTACAATCCTGGAAAATATTGTTCAAAAAAATTGTCTAACAATATTCCTAAAGAGTATTTATACTCCAAGCCAAAACCCTAGTTTCCCTAATGGGTCTCACATAAGCCAAAATTAAATAATAATCAACCCAAGCTAAAACTAGACCAAAATAATTAAAATAAACAATTAAACAAGTCTAAAAACCCAAACAAATTGTCTCCTATCAAAATAATTAAAATTTGATAGCCCAACTAATTAAATAAGACAAGTTCGTTGTTTCCATATTTTGTCGGGCAACAACAAGACCCAAATTAAAAAAGATGGTTCTCTCTCGTCTTAATGAATTAGTCATATATCGTTGGAAAGGTATGAAAGTCTAGTTTCCATACCAACTAGAATCACATAAAAATTCAATATGTAGCTCAAGTTATGACTAAAAGAGTAACCAAAGGTCAAACTGTCTGAATCTAGTCTTCTTCTTCAATCCTTGTGTAATGGTCTTGGTTCCACCAACAAGCCCTTCTTGAACATGAATGAGATTAACAAGACTTGCTCTTTATTATTACAAATCCTCTTGAAGTCCACCTTAGCCCATGTATCTTGAAGAAGTCCATTGAAAGTTTCTTTGAACTTCTTAGCCCTAAGCCTAGTAACTAGACCAACTGGAACCTCCAACGGATCCTTTGATGGTTGGATCGCATCACAACAAAAGAAAGTTATGGAGGAGTTAGAGACAGGTATTGAAGGTTGCACACAATTGTTCTATATTGCGTGGGGTCAAATAAAGATGAACTTATGGATAGCTTGATGGTAGATGATTTTGTGGGTAGAGGTGTGTTGACTGGGTTTGCTGTTTGCATATTAGTTTAAGAGAGGAGATCCATAATATATCGTTTTTGTGAAAGGATAAGTCCAGAACGATGTGGAATAACTTCTACACTAAGGATAACGGACCCAAATCTTTAAGAGAAAAACGATGAGCCAAACTATCAATAACTTGAGATACAAGTTCAAGGTTGTTTCCTGTAAGTATGATGTCGTCGACGTATACTAGCAGATAGACGAGGTTGATGCCATGATCTAGAACAAACAGTGAAGTGTCAGAATGGGAGTTCTTGAATCTAGAAGCAACAAGAAATTGGCCTAATTCATGATACCAAGCACCAGGGGCTTGTTTGAGTCCATAAATGGCTTTGTGAAGCTTGTAGACATGGGTTAGTTTATCAGCATCAATAAAGCCAGGAGGTTGTGCCATATATATTGTTTCTAATAAATGACCTTGGAGGAAGGCATTGTTGATATCCAATTGATGAAGTGACTAGCCGTTGCTTACAGCAATACTGAGCATAAGTCTCATAGTTGTTGGCTTGATTACTGGACAAAATGTTTCAAGGAAGTCCACACTTGGTCGATGATGAAAGCCTTTGGCGACAAGGCATGCATTTCTGTCAATGGAACCATTATAATGTCTTTTAATTCAAAATATCCATTTACAGCCTACCAAGTTGACGATTCCTGGCAGAGAAACAAGTTCCCAAGTTCTATTATGAACAATGGCATCATATTCATCTGACATTGCTTTACCCTAAGTGGGGTCATTGAGGGCTTGAGCAAAAAATGTAGGCTCGAGACAGGTTGAAGAGGCCAGGTATGTGTGAAGATTTACTTTCTGTATAGGTTTGGTGATATTGTTTCTAGCTCGAGTGGTCATGGAATGTATGGGGCTATTGAAGAATTGGAGTGTATGGGAGAGGCAGGATGAATACCTAGAGCATATGAATGAGGTGTCAAAGATGTGTGGGTGATGGGATCTATAGTAGAGGCCAACTCCGATGCTCTTTCTTCTGGAGTGTATGAAGACGATTGCGCTAGAGAATGGATGGGTATTGTGAGAACTGGTGAGCTCCAATCAGAGACTACAGGGTAGGGAGGAATTTGGTATTAAAATTGACGCGTCGCATAGGGAAATATGGTTTCACCAAACTAGACATGTCGAGAAACAGATGACTTAGAGGTGGTGGGTTCAAACCAAATGCAGGCACTCTAAGATAAAGAGTACCCAAGAAAGACACATGGTACGGACCTGGGTGCTAGTTTGTGGGTGAAATAAGGACGAAGCCATGGATAACACAAACATCCAAAAAATTTGAGTTTTGAATAGTTTGGAGATGTTTGGAAAATTAAGTCAAATGGAGAGTTAAGGTTGAGGGTTTGGGTGGGCAATCGATTGATTAGGTAAATAGCAGTACTGAATGCATAATTCCAAGGGATAAAAGGTAAAGATGTATGGGATAGAAAGGTAAGGTTTGTTTCGACCATGTGACGGTGATGTCTCTCAGCGTATCCATTATGTTCGAGTGTATAGGGTAGACATATAAGTTCGAAGACCCAAATATTCTCCACCATTGTCAGAATATAAGGTGGTGATTTTATGGTGGAAATAATTTTCAAAAATGGTTTTGTAGCATTTGAATACTTCTTGAAGATGAAATTTTCATTTCAGTGAATAAAACCGGATATACTTGGTAAAGTGATCAACGAAAATGATGCAATATTTAAAACCATTTGAAGATATAATGGGGGAGCTCTATACATCTGAGATTACAAGCTGAAGAGAGCATGTTGATTTAAGTGATGAAGTTGAAAAAGGTAATTTGTGACTTTTATTGCATAGGCATGCATTACAGTAGAAGTCTTTTGGCATAGTCAAAGAATTTAGATAGGATTTGGAGAGTATATGATGTAGGATTAGTGGAGATGGGTGCCCTAAATGATGGTGTCAATTGATGATAGATGTTTTGGTGGCAGAGAATGCTAAAATTGGAGGTTTTGAAGCCAACCATTCATACACTCCATCTTTAGAGTGGCCTTGAAAAAGAATTGCCCCGAGTGTAGATCCTTCACAAAAAAGACAACTAGTAAAAATTCAACTGAAACATTATTAGTGATGCAAAATTGATAGATAGATATTATTATTTTTTTTGCATTGATAGGACACACAAAACATCAGATAAGGTGAAGGATTTTTGTGAAGAAGGAAGGGTTGCAGAGTTGGTGTGTGTTATGGAGAGACATGTACCTTCCCCGATCATGACATCATCCACTCCTTCATAAGGTGAGGGAAAGACAAATTGCTGAGATCAGTTGTGACATGATGAGAGGCACCACTATCAAGTAACCGACTTGGGTTTGGATTTGTGTTGTTAGTAATAGGGTTTACACATGGTTGCCAAGAACGACCTGAATTCTGGGAGGAGGAAGAAGTAATGTTGGAGGATTGAATGGGCAGGACTTGAAATAATGGACATCTTTTTGCTGTATGTCCTTGGATGCCACAAATTTGACAAAAGCCTTGGCCTTGGTAGGGCTTGGAAGTTGATCGATTGCTGCGATTATAAAATCGTGGATCTATGTTCATTGTTGGGAGGCCATGAGAGATCGATGGTGAACGCCAATTATAAGTACCAGCAGGTGCCTATGAGGTAAAAGAGGTACGCCAATTGAAAGATTTGTTGGCTCAACATTGGTAAGGTGTTCTGGTAGGTGCATTGGCAGTAATTGATTGGAAATTTTCTAAATTTGTGTTTGTAGGTGCAGTGGCTTCAAATGAAAGTAATTTTTCGTGTAGCTCATCAAGCGAGATTGAATTTTCTTGAGCTTGGACTGCACAAACCAATTCTTTGTAATCATCACCTAAACCATCAAGGATCTTGTCAATGAGATCTTCAAGATCTAGTGGTGCATCGAGGATGGCTAGTACATCAGCAAAAGCTTTGACTGAGTGAAGATACTCAGTGATGTTCTAGTTACCTTTGGTTGGATTTTTAAGTTTTTGTTTGATTTGCTTGATCCGGTCGCGGGATGGTTTTGCATAGGTGTTAGCAAGGATTGTCCAGGCGTCTCTGGCAGTGGTGGCTTGGGAAATAAAGAGAATAATAACAGGACAAAAAGAGACAATTAAGGCATTTAGCAGCAGATGATCTTGACGAATCTAGAGTTTATGAAGTGGATTGGGAGTGACTGAATTGTTTGTTGTAATGTTGATAGGAGGACATGGGTTTGATCCATCAATATATCCACCAAGTTCATATCTAATGTAAAGGGTTTCAAATTGTAGCTTCCATGATAGGTAGTTTGTGGAGGTGAGTTTTAGTGGAGCTTAAGCTGTTATGTTGATGATGATAAGAGGAATTTCAATGTTTGTTGGATTACCAGTAGAGGAAATGTTTGTCATTCTAGTATTGACAGGAAAGGGAAAAAAACTGAGGAGAAGACAAGAACAATTAATAGGGAAGAATCGATGTGAGCTTTAATACTATAAAGAGCTGGGAAATATGATGGTTTCCTTACCTTTTTATTAAACAAAGCTGAAGTATTTATATACATTGAAGTAGAAAGAAGATAATTACTGAGTTACAAGAGAGACTTGAAGTCTCAACTACTTTGCTATCTACAAGGAAATATTTGAATTTGAACGTGGATACTATGGATGAAGATCGAATAACAGATACTTGTTGATATCCATACTATTAAATTTGATCATTATCGAATGCTCATTCACACAGTGGCCACTAAAACTAACATAACACATTTCCATAGAATTTGATATCAATTCAAATTCATGGAAAGTGTATGTAGATGGGTCTTAATATATGAATACAAGTTAGTGTTGGCAAGCCTTGGAAGACGGGTATTTTTATTTGGGGTTTTGTTTTGAGTATTATTCATACAATAATGTTAGAGTATAAAGCATTGTAAGTCAGCATAAGCTTTGATTTAAAGTCTAAATGTCTACCCTATCCATGTGTTTAGCGAGTCCTAACTTGTAGTGGGCAATGTTAAGAACAATTTATAGCCACGAGCCCTTAATCATCAAGTATCAATATAAAGTGATAGCCTATTTGAATTTGACTAATGAAGAAGGAAGATGAGTCTCCATACAGAAAATTGTTAGGAGAGAAACTTAAAAGGTTGATCTCCTCTTCTTGAAATAATCTTTGTTATAAAAGTTATTTCAAAAGTCTTTATTCCACATTGGAAAACACAACTAACTTTTTTTAATACAAAGAATATATATATATAAAGGACTTTATAACCCACATTGGAAAATGAAGAATTTTATCAAGTGTTTATATAATAAAACTTGAGATGAGATAGTAACCAACAAAGAAAGTACAGTGAACTCATGCATATAAGGTTGAGTCAAGTAAAAGAAACCTTCAATCCCCCCCCCCCCCCCCCCCCCCCCCCCCCCCCTTTTGTCTCCAACATTAAAAAAAAAAATAATGACCCTTAAACTGAAATCATAATATTTCAAACACTTGAAATTTTATTTTTAACAATCACAGAATTTAAAAATATTTTCTATTTATTTTTTTCCAGCAACTAACAGTTGCAATTACTTAATTTCTCAACAGCTATATTTTAAATTATTGTAACAGTCCTTTTAATTTCATAATAAATTAAACATCATTGTTGACTACCTATAAATACCATGCAGTTTTTCAAACAAGAGAGAATTCAAAATACTTTCATCTTCTTAGTTTGTTGTTCTTTTTCTTCAAGTTGTTTCTGTATTGCCCTCTTGTATTGAGTAAGAACTTGTTGAATTCTGGAGGGTGCCCACTCAAATAGTATCTTCTTACAGGAATGTTACCATCAAATAGAGTAGAGGCAGTAATACGAACTACACCCTAGTCAAAATACTTATATTTAGGTGAGTTATATAGAAGGCCAACTACAGCATAGGAATATTCTTTGATATATGGTGAGTTATATAGAAGGTCAACCACTGCACCCTGGTCAAAATACTTGTATTTAGGTGAAAGCAAAGATGTAATAAGGAAAATACATGAGGGGATATGTTTGGTTTCCAAAAAGTCTTAGAGACAATAAAAATAGTAATTACTTTTTTTCAGAGACTCAATAATCATGTTACATAATCTATGGATATTTAGGATTTAAACGAAGATTACCTGAAGATTAAATTTAGTTTGTTAGATTTGATCATCTTCTTTAAGATTGGGTTATTGAAGATAACAAGTCTTTCCAAATATTCATCCTTTAACAGTAATATGCATAAATTACCAATGAAAAATGTCTTGCAACCCTTTCAATAAAGAGAATTGTTTATGCCTTTATTGCTAGCTTTTTTTTCTTTACTTACTCTGTATACATGTATAGGTGAATTATGTACAATACATTTTATTTTAAAAATATAAAGTATAACATTCTATCTGTAAATAAATCTTAGTAACTCTATAAATGAAAAAACATCACTTTATCTCTCTAAATAATATCGCATATATTATTTCAGAAATAGAAACTTATTCATTTAAATCCTTACTTGATTTCTCTAATTCTAGAATTGTAATCTCCTATTTTAATTATGTTCTAGTCCTCTATCTTTAAACCTTATTCATCAAGTTGCACTATATTAATTATCTTAGTTTGATTTCTAACCAATAGTTTTTAATATATCTGACCCATTAAATACTTAATAAGTTGTCGTAAATATACATCATAATCATACATAAACTAGGATAAAATAAAATAAAAAAATCTTAACTTATTATAAATTAAATAATTGATTGATATATATTTAAAGATCAAATGCACTATATAGAAATATGTCATTAAATGCACTATATCTTCTAAATATTAAACAATTCATACATAGTTTGATTTAACCTTTAAGTAAGTAGTTTTTTAGTGTAATTAATATCTCCACATCAAGAATATTTTTATTTAGATATTATATGAACTTTGTCTACTTTGTCAAATCATATTTATCATAATCAATGGTTATTTGATGAATTATCTCTTGATCAGTCAAATATTTTCATATAATTTATGTTATACCTAATATTTATTTGTTAGTTACCCTTAATACGACAACGTGTAGTTAGGATTAAAGCATAGCATTTCCTATAATATACAGCTTAGTGATCTCGAGTTTAAAGATCAATTGTACAACTATCACATGAGTATTTTCATATACGCGTATAATCTCTCCATATGGAATCCTTATGTGGGTTAATTAAATGTACATATCTTTTAGCAAGCATCTACATATTAGTTTAGATATTTCTTATAACTAGCTTATGAAAGCAATTTTGTGATTTCATAAAAAAAATAACATAATATCTACTAGTCTCAAAAACTCTAATTAATGTCTAGTATTCATAGATCATTAACCAAGAATATTTAGTAACAATGCTTTGATGTAATATGAGTCTTATAACTATAATCACTTTATAATTTTATTTGGAAATTTTGTTGTCCTAATGACTTTAGTATCGTTATTTTAGATTCATAAATAGAATGTTAGATTTATTAATAAAATACAAATGAATATTAAAGATAATGAAAGTCTTAATTAATGATAAACATAGTTTTACATCAATGAAATTATTGTCATGTATAACCAACTAATTGACTATAGAGCATGTACACTATTATATTAAGAATTCATCTCATCTAAAATCTTAAGCTGTTAGGTGAAGCCCAGAATATAATTTATATTATTCTCTAACACACACCCTCAAGTGAAAGCCTTTTGGGCTTGAAACTTACACATGTCCACATTACCTTGTGCCTGATTTTTATCAAATAGAATGAGAGTGATGAGATTCAAACTTATGACCACTAGGTCAACAAGGCTCTAATACTATATTAAAAAATTATCTCACCTAAAAGCTTAAGCTGTTAGGTGAGACCCATAATAATATAATTTATATTATTCTCTAACATATTAGACATATGGTATTCATATAGGATTTAAGGCTTTAGCTGCTAAAACAACACAAGTAGGTTTTGAATGGCATAAAAAAAAATGGGTTAAACTTTTTGATGAAATTCTATGGGCATACAAAACTACACGATATACTTCTACAGGAAAAACTATTTATGTACGGAACTAAAGTTTTCATTTCAGCATAAATATAATGCCCTAGCTATAACAAGTTACATTTCATTACAGCGACAATGGGAAAAAGTGAGGGCCAACTTGGATCTAGTAAAAAGAGCTAAACAAACTATATTAAAAAAAATGAGCAAAAAATATATCAAAAAATAAATGGGTTAAACTTTTTGATGAAATTCTATGAGCATACAAAACTACCTGATATACTTCTACTTTATGTACGGAACTAAAGTTTTCATTTCAGCATAAATATAATGCCCTAGCTATAACAAGTTACATCATTACGGCGACAATGGGAAAAAAGTGAGGGCCAACTTGGATCTAGTAAAAAGAGCTACACAAACTATATTAAAAAAAAATGAGCAAAAAATATATCAAAAAATAAATGGGTTAAACTTTTTGATGAAATTCTATGAGCATACAAAACTACCTGATATACTTCTACTTTATGTACGGAACTAAAGTTTTCATTTCAGCATAAATATAATGCCCTAGCTATAACAAGTTACATCATTACGGCGACAATGGGAAAAAAGTGAGGGCCAACTTGGATATAGTAAAAAGAGCTACACAAACTATATTAAAAAAAAAAATGAGCAAAAAATATATCAAAAAATACATGGGTTAAACTTTTTGATGAAATTCTATGAACATACAAAACTACCTGATATAGTTCTACAGTTTATGTACGGAACTAAAGTTTTCATTTCAAAATAAATGGAATGCCCTAGCTATAACAAGTTACATTTCCTTACGTCGACAATGGGAAAAAAGTGAGGGCCAACTTGGATCTAGTAAAAAAAAGCTAGACAAACAACTACAATAAAAAAATAAGGTTTTAGACAAAGCCACTCAGTACGATAATGATAGACTTAAAAGTAAAAATTTAAGGGAAAAAAAGGATCTAGTCATGAGAAAATTGGAAGAAGTGATGTGAAATGCTAAAGAAAAAGTAAAACTGGCACTCAAGTGAGATGAACCATTTAAAGTGGTATGAGCAAGAAAAACGTCTCCCATCATGCATGTCGCTATAAGCATCTAAGGTTTTACCACTTAAAGGATTCACCATTTTGTCTCCATCATTAAGAACAATAACTCCACATTTTTAATGTCTCCATTTTATTCAGAGATTAATTCAGTATCTCCTAGTAGTGAAGGTTTGCAATTCAGAAGCCTGAGAAAGAGATCGTTAATAAAAAAAAATGGAAATGATGGTTGTGAAGATGCTCACTTTGAGGGAGAACCCTAGCTAGGATTCATTACATTGCTCAGACATGCTAACGTTTCTATATCTCCATGAAAATGGGTTGTGTGACAGAGCATCCATATCCAAAATGTCACTACTATCTACATACAACAGAGGATGGATTAAATCTTTCCACAGCAGATCCCGAGTTTCAAAAGCTGAATCTGCCACCATGAGATGCTAACGTTTTTAAAATGTAATATCAAAACACGACCTATATTTGATCAATTGCATAACACTCTCATCCTTAATTTCAATATAGAGATAAACGAAGTTTTAATCAATAGGAGGAACTCTCCACGAAAAAGTGCACCCTCACTTGTCACAGTTAGAGACAAAATCACAAGTCCAGTAACCCTAACTCTAACCTATATATTCTCCCCTTCATTATTCCTGGTAACGACGAATGTTTGTTTTTGCGTGAAAGTAAAAACCACGCTATATATCTGTACGTGGAACCTCTCAACGCAAAGAAACAGCCTAACTCACGATCTTCTTTCAAAAGTCATGTGAACTTGCTAAATGCTGTTTGGGGCCCGACCCAAGCGATGACGAGCACATATTTGGTCCTAGGCCTAAGCGGTGACACGAACACCACCTGCTCCTCTACCTAAACAATGCTCCTCCACACAATTTAGGCCTCGCCTAGTGATCTAATCGACCCCCGATACCCTAAAACCTATTTTCGTACCTCCTACAAATCAAACGTCATTGGCGTATAAATCAAGAATGGTGGTAACTGTTAGCATCTTATGAGTTGAGTATCTGTTACAAAATAATGAACCCTGTTAATTCTGTTTGGAATTGTTGAGCTGAAGTGAGGTAATTCTATTAGTTGTTGTTAAATTGCTGAGATTTTAACAGTAACTATTTCAAGAAAAAAAAGTAATGTCATTGTACACTATTCTCAGCTCACGAGAGCAGTCTCTTAGTTGGCTACCACCTCCCTCAAACATTCATCACCAAGTAAGCCATCTTCGTCAGTCAAATGTATGGTGACACAAAATATAGATAGCATCACGCCTACTTGAAAAGAGTAACATGAGCATGATACATATATGTGAAGGCTTTTCAAGTATCCTAACTTCATATGCTCTTAACCAACTAAAGCATTGTAATTAAATCAACTTTTGTAGGTTAGTAACTATCAAATAGTACTTAACATACTAAAATCCTAAAAGAACTAAAAAATAAAATAATATTTAACTCAAATAAACTCTTAAATACCACAAGCCTTGAAATAAACTAAAAGATAAATAAATAATACTTCAAGTAATTAAAATAAGATCAAAGTTAAATGCTAGAATATAGTAGTGAAATCAAAGTTTAATTCAAACGAATGGTTCTTCTATAGTCTTAATAAATTAGAAGATCTGCCTAATATCACTAGAAAGTTGTGGATATCTAATTTCTAATGCCACTAGAATTGATTCAAAATTTATTTTGTAGCTTTAGTTATAGACAAAATAGTAGCTAAATATCAAAACTAGTATATTTGAAATAAAATTATTCCAATCCTTTTGTAATATCTAGGCGCTCCTTACGAGTTTTTCTTGAACGTGAATCAAATTAATTGAGGTTTGTTTTTTATTATTTTATATTCTCTCTCTCAAAGTCCACCTAAGTCTATATATCTTGAAGAAATTCATTAATTATATCTTTTAAATTATTTACTCTAGGCCATGTGATTAGATCCAATGAAAACTCTAATGGATCTCTTGGTGTTGAAGGTAGGATCTCATGAACATGCCATTAAAATTGGGATTCATTTGAAGTTGAATGCTTGCAAATAGCTAGCTACAATCAAATATATAAATGTCCTAATTTAGGCTTCTCATAACCCATTTTTACCTTCATTATATTTTCTAAAAAATAAAAATAAAATGCAAGATAATTGAGGCTAAGATTATAAGCAAGAAAATTTGATGATCAAATGGTACGGTGAAAAGATCAAATACTTAGAAGACGAACTCCGTGTTTTAATTTTCCCTTTATCAATCCTAAGCATCAGCTTATTATTAATAAAGACTTATTGCAGGGCTCAATAATTATGTCTGCATAACACACATATCGCCTATAGGTTAAGAGAATAATGATGATGATGATGATGAATATATAGTAGCTCAGGTTGAAGACAAAATATATTCAAGTCACCTGGCCTGCCATCGTAGCCTTTCTCTTTATTTCATGATCAAGCCATGTTATGCGAGCGGAACCTCTATACTTTCTGTCAATTTTTGCAACACTAGGAAAAGAAGAGGAGGAGATGCAAATCAATAAAGAAAAAGTGTCCTTGCAAATTGAGATCGATGCATGTCATGTGCTTTCAGTTTCGCATGGGGAATATTAGCTTTCGATCGTCCGTTCGTCCATGAAGTTTTAAAATATTTACTGACATCACAGTGCCGATGTGGTGAGCCATACATGGTCAGTGTATCTAATGATCATGGAAATTATCTTTGTGTTTATTGTTTATTTATAAAAGTTTTAAGGTAAAGCAAATATAATGCGGCGTCTAAGGCTTCCAATTCAGTATATTTCAGCCACTTAGCAAAATACAAACTGTTCAAATCTCTGGATGGCTAGAGAATAATATAAATTATATTTTGAGATCTCATCTAATAATTTAAGTTTTTAGATGAGGTAGTTCCTTAATATGGTATCAGAACTTTATTGACCCAATGATCACGAGTTCGAATCTCACCATCCTTATTTTATTTGATAAAAATCAAGTACAAGGTAATGTGAGACTGTACAAGTTTCAAGCCCAAAAAATTTCACTTGAGACAATATATTAGAAAATAATATATATCATATTATAGGTAGATAATATTAGAGAATAATATATATGTTAGAGAATAATATATATCTAAGTTGAAGGGATATGCAATAGAATAATATATATAGTTTCTTAATACCGACAACATCTCATATTATAACAGGACCTACGTTAGGACTAGAAAGTAAAAGGTGTTTCGATGTGTCTTCCTGCCTGATAAATAATCAAACATTAATAGCCACCCCACTGAGCGGAGCAATTACCAATTAACTAAAAAACACAAAAGGTTATATTGACTCAGGAGACACGATTTCTTGGATGTTATTAACTTGCATTCGCTGACCGACCGACCAATCATGGCTAGCTAATTTAAAGCAGACCACCCTATCAGGAATAGCATGAGGGCTACCACTGACCATCTGGTTTGTGACCAGAATGTTTTTGTGGTTATATCATCACGGGCTATGCAATGTGTAGAATTTTGTAATCGTGGCTTGAAAGTGTTTTAAATGTTTGAGTGTTTAAGTGGAAAGAAAACAGAAAGAAAGTTCAACCAGCAACTTGATTATTAGTGTTTTATTGAAGAATGAAAGGGTTAGATTACTTACTATTCATAGCAATCTTTACCAATATATTGAAACAAAACAAACTAAATTGCTAGCTTATAGCAACATCATATCATGTCATGATCTGTTAACAAACTAACAGAGTAACAAGCTCCTAGATACTAGGATAACTCTTTTTTGTTGCAGAAAAATCATAACAATAAAACATAATCTTTGACAGCAACTTGAAGCAAACTTCAACACTCCTCCTTACTTTAAGCGCCACAGACTCCTATTTTTTTTTTTAGAAGCTCAAACATGCTTACTGGAAGTGATTTAGTAAACAAATCAGCAAGTTAATCTTCAAATTTACAATAAATCAGCAAGTTGATGTTATATTGTTTGTTTTTTTCATGAAATACTGGATTGTGAGAGATTGATATGGCTATTTGATTATCTACTAAAATCTCTATAATTTCTTTCTCCTCCAAGTGTAATCACATAGGATTTTCTAAAGCCACAATGCTTAATTTATTGTCGTTGTTGTGGTGCCGAACTCTGCTTCAACAGTGGATTGTGCTACAATGTCTTGCTTTTTGGATGACCACGAAAATATTCTTGATCCTAAATTAAAACATAATCCAAAAGAGCTTCATCTCATCAATAAATTCACCCCAATCACAGTTAGAAAAACCATGCAATCTTAACTTCTGACACTTCATAAATTTAACACCAAAATTATATGTCCCTTTGATATATCTCACAATTCTTTTTAGTTGCTCTCATATGTATTTCACTTGGACAATGCATGAAACGAGATAGAAGGCTTATTGCATTAAGTATATCAAGTCTAGTTGTTGTTAATATAACAAACAACCTATAAAACTTCTGAAGTTCTCATTATCAACTCTGTCAGTCCATCTTCTTTGTTGAACTTATCTTTCTGATTCATAGGAGTGGTTGTTGGTTTGTAATTCTCCATGTGAAATTTCATCAATATTTCCTTTGCATACTTCTTTTGACAAATGAATATTCCTTCATTGTTTTGCTTGATTTCCATTCCTAGAAAAATATCATGAGACCAAGATCAAACATTTCAAAAACTTGCATTATCTTCTGCTTGAATTCTTTCACCTGTTGTGCATTGCTTCGTGTTACCAGACGGCCATCAATATAGAGTGATATTATGAGAACAACATTGTTAATCTTGTTTATATAAAGAGTTACTTTATATAAGCTCTTTTGAAAGCCAAAGTCTATCAAATAGTCAGCAATTATGTCATATCAGGCTCTAGGTGCTTGATTTAACCCATAGAGAGCCTTCTTTAACCGATAAACTTTGTCTTCTTTTCCTTGAATCACAAACCTAGATACTTTTGACCTGTATTTTATAAAGAAAATTCAGCACATCCTGGTGAAATCATCAATGAAGAGGATATGATATTGACTACCTTGTAATGAAGGTGTGCTTAGAAGACCAACAATATCAATATGAATTAATTGAAGTTTTTGTGTAGATCTCTAAATTGATTTTGAGAATGGTTTCTTGTTTATTACCAAACTGGCAGGCATTATAGTTTGGTAAGTGATCAGTAAATGAAGGCACTCCTTTTACAACATCATGCTTTCTTATATTGAGCATTCGTTGTTGATGACACTGTCCAGCCTTTTATGCCATACTTCTATGTCATTTAGCTTTGTTGAAAAAGTTGTGTGCTCCTCCTCAAATGGAAGAAATGAGAAACTTTTCCCTCTAAAATTTTTTATCTTGCAATATTTTTTATACCTTGCAATATTTTTTTATAAAGTAGTATCAAAGATGTAGCAAGATTGATATTAAAAAATCACCTTCATACCTTTCTCCATTAATTGCCCAACATTTTGAATCCATATCAGGTACATAGAGAACATCGATGGTTCCTTTTCCCTTAGTTGTTATATAAACACCATTTCCAATTTTAACCTTTGCAATTTTAGTAGATTGCAAATTTCCAAATAGATTTTTATCAAAAGTCATGTGGTTTGTGCAATCAATATCAATCAATCAATGATATAAGGATGTTTGAACTAAAAAACATGTGGCTACATACATTTGATCTTCATCATTTTGACTAGCAACTTGAGCATCCTCAAGTCATGTCGAACATGTTGCAGATGTTCGCACGCACCCGTTAAGCATTGTTGTCGAATTTATCTCTGCTTATGCATGTTGTCGATATCCCAACAGTGTTCTCGTTGGCGCACCCTCGCACCTAGGACTGTGACACTAACCTACCTGGAAAAAAAAAGGAAGATTTCATTTATTACTTTTGATTTTATTTATCTAGAGTTTTTTTTCAATGTCAGGAATTGAAGTGAGTTAAAAAATAGAATTCTAAATTTTATGTTATGAACAGAAAAATAATAGATAATTTTATAAGATTTCAATATACAGTTATGATAGTTATAATGAGTTGCCAAGGACTAGAACCCGAGATTGGTCGAATGGAGTAGAAAGCGTAATGACTATACAGTTGTAATCCCATGATAGGCCTATAATATGTCTCATTCTTCTATCATTTTTTAGAAGTTTTTTTTGGATACGAGGAAATTTCACCTTCTCAAAAGCGTACACTGTGGGCTCAAGTGAGCAAGTAAAATTCTAGTTGTTTTACGATCTTACAAAGAATGCATGCTCTGACTTGAACTCAAGACCTGCTGTGCAGATCGCATGTTATCTGTCATCACTCTACTTGGAGACCTTTTTTAGAAGTAGATGGTTTTTCATAGTTTTTTCTTGACTCCGAGAAAAGAGTTGAACCTCATGATTTATTTTTGTCATCAATATTGTTTCCATATAGTATATGACAATTTATTTATGTTTCAACAACATATTACACATGTATTGACATGATACAAGACAATTTTATGTCTTGTTTGAATAAATATTAATCTATGATCACTTTCCCAATTCATTGCCTTAAGGAACGACTTATTTTCTTAGAGTTAAAAAGGACAAAATTCGAAGCCTTTTCTTGCTTTATAGCGCGACGAAAACCGCCCCAAAGTGGATGTAAAGAACAATTGAATTGTCTTTATTTTTAATAGAAAGAAAAAAAGCGTCATGCAAGTCCTCGTCATTAGAACAGAAAACCACTTTTTTTTCTCGTGTGCAAATTGCAATTCAAAAATCTATGAACACATCTCCTTACTAGTTTTCCGTCAGTCTCCTGTATTCTATCCTGCAGGAAACTGTATGCGAGCTAACAATTCAAAAAGAGCATTATAAATAACCTGCAAAGGTGCTCGAGTTCGTCATTGCGAAGCCTTTCAGGCTCTCAACAAACTTCATCAATACACCCACGCCACACACCTTCTAAAGTCTCTCAAAACCACATAAACTCTTCGAGCGCTCTGTGAAACTAAATGGATTTGTTAAATGTGATGATACAAGAAAAGCCAGTGGTGATTTTCAGCAAGAGTTCTTGCTGCATGAGCCACTCCATCAAGTCGCTTATACGTGGATTTGGAGCAAATCCAACGGTTTACGAGCTCGACAGGATTCCAAATGGACAACAGATTGAAAGGGCACTGGTGCAGCTGGGGTTTCGACAGAGCGTCCCTGCTGTGTTCATAGGTCAACGGCTGGTTGGTAATGAAAGGCAGGTGATGAGCCTCCACGTCCAGAACCAGCTAGTCCCATTGCTTATACAAGCCGGTGCTATTTGGATTTAGAATAAGTAGTTTCTCAATCCCATAGGAAATGGATCACTGTCATGCTGCTGAAAATTTAGATATGCTGCTGCTGCTGCTGCTGCTGCTGCTACCTTTTTATTTTTTTCACTTTCTTTTCCCCCGAGCAGCAGAAAATGATAAGACCCATGGCTTTGTTCTTAATCTATCCTGAGAGGATTACTCTGTTTTTGTTAACTACGAGGTAAGCTCATGAACTTCCACACATCCATGCTATCCTTAATAAGGATGAATTACTTTTGCTCCATTCTGTGGGATCAAAATCAAGCATTTCAGTGCATGCACAGGTGCCTGATGTGTGTGAGATGCAAAGCATGAGCGTTTTGTGCTGAGGATGAGAGAAGACTTGCACTCAATTCCAACATTTTTGCTTTATTTTAATAAATGATAAATTACATTATCGAAACAGCAAGTTTCAAGCCCAAAAGACTTAAGGAGGTTAAATAATAATATAAATCATAATTCAAAACTTTACCTAATAGCTTAAGCTTTTTAGGTGAGATGATTCTTTGACATGATATCAGAGCCTTGTTGACCCAGCGGTCACGAGTTCGAATCTCAGTACCCTCATTTTATTAGATAAAAAAAAAATCAAACACAAGGTAGTGTGGGCCTGTGCAAGTTTTAAGCTCAAAAAGCTTTCACTTGAAGAGGTGTGTTAGAGAATAATATAAATCATATTATGGGACCTTACCTAATAATTTAAGCTTTTAAGTGAGATAATTCCTGAAAAAAATAGTTGAAAACCTTACACAGCAAAGCGACTACAAAACCAGAAAAACAAACCTGTTCATCGCAAAAAAACCGAATGCGGCACAAGTTAGAGTGCATGGTCTTTAGCATTACTTCCTAGAGATGTTCAGAGGCATACAATCTGTACAGAGCAGATTGCACAATTTTCCTTTCGTAGCATAATATGAACCATGGAGAGTGCATTTGTCCCCGAAGTACCATTAATTGGATACTTTTTAAGTAACCAAATGGCTTGCTAGACAGTAAAATCATGTCTTGGATCATGCATTTACCCTTTAAAAATTAGCTTTTGTACAATCGGGGCTAAAATTCCAGGTTATAGCATCACTTATTGCTAAACAAGGCTGATAATGGTTGTCAATTGCCTCCAAGATATCCATTTGATCTCATCTTGTTGAAGTCACGCCAATTTTCTTCTTCTTTTTTTTTTCTTTTTTTTTTATAAATACCCAATTTTCATCATGAATTGCTCAATGGGAGCCTTCCTGTTAAGGAACCATCTCACCTAAAAGCTTAAGCTTATAGGTTAGGCCCCAGAATATGATTATATTATACTCTAACACACCCTCTCAAGTGAAAGCCCTTTGGGCTTGAAACTTGCACAGGCCCACATTACCTTGTGCTTGATTTTTTTATCAAATAGAAATGAGGGTGGTGAGATTCGAACTCGTGACCGCTGGGTCAACAAGGCTCTGATACCATGTTAAGGAACCATCTCACCTAAAAGCTTAAGCTTATAGGTGAGGCCCCAGAATATGATTATATTATACTCTAACACTTCCATAAGCACAAAGATTCAATTATTTAATGAACAGGTATCAATTTTCTCTTGGATTACGGTTCTTATAAGTTGTCGCCCATGAAACACCCATTCTTTATTCTATTACTTGTTCAGAAATCCTATGCTCGATGGACCCAGCAATGGATTGGCTGCAGCTTTTATTCTTTATTCCTTCTATCATTTTGAACATAATCTTAAGATTCTTAATGTGCTCTGGTTCCATCAAGCTATAGGATTGCTGAATAATACTAAAAGAATTAAAATCAAAATTAATTTTTTTTAAAAATAATGAGAAAGCTGGAGGAATTTACTCTGATACTTTCCTAGTTTAGCCTATTGGCTATCTTTTCAATGTTGTTTTTCTGGGCTCAGGATTGAGCCTTCTGCTAATTTATTTATTTTTTTGATGAATAGGATATTTTTCTTTCAAGTGGGGAAAACGGGACGCAGGATCGCACTAGGGTTATCAAAAGAAAACGACTCCTGATGCACACAATTATCCGCATCGATTTAGGGGGATTTGGGCTGGACTTCACTGTCTCGCATAGCATAATCCTTTAAAAGATTAAATTTAGTTTGGAAACAGGATTCGTATCATGTAATCTTCCCAGATTCATGCCGGGATGAATAGATTGTTACAAAATAATATAAATCATGTTCTATAATATTATTAACAACTTAAATTTTTAGATGAGATGATTTTTGATATGGTATTAGAGTTTTTTTTGACCTAGTGATCACGAGTTTAAATTTCACGATCTTTATTCTATTTGATAAAAATTAAACATAGATAATGTGGGTTTCTACAAGTTTCAAGTTTAAAAAAAAATTATTTAAAAGAATATGTTAAAAAATAATATAAATTATATTTTAGAATCTCACCTAACAACTTAACTTTTTGTTTGATTGTTCGATTAGGCAATGTTTGGAGTATTTTCTTTGTTTTGCGTCTCTAACTGTAGATGTCTTAGACAGCCAAGGACACCGGGATTCGAACTTGGGAGCTCAACTCATTTGCTTTGCCTGAATATCAATAGAGTTGCAAGCTCATTGATTGGGCCGAGGATTTCTTTCATGCTTGCATCCACGTTGCCTAGGAATTTCCTCTATTTGCATTGCATCTGAAAAAGCATTAAAAAAGTGCAGTCAACCACATCATTCTGGAAAAATAGTGTCACGTCACAAACAGAACCGCCATGCATGAACAGCTCGGTGCTCATGAGTCAATATCAAATAGTTTAATCCCTATCTATGATGTCACAGTTCAATATCACAATCTATTCCATATTCGAATTTTGAGGCTCTCTTTCACATATTATATTTCTAAAGGTGCCAGAGGACGTGGCGTGATGATAGATATTTTGTAATTTGTATAGCAAATTTTGAGTTTGAATCAGAATATAATTTTTGTAATAATCTAGAACAATCAAGATTTTATTTATTCATTTAGACTTATAAAATGTGCTTTCCATAAATAAAATTTTCTTGCATCCAAAAAAAAATTATATTTGAAAATGAAAAAATTATATACAATAAGATGATGACATCAACCCGTGCAGATAACATTCTCACAAGGAACTAGATTTTATTCTAAGTCTTTGAATATATTCTCCATGAAGAATTTAACTTATTATACTATATACTAAAAGAGCTTATGGTTCAGCTATTATAGCATGTGAGTCAAATCACTATGGATCACAATAATGTTGTTCAGTTTTTGGGTCAGTTTGGATCGGTTCAGTTCGTTCGGTTTGCCTATTTACTGATTTTTTTATTTTTGCACAATACAATAACCATTATGTCCCTCAAAAAAAACAAAAAAAACCCCTGCCGCGAGGGGTTCCACTGTAATTGCACATTTTTGGTTTGGTTTGGTTTGGTTTAGGTGACCGGTTTTTTTATTTTTTTATAATTCTTTGCACAATCAAATAACCATTTTGTCTTTCAAAAAAGACAAAAACATGAGGCTGACGGGAGGGGTTCCACTGGCATTTCACATTTTTTAACAATGGCTAAATACAGATATGCCCCCAATAAGATAAAATTGAAGAGTTGACAGTAGGGGTGTTCCGATAATTGACCATAATTTTTGTTATTATTCTTCGATTACTGTTGGCACGTGTGGCACACACATCCGATAGTATTCGGCCTCACGCCCTTTTTGGACGGCGCGTGCGACGTCTTAAGGTGGTGTAAAATATCCATTCGGCGTCTTTGTGCCATGCCATCTTCCTCATAGTGTGACGTGTGTCCCCATACGGTGTTCGGAGACGAGATGGTGGGCAGTTGAACATTTTCCCTCCTTTTCTCTCTCTTTCACCCTAAACTACACAACAGCCCCCTGATTTTATTGCCTTTTCATTTCAGTCCCTTCTCTTTGAATTATTTTGTATGGTCCTTACTCCTGTTATGTAAGTTTTGATTTATTTTAATTGTGTCCTTCGATTGAAATTGATTATATATTACATTTTCATTTCAATCCTTATTCTTTTAATTTTCGGATTGCTTTTAAATCCCTTAATATTTTAAATTTTGTCCTTTAATTAAAATTGATAATATTTTGGTTTTCATTTCGGCCTTTATACTTTTAATTTTCTATTTTAATTCCTTTATTTTTTTTATATTTCTTAAATAGTCCATTTTTTGGTCCATGTTAATATATATGTGCTTTTAACTTGAGTTTTTAATTTTTATTATTTTCTCTTTTGTTGATGTAGCATTTTTTTTTAAAACAATTGTTCTTAAATTTTAGTATGTGTTTGTGATCATTTGAAAATTGATATTTCTATTTTTTTTCATTGTTCTTTCTTTTGGTTGTTTTTTATTAGTTTTTTATTTTATTTTCATGTCAAATGATTTTTTTAGCTAATAATTTTTATTTTTATTCAATTTTTGTTTGCTCTTTCGTTAAAGTTCTTTGGCTTTTTTTTTTCTTTGATTGAATTATTTTCCCATTATTAACACAATAATAATAATAATAATAATAATAATTTTAGTTTTTTTCCTGAGGGTAATTTAATAATTTTTATTGTTTTAGCAATAATAGTAATGATATTTTTAGATGTTAAGCCTTCAATGTTGTTGTTGTTATAATATGGTGTGTTCATGTATTTTATTATATTAAACCTTGCATGTATAGATGTTATATTTTATTTTTAAACTAGCAAAATGTATTAATTGTTTCAATCTCAATAATTATAAAAATAGTTTGCTCTACCTGTAACGTAATGCAGGCAATTAACTAGTAAATTCTAAAGATCATTGATGTTCTTCCTGAAGAAAACTGTTAGCCACTATACATAAACAAAAGGGGGAAGCAGTAAACTTCAGTACTTGTAAATCACTAGAAGAAGTCAAGATATCAGTAAGAACTTAAGCAGAAAAAATAGCAAGTAATTGGAGAAATCTAACTTATGCGAACCTAGCAGAATTTTTATTCAATTTGCAAATCAAAATCTACCTAATTAACAACGTGTCCCGAAGCACAAAGAATATAACAATCACCCGAAGACGATCACAAAAATTGTAAGATCACAATAAAATTTGGTTAATTATGTGAAGATTGTAGTTGAATCAAAAGGCAAGGAAGAAAGATCATATGGTGCTACTCTATGTTAAGGAATCATCTCACCTAAAAGCTTAAGCTGATAGGTAAGATCCCAGAATATGATTTATATTATTCTCTAACACACCCTCTCAAGTGAAAGTTCTTTGGGCTTGAAACTTGCACAAGCCCACATTACCTTGTGCTTGATTTTTTTTATCAAATAGAATGGGATGGTGAGATTCGAACTCGTGACCGCTGGGTCAACAAGGCTCTGATATCATGTTAAGGAACCATCTCACCTAAAAACTTAAGCTAATATGTAAGGTCCCAGAATATGATTTATATATTCTCTAACAATCTAGACTAATATCTAAAAAATTAGACTCTTAATAACCAAAAACACTAATTAAATAATATGAAAAATAGTAAAAATAAATATTTTGAATTAAATATCATGAAAATAATAAAATACTAAATATTTTGATAGAATAGATGTTTTTTCTTTCGGTCATATCTTCTGGAGAGATTAGACTTGTTGATAGATTATACTTTTTTTTCATAAATAATTCATGATTTTCTTCTTAAATTAGAAAATAAAAAATACAAGCCCAATGATACCAAAATTACTCCCTTAACTGAAACTCACGATCCTCATGTCCAATTCAATTATAAATTAAATTCATTAAAACTGATTTTTCTTGAGTTGTTATTTTTTTATAATTTACTTTGGCACATATAAATCAAATTTATTAAAACTGATTTTTCTTAGCAAAAGCTTTGTTGAATTTTTAATTTTAACCCTTGTCGAACTATTAATAAATGTTTCGGTACGTGTTGATCATATCACTAGCAAAAAGCATCATGCAGGTCACTACATGGATGTAAGAAACTGGGCATGATAATATGCAAGGATTAGTAGCCTCTAAAGAAAGTTTTTATTTGGGGATCAAATGGAAACAAATGTTTGACTTTTGGGACCAGGAAATCCCAAACAAGACAAAGCGAGGACCTAGATAAGAAAAAAAAACAATCAGTACGCAGATCATTGCATCTCTAGAACACACATAGCTCACTAATTAGTAACATTCATTTTAATATTGAACAATGAAAATTACAAAAAAAAAAAAAGAAAAAAAGACAAAATAACCTACCCTAGTAAACTATAGTTATAAAATCAAAATAACCTTATAAAAAAATTTAAGAAAAAAACTATAAAACTCAATGTTCAAATCAATATTGAACAATGAAATAAAAATAGAATCAGTTAAAAAGAAAAATAAAAAATAACCCTCAAATAAGTCAATGATAACTTGTGTGACCTGCATGATGATGAAATTGAAATAAATTAATAAAAAAAAAAACATGATATTTTCCTTTTAAAAGAACTAATATTGAAGTTATATTGAATTAAATTATGTTTTGATACTATGTTAAACAATCAAAACAAAACAAAAAAAAAACATAATGAAAATAACTTGAATAATTAATTATTTAACCTATATACAAATAGATGGTATGTAAGTTAAAACAAATAGATTATTCTATTCTTTATAAATAATAAAACAAAGTAACCATAGTATCTTAAAACGGATTAAAAATCGGGTAATTAGATTCGGTAAGAATTGAAACGAGTAATCCTCGATGATTTTTACTAAAAGAAAACTTTTTTTTATTATTTTAACATAAATTAAAGGAGAAGAAGAAGATGATGATTGGTTTGTTACCTTAAAGAGTAAAGAGTCTGTAAAGGGGGAAAGCGTTCAGCAGTCCAGAATGTGATGTCTCTTTTTCGATTGAAACACGTAGAGAGACGCCGTTTCATTGCCACTTCTCACAGAAATTAACGGCTGACTCTACTGGGGATTGAAGCCATAGCTTGTGGCTCGGTAGACCATCGCCGCCGTGTCAATGGGGCCATGCTGTCGCCTTTTGCTTTGCTTTCTCTATACGGTTTAGTTACATTTTTATTTTTTTATTTTTATTATTATTATTATTATTGTGTGTGTGGGATGTGGAATTTCTTTAAATCTATGATCAGCAAACATCTTCATGATTATTTATATGTCTGAATGATCGCGCATGCGAGCCCTAATTAGTGAGACAGGCAACTTGCATATACTTGTGGATTCAGTTGTTGTAGATTGGCTTAAAATATAGTTGATAGGAATATTTGAGATTAAATAATTTATGAGATCAACTCCATCCTATTTGATGTTAAAGACTTTGTTAGAAAATATTTTTTAATATAAGTACAATTGATAAAATTAATCGTGAATAAATATAGAAAATTATTTAAGAAACTTTGGTTAACAAGATTATAAAATTATTTAGAAAAAAACTTTCAAACAGCAAAAAAAATATAAAATCTTCTTGTAGATTATACAGTAATAGCTTGAGATATTAGAATTGAACAATATTTTTTAAAAAGATACGATATTCTAAGTACACTACTAAATTGGTTCAATTTAAATTTGAATTAATCATAATATAATTTTTATTCTTATTCAAACTCATTGAATTTGTCTAACAAGTTTAAGTAATGTTTAATGCCTAGTCTCAGTATCACGATCCAGTTCTTGGATTTGATGGGCTAAGCTAGATTGACTTGATTGTTTTTTTGTGAATTTTTTAAATTTTATTTTTTAAAAAGATTTATTCTTTAATATTTGATTAATTTAGAATTAGACTTTATGTTTTTATTTATTTATTTTCTATGGAATTACTCTAGTCTGATGACTCGAGTCGTGGATTAAGTAGATTAACTTAAGTTGGCTTGGGTAAGATTTTTTTTTCTTAGTTTTTTTTCATCAATATCATCCTTCAATATTAGATTGATTGAGAATTGATATTCATAATTTGTTTAACTTTTTTATATGGAGTTGTTATAATCTCTTGATCTAAGTTTTAGATTTAAAGGTTAATTAATATTATTTATCTTTATATTAAAAAAAAAAGATGTCATTTTGAATTGTTGTTTTAGTTAAACTATATTTTTACTAGTCGTCTAAGTTGTATTTGGATTTGTGAAGTCAATTAAATTAACTCTTACATGATTTAATTTTATTCTACTTGAAAAACATTAGTTATGCCTAAATATATTTTTTAAGCAAACAACTACTACACGGTTTAATTTTTCTAGTACAAACATCTTTTTAAGTATAAACAGTGGAACAACTTTAATTAAGTAATAAGTTTGATTTTAAAGAAAGAAAGAAAGATAAAAGACGACGCTAATGGTTATTGCTTTTTATTTTACAACTTAGCTATTGATTGCTTTATGTTAAAGAAGCATGAAAGATTGCTGCTTATTGCACCAACAAGTTAAACTATTTTAATTTACATAAATTCAAATTTATATATAAGTTTGGTGTTTTAATACGAAGGAGAGTAAGATTATGTGTTCAATGAGATTTAGGGATGAGGATCTAGTCAAGTAGATGAAGAATCCACCACTCTAGGGTTCCATTCCCATTATTTGTCCTTAACCTTAAAGCCTACGTTTCAAATGAGTTTACTTTTATTTTAATCATAGGATCTCCTTTATCTCTTATTCTTAATAGAACATAAAAAAAATCCAATAATGAACTAAAGTAATATTATTTAGGATTATGTTTTAGCTTCTTTTTTTTAATGATATATTTTTATTGAATTTATATGCATTTATATAATCAAATAAATCTAGTTTGTGTTATAAATAAAAAAAAAAAACAAACGAATAACTAAAAAAGAACTAGACAAATTGAAAGACATTTGTAGATCAAGACCTTTAATCTCGCAAAATAGAATATTTATTGATTGTGTCTACTTTGTTTATAGAAATATTTTTTATTCAATTAAATGATAATAGAAATAAAGGCACAATTTAATTTTATTGAATAAAATAAAATATGAGAAAACACTATCCAAGGCTATACATATTAAAATTATCATCTAAAAAAGAGAATGTTTTTATTTAAGAAAACAAGGTTCACCCATAAATAAATTAGAAAAACTCTTTAAATTTTAAATCCATAACCAAGAAAACACATATGATTTAAAAGCGATTTTTTAAACAAAACAAAATAGAGAAGAGGTATTACTTTACATATAGATAAAAAATGAGAAAACATATATATATATAAAAAAAGCATTACTTTATAAAAAATAACTAGTAAAAAATAGGAAAACGTCAAGCAATGTTGGGACTAACAATCTAGGTCAACTCATTTGGGGTGTTTCCTCAATGGCAAGTACAGATAGGTTCTTTTTGTTGTTGTATTTGGGGTTGTACCTGAAATTTCATTGGAAAAGAAATGCAAAAGATGCGTCACCTATTGTGACAGACAACACCTGTTTGATTTTTCTAGATTCCGGTCATTGAGGTAGCTAGAAAATCAAAACTTAAGTGTTTTTACCCAAAATCTATTTTTCAACCTATTTTTGACCCAAAACACATTACAAACTATAAGAAACCTATTCATGGCCTAAAAGAAATCAAAAGATCGCAACAAAAATCAAAATCAACTTGAAATAAAACATTTATCTAAGCTAATATTTGTTTTTTCACGAAATTTCCAAAAATGCACCTATTATGTACTCTTCTCATCAAATCAAACAAATATTGATTGTTTTGATCGTTTAAATCAATGTCAATGATGTTTTCTATCGTCCTTTGGAATTTGGCAACCTCCCTCTCTTAATTAGGTACTAAAAATAAAAATAAAAACTTTTATATCAAAACTGAATTGAAAAATAAAGGAGGTACCAAATATTAAAAATTTGTATAATTTTTAAAGTTTGAGGACCAAAGTGCTTCTCTTTCAAAAAAATTAATACACCATCCATGCTTGATGCATTTTTTTATTCTACTTCATCTTCTTGCAATTTTATCATTGACTAAGAAATCATAAACTATTGGTCTTCAATTAAGATCAAATCACACAAATAAGGCTTTGAGAATAAGCTATTGTATGTACATCGGTTATTGCATGTTTATTTTCTTGACTCATTTCTAGGTTATTCTCTAAAAAATAACAAAAAAATAAAATAAAAAGGCTAACATTGTGGAAAAAAAATCAACCTAGAAATTTTGGACGAATTCGAGTGCTTGATCGTACCTCTATTGTGTCTAAATATGAAGGAAAATGTAGATTTAAGGTTCAAATAAATGATTATCAAATAAATCTGCATAAAAATTAAGCTGAAAGGTATAATTACATTTTAATAGGTCAATTTGATTTAATCATTGGGCAAATTAGGTTTAATTGTGTTTAGGAATTAATTTAGGGTCAATTGAAGGATTTAATTAAGCGCAAGTACTTAATTATACTTTAAATTGATCAAATTAATTTTATTTAGGACTTCATTGATGATATTAAAGTTTGGAAGGCTAACTCGAGTTTAAATTGAAACTATTTGAATTTTCGGAGACCAAATTGAATTTTTTCCAAGTCAATTGAAAGTTTAATGGACAATTGATGGTCAAATTACATCAATCCAAGACTAGGGACCAAAAAAAAAAAGATGTGCAAATTTAAGGATGTTATCAAAAAGTTTAAGGTCAATTCGAAGCGCAATTAGAGCAATTATAAATTGAAAGACCAATTTGTACTTCTGCCATCCTGCAGAATTTTCAGGCAGATAATACAGTATTTTGTGCATTGATATGTAACAATGCATGCTTGGTGCCATCTTCATCATCATAGAAGGGTAAGAGGCAGTTTGTGTCTGCACGCAATGAGCAGTTGAATCAACATTTTTTTCTTCTATAAATACAAAGACGAAGAACATGCAAAGGAGGAGGAAAGAAACACAAAACTAAGAGGAAAATGAAGTTTTATTTTTGGTCCCTATCAGCGACAGTAGTGTTTCCATCTTCCTCAACACCAGCAGGACACTGATTTCTCCTTCCTCAGCACTGACAACCTCAATCCTTTTCTTCTTCACTATCAGCCACAGTCTCAGTTTCTTTATTTTTAGCTGTTAGCCACTACCTTCATCATTGACAACCCCTTCTTCTCCCTAAGCAGCAACTTCACATCGACGTCGTCTGCCACAACTTTAAGCTCACCATCACCAGCAGCAGCAACTTCTTCTGCTCGAGCGACAGATGACAGCTTCTACTTCTTCCTCCTCGATAGTTGCAATCCCAGTTCTCCTCCTTCCTAAACGGTAGTTGCAGCACTGTCTCCTCCACCTAATAGCCATCTCTCGACATCCAACAACCCATTTTGATTCCTCCGGCCACTAGGGATAGTTTGCAACTCACTGTAGATGACCAGCAGCCGGCCTTCCTTGCCATCAACAACTACAAAAAAGACCTACTAGGTGGCGATTCAATGAGGTAGAGACTCTTTCACAAAGAAAGATCTACTTCAAACCTTAGGAAAGACCAACAAAAAAATCTGACGTGGAAAAACAACTTAACAATAATGTTGCTTACCTTAGTAGGGTGTACTAGGGGTAACGCGTCTTTTCCTTGTGTAAGAAATCCCCTTACTCAGACTCTCGAAGACCATTAGGTTTTCTAGTAACATTGATATTAGGTGACAACTCCTAAAAATTATAATCATAATTTTTATGCTTATAAGAAAACCTCATTTCCCGTGCGCCATCTCCCCTCTCCAGGGATGGTAGCGCGCAAGGCAGGGGAAAACGGTCGTCATGACACTTACAATATTTCTATAATTTTTTATTTATTAATTATATGCATGTTATAGTTTTGCAATCATAATCATGTAAATCGATAAAATCATTCATCTCCTCAGAAATTTCTTAAAAGTAGATATGATGTAAAACCTAAGAATCCCCATTCAATACATCTTTTCCGGGCATCACCCTTAGAATACAATCTGACTGAGTTCCGGTTGCTGCCTTCAAGTGTCCAGCAAACAAAAAGCTGAAAAGCAGCCAACAATCTCACTAAACATGGCCTACTCAGAATCAACACTCCAAAACCACCAAGCTGATATTAGATGAAATCACACTATATTTACTGTACATTTATTTATTTTATATAAAAAAAAGTTGTCCACACGCATTTACAGTCACGAAACCGAGTGGCGTCTTCTCTTCTGAAACAAGAACCTTGTATCTGAATTAGCCTTCCCCCCGATGGGTTTGAGACCGTTGATTCGGAATAGGGCGTTAAGCTTGCTTAATCTTTTGGTGAATGATTTTAGCAACTTACTAGCAGGATGGGACCTTACCATCTCCTGTTTTATGGACACATGATCCTTTTCAAGATCAGTCAGCCTCATTCTCATTCTTGCTACTTCAAGCTTCAGCTCTCGATTCTCTCTTCTAACAGATGCGTAATTATCTCTTGGAGAGATGGCTCCACTTCCGGCACCGCTGCCTGAACGTTGAGGAAATTGACCGTTTGATGCACCGAAGAAGAACTGGCTGTGTCCCCCGTTCATTGCATTTCGGAGCCTGTTCTGCTCGATGTATAGCACCTGGACTGCCATCTGCACCGGCAACCTTTCATTTTGTGCAGCATGGCTGCAGGCTTCTTGAGATAATTTCTGGCAATCGATGGTCTTGCAGAGTCGGTAGCGTTCTGAATCTTTAATGTTTGGATGAACCTGTAAATAGATCATGAACAAAACACAAATTAATCTTTAATCTTTAATGTTTTTGTGATCACGAAGAGAGAATAGTAGAGGAAGGGTTACTAACTTTGAGGAAGATATCCACAGCTCTGTACAGCCCATCGCTAACTATACGAGCATGGTCTGGAAGTAGTTCAGCTAGAGCTATAAACTTTGATGGCAGTAAGTTTGGGTCCAGCGCAACTTCTGCATGAAAATTGTCCAGTAATTTTGATACCTTTAGAATTGAGCTCTGTTTAGGAGAACCGGGGCTGTCAAAATCGTAAACCATAGCACTTTCATCCCGCAAGTTGTTATCTTCATCGTCATCCTCATCCAAGTTTAGAAAGAGAGAGAAGATCCTCAGGACTGAATCAGTATCATGCATGCTGCAGTGGCTGTTTCCATGTGAATTTGCTGGTATCAGGATGTCCTCAAGAATTGCCTGATCAAGCTGGAGACCAATCCTTCTCTCCAAATCAGATCTGCAAGAAATAGCTGCTGATGACGATATAGCAGTTTTTAATAAGCTTGAGAGAAAAGCCATTGGAACTGGACACTTTCTTGACTGGGTTGGTAGTAAGCTGACTATGGCCTCGACGATGATTCTCTGTTTCTTCTGCGATTCCAAGTCCAGGAGACTCCCTTTAGCCAAATGGGGGTCCCTGACAACAGGTCCTTGAAGAGAATCATGGGCATAATTTATCAAAATCTCGCTAATCATATCCTGTTTTAGACCCTTTGATTTAACTGCGATTAATACTCTCTGGAAGAAATCAAGATTCAACATCGCGAGTGATCTGCCCCACCAGTCTGACGGTGTTTCTGGCTCCATCTGTGGCATGGTTTTTGCAGGGAAGTTGTGATCTAGCTTTAACAATCCAGAGGCCAGTTGCTCTTTGCATGCATTGCTTGCGATTGCATTGATAAGCCTATTGACCAGGTTGATCTCTTCCGAGAAGGGCAGTAAAGTTTCACATCGGTGAAGAACAGAAATTGAACTTGATATGTTTGGAAGCACCATCTCCTTTAGATACGCTTCAGCCCGGGCTTCCAAGTTCTTCTCTGCAAAATCTTCTGTCATTTCCAGAAAATGGGCTGTGCAATATAACACAGCAACATTTGATTGTGTAATCTCGACATTTACTCCATAGCAGAACTTTGCAGCAAGTTCGAAGCCCTCTGGTCCACCCGGTACAGCAGGGATATTTATGCGTGAGATCTTTGAATCTTTCGCTTCCAGCAACAGCTTACGAATTCTTCCACTTCGAGAAACTAGAGGAAACTGCATAGAATTTCAATCATAAATTTAGTGTTTCCAGTGAAGTTTTCTCTATGACATTCCATTTACTTAACATTTACACGCTATATAACATTAAACAGGTAAAATTGATGTCAAGGTTTCAGAGGTGAGAAGATCAGGAAGCTGTTTTAGATCCTAAACTCTTGTTCTAAAATTCAGCACTTCTGCATGAACTAGATTTTTCTTACCTTATGAAATGAAAAGTTTGATGCTCCTACTTCGATTGCAAGATCACTAGAAACATCCGAAATTGGCCTGCAAAATGGTTGAATGATTGAAGCCTAACTGATAAAGACAAAAAAAAACAAATCCAAAATAGAAAGAAATAAATGATTCCTACATGTTAGCCAGTGCCATTAAGCTAGACACCATAGGAGCTTCTACCTTTTATAGACCTCATATCTGAGAGTAGATACTAGAAAATCTTGACCACAGAGTAGATACTAGAAAATAGATTATGTGTTTCAGAGGAAAATTAAGCATGAAGGAACCACCTCATATCTGAGGATTCTGTGATCCATCTTGATTGTCTGAATCGACAATGATGTCCCAAAAACTCAAAAAAATTCTCAAAAAAAAATTATATGCAGCTGAAAAACTCATAGCAAGCACCAGAAAATCCTCTTCTTGAATCATGCAATGGACATTGAAACAAACCTCACTAAACAGAAAATTAGAGGTAATAGCTAGTGACAGGAAGACTAGAACGAGATAAAGCTGGTGAGAGAGTAGTTAACTGGGAATTACAAGATTACCATTCAGTAGCATGCCTTATACTTGAGCTTGGACGAAATGCTCTCTTCCCTGATATACTTGGCTTCAATTCACCTACTGTCACCACACCCATCTCCTTATTACAAAACAGAAACCTGGGAATTCAGTCTTTGATTTCACTCTGAAAGTTCTTCACCACCAACCCCACTAACAAGTTTCTCTCTTTCAAGAATCTAACTGGTTTTAACAATCCATTGTCTCTTGTTGGCTACAAACCAGAGTAGGAGTTATTATTCCTCTGGTGACAGTTGTTTAAAGGACACCTCTTCCTGTAGTTCTATTTAGAAAAGGAAAACTGGAGTGAGGTGAAAGCATTGGTAAAATTTAAACTCACAATCATTTGACTAAAACAAAACACAACAACCGACATATTATATGAAAATATCATCAGGTAGAAACTTTAAGCTACTAAACTATGTTATATATATATATATATATGAACGGTGAACTTTTTTTCGAGGAGACTTTTGAAAAATACTTTAATGAGTGTTTATAATGATGTGCTTAATCTAAAGTCAAGAATTTTGTAGGCGTGAAACTGCACTTTTCGGTGAAAGGCAGTGAGGTGTGGCCTTTTTTCTTGCATGTTTTTTGTTTGAAAAACCTGCAGAGATCCTGAAGGGTTGCAGTGCTTTTAGGGGATGCAATCATAGCTAGTGAAAGCTACCCGCAATAAAGATTATCTTACGAGGCAAAGTAGTCTGTTTTATGAGTGCTCGCCGATCACACAGAAAAAAAATCCTAATTTGATTCTCGTTGTTACTAAAATGATACGGACCATCCTTACAAACCAAAGTATAGGATACTTGAGATGCTAATTGGATTAAACACAAGTTCAAACACTAAGACATTAAGGAATGAGCTTGTGAGCCCATAATCAACACTTATAGGTCATGAGCCAAACTATAATAAAAGACTTGTTTGAACAAAAATGTAGAAATTTCTATATTCTACAAAGAAATTAAAGGGCATGAGCTATTATAGAGATTTTATTTTTATTTAGAAGGTTAAAGTAAGTTTTGGACTGATTTTTCTTTGTATTACATGGTTTTATGCTAACAAATAACTCTTACGAGAAATTTCTAGAGGTCCTATTGTATATGTGGTTAAAATTTCAAGTCAATCGAACATCGAAAAGGTTCAAATAGATCCATAAGTTATATGCAAAAATTATATTATTTAACTAATTGATTTGAGATTCTTTTTTCTATTTGAACTAGTAATGTTTTATTATTTTTCTAGATGTTTTTAGGAAATTTTTTATCTATTATAAATAGGGTTATTTATCTTGTATTTTTCTTAAAACATTTTGAATTGTTTGTGTGTGAGAGGTATTCTCGTATTCTTTAGTTGTATAAAGAAACTTTTTGACTTATCAAAAAATAATTGTCTTTATGGCTTTTTCCTTATTGTTTCTGTTCTTAAATTTGTTTTCATGCGGTGGGATTCATTGTAATAATGTTGATGTTTTGGTAAGGATAATCTTTATGTGACACTCCTATGAAGCGTGATTCTTTGGCTTTCTATGATTTATCCTTCTCACATGTGGGTTATGTGAACACATAATCACAGGATTTCCTTTAATTGGTATAAGATATTGCAGTCATTTATTAGGTTACATCCTTGTATAATTTTCTTTTTTCTTGTTCCGTGTGTTGATGACTCATTAACAGGGATTTGGCTTCCTCGTAACAGTGCATTTTTGTTACCGCAAGATATATTGGCAGCCGGGGATCATTTGATTGGAATGAAATTTCTAATGGGTACACTAAGACGACATAAATCATTTAAAAAATAAGTGTGTTCGTTCTGTACTGTAGTAGGGTTATCAATTTCGTTTTATTTTAATTGAAATGATCGAAATGTTTCATACCAGTTTAAAAAATAAGATAAAACAGTGTTGTTTTTACCTCAGTTTAAATTTTGGCTCATTCCGGATTTTTCAGCCAAATATCGGCCGAAACGCTCTGGTTTCATTCCGCCCGTTCTGTTTCGGCTAAATTAGCTTGAGATGAAATTTTACAATGAGTTTTTTTATATATTTATATATATTATACAAAGAATGTAATGACTTTGCAAGATTAATGATGAAATTCTCGTAATATTATACATATTCATAATTTTGTTCTGAAAAATCATTTTATTGTGTTTTTTTTAGATTAAATTCCATAATTCTAAACAATTTTATTTTTGAATTTGAACTAGAAAAAATTGAATTAACACACACACACACACATATATATATATACACACACACACACACATACAATATAATCCTGAAACGACATGCCGAAATACTCCGAAATCCAAATTTTTCATTATATTTGAAAAAATAAAATATCAACCGAAACAAAATTAACAAACTGTAGTGGATCTCTTACAAGATCAATTCGGATTGGCTCTGATTCGTTTAGAAAATATGGTTAGAGGAACTATATGTGGAGCAATTAGACAGACGTGCCCGTTTCAACAGAGGTGCCTGGCACAGACAAAGATTCCAATGAGTTCTCTTTCATTATTTTCAATCTTCATTTATTCTTCTTGAATTGCAGCAATAACTACCCTTACAAGAAAAATGGCAGTTTGTTTTGTTATTATCACTAAATATGTCAGTTACATAAAAAGTTTAAAAAAAGAGAAAATTATTCAAATAAAAACGTTATAGATTTCCATCGCAGAAACTAAAGCAAGATTAAATTAAATCAAACCACATCGAAATTCATTTTTTCTTTTGTTATTTTTTGGTGTTTTTTGTTATTTCTATTTGTTCTTCGGATCAAATATTTTATGGTTTTATTGTTTGCGCAATTTAAGTGATTATTTTTTTTTATAAACATGTTTTGTTTTTTTTTTATTTTTGGGGCAATTTAATGATTTTAATTGTTTGGGTAGTAATGTTAATAATAGTTTTAACTGTTTTAATCATGATAATGATAGTAACGTAGGGATGGATTTTCAATAATGTTTTCTTCTTTTTGTAGATAGAAAATGAACTATTTATTTTTGTTATTTTGTTATTGTAGGTGCTTTCACAATTTATATTTTGTTTGTTGTGTTTAATTTAAATTGAATTATAAAACAAACTAATCCTAATATAGTGAATTCGATAATTCAGGTATCCGAATCTTATTGTTTTTTTAATGACGAATATAATTTTATGCTGGTAATTTCATTGAAATCTACTAAAAAGATAAATTTATATCGATTTAAAATTCATATATTTTATAGGAAACTCGCACTACACAAGAATTTTATATGAATTTATTATTTTATCCAAATTTATATTATAAAAAAATTCCACATAATTAATATTTTTTGACATTTAAAAAATATGGTTTCAGCCGCGACAAAGTTCCAGTAAATAACTAGTTAGTATATATATATATATATACACACACACATAGATTTTTGACCTGATCAATTCCCCCTTTATTTTTTACAAAACTCAAGTCGATCTAGATCTGATCACATGAGTAACAGATCAAATTGGATCGTGTTGGGATTTAAAACAATGTTAATCTCCATGTTGATTCCTTCTTCCTTGCATGTTTTTAAAGCCATAAAAAGTGGGCTCGACTCTCTTTTCATTTTGTTTTTTTCCCTTAACTGAAACTATATCTTACCTAAAATTTGGGATTAATTTGTCTAAATTGGATGAAGAAATGACAAGCAGAAAGCTGGCATATTTTCTGGCCATGTAATATTGTGTGACATGATGTTTACACTATTCCTCATTAAAAGTATATCGTATCTTTCCTTAAAATAAATAGGCGTATATTTCCTTATAAAACAAATAATGAGACGGCTGCTTGAAGAACTAATTATCAAACTTTCCCTCACATAATATGTAGAATATTTGAGTGTCTATTAACATATACTAAAAAAGCTTTTTACTTTTTTTTATGAAAAAAAAAAAAAAACTATTTTCATTATGGCAATTTTTTACTTTGGTTCTTGAAATTTTAGAGGACTTCTATTTTTCAAAACTTTTTTTAATTTATTCTTTAATATTAAGTTTACTAGATATAGAGATTTATAATTTGTCTTATATGAAGTTATATTTGTCAAAAGTTTTACATATTAGCTATATTGACTTGGGATTTTTTATTTTTAATTATCTCTTTTTGAATTTGATTTTTTAATATTGGGTTGATTGAAAATCACATTTTATAATTTTCTTTTATTTGTTTTCTATAGAATTATCTCGGTCTCATAACTCGAATTATAAATTTAATAAGTTAGACATGTTGATCCGGGTTGTTTTCTGTTTTTTTGTTTTTGTTTTTTTTCAATTTAATCGCTTAAAATTATGTTGATTGACAATTAAAATTTATATTTTAAAACATAATAAATCACATGAGTTTATAGTAGAGAACGAGCCGATTCGCCCGCTCCGCTGAGTTTTTTTATCTATGTAAAAAATTGATTGATTTTATAAATATTGTATTTTGTTATTTTAATATTTCATGAGTAAAATATTAATTCATAAAATCTGTGAAAAATGGTTTCTTTCAACCAAAAAGTGATTGAATATTGCTATTGCTAAAAAACTTTTGATAAAATTTGTTAGAAAATTTGCTAGGAAGGTTAAATGATTTTTTAGAAATTTGTTGTAACGGATACTCTGGTTTAAAAAAACACAAAAAAAGAAACCTGGTTTAAAAAAAAAGATTTGGACACGACGGTTATTAAAAAATGAAAAATGTGAAAAAAAGGTCACCGTTTATTGATATCCATGATCAAAGTGGAAAAAAAACAACTCTTTCTTGTGCTCTAATATTTTTGCCACACTTTTTTTTTAATTAATAATAATTCACAGTAGCATGGAAGTGTTGCTGTTTTCCAATTTTACGCAAGAACTAAAACCTCTAATCTAATTCACAGTAGCATGGAAATGCTTGTGGAACACATTCGCTGGCTGCATCAATAAGCATGATTTATGTTTTTTTGTCGGAGTTTTTTATTTATGTAGAAAATTGATTGTTTTTATATGTATTGTATTTTGCTATTTTAATATTTAATTAGTAAAATTATAATTTATGAAATATGTATAACTGAAATGGAAAGTGGTTTGTATATTTTTTAATCGTAGATAATGTAGGTAATTTTATTTTTATCAGTTACCTTTTTTCCCCATTAATATTAGATAAGACACATTATAAATAATATTTTTTTTGCCGAAATAAACTTACATTTTTTGCGTGTTATAATTAGTTATTTCAATGTTTAATTACTAAAATTGCAATAGATAAAATATGTTAGAAATGATTTTTTTTGTATAATTAGTATGGTTGCCAGCACATTGTGCTATGTTTTTTTCTATGCAGAAAACTGATTGATTTTTGACATGTTGTAAGTAGTTGTTTAAATATTTAATTAGTAACATTATAATATATCACAAATAAATTTTTTCCCCGCCTAAAAGGAATAATGTAATTGAAATGAACAGTGGTTTTAATATTTTTTAATCGCAGATAATCTAGGTATATTTGCCAAAAGAAAAAAATTTGAGTTGTTTTTTCTCCAAAGTAATATTAGATTTGAAATTTCATATAAAGAAAATTTAAGAAATAAATTTAAACAAAAGAGTATAAAATTTATATTTTTTTTTATCATTAACAAAAGAGTAACCAAGAAAAAGAATTAAATTATTATTATAATTATAATTATAATTATTATAATTATTATTTGTTTTTTTATTTTTCTGCTAATAACGAAAGAAAACAAAATGAAAGACTAAAACAATTCTAAAAACCTCAACAAAAGAAAAAAAAAATTCATTGTTATTACTGTCCAAACAATAAAAATTATTAAATTATCCCGAGAGAAAAAAATTTAAAAACATTAAAAAAAGAGTAAGCAAGAAAAAAAAAGTAGAATTATTATTATTATTATTATGTTAATAATGGAAAAATAAATAAATGAAAGACTAAAAAGATCTTAAAAACTTTAACAAAAGAAAAAAAAATTATCAAGTAAAAAAAAGTCATTTGATATAAAAATAAAAATAAAAAAACGAATAAAAAACAAAAAGAAAGAACAAATAGGAAAAATAAAAACACAAATATTAATTTGCAAATGACCATAGATATAAAACAAAATTTAAGAACTAATTTTTTTTGAAAAAATATCACCTTAACAAATAAGAAAATAACAAAAATTAAAAATCAAAATGAAGAGTACACTTATATATACATTGACAAAAGTAGAGATTATTCTAGAAATAAAAAAGAAATAAAGGGATTAAAATACAAAAAAATAAAAGTATATTGATATTAATTTTGTTAATCCAAAAAATCTGAGGTCATTTTTTTTTATCTCTTTATATACTTTTAGGCGATAATATGCAATAAATATTAAAACATATAATAATGACTTGTTTGCCGTTTAAAAGGAACAGTGTAATCGAGACAAAAGTGACTTGTATCGTTTTTTAATTGTAGATAACCTAGGTAAATTTGTTTATTTGTTGTTCTTGAGTTGTCTTTTATCTCTAGTAATATTAGATATAAAATGACTATTGCTATTATTGCAAAAACAATTAAAATTATCAAATTATCCCGGAAAAAAAACACTCATAAACATTAACAAAAGAGTAAGCAAGAAAAAGAATATATTATTATTATTATTACTATTATTATTATTATTATTATTATTATTATTATTAGTATTAGTATTAATATTATTATTATTATTAGTATTAGTATTATTATTAGTATTAGTATTATTATTATTATGATTATGATTATTATTATTATTATTATTATTATTATTATGATTATTATTATTATTATTATTATTATTATTATTATTATTATGTTAATAATGGAAAATAAAACGCAAATATCAATTTATCAAGGCATGAAAATCAAATATAGAGGGATTAAAATCAAAAATTAAAAGTATAAGGGCCAAAATAAAAATTGCATATAAAATCAAATTTAATAACATGATGAAATTGAAGAAATCGCAAGTTCTGTACCGTATTTATTAAATAATTTCAACCAAATCCGAAAATTAAAAGAAGGAGGACCGAAGCGATACATTGACATTCAATCAATTCCAATCGGAGGACCCAATCGCACTAAATCAAAAGTTATATACTAAAAATCAGGAGAAAAATCAAAAATGAAAGTCCAGGGACCAAAGTTAAATGTAACAACAAATGGGAGACTCCCCTGCACTTTGACGTGCAGGGGAGAGAGAAACATGGCCAGCGCTTTCAACCGCCCTCCGCCGTGTCCACGAACGTTTTCAGACTACACGCGCCACCGTGGGAGGAAGCTGACGTTGAGGCGAAGCGAGATGGACTCCGGAATATCTTCTCCGGCCTCTGGAATAGCCCGCACGCGCCGCCTAAACAAGGCGTGGGGAGAACAAAGGCTTGGCGCGTGCAAGGCATGCTCTGACATGCAGCGGGAAATTAATTAAAAATATAGGTCAATTACCTTTTAGCCCTTGCTCAAAAGCCGGCGTTTTTGTCTTATTGGGGGTTAAAGGTGTATTTAGCCACTTTCGAATAATAATAAAATAAGCAGCAGACCAGCGGGCCGGTCCGATGAGCGCAAAGACGACGCAGCCCCTGATTATTGCGGCGGAATTTGTCGTTTATGGGGGGTAAATTCGCTAATGTACTGTTCATACACGGAAAAAAAAAAAAGGTAGACGAACAGCGCGGCACACCGGATCAAATTGCGAGTCCACAGTGCACCTGAGTCAGCGTGCACAGTGGAAATTCCGAGCTCTTTTAGGTAATAGGTAATATGTAACTACAGAAAATTAAGAACATATATATTAAAGATAAGAAAAGCAACAGGAAATAAAGTTGTAAATAAAAACACTAAATAAATGAAATAAAATTGCTAGGAGATCTAGCACAAAAAACTCTAAAATAAGTTAATACGTTGAGCTTGTGAGAAAATTGTGTTGAATTTTTTTATAATCTATTTGGAGTGCACTGCCTTTTATTTTTAGATAGTTTTTAAAAATACATTTTTCTTAAAAAAAAAAAAGTAGAGTAATAAGTTTAATGTATTAATATAAAAAAAAAAAACATGTTTGATTGAGTGAACAAAAGGACGCGTAGCTTGCTCTGAATTGATGACATATCTACATGCAAGAAACTCCCTAATGAAATATAAAAATTATAATATATTAGTGAGTGCAGTTGACATGATATCATCCTAGTTTTATGACTCATGTTAGACATATTAATTTAAGTTCACTCAATTTATTTATTTAATTGAATTTTATTTTTAATTTCATCACTCAATATTAAATTAATTAAGAATTGAGTTTAATAAAAAAAAATTCTCTATAGAGTGTTTTATGACCGTGATAACAAATTTAAAAATTAACAATAATTAATCTAAGTCAACCAAATATATTGTCATTTTAATATTATTTAAAAAAAAAAAGTATTTTCTTGACTTTGTTTTAAGTTAAACTATATTTTTATTTGTCATTCAATTTGTCTTTAAATTTATTAATTTGCCCCAATCATATCATATCAATCCTTATATAGTTTAATTTTTTTTTTTTGTTAAAAATCACATCAATTAGACCTAAATATTTTTTTTTACATTTTAAAAAACATTTATCCAACCAACATCAAAGCACAAACAATAATCAAGTTTCAACTATTAAGCTATCGACTATTCTTTTTGCTTAAGTGATGTTAATGAGGAACTTTTTGAACTCATTTTTATTTAATTTATAACTATTAAAATAAATATTTTAAATAATTTCAATTATATATATATATATATATATAATAAAATTCCATCTTCTTATGTACAGAATTTCATCAACATGGTTTTGTTTTAAGAAAAAAACTTAAAGCAATTAAAATAAAGTTTGTAATAATTTAAAAGATTTAAATATGGGAGAGAAAATGCATTTTCTTTCGACAAACTACCTTTTCGTTAATTATTATTTTTTTTTTTTAATAAATATTTTTTTTAGTTATAAACATGTTCTTTAATATAAAAACATATCGTCATCTCTAAAATAATTTTAAAACAAGACATAAGCAATTATTACCTCAATTATTTATATATGACTATATAAAAATAATATAAGAGTAACTAATTTGAGGAAACAATATAAAGTTTTAAAAATAAACAATACAAAACAATATTTAATCTTATTGAATTTTCTTGTGTAATTCTTTTTTAAAAAACAAATATGCTTATTAGTTTCATATATAATAATTAAGAAATTAAAAATATAAACCTAAAATATATAATATTATTAAACAAAACTATGTTATGATTGAATGATTTTACAACATCATTGTAATTATTTATTTGAATAGAATTTTATTTTAAGATATAAAGAAACAATACAAGAAGAGAAAGGCTAAAACATGCTAAGCACATTTAAGCCTAGATTCTCAGGCCTATCCACCTAGCCAAATAAAAAGCCTAATAACCAAGGCAGTCAAAATCGAGATTTTGACACGGATCGGAAAGGGCTCTGAAAAATCGGATCGTAAAATCGTAGAAAGATCGTACCCGAAATGTCTGTACAAAAATCAAAAAATCGTAAAATCGTGTGAGAAGAAAAATCGTAAAATCGTGTTAGAAGATAAGAAAAATCGTAAAATCATTTGTAAAATATTTCTGAATACAAAATAGCATAATTATGGACATAAAACTTAATTAGTTTAGGTTCATACATGATGTAAAATAACTTCAAAACACATTACAAAATAATTATGTCCCTAAAAGTTCATAAGTTAAAAACTAACAAATTTAAAAGAAATCTTCAGCTGGCGTACAATGTAAACTAAAACCAGCTTCAGTTTCACTTTCACCCCCCTCACTATGTCCAGGAATTGCATCAATAGCATCACAATGAAAAAGATTACTAGTACTACCGGTGCCAACATTATTTAACTCTAAACTCCTTGAATGCAAAGTTTCAAAATGATCTTCAGTGGCTTCAGTACTCATCTCAACACCATTAAAATTATCTTCATCACTATCGTCTTCTGTTCCATTTTGTCTTCGTGTTGCACTATCAATAGTTTGAAGTAAATTAATGTTCGATAAACCACCATGTCTTTCTCCTTCAGTCACCCATTCATCATCAGATGGAAGATCATCTACAACGTCATCAAAATCAATGACTTGCTTTTTGTCCTTATCATTCATTTTCAAATTACACATCACAAAAACCAAGTCATTCATTTTTTTCTGCTGTAGACAATTTCTTCGTTTAGTATGAACCTATAAAAAAAATTCACAATTGATAAAATATAAGATTCTTATAAAAAATGAAAACAATATTTGTTTTTTTTTTAAAAAAACTTACCATCTCAAACGCACTCCAGTTACGCTCACATCCAGATGAACTGCAAGTCAAGCTTAGAACTCGAATTGCAAGATTTTGTAGCTCTGGACATTCATCTCCATAAGAATCCCACCATCTAGCTGGAGTCTTTTTATCCCTTGCTTTTTTGGCATCCTCAATGCCAAATAACCCCTTTGCTTCGGAGAATATATTAAGTTGTAAATCAATTTTATCCCTCTCTACTTCATCAGGCACCATCCGAGTCAGGCAGTCATACATTCCATATTTAATATTTTTGTCTTGTTTATAATCAGTAATATAATGATAATGAGGATTCAACCAATAAGCAAATGCATGCAAAGGTCTGTGAAGTTGAAGCTCCCATCTTGCATCAATAATATCCAATACAGGTATATATCTACAAAAGAAAATAAAAATTAGGATATTAACATCAACATTAAATAACATAAGATAAAACAATAGTTATATTAAATAAACAATTGACATAATAGATAATTTGCACCTTTTTTGCACATTTCCAAAATTCACTTTTATCTTCTCTTTCGCTTCCTGCATGGCTTTATATATAAAACCCATGGCCGGTATCTCATCTGAATCAACTAATCGAAGAACTTTTATAAGAGGAAATGCTGCCTTGATGCATTCAGAGACATCATGCCAAAAGTTGCTGTCCAAAACACAATTTTGAATTTGCCGCCCTTCTTCACTTTTTGAATACCGACTTGACCTCCATTGGACGGAAGTGAACATTGACATCAGTGTAATCTTACAATTGCTCAAACATCCAAGAGTCAAGTATGCAGTGGCAAATCGAGTGGCACCAGGCCTGATCAAATCTTGTCCTTTTGTGAACTTTCTCAGCATGGAAATAAGGAGAGATCTTGAATAAATATAAGTGGTGATTCTCCTCCCCTTACCAATGGTTAAGGCATGCAGCTCTAGTTTCTTCTCAAAATCTTCCAAAATGAAATCAATACAATGAGCAGAGCATGGTGTCCAATACAAGGTTTTTCTTTTTTCCATCAACAAATGCCCAGCTGCCTTATAGTTCGCAGCATTATCAGTAATGACCTGCACCACATTTGCCTCTCCAATCCTTTCAACAATAGCATCTAACATCTCAAATACTTTAAAAGCTGTTTTGGATATATGAGATGTGTCTACAGATGATAAAAAAAAAGTTCCTCTAGGACTATTAACCAAAAAATTACAAATAGAGCGTCTTTTCCTATCAGTCCATCCATCAGACATTATTGAGCAGCCTGTTTTTTTCCATTCCAGCTTATAGTCATCAAGCAAATGCATTGTTTTATCTACTTCTTGCTTTAAGTACTTCTCTCTAATATCATGGTAAGATGGAGGCTTAAATCCAGGCCCATGTTTTGCAACTAATTCAAGCGCTTTAACAAACTCAGGGTTTCTAGCACAATTAAAAGGAATAGCACTAGTGTAAAAAAACCTTGCTATTTGTTGACATGCTTCTTCTCTAATATCCTTCTTTAGCATGTGATTGATGGTCAGTTGAGTACTTCCACTTCCACTTATTGGTTTCTTTCCCTTGTTCGTTGAGCTAAATTCAAAATCTTCGTCTGCATCTTCGCCACTTCTAAAAAACAGAGAAGCCTTTCTTTTCTTCTCAGATGCTTCTAGATTTTTCACCAACACATTTAACATCATCTGCTTCACATCTGCTGGTACTTGATGGCATGGCTCAACATCCTTTCGAGTGCAAGCCAAATGATGCTTGAAACGATAAATGCCTCCGCTGAAAATTTTCTGACAATACTTGCATTGAACTTTTCTTGAAGTATTCTCAATATCTATACCATGCTGCCATCCCACATCAAGTCTATTGCCACTGGTAGTTTTTTTGGATGCCATGTAATCTGCAATTCATTGAAATAATACATCAAATAAGGTAACTTGGGAATTCGACAATTACAAGCCACGCAATAAAATCTCAGCTACACAATGAAATTCCCATGCATGACATCCAATAATCTGAAACTTGGGATATATTTTGAAATGCAGGAGAACAAGAGATTTAGTATAGGCTCTTTCTGTTCAACGTACTATGATTTCTCAAATTGACTCCCGCAAGTAATATGCTCATATTGGATAATGAAGTTGTGTTTTGCTGAGTATCATCGTGTTTGTTTTTGACCCAAAAGTACATGAATGAATTGATAATTTTAGGTATGAATTGATAACTGCATGAATAGTGGTCGGGTTATGGATATCTAATGCATTTTTGAAACCTGATCGGGTTCAAGTTTGGGTATCTAAAACCCATACGCATTGTGTTTCGGGTTGGGTATGGATGATAATTTTGTGTTCAGATTCGGGTATGGAGGGTAGCAAAACCGATCCATGGCTACCTATTGCCATCCCTAATAATCTATTACGTTGAAGTTCTGTTGGTGTGAGTTTTCAGCTGAGCTGGGGAGTTTATCATTGATTTCTGAATGTTGGTTGCAACATTTATGATGTTCTAAGACCAAAATCTTGCTCTATCAACAGAACCACTGACAAAAACTTTCTGCTTTGTCTTACAGCCACCCATCTCAACCTAAAAAAGCAGATCCAATTTGCACATCAATCTAAAATCTAACCAGACAAACAAAAGAACGAACTTTCATGCAATTCAATCCAAAATATCACCTCTGCACCAAGGCGTGCTTTCACAAATTCAGCAACTTGAGCTAGATCTAAATTCAACACTCCCATTATCCCATTACCTAGACACAACAACAGATTATCTTATTGCTTGTAACATCAATCCAAAATAACACCACTCCCATTACCAAGCTTCAATTTTTAACAGACCCGATAAAAAAAAAAGATGCAATTATAGCCGAAACCCAGCTAGAATTTAATCAAAACCAAGCTGAAGTCAGCAGCTTTACCAAAATATGACATCGCTAATCACTAACTCCAAACTTGAGCTTCGAAAAAACCCAGTTGAAGATTGAGTGCATATCAGAAATCCAGTTTCAATTCCACTAAAATTAAGCTAGAGTTGCAAAATTTAATCAAATGAGATCCAATTATCAATCCAAAGTAATCAAATTTCAACTTAATAAAAGCATAAAATACCAAATGACCATAACAACCATGGTCAAATAAAAAAAGAAGATCAAATCACACACATTGATAAATGATAAAACCAAAATCAAGCAACTGAGAACGACGAGAAGCACTAACCTTTAATGGCGACGAGAAGGATGAGAACAACAGCTGGGGTCCTGGGGAGGAGGCCACCGAACTCAGAACTGACGATTTTGGGGGTTTTGAGCTGAGAAGAGAAGAGAAGATTTTGGGGTTTAGGGCTGATGATTTGGGTGTTTTGTGCTGAGAAGAGAAGAGAATTTCTAGCTGAGAATTTAGGGCAAATGGTGTTTTTGTGCTGAGAAGAAGAGAACGGCTGAACGGGTGTGTGTGTGAAAAATCGAATTGAAGAATGAAGAAAGAACCACGCTGCGCACAGTGCAATATGAAGAACGCGTAAACCCGTTCTGATTTTTACGCGTTTACGATTTCACCGATTTTTCTACGAGTTTGACCGAGTTTGACCGGGTTTCGGTTTTTCTACCGGTTCAACCAGGTTTTCAGAGCCAACTCGCAAAATCGTACGATTTTGCGAGTTGGCTCGCGATTTTGACTGCCATGCTAATGACTAAGCCTGCCTGCATAGTCCCTTTTCTTTAAAAAGCTCAAATGGATGACACATCATTCGTCTTAGTGTTTTTTTAATAAATTGATGAATTATTGTTTGCTAAAGTAGATAAAGTGTTTGACATTGCATTTCAAAAATATTTAAAAAAAAAATAAAAAAAATTATTTTTATTTTTCACTTTAAATTAAAAAAAAATTTAGTGCTTTTAAATCATTTTCATAGTCAAAAATAATTTTTAAAAAATAAAAAAACTTCACTTTAATATATTTTTAAATAAAAAGAACTTTAAAAAAAATCTCAACTAAACTCTCAAACAGTCACTAAGATGGTTGGAAAAGCGGGCTTGAAAGAGTTTAAACTAAGAAAAAACTCAAATTGACTTATTTCCATATGAATACACTTTATATATCTCAATAGCTTCATTGATAACTCTAAAACACTCGATAATCAATATATAAACTAAATATCAAACCAAATTAAAAGAACAAATTGTGAGCTCTTATCTTCCTTCTCCAACAAGATTAAAGGTTCAATCCATATTCATGAAACTCTTTTTAAGGTAAATCCATTAAGATCGACCAAATTCTTTCATTGTCTTTTGTTTTCTAGTAGCTATCTCTCTACTCTTTCAATGTTCATGGACTAAAATAAAATATATTTTTTAATCAAAGTGTAAGAATATAAAACTAAATGGACTAAATATAAATAAATAAAAAACTATAAGGGCATAAACAACTTTTTTTCCTTTTGACAATTGAATTATGGATTAAATAATGTACTCCATGATGCACTTAAGTCTTGGAATACAATAGTTGAATAATGAAAGTCAAATATTTTAATTTCTTTCTAGATGGTCATGTGGGTTTAATAAATCAGATTTCATATCATGTACAAATTTAGGTTTTTAACTAAGCTCCGTGCATGCGCTTTGCCAATGGGCTAAACTAAGTTTTTGAATAGAAAATAATGTTTAGATACTAAAAATGGATAGAAAAGATATAAAAATGTTAATTAGAGCTCAGAGAAAACGGGTCATTCCGTCAAACCCATGATTTAGATTAAAAATAAAAGAATTATAAAATATTTAAAAAATATGTTAACTTTTTAAATTCATGACCCAAGTCATTAAACTTGAAGTATACTTTCTCCCTCTAAAACGATATTTTTTAAAGTATAAAAGAGTCACGACATTTATAAAAAAATATCTTTTACAGCTACCAGTTATAAAGTCATCTTGTCCTATCAAGAACAAAGTACAATATATCAAATACTATGTAAAAAAATGAATGGATGACATTACAAGGACTAATTAATTATTTAATTGATTATCCAATCCTACAATCTTATTCCTATGTTGTTTGATTTTCTATGATATCATTTGTAAGTAAATTTGTTGATTTTCTCAATAAAAATAATTTAATTTTTAACATGAGAAAGTTTTTGTTTCCTAATTTATTATATGAAGCTAGTGGATAAAGATGTGGTTTCGAATCATGCTAAATATCAAAAGCTAGATCAATTTATGGCTAGGTTTAATGAGGTGTGAAAAGGTGGTTTCGGTTAAATTATCGTTTTAGATTAACTTGTGGTTGCGTTTCTAATTTTAAAATTATATTTGTTTGACTTTGTGTTTGTATTGTATAATTTAAAATTAATTTATCTTAAAATTTAATTATGCTTGTTAAATTAATATTTTAATTTTTTTCATATATATATATATATATATAATTAATTATACATGAAAAGTACAACCCCGAAACGGCAAGCCGAAACGATGTGAAACCAAAACGTTCTATATCAATAGAAAAATCAGAATGGTATTGACAACCTTGGTTTCAACTTTTAGAAGATTCATGGATTGTGAAAAGCTGCTAGAAGATACCAAGGATTTTAACTTCTTTCTATAATTTATTTTTACAATTTTTATTTTACTAAGAAATTGAAGGAATAGATGATTGAATAATGTTTTAAGTACTTATGTTTAGCAGCCATCCTGGCGGTGGCCGTTTCCTATTTGACGTCGTTTTATAATCTTGCATTAAGTTTATAGAATGACTTTGGGTTACTACTGGTCGGCAGTGGTTGATTATTAACGAAGGAATCGGAAGTAATAAAGCGAGTGCTCACCGGAGCTTCTGCCTGATCCCTCAGAAGAAAAGAAAGGAATGCCACGTGTGAGTGAGATTGCAGAGGACAACAAGAGGCAGTCAAAAAAGGAGAGACTCCACGTGTCAAACAGACATCAACACAGCATGGATAGTGTTCGGTATTGTTGTTATAGTTATTGTAATTTCTATAAAATAATGTTTTTTTTTTTCACACTAAAACAATAATTTAAAATAAAAAAACTCCTCTCAAGGAACTCTCTTCGTTTCTTCTTCTATGGTGAAGCTATTCCGTCTCTCTTCGTCTCTTCTAGGCCGTCACTTTTTCAGCAAAAGTTTGTTATCTTCCTCGTTAATAAGAACAACAAAGTACCTCAACTATCCTTGTTCCTCTGCCTTTGCTGGCCGTTTTCACACGCACAAGGTGTTGGCCATGGCTGAAACTACGTCTTCATCTTCGTCCTCTCACAGCCATACGAATCGTCTCTCAGCTGAGCACAGTCCATATCTCCTTCAACACGCCCATAATCCTGTTAGTATATAAAAGAGATATTTGTATTGATTTTTTATCATTTTTTTTTTATTTTCTTTTTCTTTGTCGAATAAATTGAAGGTCAATTGGTACCCATGGGGCGAAGAAGCATTCGCTGAAGCACGTAGACGAGACGTCCCAATTTTCTTATCAAGTATTTATTATATTTGCCATTCGTTCTTTCGTTTCTTGTTATTATTATCATCATCATCATCATTTGCAAAAACTGGTGGCTAATTACTAATTAGTATGTAATCAATTTTTTGGGGGCTATTTGGCCATGGCTTTTTTTGGGTGCTTTCTCTTTCAAGTTGGATACAGCACTTGTCATTGGTGAGTCTGTGACGCTTTTCTTTCATTTTTCTAGTCCAAAATGCCTATCGAAAACTCGAATGACTAACTGATTAATTGTTTGGTGTTTATCCATTGATGTATGTAAGGTGTCATGTTATGGAAGTGGAGTCTTTTGAGGATGAAGAGGTCGCTAGATTGTTGAATGATTCGTTTGTTAGTATGAAGGTTTGTTCAAATTTTGGTTGCTTTCAGTAGTTGTTGTTGGCACTATTCATTTATCCCTGAATTATCAACTTATTTTAATGGTTTTGTTAATCACTCTAACATGTCAGATTGCTACAGGTGGATAGAGAGGAACGACCTGATGTTGACAAGGTAAATAGCCTCTATCTTGACTGCCTTCCAGAGAAATAATTCTTGGCTCTATCCTTTGGTGGGTCCTTTGTATGCTGATTTATCTATGAAAGAACCATGTGATACATTGTGCTGTTGAACTGCTGCTAAACTAGTTGTATGAAAAGTTAAAATGCCAAAGGTGACTGTAAAGTAGTGTAAGAGAGTGTGTTTGTCTATGTATATTATTTTAGTTTCAGAGCGCACTGGCTTTTGAGTCCGGTTGGTTTTGCTCATATGCAAATAAATTTCAATGTTCTTCAAAGATTGTTCGGTGGTTTCTTTATATTCTAAGCAAATGGTTTTGATTTTACAGGTCTATATGACATTTGTACAGGCATTGTATGGTGGAGGAGGGTGGCCACTTAGTGTCTTCCTTTCACCTGATCTGAAACCTTTGATGGGTGGGACTTACTTTCCCCCAGATGATAAGTATGGAAGACCAGGCTTTAAGACCATACTTAGGTGGGAGTTTTGGTTCTTGGACGTTTTCTCTTCTTTTTTCCTTTCCTCTTTTCTGCAGCATTGCTGTTTCTTGACCAATTTTGTACACATTAGATCGTCACAAGTTTATTCTTGCATTCAATTATGATTCAAAGCTGTATTAAAGGTTAATTGCTTTTGCTTAGTCTATTTTTTTCTCTATTATTTCAGAAAGGTAAAGGATGCTTGGTTCAGTAATAGAGATATGCTTGTGAAGAGTGGAGCCTTCGCTATTGAACAGCTGTCAGAAGCATTGTCAGCAAGTGCAAGTTCAAAAAAATTGCCAGATGAGCTTCCACAAAATGCATTGCGTCTGTGTGCAGAACAAGTATGACTATTGCAAACTGCAAAGTAGTCCTTTTTCATCTGACTTGGAAGGAAGAAATGCTCAATATGAAATTCTAATTGAGCAGCTGTGAGGAATGAGTTTGGTGTCTCTGACTCATTTAATGCATTGCTAGAATCTTCTGAATTTCACTTACTTGGTTGTTGACTTGACTAAAATTTAATACATAAAATGATATTAAATAGTTAGATATTAGGCCCTTGTTTGGCAGCGAGGCTGGGGATGTATCTCCCTGTTGCACTACCGCTGCCTGCGTGGTGTTTTTTGTAACATGGCAAAGAACATAGATTAGCTTTTCATAGAATATTTCTTGGTATCTTTTAGTTTTTTTTTTTTTCTTCAACTGTTATCACAAAATCCACCTTCTTAGACTTTTCAAGATTGTATCAATATCCACATTTTATTAATTGAATAATGTTTGTCATCCTAACACAAACACTATTATCATGGATATAAATGGAGCTTTCTTGTATCAATAGTGTTCTTGCAGCAACTATTTCTTTCACTTCCACATAGCAACATTACAGCAGAAATTGAAACTTTTATATGTATATCAACATTGCACCCTTTCAGCACTTTCCAGTTGCCATTTTCATGGGTTTGTGGGTTGATTTGTTTTTATAGATGCTATAGATCAATTTTCTGCTGTACGTTGCTGCTGCTGCTTGCTTTCACAAATTATGATCGGTTAAGAGGATTCAGGAAATGCATAGGACCATGGCATTGTTTTACATAAAACTGATGATGAGGAACTATTTTATTGACTTCTTTTTTTTAATTCTCTTACTTCACTACATTGCAGCTTTCTCAAAGCTATGATTCACAATATGGAGGGTTTGGATCTGCCCCAAAGTTTCCTAGACCAGTTGAGATCCAAATGATGCTTTACCATTCAAAAAAACTGGATGATGCTGGAAATTATAGTGAATCAAAGAAAGTTCTGCAGATGGTTCTCCTTACCTTGCAATGCATGGCAAGGGGAGGCATTCATGATCATATTGGAGGTGGTTTCCACAGATATAGTGTGGATGAACGCTGGCATGGTCAGTTTGTCTTTAAAACGATAGTCATCTCCTAAAGAATTGCTTAATTCAAAATTACTGGCATTCTGTTGTAGTTCCTGCATTTTGTGTAGTTGTTGTATATGGAATGTTGAAACTGTAGTGTTTTCTTGCAGTTCCTCATTTTGAGAAAATGTTGTATGATCAAGGTCAACTTGTTAATGTTTACTTGGATGCCTTTTCCATTACCAATGATGTCTTCTATTCAAGTCTATCCCGTGATATTCTTGATTATCTGAGGAGAGACATGATTGGACCAGAAGGTGAAATATTTTCAGCAGAGGATGCTGATAGTGCTGAGCATGAAGGTGCCAAAAAGAAAAAGGAAGGAGCCTTTTACACATGGACCAGTCAAGAGGTTCTTATCATCATCGTTTTGGTCTTTATTTCAGTTTGATTGGTTTGATTTTTCATCATGTAAAATCTAGCAGCACACCTATTAATTTCTTGATTGTCAACTGCATCTGGAACTTTTATCAACTTCAGGGGTGTTTGGGAGTGGTAACGGTTGCTTTACAAAGTGTTTTTCGCTCAAAAATACATCAAAATATATATATATATATTTTTTTTTTATTAAACATTCTTGACATCAACACATCAAAACATCTTGATAGTTTAAATTGATGATGCTGACATTTGGAACTTGTATCAATTGCTCTTGCAAAGTATTCTCATACCACAATTTGTTAGGCTTATGCCATGTATATGCTCCTTTAAAAAAAATGTTATATAAGTGAAGTCATGATTCCCCTTCTCAGATTGAGATACTATTAGTTTTAGTCATATCTGCATCTTCCTGCTTAAAGATCAAGGTAGTATAGCTTTGTCCTCAATTTTATAGCATGAGTAGTGGATTTCTATTGTGAGTTACCCTGATTCCGTAACACTTGTCTTTCATTGAAAGATGAAATTATATATACTTTTATCCCTTCTCTACAAGTTTTCTTAAGACTTTATGTTGGGAGATTCATTTAACCTTGGCCTCTACTGATTCTGATTTTTCTACATGGTTTACCCCTCTTTAAGATTGATGACAGCCTTGGAGAGCATTCAACTCTTTTTAAGGACTGCTATTATGTAAAGCCTCTGGGGAACTGTGACCTTTCTAGAATGAGTGATCCACATGATGAATTTAAGGGGGAAAATGTGCTCATTGAATTAACTGATACTTCAGCACTGGCAAGAAAATATGGCCTGCCTCTTGAAAAATATCTTGATATTCTGGGTGAGTGCAGGCAAAAGCTTTTTGATGTAAGATCCATACGACCAAGGCCACATTTAGATGATAAGGTTTGTCATTGACTGCTTAAAAGAAGGCATGGATTGTATAGAAAGATTCCTTAATCTTTAGCTTTTCTCTTGTATGCACACTTTAACAGACCAGGTGCTTGCTAGGTAATTGTCTCATGGAATGGACTTGCAATTTCATCTCTTGCAAGAGCATCCAAAATCCTTATGGGCGAAGCAGAGGGCACAAAATACAACTTCCCTGTTGTTGGATGTGATGTAAGACTTTACCTTTGGCTTGCCTGGTTAACTTAGAATTATTTTATAATTACCAACATACCTGTGGTTTGATCACACCTGTGCGATTCAAAGTTTCTAAGCCAAGTTTGATGTAATTATTGTGCATCTTTGTTATTCATTAAGCATTTCCTTAACATGTCTAGATTCTGACCATGGTGTGAGGATAAAAAGTTCAGTTTCTAACTCTCATTTACCCCACTTATGGAAAACTTCTACATGAAATCATATTATTCTGAACAACAATTTTAAACAAAGGCCTGTCTTCCAGAAGGTCTATGCATTCAGTCATCGTAATTTTGGTTTTTTTTTACATTACCGGGTATTGGATTTCTTGTACCTTCTAGGCATCTGTTCTGCTAGGCTCTGTGAGTCTTGATATGTAGCCATAAGTACTGATCTGAGGAAAATTATCTAGGGCATTTGAATTATACTTGGCATGATATGTGGTATGTGGTTGACTTTGTTATTTGATCATGACTATTAATTTTGCATGTTCCATTGAATACCAGCCCAAGGAATACATGACTGCTGCAGAGAAGGCAGCGTCTTTCATCAGAAGGCATCTTTATAATGAACAGACTCGCAGGCTAGAGCACAGCTTTAGGAATGGTCCGTCTAAAGCACCTGGATTTTTAGATGATTATGCATTTCTAATTTCTGGGTTGCTGGATCTTTATGAGGTTGGTGGTGGGATCCATTGGCTAGTGTGGGCAACTGAACTACAGGATAAACAGGTGAAAGAATCAGAGTTAATCTCCCTGAGATAAATAGTGAGCCAACTTCTTGCTTGTAATTGTTCTCATGTTCTTAAGAGCTATTTTTACAGGATGAGTTGTTTCTCGACAGAGAGGGAGGAGGCTATTTTAATACCCCAGGAGAAGACCCTTCAGTTCTCCTACGAGTAAAGGAAGACCACGATGGTGCTGAGCCCTCAGGAAATTCAGTTTCGGCAATTAATCTCGTAAGATTGGCCTCTATGATGACTGGCAGTAAGTCTGAGTATTACAGGCAGAATGCTGAGCATCTTCTGGTATGCTGTTGCTTCACTCACAAGCGTTTCTCGGGGGAGATTAGTGTTTACAACTCGAGTAGTCATTGTGTTAGCATAACAAATTCTTCCCGTGGCGATGCAGGCAGTTTTTGAGTCAAGATTGAAGGACATGGCTATGGCTGTACCTCTGATGTGCTGTGCAGCTGCCATGATCTCTGTGCCTTCCCACAAGCAAATTGTCTTGGTTGGCCACAAATCATCCTTGGAATTCGATAATATGCTTGCTGCTGCTCATGCATCATATGATCCCATTAGAACAGTAAGTAGATTCAATCTGCCTTCGATCCCTCGTTTTCTCTCTCTCTCTCTGATGCAATTATTGCCATTTGCAGGTGATTCATATAGATCCTACCGACGATGAAGAAATGGAGATTTGGGAGGGCAATAATAGTAATATAGCACTCATGGCAAGGAATAATTTTGCTGCAGATAAAGTTGTTGCTCTTGTCTGTCAAAATTTCACATGCAGTCCCCCAGTCACGGATCCCAGGTCTCTTAAAGCGTTGCTTCTCAAGAAACAATCCTCTGTGGTGTAAATCTTGGTGAGTGAAGGCTTTCAAAGTGTTAATTGTAGGTGATGCATAAGACATACCTTTTTCTAGGTTGGTGGCCTGTGCTGGATCTAATTTTTTTTCAAAGTAAAAAAAAGCTTAGGCACTATCAAATATCAAATAAGCAAGTCTGGTTATAAATTTTATTGGATTCAATAACCTTGATTAATTTAAAAATATAACTAGACAAAAAAACAATAACATCATATAAATTGAACAAAACAAAATTCACCCAAGTTAGTATGAGTTAATTTTTGAAACTCGTGACTTGATACATGAGACCGAGATCATCTCATGAATTGAATAAAAAAAAAAACTGTAAAAAAAAATGTAAGCCAATTTAGGTTAATATTTCAAACTTGTGACCTGAGTTTTTAGGTTTAAATTATTCTATAAAAAACAAACTAGTAAAACGCATGAAGTTAAATCTCTTATTAACAAAATGCAATGAAGAATTTGCAAAAAGAACTTCATTAAAAACACAAAATAAATAGTAATTAAAAGAATTAAAAACTAAATTTAATATAAAATAAAATATTGAGGTATACAATTGAAAAACAAAATTAAATAAAAAAAGACTAAAAACAAAATTGATTATATTAATATTGGTTAATTTCTTAAACTCGTGACCTCATACATGGGATTGAGATAATCTCATAGAAGGATTGAATCGGAAAAAAATCAAATGCAAGAAAAAAATAAATTGTTTTTTTATTATTGTTTTCTTGCTTGCTCTTTTATAAAAGTGTTTGATTTTTAAAAAACCAATTGTGGCAATTTAATAATTTTCATTTCTTGGGTAGTAATGGTGATGATAATTTTAACTGTTATAGTCATAATAATAATAACAACGTCCCAATGGATTTTTTATTATGTTTTCTTCTTTTTAGAGGTAGAAAATCAACAAGTTATTTTTATTTTTTAGTTATTATAAGTGTTTACACAATTTATATTTTATTATTGTGTTTAATTTAAATTCAATTATGAAATGAGCTAATCCTAATATAATGAATTCAGTGATTCGGATATCAAAATCTTCTTGTTTTTTTAATGGCAATGATAATTTTATGTAGTTGATTTCATTGAAACCTATTAAACAAGTAAATTCATATATTTTATTAAAAACTTGTGTTTCACAAAAATTCTGCACATATTTATTATTTTGCCTAAATTTATAGCATTATAAAAAAAATGTCACACTCTTCATTTTGTTTTCATTGAAAAAAATATGGTTCTGACTGCATTTATTTTGGTTATTTTATTCTTCAAGATAATTTTATGATTTTCATTGTTTACACAATAATAATAATTGATTATTTTTTTGTAATTGTTTTGTTACTTACTCTTTTATTACATGTTTTATTATTATTATTATTATTATTATTATTATTATTATTCGAGACAATTTAATAAATTTATTGTTTAAATAGTAATAGTAATGATAATGATAGTAAAGATAATAATGTATTACAATAAAAATTATGTGGGTCAATATTGTCTTTAATTTTTTTAGAATAGTAATTCAACTAACTTAATATCGAAAAATAAACATAATACCAATTAGATGATTAGTAAAGTAGTTAAAACATACCCAACAAACAATCATTTTACTGCAGAAAGCAAATAACTTATTTTTAATGAATTTTATCATCTGCTCATAAATTTGTTGATGCAGTTGTTTTTAATTTTTATCTTATTTATGTAAAATTATATTACTTCACACTATTATTAAACACAAAAAATTGTCTTCTAAATAAATTTTTTAACATTACTTAGCTGAAATTCTGCTCAGGCTAATTGTTTTGGCCAAATGTATAGCATTATAAAAAAAAAAATCACACTCTTGATTTTGTTTTACATTTTAAAAAATTTGGTTCTCGTCGCAGGGCAAATGGCTCGTGTGTGTGTGTAGAGAGAGAGAGAATAATGAATAATGTTCTGAGTCTCGTGAACAATAGTGTATATAAGACTACAAGCTGTAAAAAGCTATTCTCACCATATTGTAGGTATAATTAATTTATTCAATTATCTTTTGAAAATAAAGTTATTTAACCAATTGAAGCTACTTGACCTTGAAATTTACTACTTTACTACTATTAACTTGTCTTTTCTAGATATTTTTTACTTGTTGAAACTTAATTATGCTTTGGATTTTCTAATGTATGATATTTTTGTGTTTTGTGCTCATATATTAGGATGAAAAATGGAAAATTAGGATTTCTCAAACTTTGAAATTTACAACTTTAAATTGTTGAAAAACAAAACCTAGGGTTTCTTGAACCTAAAATTGCAGCCCTTAAACTATAGAAAAAACTTGGAATTGAAAAGTTCTAAATAAGTTTTTGAATAATTATTCTAAATTATCTGTTTGTTCCAAAAATAAGCTGTAAACCAATTTAAATAAACTTAGTCATGATTTCAAAAATATAGCTCTCTCGTATGAATAAATTACTGAGTTTATCATATATATTTGAAAATATTGAGATCTCTAGTTTCTCTCCTATCCTAAATCGCAATAAAATTTTATTCCTAAATCGCAATAAAATTTTATTTGTAACTCCAGATATGTCCAAAACAATATATGAATGTGTAGTTTGACATATTTGACAAGATTCATCTAGTAACTTTGACACTTTGAAATAATATGTTTATGAACTTTGTTTAATCTAATAATTTAACAAAATATATTTTCATGCATCTAATATTTCCCTATAAATTTCAACTAGATCCACTATATAGTTTGAAAAATATGTTTGATCTCACAAAATTGTCAACAAGTATTATAAGGCCAAATTCAAAACTAACCTGGTTGTTCATATCATAAATTTAGTAAACTCGTAAAATCGGACCGATTTTACTGATTTTACCAAATTTGCACGAGTCAAGTCTGATTTTACTAGTTTTCGAGTTTAGTCTGATTTACCACATAAATACATGTTAACTCGTAAAATCATAAGATTGTAAGAGTCAACTCATGATTTTGACAACCTTGCATCTACATGTAGCTCCCATTCTTAGGAAAAAATCCTCCTTAAGTTCATGGTTAGAAATTGAACCATTCCATTCAAAATAATGGATAATTCAAATGTAGCATTATAGCTGGCCTATTTACAAACTTAACCTTTTATTTGATTAACACCTCAATCAAAACAAATTTTTTTAATTTCATTTTTTCATCGCTAAACCAATGATTCCTACCATTTTAGAAACAAAATATTGTTCTTTATCCTCTCTGATAACAACTTCATCCGATTGAGTAATTCTAAAATTTTGATATAGCTCTTTTTAGTTAGCTTAATTTTCATATTGTCCCTTGGATCTCACCTTTATTTTATGCTGCTTTGTTTTTTTAACATGTTTAATGACTTCAAGTTATTTCTTTGATTCCACTTGACATTATAAATATTGATTCTAGTTTGTTGACTTTGTTTGACATTGCTTAATCTTCTTCAATGGTCTTTAGCCTCAATTTAATAGGAAGAACTTTCAATGGCTTCTAATAATATTGCAATATTTATTGGAAGTCGAGAATGGAATCTCTTATCATTTAATATTCTTCATTTTACTTCTCACAGTATTATAAATATCCTTCAAATCTTCATCATCAGAAGGGAAGATGTTATGAATATCTCAAACATGTTAATCTACTCTGATATTAAAAGACGCAATTCATACAGAAAGATAGAAAACTAGGGTTTCTCAAGTCCTGAAAATTACATCCTTGAATTGTAAAGAAAGAACTAGGGTTTCTCAGGCTCTTAAATCTTAGCCATAAACTTCGAGAAAACTATGAACTGGACCCAGACTCAGATTTAAAACAGTTGTGAGTGCCTTCCTCTTCTTTGCCCGATATAATTACATGATTGCTATATTTGTGACTGTCTAGGTTATGGCTACCTGTCCATGTTGTTTGTCATATGCTGATTGACTGGAGTAACTTGAGCAAAGAAGGCCGTTCCATATCAAATATGCTGCCTCCAATAAGGTGAGGTTTTAGTTTTGATGTTTTTTGAAATGTCTGGGCACTTCTCTCCATAAAATGCAGTGTTCAGCTCAGCAAAATGCAGTTTGCACTCCCATAATACGTATGATTTGAGCCAGAAAGATACACTTGCGAGAGAAATTTTTATCAGTTGCTGCAGAAACTTCTGCCTCGTATAGAGTACGTATTCTTACCAGTACAAATCCCACTCGAATCCGCGTATAAAGTTATAGGCTTAAAGATACCGCGTATAAAGTTCTAGTTTCATATTGATTTCTTCTCTTGATTTGTGCTCATTTTGGTAATTTGTGATGCAATTTCTAAAACTCAATTCATAACTTGAAACGAAGTCTTTCATAGATGTTTTCTACCTGATGTTCAGTCAACACAAGAAAAAATAAGTGGGAGCAGTGGATAAGCACAATAACTATTCTACCGGAGTGCTCTGAAAACAGATCCCTATGGAAAGATTGGAATCAAACATGAAATATGAGAAATAACTGCCTCGACAGATCTTCAGAAAAACCAAGCCTGAAACCTGATCCAAAAACCTGCAGCAAGCTGAACTAGGACTTCCTTGAACTTTCAAGTGGCATTTTTCTGAAGTTAAACTCTCTTCAGCAAAGCCTCAGACCTCGCAAATCTGTTCTTCCTGTGACGTTTAAATTGTACTGAAGATGTTTTGCGTAACACAGCCTCCCAAACCATAGCCACAGCATCACTGGGCTGGGATGGATAGCTATATTCAAAGTGGGGAGCAATTTCCTTCAATCGTTCCCACAATTTGGTCCACTGGTACCTATCAATTCCACGAAGAAGATCCAGTAAATACCCTTTTCTAACAGCATCAGATGCTCGAACAAATACACAAAATTCTGAGTAGTCTAGGACATCTTCAAATGGTAGTTCAATTTCATCACTGATTATCACAGGAACACAACGACTTGCAATGGCATCGAACAGGCGATTGGAGGAGGGGGTATCCCCCGCAATATTTAGACAGAATTTGGATGAAGCCATCCCCTGGGCTGCTTTTCTGATTCCATTCCCTCGATATGTTCCAAATGTAAAGTGCACATCTTTCTCGTCTTTTAGAAGGTAGTAAAGTTCTTGGCGAATAGCTCCTCCCTGAAAAGAAATACATTCTAATTTGATTGATATGGAGAGCATAAAAATCACAAAACATTATTATAAAATGTTCTTCCTGAAATAATAATAAAAATGCGTGCTTCAAAAGATATCAAGAATAACCATGGAACCAATAGCTGCCAATGTAGGGGTTTATGATTTTTGGAGTCGTTGGACATCATCCAATGTGGGAAGATCACAAGATGCATGCTTGCAAATACAGCAAAATCTAAATGGGAAGATTCTCATCTTCTAGCATTGCAAAAGGCAGAGCTAATTTCGAAATGGTTCCCAGGATAAACTTAGAAATGACATAAACTTATTCCTGTCATCTGAATTTGTGCAATCTCTGGAACATTAGGAATGTGCGATCCCCTGAAAATCCTCCAAATTTTTTAAACAAATGCGTAGCTTTTCAAATTTGATCTATAATATTCTACTTGACCAAGAAATAAAATTTTCATGAGCTGGATGATGGATTTGAGGACATGCATAGTGAAAACACAGTGCAATTGCGTCCAAAATGTAATTTTAACCTAGAAGAACATATGGAAAAGATCACTTTTGGTCAAATAATCCATTCAACATCATCTTATATGAGAAATTTAGCTGAGCTGTTTCCATCCAAAGTAAGTAGAAAGCCTTGGAAAAACAACACAAGTTTCCATGATTCATATCAACCGGATGAATTTGGTTGCAATATTTTTTTTTACTAGGCATACCACACGTATGTATTAAGATCGGAATATATTTTAAATCATCAGAGCAACATCACTAAATAAATCCTCCAATATAATAAAATGAGGGAGGCACGGAAACTTACGTCCTTCCGATAAATTGCTCCTTGGAAATGCATTAATATCGGACGGTGGTCGAACTGAGCTGATTCACCAATCGGAATAGTCCTCACAACATGCTTGTAAGGAGCAATTATATCTTTCCCAAGATTGGCGATTTCAACAGGGTATCTCCCAAAATCTGCAAGCACAAACATGGCTGAACCCAGTTTTTTTCTGGCATACAACATGCTATTCGGATGATGGGCTACAATCAAATGATCTTTCCCCCCAAACCGCTTCCACTCATCCCGAGCCATCAAAAATCGCACTAATTTAGTCTGCAGCATTTTGTTGACACTCACTTTCTCCTTTCCATGTAGTTTAGAATGCCGATTATAACTAAGAGAAGAGAAAAACGGCACAAAAACAATATCTGCCTGACTAGAATTTTGCACTCTTACTGCGGTGCCCACCTTTGGATTGTTTGATGCCAGAAGATCAAGGGTTAGCCAGTATTCCACACTGTGCTGTAAATTCAACCCACCTGGATATGATGGGATACGACTGTGGCTGTCAACACTCGGCCAGGTTTGATTTTTATTTCCTTTCCAGCCCAATAATCCAAAGTGAAACTCTGGAGGCAAATCATACATAAATACCTTAAGCTTTCTGAGACCCTGATTTCGACGACCACATGTCTTCTCTCTGTGGCATCTAGAAGCACCCACATTGGAGTTTGGACAAGGCAAACTTCCAAATCTCATCGACAAATTAGTATCGGTGGGAGGGAAGAGGGGCAATTTGACAAGTTCAGTTTTGGCTTTGGGTTTCAAGAAAAATGATGTGCTATTAACAAGAATTAGCTTGAAAACTGATCTGGGAATGAAATGAGTACAGGGAAACTGAACAAGGGAAAAAGAAGAAAGGACCAGAAGGAAGATAGATAGGGTAATTAGACAGAGAAGAGATCTAGGTAAGAACTTGGCTTTTTCAGACATGGAGAAAATTAAGGATCGCGGGCTGGCTTCAGAAAAATAAGCAAAACACGCAAGATTAGAGGTAATAGAGCTAAAGAACAAGAGCAGGTTTCATGTGTGAATGGTTCCAAGATAAACGTGGTTTAGCTTCTAACATACCCTTCCCCAATAACAAGAAGAGTTCGATTGCCACATTTCCAAACAAAGTTTCCCTCTTGCAGTAAAAATGGGTTAACTCAGTCACCTCGAGTGAGTTTCTTTCCAGAATGTGCATTGGGAAACCCTCATCAGTCAAAAGGGAGTGTCCCTTCTTCCATACTTTTATGATTATACGCTATAGTATACAGAAAGAACAAATCTTTCGATCAAAAGGACCGCTAACTAAATCCGATATACGGCGTAGTATTCCTTGCGAAATACCATCATGGATTGGTAATGCTCCCGGTCTCGGTTAAGGGGAGAAAAACGAGGCTCTTGAAAAGGTAGATGCGGAGCACTTTTCTTGTGTCCCTGTTAGGACGAAAGGTTGTCTGTTCTGTTTCGCTCTCTGTTTTTAAAATTAGAACAGTATGCTTCAGTTTCAAAATATTTTATCGTGCCATTTTGTGGTTCAAAACTTCAAATTATGTTTCACTTTTCTTGTGTCCCTATTGTATATATATATATGTATGTATATATATATATATATATGTATAAAAAAATGTTGAACACAAGTGATCTTGAAATGTCCAAAAATAATATAAACATATACAAAAATATAATTTGACTACAAAAAACAAAACAAGATAATATATTTAAAAAAAAAACAATATTATTGAAATGAAAACATATGATTAATCGAGTCGATTTGAATTAACTTTTTGAATATGTGACTCTAGTCAGGAAAACATAATAACTCCAAATAAAATAAATAAAAATCAATTTTTAATAAATTCATTATTTAATAATAAAAACAAGAAAAACTCAATTTAAAAAAAACACAATAATATAATTTTTTTAAATAAAATTGCAAAAATATTGTTTGTAGAGGTATTTTTAAATTCTGATTGCATAAATTTTAACCTGAGATATAATAATATATAAAAAGACTCTTTATAAATTTCAACTCGATCCAATAATAAGATTGAGATATTTAATTAATATTATAAAATAAAATAATATTTAAAAAAAAACAATATATGAAATGGAATCGAAATATTTGGTTCGGAATTTAAGTAAAAGTTCAAGAACAAGGTGGAGATTTTTTAAGCAAGATAAAAATTCTGTTTATTTTTATGTTTTAAAAGTGTTTTGATAAAAAAAAAATTATTTGTTTTATTTGTTTTTTTTTTTTTTAAATAACTTCTAATTTCCGTAATATTTTAAACTGAAACCATCTATGCTGAAACAGAAGTAAATTCACAACATCATTCACGAACTTCAGAATTTGAAAAAAGCACCTCTTTGACATGACTATGATTATTGAGGAACTTTTGTCATCTAACTACCCAGCCAGCTGCCAGCTGCTTTCTACGTTTGAGAATCGCTTTAAAGGTAGTTTCCAAAAAAAATTGAAATTTTCTATTTTAAAAAAGTTAGATTTTTTAAAAAAATATTATTTAATATATTTTAAAAAAACAACTCTAAACATACTTCTAAATCATCATTGCAGCAACAAACCAACAGAAAACTGTTAATCGTTTCAATAGCAGGCCATGAAAAAAGTTTATCAATAGAGCCTGGTTTGGAACTTTGGATATGTTTCATATTATTTTTAAAAATATATTTTTTTTAAATATATTAAAATAATTTTTATTTTATTTTTAAAAAATTATTTTTTATATCAATATATCAAAATAATCTAAAAAATATTAAAAAAATCATTTAAAATTTTCATTTTTTTATTTTTAACATCTACAAGTTAAAACATTAAAAAAAACATCTAAATAAATAAATTTAATACTCTTTCAATAAATAAAAATGAAAACCAGGTTTGGAAAATAAAAACACTCTCTTACAAAGAACCTGTCCTATGCCCTGTTTCCTTTACAGCCAATTTTTTATGATTATCTTATTTTAATTTATAAGAAAATCTTTTAAAATAAAACTATCGATTGGATTGGTCATTTACACAAAGATTGTCATATTTGCATTCTGTTTCAAAAATATTTTTGAAAAAAAATAAAATTTCTTTATTTTATTTTGTATTTTAAATTAATTATTTTTGGTATTCTTAGATCATTTTAATATGCTGATATCAAAAATAATTTTAAAAAAATAAAAAATATATTATTTTAATGCATTTCTAAACGAAAAACACTTTCATAAATAACTTTTATCATACTCACAAATAATCATAATGTATCGACTTATAATGTAAACTTTGAGTCAAGTCAACTTCTAAATTGCATCTTGAAATTATAACTATACTTAAAATAGGCCAGATATATTTTTCAATGTGGTAGCAACACTAATTAAATTCCATTTTATTTGAATTTAATTGAAAATTAAAAATATATAATTAATTAAGAGCCAATCGATATCTACAACTGAGTTTTTATATGAATGAAGTAATATTAGCAATCACTTTTGAATGTGGAAAATTATTTAAATTTGGTTTTAAAGATTAATAAAACTTAGATGAACTTTAAAATAATGTAATGTCTAGGAAATGAGGCGCACCTCGTTTTGAGCTTTCTTTTCTATCAGACCGTGTGAGCTCTACCTATATAAGCTTATATTCATGATTATTTTAATATGTTATCACGTACTGTTATTACTTGGTTGATTTCCAAGTCAAATTATAACTATACTTAAAATAGATAAGATATATTTTTCAATGTGGTGGCAAAATTTATTAAATTCTATTTTATTTGAATTTAATTGAAAATAAAAAAATATAATTAATTAAAAGTCAATTGATATCTACAATTGAGTTTTTGTACTAATAAAGTAATTTAGCGATAACTTTTGAATGTGGAAAATTATTTAAATTTGGTTTTGGAGAATCAATCTAGATTTGATTGAAAAATCACACTATATTACTTAAAATATATTTCAATTGTAAAATAATTTTAATAAATCATAACTTTTAAAGATTAATAAAACTTAGATGAATTATAAAATAATATAAATAATGTAGAGAGCATGCACTCTAAAGGTTGATTGTATTCTTTTTACATGAAACGGAAGGCAGGTTTACTACTTGATCTCTAAAAAAACATTCTCGTTGTCTTGGTGATCACCTTTATGAATGCAATATGAAGGCTCAGCAGGTAATAGAATGAAACATATATCAATCATTATTACTCTAAGGATTTGTTTGGTATTGCAGTTGTTGTTGTGGTTGAGGTTTTAAAAAAACAGTTTCGTGTGTTTGGTTACCATGCTTTTCAAATTGTTGTCAGCTTGTGAAATTATTTTAATGACACATACATACATATATATAAATATATTGTTTTTTAATTTCATAGATTTAATAATCATAATAAAAAAAATGTTTGAAATAATTCAAGTAAATTAGACACTTGTTTTTATTCCCTCATCAAACTACTTTCAATTTCATCACAATGTAAACTCATACGTGAACGCATCTGCGATCCCTGATTATCTGATCGAGGAACAACATCTTATAAAATATCTTCAGGGACAAAATTAGGATTACGATTGTATTTGGCAAAATTCATATCATCTTGTGATCTTCTTCTAATATAACTATGTAGTGCCATTGATGCAACAACAATCTTCACTTGTATTTTATATGGATAAGCAGACATGTTTTGTAAAATTCATCACTTTTGTTTTCATCTAGTAGTCACTTGCAACAAATTGAAACATAGATGATACCAAGGAATGTCCAATGTTTTGATTCCTTGTCCAACAAATCATTTGGTACTTAGCATGGAAACATCGTCGCTTTGAATATACATTCGATAAAACACTACACACAAAAACCATATCGAGTATCAAGCTAAGTATCTTGTACAAATGCATCTAATCTCACAAATGGAAGGTTACATCCATACAAAAGTCCAATTGAGAAGACTAACAAAGCTCCACATCTCCCTGAGTTACTAAATAAACAATCCAAAACAAGTGGAATAACACTGATCTAAACATGAAAATCCAACCCTTAATTTGCTCATCTTCATCCATTCATCCAGAGATAAATGAATCTGACTAAACCACTCACCACTAACAATAGTCAAAAAAGATAGTCATATTCACTTGTATGTGGCTTAGGTGAGGGCATTCTCTTATGCCTTTTCTTCTTCTCTAATAAAGCTTTAGAGCATCTCCAGCGGGCGTGCCAAATTGAGGAGCCAAAAATAAAAAAGTAATATTTTGGCAAGTTTGAGCAATTTTCGGCACTCCAATGGCAGTGCCATATGCACAGCCAAAATTGGCTTTGCTTGCATGAGCTGTTATTTGTAGCAGCTCATGCGTACAGAAGCCAAAATTTTGAGGACAAAATTTTGGTGACACGTGTATTCCTGATATATATATATATATATATATATATATATATATATATATATATATATATATATATTAGAAAATAATGTAACTATATCAAAAATATTTATTTTTGTTTTTATTTAAAAATACCTCAACAAGAGAGTAAAAAATTATATATAAAATTAATAATTATATTGTTGGAGGATTTTTTAAAAGCAATTATTTAATTATATAACATATTCCTATTAATTGTTTAATTAATGGCATAATTAAACTACATACAAAATAATTGCATTATATTTAAAATAATATAAAAAAATGGCTCTCCAAAATGGCTTTTACCACTGGAGCACACATCAACAAAGAAGTCATATATACACTATTCAAATAGCCATTTTAGAGATTTGCCTCTCCAAAATGGCTCTCCCCGCTGCAGATGCTCTTAGCAAAAGCTTCAAAAATCCTCTGTTGTGACTCAATAAACATCTCATTTTGCTTCATCTCCATTTCGATCCTCATTGTCTCCATCTCTCTAGCCATTTCTATTTTCATTTGCTCCATTCTAACAAACTCATCTCCCAATATCTTTACTGCTGCAACCAGCTCCTTCATCGGTTCCCTTTCCCTTTTCTTCCCCATTTCCTCACTGCCCCTCATAACCCTACCACTAGCTCTCACCCCACCTCCATAATTAGGCTTCAGGTATGGGTTTGGGCTTGCATTTACACCCATATTAGGACTCCCACCATCCTTTTGTATGGAGAAGGCTCGACTCCGTGCAGGTGTGGCTGAGAGAGTGTTACAGATGGGTGTGGCTAGTGTTTCTGAGAAAGGTGTGACTGAGGGGGAGGGACGGTGGATGTGGTTACTCTATAAAGGAGATGGCTGAGGGAGAGTGTGGTTACGTGAGGGAGGTGAGGGAGAAGGCAGTGTGAAGTGTCTGTGTGTTTGAGGCAGAGTCATGCGGGCTGCAATTGCAAAAGCATCTGAGAGATGCTTCTACAGCTGCGGCTGAACTGTTGGTATATTGGTGGGAACCACAGTAAAAAATTGGGGTCCTGTTTGATAATATATGTGTCTGGCTCTATGGTGAGCCTCAACCACAGGTTCAACTATAGAGTCAAACACCATCTATGTACTCAAAAAAAGTTGGGTGTTTTACACATGAAATATGACCAATAATAATAGAGTAGATCGCTAATTCTCTACCTAGCCTAAAGTTTTCATGTGCAACCGAGAACGATGTATCTCAAATGAACTAACAATGCATAAAGATATATACACATAAACTTAATAAAAATATGTGCTAAAACATAACTAAAATCAAATGAAAAATGAAAAAAATTAAACAAATCAACATAGACAAACCATATTAAAATACACAAAGCTTATGGTAATTCGCATTGTGAGATTTGACGTGGTTTAAAGTTTTTGATGAATACGATTTATTCATGAGAATAAATCTGGCTTTTAATATGGGATCGTGTGTTCTAAATAATTTTTTAGAGAAAAGATCAATATAGATTTTCACGTATTTTGAAAGGCGAATGAGTTTTTTTTTTTAACTTGTTTGTCGTGTTAAAATATTTCAATTAGAAATTGCTGAAAACTCATAACAATTTTGGAAAATTTTTAGTTAGTTCTATATATTTAATCTAGTTGTAAATCTAATATTTAAAATAGAAATTTTAGTATCAATTCTCATGAATATAAATTATATTTATATTATTCAAAAACAACTTCAAAAATTTATTTATTTTTCCTCTATCCTTAACATAAATAAATAATTGGTATCTATTTCTCTATATCAAGGGTCAAGGTTTCATCCACCCATAAAGCCCTATAACCTTCTCTTTTTTTCTATAAAATCCTAAAAGACCAGCCTAGAGAGGCGGATGAACAGTACCCTTGCATTCTGCCTACGCGCCAACAAAGACTAAAGCAGCCCTTTTCCTTATTTTTTTTTGTCTAGCCATAAATAGCCCTTTAATCATCACAACAGCCCCCGCTAATCTCTCCTCTTCAGATCTGCACAGCCAACGAGCACAAACAACACCACCATGGCCAGTGACTGAGCTCCGCGCTGCAACATCCTCTTTCTCTATACCAGTAGCAGAATCTTCAACAGAGCTTCAACTTCATCTTTATTGCTGTAATCGGAAGCCACACCAGCAGAGGTCTTCAAACCATGAGAAGCAGCTTTACATTCTCTCAACAACAAAACCATTTCCCTCGTGTAGCAGAGTTCCTGAATCTAGAAGTCTCGATTTCTATTTTTTTACCAAATATTCAATGGTAAGGACTGGTACATAGCCTAGGAAATGTATTAACACTCCTAAATCAATATATGTAAATTGTGAGATTTGATGTGATTTACACATGAGAATAAATTTGGCATTTAACATGGGGTTGTGTATTCAAGATAAATTTTTAGAGAAAAGATCCATATAGATTTTCTAAAAAGATTCATGTATTTTGAAAAGCGAATGAGATTTTTGCAACTTGTGTGTCGTGTTAAAGTATTTCAATTAGAAATTGGTGAAGACTCATAACAATTTTGGGATTTTTTTTTGTTAGTTTTAGATATTTAAATATTAATCTACTTGTAGATCGAATATTTACATTAGAATTTTCACCATTAATTATGATGAATTAAAATTATATTTATATTATTCAAATATACACCAAACTATGTATTTATTTTTCCTATCTAGTCCTTTTTTTTCCACACTTAATACATCTTCAATAATATATAAAAAAAGGAACTCCAATTACTTACTAATTTGTTACTACTAGCCAATTTCTTTGCACTTGCATGTAGGAAAAAGAAAATCATGTTAATTTATACACTAGTTTGCTATCAGTATAGTTTTAGTAAAACACTGAAACTTCTTATAAAGCCCTAAATCAAGCCACTTAAATGAGAGATGAACAATGTTATGCATATTGTCTATAACAATGGTAGAGATTCTTTACGAAGAGAGATATGTCTTGAATCTTGGACAAGATCAACGAATAGAAATATAACTTATATAATTATTAATAAAAAAATACAACTTATTATAGCTAATGTGAATTGGGAGTGATGTGTTTTTTCCTTGCCCAACTAGTCTTCTTATCTAGACTCTCATGAATCATTAGGTTTTTAGTGACTATGATATTTAGTGGTGATTCATTCAAAATTACAATTTTATAATTAAATCCAAAATTACATTCAATTCCTAGAGACAAACCTATCATTCAACTTTGAGCATGCCACGACAAAAATGTTGGTGGCCAATAAAAAAAAAGATTTCCATGGATCAATCCTCATAAATTAGTGATTTGTTTCCTTTACTAAAAGGATTATTATTCACCTTTAAAAGTACAACAAGAAGATAGAGAAACGGGTGAGATAGAGAGACAAGAAGCAAGAAACATAAAGGAATGCACAAAACAAAAAAGGAAGAGGTTGAGTTATTTCGAACAACAACAGTAGTGTAGAGTCCATTACATGATTGGTTCCCACAACTCTAGTTAAAGAGAACTAAATTCATAAAATTAGGTTCAAATACCTTTATATTTTTTTATGTAATAGATCTTTATATAAATTTTGCTTAAATATTCAACTTTTTTCTAGTTCATAATGATTGAATGCATATGCATCAAATTGAAAATCTTGGAATTGATTTTGTTAGCTTGAGGTTCCAGTAATTAAAGAATGATTGTTGTATAAAAGACTATGAGGACAATCCTTAAGATTAATTTGACTGCTACACATGCATAACATAAAGGATTAACTTTGAAAACCTACAATATGCTTGGGTTAATTAAACTTTTGATGTCTAGTTTCTTAAATATGATATTGTCATCTGCAGTATGCAAAAGTGGTGAGGAAAAAATATATCTTTATCTTCAAGCTTACAAGAGACAAAAGAGAAACGATGGATCATTTTTTAAAATGCATTTGTTATTGATTTAAGAAAATAAAATAGAGTCATCAATGGTATGAGGTTATCATGTTAGAGAGTACAAATCACAAAAGATTGCAACAGAAACACAACAAAGCTTCCTAAATTGATTCCAAAAACTATGGATTGAGTTGTTCCAAAATACAAATTTAAACTGAGAGTATCTTAAGCAAATACAACAAGTATAAAGAGATTTATAGATCAGTTGACTTCTTCTATTAAGAGTAGCCATAACATCTTGCAAAAAAATTGTTATTTTGATATAGTCTAGAACTCCTTGGGTTGAAAAAAAAACTTCATATGTTTATTCTTTTCTGGACAAGCCCCTTCCCATGATATATATGTGCGTGTGTGCATGACATGTGAAAACAAGATATACAATAAGATGAAGTATATAACCATGATATGGATTTATCCTTTTAACATTACATTATTAGGAAAAAAAAAATCTCATTTACTTGCTCGTGTTGGGTTTACCAAGTATCATACATGCAACAGAAACTATGAAGTAAAATTATTTGGAAATACATATAGTTGTTTAGAAATTTCTTAGTTGAAGATCTAAATTTCTTTGGCTTTGATTAATTATTTAAAAGTTAAATTGTAGCAAATCACAAATTGTTCAGTTTTTTAGCCTCCAAGGGTAATCCACGTGAACCAATATTTAAAAAATCTCTTAAAATCTCTATTTAAGAAGGAGAGATTTTTATTCCTAAAGTGATAGCTCTAATTTTATTTTTACACAATCTTTTTTATCTAGCAGACAACCATTTTTTTTAAAAAAAAGAGGCATAGTTTATTATTTATAGAAAAATCTAAAAAACCCTATAATTTATAAATTATCAATATATTCCTTAAATAATATTCCTATATTAAGAGAAAAAAAAGAAATTTTTTTGCTTCACATGTACAAGCAGGTGATTAATACACCGTCTTTAAACTCCCATCCTCACATAATATTCTTTTTAATTTTATTTTCAAGAAGATACTATAGGATCATATAAAATATACAATCAAAGGGCACTGCGTTTCAAAAATATTTATTTTCAAGAAAAATTATAGGATCATAAATTTTTTTTATTTTTATTTTTATTTTAAATTATTTTTTTAATATTTTAGATCATTTTTATATACTGATATCAATTTTTAAAAAAATAAAAAAATATTATTTAAATATATTTTTTAATTTTAAATTATTTTTTTAATATTTTAGATCATTTTTATATACTGATATCAATTTTTAAAAAAATAAAAAAATATTATTTAAATATATTTTTTAATAAAAAATATTTTTAAAAAAAATTTCAACCATACTCCCAAACAACACCAAACAAACAGGGTAACAATTAACATCAATCGGTAGCTCCCGCTGCTACAGTAAAATTCAGCCCTGCTAACCCAAAAAATCTCAAGGGCAATTTAGTCAAAATCTGTAATTTGATCACCCCAGGAGCTCCCTGACCGGACAGCTGGGTAACTTTACTTCTACCCGTCAAATTCCAGTATTAAATATAAGGAGTGATAACGAAGAAAATAAATAAATAAATGATGTGGGTCAGATTTTAACAGTATGGGTTCCGCTACCTGACAAGGAGTCTTGCCTTCCGAGGCACAGGCACCACGCGCCTTCTTTCCACGCTGCCTGCCCGTTTGCTAAAACTAGTAATGTTTATCTGAAATCAGACTTTATCTCGAAATAATTTTGATGAGGAATTAAAAGATTTAATTAATTAGATGAGTCATGAGCGTACTTGCACTAATAAATTACTTATTTTACATATATATATATATATATATATATATATATATATATCTGTTCCTTGAATTAATACAATAAATTCAGAGTTAAATTCTTGCATTTTTACCTGATTTAACAATTGACCTGCACAAATCTTTTATATACAGCACACCTTCGTTTTCATGGCTCTTATGTAGAATTTATTGAATCTTTTCATTGTAAGGTTAAAGGTTTCCACATTGACTGGACTTATTTCATTATATAATAATAAAAATCTTTACCTTAATATACTATTATATACATTTTGGATTTACCTTAATAATTCTCTAGGGATGCATTTTGGTGCACGGATCTAAGAATTGGAAGGGCCTACTTCCCTGTCCAACTGGGTATTTGATATTATATTTTAAAAATATTTTAAAAAAAATTATATTATTTTTTATTTTAATTAAATATTTTTGATGTTTTTAGGTTATTTACATATGCTAATATTAAAAATAATTTTTTAAAAATAAAAAAATATCATTTTAATGTATTTATAAATAACAAATATTTTTAAAAACATCATTAACCATACTTCTAAATAGACTCCAAATATGTTAAATATATAGACAAATAAATACAAAAACTCAGTGACAAATTTGAGGAGTGAAAAAGAAGAAGAAGAAGAAGAAGAAGAAGAGAAGTTCAAAATAAAAATAATTAAAAAATACGTGGAGTAAAAAGTAAAAACTAGTCTCTATTTCCTCAGTATCTGGTTAGAACGTTCTCTCTCTCTCTCTTATAAAGTAAGTAAATAATTTAAACAAACATTTTCCTTCTTAGAATAATAATAATAAAAAAGAATTAGAACAAAAAAAAAACAGAAAGAAAAGCCGCGGCCGCTGTACACACAAAAATCCACAGAGAGAGAGAGAGAGAGAGTTGGGAAATTGATTCCAGCGACAGAGATCGCACCCAAGCGAAAACCCAAACCCATTTGTTTTGTTTTTACCGAGATCATTTGTTTAAAATCTTAATTAATAATTAGTTCTTAAATAGAATAAAAATCCAAACATCGGTTGGTACCGATTTGAATTAGTGATCGGGTCTAATTCACTAGAAATCCTTGGTGGGTTATCGGTTTCGTGAAATGGGTTGGCTTTGTTTTTCTGTTTGGTATTGTAGAGAGAGTTATGGATTTGTGGGCTTAAATTAATTTTCGATTATTTTTTTAAACATTTTGTTTTTGATGTTTGATGATTTCTTTGGGGAGGAGAGATGCGAGAGAGGAATTAGGGTTAGGGTTTCTTAGTAAGAGAGAGATGGAAGATACTGAGCTTGAAGAAGGGGAAGCGTGCTCTTACCATAACATTAACACCAACAATGATGATGATTATCATCAGAGCATTGACCCTGATATTGCTCTTTCTTACATAGTAAGTTTATTTTTATTTTTAATGTCTGAGAATAATTTAAATCTGATTTTTATTTTGTGAAAGTCTGGTTTTGTCAGTGCTAAATATATCATCTGTTGACTTTATCTCTTGCTGTTGTTCTTTTGTGATTTAGATCCAAATTATGATGTTTAAGTCTTAATTCTGGTTGTTTGCAATGTTGAGCATGGTAATTTTTATGTGATTAATATGTCCTTTCTGGTCCTTGAGAACATAGGTGCTCTGGATTTTGATTGTGTTTAGCCAGGGAAGTGTAGATGAAATTAGTAGGTTTTCTTTCAGCGCTAGGGTTTTATTGGCTTTAGATGTTTACACACTGTGTTTTGGTTTAGTTTGATCTACCAAGTGAACGTTTTGGCAGCTTCATTCTTATGGAGACATGAAATATGTGCAGAGCTTGTTCAGTTATTATAAAGATGTACTTGGTTATGATTCAGTGATGTGGGATTGCATGGACTATGCAAATACATGCAAGTTCCAGAAAATGAACCTTTCAGAAACTTTAGCTTGCCATTTGAGCAGCATGTAACCATTAGTGAAATTTTGAATTATTGAATTATAGGTTTCCGGTTTCTGTATATGGATTAGAACCAATAGTCAACGTTCTTAATTCACTCCTGGTAGCTTCCTGACACACAATTGCCTCTCGAGATTAGTTGAAATTTTTGGAGCCTAGGTAAACAACATGAGATGTATAGAGTTTTTTTAATTCCAAAGGTTGAACCTCTTTCAATTATTAGCTGTTCTGTCAGTTCAAACCTGTGTATATTTGTACTCTCCTTTCCTGATATGCAACTGCTTGCTTCGCTTTCTTTTTCAAGGATGAGAAACTACAAGATGTCTTGGGACACTTTCAAAAAGATTTTGAAGGTGGAGTTTCAGCAGAGAATTTGGGTAAGTCAATGTACTGCTGAAGGTGGAGTTTCAACAATAAAAAACAACTGCATTAGATTGGAGTTTGTATTATGATATTTATTGTTCTGGGATTTTCACCTTTCTACAGGTCCCAAGTTTGGTGGTTATGGTTCATTTTTACGCACATACCAGCGGTCTCCTGTTTGGTCTCACTCAAGAACCTCACCAAAAATTCAACATTTCAATGCATCTCGATCGCCAAACCATTTGCAACTGGAGGTGGATTTATATTTTCATTATTGAGCATATCACTAGTTAATAATTGATTTCGAGTTTCTATCATGAACTTTTTATTGTTTGTTCAACTTTGGAGTTTCTATCATGAACTTTTTATTGTTTGTTCTCAAAATAGGGTGGCCGCCATAGCTCTGTATCCTCGTCAACTGCATCTCAATCAGTAAGAATTGAACCTTCTTCCACAGTATTGAAAGCGTCATCCTTCTTGAATGAGTCTGTAAAACAAGAAGCATATGTGCCATCTCAATTTGCTGAGGAGGTTGTTCCTAGAGATGAAACTGTAAACAGGAAATGTGCTAGTTTACCAGACCAGAAAATGCTGAAAGTTCGAATCAAAGTGGGTTCCGATAACTTGTCGACACAAAAAAATGCTGCCATCTACAGTGGTCTTGGGCTTGATGTCTCTCCTTCTTCCTCACTGGATGACAGCCCCTCAGAGAGCGACGGGATGTCTCATGAACCTCAAGATGCTCATCTTGAATCTCCTGCTCATATTCTTCAGGTAAAATCATCTCCCTGAAAGTTTTTAACCTTTCACGTACAACTCCACTTTGTGTTGGAACTTGGCAATGATGAGAATGTATTTAGCTTGATTTTGTGATTGTGCAGATAATGACATCGTTTCCTGTGCCTGGAGGTCTGCTGCTATCACCTCTTCCTGATGATTTAATCCACTTGAAAGAGAAGGTAAAATTACTTGAAGACAGTGAATGCTTGCCTGTTCCAAGGTTTGGAACAGAAAGTTCTTGCATTGTAGTGAATGGGTCTACCTCTGTGAAGTGTGATGGGACAATGCTTGGAGAGAAGAAGATAAAGTCCATAGCAGGAAATGAATTTTCAGCAGAATCTAAGAGCAATGTTAATAAGGATTCTGGGAATGGTGGTGCTGTATCGAAGGAGACAGAACTTGACACTTTTGCTTGTGAGGAGCTTGTTTCTAATACCTTAAAACTTCCACTTTTGTCAAATTCATATTCTGCTTTTGTTGGCACTTCAAAAGGAATGGGGAGGGAATCTAATGTGTCTAAGGGAGCGATGAGCGACAAAGGTTTTTCTGGTCCTACTAAAGAGGACTCACTGGTGCCAATATTGGTCCAGGAGAATGGCTGGATCAATAATTCGAAATCCAAGACCTCTGGAAAGGTTTGGGAAGATACAAAAACTAGCACTCTTTGCAGTGAGTCAGTCTTCCCGAAGAAAGATGGTGATCGCAAAGGAGAAAAGCCTTATGAAACAGTCAAAATTGACTCAAATGTTTCCAAGGGGAGAAAGGCTGTAAGTCAGGCTCCAACAGAACCTCCCAAACAGAATGCTGATGAGAAAACTACTCCCTATGAACAGGAAAGTATGAAGCTACCTCATGTTAAGGAGTTCTGTTCTGAAGGAAAAAAGAAACTAAAGGGAAGTCAATGTAAAGCTAATGTAGTTGCCGAGGCACCAAAGGAGAGTCTGAGGGGTGGCTCATCTTTGTCACTGAAAAATAAGATCAGTTGTGCAGATAAACATACAACTAAAGGGGAGTCAGAGGATTTGAAATTACAAAATAATTCTGGAAAAGCTGGGGATAGATATAGAGAGTTTTTTGGGGACATAGAACTAGAACAAGAAGAAATCCAGACGAGTCTGTTGGTAAATAATTATGATAAGCCGGGGGACTTAGAAATGGTTGAAAAGAGCACACATGGAAGTAACAGCACGTTTAAGGAAAGATCAAGCAGTAAGAAAGTGGACAAGCTGTTAACATCTGAAACATGTCCTAAAGCTGCATCAATTGGAGATGTGCACAATGGAGACAGACCCATTCCATCTGAAGCATTTCGTAAAGCTGCATCAATTGGAGTTGTGCACAATGGAGCTGGGTCCATACCTGATGCTGTTCTTGGTGAAGATAATTGGGTTTGTTGTGACAAGTGTCAAAAATGGCGGCTTCTTCCACCTCGTACAAACCCTGATGACCTGCCTGAAAAGTGGCTGTGTAGCATGCTTGACTGGCTGTAAGTACCCTTTTACATTTTACATGTTGCAGAGAAACAACAACTCCTATTGAGTAGTTAGAAATAAAATCTATTGGTTTAATGCATCTTCCTCATCTTCTGATGTTTGAATTTTAAATCATAAATGCCTTAGGCCTGGTATGAACCGGTGTAGTTTTAGTGAGGATGAAACAACACTTGCAACTCGATCTCTTAAACAAAACAATTCTGGTGGGAATATATCTGGAGTAACCGTGCCTGATGTTTGGCATGTTGATCAAAGTCACCAAAATCTTGATTCACATGCTGTGCTTAGAACAAAGCATGGTTTAAAGGAGTTACCAAATATGATGTATAAAGAAGATGGGCCTTTTCGGTTGTCAAACCCTGCAAAGAAGAGCTTACAGGTTTTGGTGACAAATGGAAGCTTAAATGATGTGAAACCATCTCCTTTGGTAACTGAACCCCATTCTTTGAAACTGGGCAAGCCTAGCCATTTAGCCATGGAGAAACTCAAACATAAGCCAAGAGAGAAGCATAGAGGACTGGGCATTTGTTCTGACCAAGGTATAGGATATAAAGTAGCTTTTGTGCCATAAACTTCTTTTTCTTGAAGCATAAAACTTACTCTTTGCTAAACACACACTCAGGTGGTGGTTCTAAGCGATCAAAGGGGAAAGGAAAAAGAGATCCTGATCAAGATTCTTTTAAAGCTGCAAAGAAAATTAGAACTGAAGATTTGCCAGAAGATTGGACATCTGATCATGGTGGGGCAATTGAAAAGGTGGGTCCTACTTCAAGCAATGCTTTGATTACCACGTCATCAGGGAAGAATCTGCCCAAACACAAGGATTGTGCTTTTAAGAACATAAAGCATGATCAAAAGGACTGGGCTCAAATTTCTTCTAGAAAAACAAAGGATGATGTCTGCGTTTCCTTGGATAATGGGTCTGTGGATGTGGGCCACTGTGATGAAAAAGATACAAAAAAAAGGAAAGTGGAGGAAAGTTATGATGGTCAACGCCATCATGTTTCCCTTCCAAACACTGGGCATTATCTCCAGGATGGTAATATCTTGGCCAAGGAGGAGCTGAGTGAGAATGACTACAGGAAAGGTAAGAAGGCCAGAGTATCCAGGTCTGAAGGGAAGGAGGCCAGTGGAAGTAAAAGCAACGGTAGGACAGACAAAAAAGACAATCACAGAAAGAATCAACAACTAGGACATGACCTAGGGAGCACCCTATCTCAGCAGAGCGTGGATGGTGTGTATTCTTTGAAGAGGGACTCAGGACCGTTACATCTGGCAGCTACTTCTAGCTCCTCCAAAGTTTCTAGCTCCCATAAAACCAAAGGCAATTTCCATGATGCAAAAGGCTCACCAGTAGAATCAGTTTCATCATCACCTATGAGAGTTTCAATACCAGAAAAACTTTCATCAGAAAGAAAGAATGTCACCAAGAAAGATGACTCTGCTGATGCTGTTTTCTTTGCCCTGGGTGGCCCGAGAAGAGTTTCTGATGGGGAAGATGATGGTGGGAGTGATCCATCCCTTGATGATAAAAGACAAATAGAAAAACACCATCTTGTTGACGGGTCTCGTCCAAGGAAGTCTGGAAAGGGTTCCTCTTCGCGGTCCAAGGACAAGAATAGGGATTTGAATTTTGAGTTTGAAAATGAAGTTATAGTTTCCAATTCCTCTGATGCAAAAGCACCCGTCTGTGAAGTAAAACCAACAAATTGCAAAAACAAGGCCGAAGTGAAGCCTGGGACCAAATCTGAGGAAAATCAGAATAAACATGTTGATAAGGACTCCGCAGGACAATTGTTGAGTGATAATAGTAAACGAGAGAATCAGCTAAATGCTGGGGGACCAAGTGGTTCAGATGTTAAAGCTGATGTTACCAGAAACCATGATACAGTCTCTACTGCAAAGCAGAGTGTGGAGGAGCCTTCTTCTGGAGGAGCTCAAAATGAGACACTTGCTGACTGCCCTTATCCAAATCCTGGATCTCACGAAGGAAATGGGGCAAATATGTTGGCTGTTAATGCCTCAGTTAGGGAAAATGAAGTGAAAGGGTTGAAACAGAATCGAAAGTTTGATCATCCAAATGGAATGCATCACCATCACAGCAGTTCTAGAAATGCCTCATCAAATGGGCACAGGGTAAGGGATCGTGATGCTCCAAGTGCAGTTAAAAGAGATTCCTTCAGTCAAGCTGCTAGCAATGCTTTGAAAGAAGCTAAAAATCTGAAACACATGGCTGATCGTCTGAAGGTTTCTAATGTTGATCTCTTAAGAATTTTTTTCCTTTAATATGCAACTCTTTCCAATGTTGGTTACCTTCTGCAGAACTCTGGCTCCAATCTTGAGAGTACAAGGCTTTACTTTGAGGCTGCTCTGAAGTTTCTTCACGGAGCATCTCTGTTGGAAACCTGTGGTGGTGAGAATGCCAAAAATGGAGAGCCAATGCAAGTTTACAGTAGCACTGCAAAACTGTGCGAGTAAGTCAGTGTGGAGCTTGATGAAGTGTCTTCTTTTGGTGCATGGGGTTGGGGGTTTAAATGTTTTCAGAACCATGGAATGATTCCTTTTTTGTTTGTTTATCTTCTTAAACTTGCAACACGATGCTATTTGTTTAAATAGTTAGAACTGGTTAAATAGATGCTGGAAATGCAGGTACCATTTTTGTGCATGTCTTGCTTGTTTTCAGTATGTGGGGATTTGATATTCTAGCTTTGATTTGACCATAGATGGCGCATGGCTCAGGTTAACTTGGCCTTTCTGTTGACCTTTTTTATTTCTTTTTTTAACTGCATAACTCGTTTTCCACAAACTAATTGAAACAAAAATTGTTTGCAATTGTTGCATTAGTGTTTTTGTATTTGTTCTTTTTTGGGTATGTGTGGAAATACTTTCATGACTTCACTACATAGCATTGGTATCATACCATGTGAACTAAGGCTCTTAGCTGTCTTTTTTTTTTTAGTCAATTCTTTGACTTCTTCAATTGTGTTATCTAATCTAACTCAGGAGCTTTATTTATAACTTTGTTATTGCATTTTCCATTGACGATTTCATTCTAATGGAATAAATGAGTTCATGAAGCTACCTTACTGTCTCCCTTTGCTAAACTTCATGATATGTTAGGTTTTGCGCCCATGAATATGAGAAGTCCAAAGACATGGCTGCTGCTGCTCTGGCCTACAAATGCATGGAGGTTGCATACATGAGGGCGATTTATTCCTCGCATGCTAGTGCAAATAGAGATCGGCATGAGTTGCAGACGGCTTTACAAATCATTCCTCCAAGTAATTTGCAACATACAATGATCTCTACTTTAATCTTACTTTCACACACACACACACACACACACATATACAGGATAAAATGCTGCTGCTACTTTAATCTTGTGATTTGCATCACGACTATTAGTCACTGTTTCCTTGGAGTTGTGTTTGGGTTTACAAAATTCATTGAGTGACAAAACCACTCCTGGCACTTCATTGTTATGTAAATGCCGAACTTAGTCATAATTCATTTGTAAAGTTGCCATCATATGCAATAAGTCCTCTTGGACTTCATACCTTCTTACACGAGAATAGTTTATCCCTCTGAAATGACATAATCTTTGAAGATGTTTTTTGTGTTGCCAAAAGAATTCAAATAAAATTCCTTTCATTTCTTTTGTTTTCTGTTGGGTGGTGAAGGGGGTTATGAAAAGTGTTTACTGAGACACACAAAAGTGTTATTTCAATGAATCAATATATTCAGCTCCCAGTTTCTGTATTTTGCCTAGGAATCATTTGATACTCAAGAAAGGTTATCCAAATCTTTTGTCTGCTCAATTTATGATTTTGTGCTGATATATGCTGTCATGTATAAGTATTGTATCCTCAGGTTCTTGATTGAAATTTCTTTTATTTCTTTTGTTGCATAAACATTTTGTCACTCTTTGGGCTCTTAGCTTTTCCAAATACTTAATGTGGTCATTCAATGGGTGCTTGTGAATTGCTGTGATGCCATTCTTCTTTCATAATTTATAGGTGAATCACCTTCTTCATCTGCCTCTGATATTGATAACCTGAACAACACAACAACACCAGACAAAGTTCCATTAACTAAAGGTATTAGCTCTCCTCAAGTGACTGGAAGTCACATTATTGCTGCTCGGAATCGTCCCAACTTTGTGCGGTTGCTCAGATTTGTAAGTATTTCAGATTGTGTTAGAGAAAAGCTTTTCTTGTCGTCTGATTATCTCATTGAAGGAGCTTTAGAACATAATCTTGAGCATTGGAATATAAAGATATTGGCCAAGGAATATATTTTGATTACAACTTATGGAAAGTTTGATAGGAAACACCTATATTGATCAGTGCTTCCTTTCTGGTACAAGAGCATCTCATTTATTCTTGTTATGGATCATAGGCCATGAAATCATCACTTGTTGGTGTCGGTGTTTGAGTCAATCAACCCATGAAACTTTGCTGTCATGTTTTACAGCAGCTGGTGCTACATTACTTGGCTCATAAGTTTACATCTGTATGAAATTGTCAGGAATATTAGCATCATGATATGTGATTTTGCAGGCACACGATGTAAATTCTGCAATGGAAGCCTCTAGAAAATCACGCCTTGCTTTTGTGGCAGCTAATGCCAGCTTTAGAGAAGCCCCGTGTGGAGAGGGCATTTCTTCCATTAAAATAGCTCTTGATTTTAACTTCCAAGATGTTGAGGGACTACTTCGTCTGGTGCGGCTTGCAATTGAAGCTATAAGCCGCTGAGAGCCCAGTTGTTAAATGAGATGATAACAACCTTTGAGGAAGTTTTGCTGGGCTTGTGTATTCTTGGGATTTGGCCTTTTTGGGAAGGAAAGAATGCAACTTGATCTCTCTGTTTCAGTACTTGATATGCCTTTCTGTGGGATCAGCTATTAGCAAGATGCCAGCTCAGTGCTCTTTGTACATGTGTATAATATTGAGTTTTGAGTATGTCCTTTGTAATCATACTAAAGCTGCTCTCTGATTTAGACAACGACCTCACTTGTTTAAGCCATTCAAGATGGGTGTTGAGGACAATTGATTCATGATTTCTGCAGAATTTGGACTGTAGAAATAAGGAAGTTTTATGGTCCAAAATGATATTGTGGCTTAAGAAATAATGAGGGTAGAGATCCCCAACTATAAAGTTACATGGGATTTTAGAATTTTGAAATCAGAGGATCCCATCTTGATGGAGATTGTTTTTTATTTTTCCAGGATGGAGTTCTTGTCTTGCCATTGTGTTAATTTGCTATTTACAACTCATCAAAAGATATTTTGAGGATTGGAAACTGTAATATATGCGCCACTAACATCATGATCATGATTTGACTATCAGAGACCACACTTTATTTGGTACAAGCACTATGTAAAAATGACAAGGCATTCTCAGGTTGGCAACGCAATTCATTCCTTTTTTTTTTTCATTTGATGAGTGATATTTTGTTTTCCTTTCTTCTGTATCATCAATTTTTATTCTATTTTTCCTTGTGGTTTTGCAGGTTGCCTTCTTGAGCTTTTGTAGTTGCAGTTTGAAACGCCTTTTCCTTTTTGTTAATAGATTGATAGTAGGAAGAAGTTAGATAGTTACATAGTGGGAACATTGACATTACTGTTGCATGAGGTGAAGTTATGCCCGAGAAGGTTTGTAGAGTGATAGTAGTTGTGAGCATTTAGTTGGGTTGTTTATTGGTATACTGTGTGATCCCTGACTCCCACCCTTTCTCCTGCTCTCCTTGGCAGCGTCTGTTATGTGCATGTAAAATCAAGTTATCATAAAGGAAATTTTTTGGTTCTTCCTGAGAGATTGTTTCATGCCAAACCTCCAGCCAGTGAATGCAGACCACAGGTAAAGCAATTCTCTCCAATTTCTAATTGATAATGACAGAGATTGTAGAGGTTCAATATTTTTCTCATGAAAATGCAACTCTTCCTTTGTTGGTCCATTTTTTTGGTAGACAGTTGTTTGGAAATGAATCTATCTATTGTTTTAGTAATCCATCAATAACTTCTAACTGTGATTAGAGGTATAACCCAATCAGTTAAATCTCACATAATTCACTCTATTCCACAGAGCTTGCAAACTGCACTAAGTCAACTTTCCTCTTGATTAGGCAAGCAGTGGTCGGAAACTTCTTGCGGTATGATTTTTCTGCTGCTTGTTAAGTTGCCTCTAAGCTGGAATTATATTTTCAGGTTCAGTGATTGGGGCAGATGCAGTGGTAGTCTGGTTTTTGGACTGTTCGTCTCAGTTTGTGCTGTTTATTTTATGGTGCCAACATTTGTTCCCTGCTTCTCAATTGTTTTGTTACTCTGGAGACATGATCATATTCCAATGTACATTAATGATGAACGGTGAGATTCTGACCTCCACCTCCAATCCAATCCCAACTGATCTTTGTGCTTCCCTACATCATCACATGTGTATCATAGCAAAAATATCTTGAATAAAGAAAAGGAAATTAAAAAAGTTTTGAAAGGCTTGGGCATGGAGTTTTGTTTGTTCACTTTTGGATTTGTCTGGATGCTTGGTGGCCATGAACATATGGAGAATCTGATGTTTCGAGGTGAGTCACACTTTCTAGTTGATTTCTTTCTCATTTTTCGCTTGTTTAAAAAAATAAAAATTGGAATCTTCCCCTGGTATGAGAAATATGTTCTCGAGCTGTTGTAGGGTGAATTGATTGTTGCGTTTTTAATGGGATTTGCTATAAGAAATCACTTGTTTACAAGCAGATTTCACGTAAAAACTTGGAAAATGTTCCCAGACTGGCTTTTAAATAAAAAGGGAGAAGCAGCAGGTAATGACTGGAATAGCATTTGAGATTCATCCAATCCTCTTGCACTGCTTTGTCATCAACCCGAAATTGTTAGTGCGTTTAACTGTTGAGAAGCTTTTATGTATTTTTCCTTGGCTTTTTTTCTTTTGAGAGGATGACCTGATGTTAAATTACACTTTGGATTTTGTTCTATACTTTTTCATTCAAGTGATTATTTTCTTTCTTCTCATATAAATATCAGCCTTTCATTCAATGTTATGCTATTAATAAAGATGTAGATGTGGGGTTGACTTGGTATTGAAGTAGGGTTTTTTTTTTTTTTATCAATCTTGGCTTTTGGTTTTAAATTTTGTGGTCAACATATAGTATAGTTTTGTAAGTCATTTTGTATGTATCTTTTTAATTATTATTATTAATGTTGTTATTCAGGTCAGCTTGTATGTATTTTGATTAATTCCACGGGTCATGAAGCTAATATTGTTCAAAGAGATATTTAGAAATACAAGTTAATTTGAAGATATCTTTTATCATTGAATCAAAATAATACAACCCATTCTCCGACTCCAGATGGAACATCACGGTGGAAGTGTCACCCTTGAGGCATAGTAAATTTTGTGAAACATCGGCATAAGGGTCAACGAGTCAATTTATTTTTCCATCTGAAAATATAAAAATTGGAAAAATAGAACTGCAAATTTTGGGATTTTTACATATTAAAATAAGCTATATAAACACACATGATGCCCAAATTTCGGGTTTGTCAGATTGGATATAATCACAAGAATTATTATAAAATAAACTAAAAGAGATCCATGTTTCATTGTTCATCGTGAGTGAAAATATTGTGGATTGTAAATATTTTTGGGTTGGTCGGTTTACTGGTTTATTGATTTTTTTATATTTTTTACACAATAAAATAATCATTCTATCTCTCAAAAATAATAATAAAAAAAAAAATGTTATTGTCAGGAGAGGTTTCACGAGAATTTTATATTTTTTAAAAATGATTAAATATTAATTTGCCCTCAAATAAGACAAAAACAATTCTAGTTGGGAGGGGTGCCATGGGAATTTTATATTTTTTTAAAAATGGTTAAATATTGATTTCCTCCAATAAGACAATTGAAGATTTGGCTGTAGGAGTGTTCTGGTAATTGATCATAATTTTTTATTATTATCTATCGAATACTGTGTGTGTGTGTGTCACACGTGGTCGACAGTATTCGGCCTAACACCTGCTTCTGGTGGTGCGTGTGGTGGAGTTCAATGTCAGAAAATGCTCATTCGGCGTCTCAACCGATGTGTCATCGTGTCTTCTTTCTCATGGTGTGGTGTGTTGTGACCAACGGTGGTCGATGTGGTGATGGTGGTCGGTTGAAAGTTGTTTTCCCTTTCTCTCTCTTACATGCTAAAGTACAAGGCAGACCCCTAGTTTTATGGTGTTTTCATTTCAGTCCCTAAACTTTTAATTGTTTTGCACGGTCCTGATTTTTGCTGTATAATTTTTAATTTGTTTCAATTAGGTCCTTTGATTGAAATTGATTTTATATTGAGGTTTCAATTTGGTCCTCATTCTTTTAATTTCCGAATTAGTTTTAAATCCCTTAATATAATCGGTACAAAGGTTTTGATTTTTTTAATTTTGTCCTTTGATTGAAATTGATAATATATTTGGTTTTCATTTTGGCCCTTATACTTTTAATTTTTTATTTTAATTCCTTTAAAAAAAATTAAATAGTCCATATCTTTGTCCATTTTATATATGTGTGCTCTTAGCTTTAGTTTTTAATATTTATTATTTTTTTATTTATTGAGGTGGTATTTTTTGAAAGATTTAGCTCTTAGATTTTAGTTTGTGTTTGAGATCATTTGGAAATTGATATTTCATTTTTTCTCTCTCTCTTTGTTTTTTCTTTTAGTTTTTTTTATTATTTTCATGTCAAGTGATTTTTTTCTCAGCCAATAATTTTTATTTTAGTTTTATTATTTATTTTATTTTTTGTTTGCTTTTTTGTTAAAGTTTTTAAGCTTTTTTTAGTCTTTGATTTGATTTAATTTTTTTCATTATTAACGCAATAACAATAATAATAATAATAATTTTTGTTTTTGTTTTTATTTACTCTTTTGTTATTTTTTTGAGTTTTTTTCTCGGGTAATTTAATATTTTTTATTGTTTTGGCAGTAATAATAATGATAATTTTAGATGTTAAGACTTTGATGTTGTTGTTGTTGTTGTTGTTGTTATAATAGGGTGTGTTGATTTATTTTATTATATCAAACGTTGTATATATATATATATATATATATTATATTTTATTTTGAATTAGCAAATCCTATTAATTGTTTTAATCTCAAAAATTATAAAAATTATTTACTTGGCTCGCAACGTAGTGTAGGTAATTTAACTATTTTGCATTAAAATCTAATTTTCTTTCTTTAAAAACAAATCGTTCTCTTATCAAATTTATGATTTTTAGCCAAAAAAAAAAAAAAGAATTGAGAAAGTCGTCATTTATTAGATCATGATCTTAATACAAAAAAAGGTAAAGGTATTCCATTTAAAATTTCTCTCTTCTGCTAGTATTTATTTATTATTTAAAGTTTGCCCTACTAAATAAATAATAAGATATTAGTAATTATTCTCTTAGCATCATAAAATTTCTCCATACCTAACCCTGACGCAAAACCTTTTTTTTTTAAAGATAGCAAAATCATTTACACTATAATTGCAATGTATGATTGGGATTGAGACTTTCTCATGTTTTTCTTAGGATATGATTTGATTATTTATTACATCTAAATTGTTAAATTCAAATTAGAAAAAATGATTTAGTGTAAGAAATAACTTAAGCTCTTGTAATTTTATTTTTCTCACTTGAATCAAATCATAGAATTCAAAACTAATGTTAATTTTTGGAACATTTTTGTAGAAGTTTTCAAAACTAAATCAACATTCCCGATTACAATGAGAAAAATATTATATTTTAAGCAATACAGAGCTTATTTGGTATTTTGGTAACAATTGTTTTTCAAAATAATTTTTATTTGAAAATACATTGAAATGATATTTAAAAAAAAACTATTATTAATATTATTACATTAAAATAATCTAAAAACACCAATAAAGAAACAATTTGAAGCAAAGAAAAAAATTTAAAACAAATATTTTTTTTTCTCAAAAACACTTTTAAAATATATAAAAAACAAGCATGCTCATTGTACTATTCGCATTGTTATTAAATCTAATCCAACGAATCAACCTTGAACCTTATGACTCGACTCTTTGTCTTGCCCAAGTATGAAATTAACTTGCATAAAAATTGACTCTACATGACCCAATTGACTAGACGGGTTTGAAGATAACTTGGACAATAGGTAAAAGCATGATTTGATTTAAAAAAAATTCAAGATGACATATTTTTTCTTTAATATTCAAACAAAAATATATTAGATTGACTAGAGCTTTATAACTTAAATCCTGGAAACCACAACCTAAATCAAAAGTTCCAATAAGTTTGAAACATTTATTTGAAAAATAGTTTTTTAATTAATAATATAGTAAAAAATAGATACTTGCAAAAATTAAACACCAACCAAAAAACGATATGTTTTTTAAGATTATCATATCCTTATAGAAAATAAATTTAAATAAATTATAACAACCTACTCAAAATTAATAAAATATTAAAGGATAAAGATATAATTAAGTATCAATAAAATATTGAAGAATAATTTTTTTTTTAAAATGAAAAGTAAATATTAAAAAAAAAATTAAAGTGTGTTTACTGTTCATCACATCATTAACTTTATTAATTATTTCAAGTATTGGGTATAATTTTTATCTTATAAACAATTATCACTACTACTACTACTACTACTTTGAAAGGTGCACAAATTTTGGCTACCAAAAAAATAATTTTGTATTACAAAAAATAGTTGATAACTAATACCAATTGATTTAAAAGAGTTTATCAAATATCAAAACTCTCTATAATTAATAACACCATGACTAGAGGAAGATACCTAAAATATTTAACTTTTATTTTTTATTTTTTAACTTACTAAATTCTATTATATTTTTTTATATATAAAAAACTAGAAAAATATACAAAATAAACTAAAAAAATCCCTTCAAATATAAAAAAAACTAGAAAAATATCATAATAAAAATAAAACAAAACTATTTTTCTAAAGAACCTGCTTAATAAAAAAGTCACCAATTTTAGTCTTTTTATATTAATATAATGTAATTTAATTGAAATAAGCTATGAGATTTCCGATTAATTTAATCTCCAATTGAAACTTCTTATAAAATTTATTTAAAAAACAGAAGCACATAAATATTTCGAGCCCACCGAATACCTTAGATGCGCGTCACACGCGCGCGCCAGCAGAATTGTGTGTGGTTTTTAAGTTTAATTTATTTTATTTTCTCACGTGCTAGTTTAGGCCCTCATTTCCTTGCTCATCTGCTCGCAGCTGCCTATCCCCAATCCACCTATCTCCCCACTCTCTCCTTGATCTTATAACCCTAACCCTAATGCGAACTTTCTGTTATTTCTCTTAGAAACCACGAAATTATTACACTGCAACTATAGTGTAATGCGTAGTTGTTCAGGTACATCGAAAATTGAGACTGCTCCAGTTTTCGAATTTGACAATGGAGGATTTGACAGTGACAGAGATTGGGAGCTCTGTTGAATCGTTTCAAAAGTTTTTGGATTCGCAGAGAGAGCTTTTTCACAACCAAATCGATCATCTTCAAAGAATTGTTGTTACTCAATGCAAACTCACCGGCGTCAATCCTCTTTCTCAAGAAATGGTGCGTCTTTTTCCTAATTTCTTTATAAATTTTTATTGTTGAGGGCTTTCTCCCTTGTTATAACTTTCTTTTTAATCTTTTGAAATCATCCGCAGGCTGCTGGCGCTCTGTCGATACAAATTGGTGAGTTTTTTTAGGGCTTCTACCTACCTTTTTAAAAATATATTGTATTGATATGATTCTGTTTGTCTTGATAACGATAAAAAAAAATCCTGTAAAATGGGCTGCTTTCGGTCACTACTAACATTGTATGTCAATTCGACAGGAAAAAGACCCAGAGATTTGATTAACCCCAAAGCTGTCAAGTATATGCAAGAAGTTTTCTCTATCAAAGATGCTATTAGTAAGAAGGAATCACGTGAGATTAGTGCTCAATTTGGTGCTACTGTCACACAGGTGATTTTCCTTTTTATTTAAGTCTGGTTTGGGACAAAATTCTTGCATTGACTTTTACCATTACTCTGCATGTATTTACACGAATTTGGAGACATGCGTTCATCTGTAACGATTGCTTTTCTGCTATTTTTTCTTGTTTTGACCCTAATTCATTTTTAGCGTCTGGATGTGTATTTGTTATGGCTCATGACATGGTTTTGCATCGACTATAGGTTCGAGATTTTTTTGCCAGCCAGCGAATGAGAGTGAGGAAACTGGTTCGGTTGTCAAGGGAGAAGGCTATTAGAGTTAATGCACACAAAGGACCTCAAGATGGGGTCCCAACAACAACTGATGCTTTGATGCCTACTGATTTGGCTCCCTTGAACTCTGTTGCCCCGAATCCAGTTTCCATGAATACTGTTAGCCCCAATCCAGCTCCCTTAAACGCTGCTATCCCCAATCCATTTTACTTGAACTCTGCTGCCCCCAATCCTGTTCCCTTTAGTTTTGTTAGCTCCAACTCAGCTCCCTTAATCGCTGCTAGCCCCACTCCATCACCATTAAATTCTGCTAGACCAGATCCTGTTCCCTTAATTTCTTTTAGCCCTAATCCAGCTCCCTTAAACCCTGCAAGTCTAAACCCAGTTCCTTTAGATTCTGTAGCCCTGGATCCTGTTCCCTTAAATGCTGTTGGTCCTTCCAGAGTTGATGAAGCACCCTCTTGCTCAACACAGGATGACGTGTTGCCTGGTTTAGATGAATTAGATAAACATTTTGCTGAGAAGATTTTTGATTTGTTGTGGAAAGAAGAAACATTTTCTGGGCAGGTGAAGCTCATGGAATGGATCTTGCAAATACAGACTCCAGCTGTTCTAAATTGGTACTTTGCAAACCCACAATATTTATCTAACAAGATGTGACATTTTTCTTCATTTGCATTTAATCTTTTCCACGCGCACTCCCAGGTTTCTTGTTAAAGGTGGTGTCATGATTCTGGCAACATGGTTAAGTCAAGCAGCTGCTGAAGAACAAACGAGTGTTCTTCTTGTCACCTTGAAGGTAATTGTAAATTTTTATGATCTTCCATGCAATTTTCTTACCTTGTAAACATGCTTGGGATTGCATCTATGGTGTATGCAGGTCTTCTGTCATTTGCCCCTACATAAAGCTCCTCCTGAACACATGTCAGCTGTACTTCACAGTGTCAATGGACTGCGGTTTTACAGGACTTCAGGTGTACTTTTGTTTAGAGAGTTATCTTGTGCCTTTTGATCTTCCTATGTTCTGCCTCTTGTTCTGTCATCTTAGATATTACATCAGATGTCAATTTCTAATTACTAATTGATAAATGGACTCCATGGGCTATTTATAATGTTTGTTGCTGTTCTTATTGCTTGGGTAGGATAGTTTCTGGAATTTGTTTGCTTTCTCATTATTGATAACAAAGGTCATACCAGCTTGCTATGATTCCATATAAAGATATTGTTGCCATTCTGGTGCTTAGTTTTTGTAAATCAATTTCATGACTCTGCTACCTGGTCATCTCTGACCACAGACTGCTTCTGTGCTTATCTGACAAATAAGCAAGATGGATGAATTAGCAGTTGGGCTTCCTTTCTTTGTGTAGTGTTTGGTATTGACACCATTCTATCCCTGTTCTGATGAATCCTCTTGAGTTTTGTATTGTTTGATATAAGATATGCTTGTGTGCTTCCTTTCTTTATGTGCCTTGTGATGATTTTGAACCTCATTTATCTGATTTGAAGATCAGATATTTCAAACAGGGCCAGGGTTTTGCTATCAAAATGGAGCAAAATGTTTGCAAAAAGTCAAGCAATCAAAAAACCCAACTGTGTAAAGTCATCTACAGATGCACAGGACATGATTTTGAAGCAGAGGTAAGTTCATGTGATTACCTCCTCTACTTGCAAGATTTGTTTTGTCAAAACTCATCTTTTGGCTCAAATTTTGTGCAGCATTGATGAAATTATGGCCAATGAATCATGGCAGTCTGATATTGGTAATCCTGTAAGTTCTATGCACTATCAGCTGCATGATCAAAAGTGGACTGATGTTATAGGACTTCTCTAATAGTTTTTATTCTGAACAGGATGGTGTGCTTGCTCTCTCATTTGAAAGTTCAGAAAATATCAGGTATTGATATATATTTTCTTTTGCTTGACTTGTTTGGAATGTTATTGGTGGTGGTTGGCGGCATTCAGCCTAAATTTCTTTGTTTTTAGGAAAATTGAGTCTTCGCAAACATTGAAGCTGTTGCCTGCATCAACAGATGATATGAGCAGGAAGCACATTCTAGGCGCATCTTCATCCTGTATCCCCAGGATTATTTTTTTTAAAGTGGTGCATTGCAATTTCTTTGGCATTTGAAGGAAAATTGATTAACTTGTCTTTTCCTTGGTTAACTGATGAAGCTTTTGCTTCATCATCATATAGTTTCATCCATCTCTCGGTGCATGCTTATTTTAGAGAGAGTAAACTTGTCACTGCATTATTAAATGAAAAGTCAAAAGCTGCATGATATTCTTACCATTTTATCTACATGATATAGACAATGTCCCGGGACATACCGTGTCAAAATATTCACCATTAGGTTAAATATACTTTCCTGACAGTCTTAGGTTTAAAAGCTTAGCCTAGGGAACTCGTATGGCAAGAACTGACACATGCTACTCTCTTCAAACATGCTAGCTGTTACAGTTATAATGGTGAGGATAATCCTAAACCACTGACTTGTATTATCTTTTAGTTGATATTTATCTACTGTGTTTTATTGTTGGTTCTCCCCAGAGCTGGTGCATGGAGTATTAGAGGAATTCGTGTAGCTTGTTTGTTCTTTTGGATTTGTCCTTTTCTTTACCAGGAAAAGAGTTCAAATCAACTGAAGTGATTGATGAGCTTTAAGCTTTTTGATAATATGTTTCCACTGTAATAGTTACATAATATAACACAGCAAGGAAATCATTTGATGCTACACGGGAAAGTTAGTTGAGTTACCTGGATAATCTTATTGGGTTGCCTTTTGTAGATATTTAATTGGCAAACCACCTTTTGGCCCCTATGCCTGTAGCAAATGGCTGTCTTACCACCCTTGTGTTTCAAATTTGGTTGATTGATGCCAAAATTGACAACATGGTGGTCAATTTATCCCAATTAATAAACTAAATCCACATCTTTTGAAAATTACAGCATCCTCAACACCAGGATCTTTGCTCTCTGGCCAGATTGGTCTCAGACGTGTTCATTTACCATGCATATCTGTCTTTTGTTTTCAGCTGGCACCTAAAAATTAAAAGCTCCTAACCGAGGCATTTTATTTTCTTGGATTTGGAAATAATTCATCCTCCCTTGAATAACAGAAGCATCTCAATGATAAATGTGCTTTTGTAGCTTTCTTGATTCTTTGTCTGGATGAACTCTTAAGCACGTCCCTTAGCTAGTAACAGATACAAGAGAACGTAGAAAAGTTCAGCTTGTTGAACAGCCAGGCCAGAAAACAGCTGGCAGAAGCCCTCAGGCGACCAAAGCTTCTCCTGTTAATCAAGGCCGCCCAATGTCTGCGGATGATATCCAAAAAGCAAAAATGCGTGCCTTATTCATGCAGAACAAGCATGGGAAACTAGGTTCCTCATCCAATGGAAGCACTGGTTTGAAGAATGGAGGGCTTAATAAGCCTTCAAGCATGACCACCAGTTTGTGTCCAGTTTCTAAAATTCATATCCGGCCAAAGATTGAGGAATACATTAAACCTTTGACACCTCCCACCCAAGTTTCTAGTAAGGCTGAGGGTTCCCTTGATCTAAAGAAAGAAATCAATTCTAAGGGACCCATGGGGGGAGTTTGCAGTAAAGTCCAGATCCAATGGCAGACTCCTCCAGGTACATGTGCTTTTGGTTTTTCTTTGTTGGTTACTTTAATGTTCTACTAATAATATTAGTACAGATGAGTAGATGCTTTATGGATAAAGCAAGACAACTTTCTAAACTGTTATCTGAATTTTAATATTGTGCAATCAAGAATTCCAGGATCATTTTATGTGTATTGTATGTACATATAGATGAGATACAGACGTGTTTAAAATATTTGTTGTTTGATATACGTTAATATTCAATTTCTAGTCCGGCTCTTCCCCTTTTAATTGCTCATCCCTTGATTATCTGCCATTTCTTCACAATTATTTTGGTTTTGGATCGACCTTGTAATCCAGCAAGTGGATAGCCTTTACAAATACAACATGTGCCAATGTGTTTTGAAAATGTTAATTAGTCTGTTGATAAAGACTATTTTTTGTAGTTGTGGGGACATGGATTGAAAAACTTGTTTCATGGTATTAGTTTTCTAAATACTAACTTTTCCCCAGGAAAGAATGTAGTATTTGAACTGTTAATGTTTCATGTGAAAACTTGACATAAGATCAGAACAATACAAGTTACTTTATAAAAGTGAAGTTTATGCTTCTTACAAGATTTTATAGCATTGGTGGGTAACAAGTGACAATGGCATCTTAACTGGATGCAGAAAATGCCTGAAGATTGCTCATATACTATGAACATGGAAATTATCTGAGTGCATAGGCACACTGATTTTTAATTTGTTTCCATTTATGGTATCCACTTACAATATGGTTATCAAATTATGTCAATTACTTCAATCAGAAACTCCTGAATATTGTTGCTGGATTACATGGGTGAGGACATGAAATTTATAGGTGAAAATAATACATGTGGAGTTTTTGGTTTGACAATCAGTTTTTTGTACAACCGTAATTTTTTTTTCCTTATCTTGGAATTGAGCACATATCAAGCACTATATCATGAGTGTAAAGGGGGGCTTGCATTGCTTACCATTTTTGGACTGGGGACTGAATATTGTCAGAATGAGGCTCAAACAATTGGTTGCTGTACTCCAAGCAGGGAGGATCTTGTTTCAAATTTGTAAATATATTAAACAATGCATAGAGAATCAGTACAATGTAAGAGGATAATCAGCTTAAGCACTATTTGGACTTTGGCTAGACAGGATTCAGGACGTTCACAACAGGGTTCCTTGCAAATGAGGGGTGACTGAGCTCCCTCACTTCTATGTCTTTTTTATTCCTCTCAAAACCAAACTGCTATCTTCATCTTCTCATGGGTTGTCCAAAATTATCTGATTTTGTTCAGGCTTTTCTCTTCTACTCCTGCTTATCTTTGGTATTTTGTATTAGCTCAATGCACATTCTTTGGTTTTTTCAGCCTTTTATGCACATCTGTTTTCTGCAGAAATAAAACTCAACACTCTCTGGAGAGTGGGCACCGGTGAAAATAGCAAAGAAGTTGATGTTCAGAAAAACAGAAACCGTAGGGAGATAGAAACCATCTATCAGACGGTCCAGAAGATACCATCTAATCCAAAGGAACCATGGGACCTTGAGATGGACTATGATGACACATTGACCCCAGAAATTCCAATTGAACAGCCACCTGATGCTGATGTTGCAGAAACACAGGTTTCCCATACTGAACATGTAAATACAGTAGTTGCATCTGCACCTTCCCTGCCTCAGGTTGGTGGAGGGAGTGCAACTGAACCAGATCTTGAGTTGCTTGCTGTACTGTTAAAAAATCCAGAATTGGTTTTTGCATTGACTTCTGGACAAGCTGGCAATTTATCAAGTGAAGAAACTGTGAAGCTGCTTGATATGATTAAGACAGGAGGTGGTCTGGCAGGTAGTTTGAATGGGCTTGGTGGGAAAGTGGAGGAGAAGGTTGAAGTTTCACTTCCATCGCCAACTCCTTCGAGCAACAATCCTGGAACGGTGCGTGATTTGGGCCAATATTGCAAATTTTGTTACAAATCATTAAACTGTTGTCAACTTCCTATGGGTAGAGCTATTTGCTCTTGCAATTTAGTAAATAGAAATTCACAGGGAAGCATAAATTAAAATCTGGAATGCACAAAGCTCTACTTGCAATGAAAATAAAATAAAGGTCTAAATAGGGAGGCATAAATTAAAATCTGGAGTGCACAAAGCTCTACTTGCAACGGAAAAAAAAAAAGGTCAAGCTGAACTTGAGTTGTTAGAGGCATAGCCAGTTGTGGAACTAGGGATTTGTCCATGGGAGTTGCTTGGATGTTTTCAGCAGTTTAGAAATGGGTCATGTAGTTCTCGCAGCCCTCATCTATTAGAGTTGCCATAAATGGTTGGAAATATGGTTGAAGCATTTTTATGCCATTGATCATCCACTGATTATCTTATCCTCCCATAAGTTGAGAATGATGGATTGATGTGTCCCATGCTGTGAAAATTGTGCTCTGACTAAAAACGTAGGGGCTCCCTTGTAGGTGTCATTATGAAAAAAAAATGTAAATAAAAATGGCATATAACTGTTTTTTGAGCTATTTGTTTATAATTCACGAGTGCTAATAAACGCTCATTGGTAACATGGTAAAATATGCAGAGCGGATGGAGATCAGAAGTTGTCAAGAATCCATTTTCCCAGCAGGCTTCAATGGGGAACAGAGTTGTATACAGTGATCCTGGAGTCCCCACCAGTGTCCCTTTAGCAGAACAGCATACTAGCTTGGTGCAGCATCAAAATCAGGCCATCAGAATTCTGCAGCAGCAAGCTAGCTTTCCATTACAATCCCAGCACGTTTCGGCAGTGATGAACCCCTTCTCATTGCCCCAAACAAGCTCCATCGGACGTGATAACCGACAACCTTCAATAGCTCTCCCAGCAAACCAGAGTTACCCCTCAAATTCATTAATGTTACAGACACTGTCCTCAGAAATGGTTTCAACCATGAAAATTCTACCGGTTAACACCCCTCCCTCGCTAAACCTTTCAGCTGCAATGAACAACATAAAATCAACTCCATCTGTTTCTTTCACATCAAATCCAGAGAGACAGCCATTTCCTTTTCCACCATCATCTGCCTTACCAACACCAACACAGTTACAGTCACAACCTGCCCAGGTAAACGACCCTCTGATTGCATACTCCTCACGGCCACATGCTGGTGATGCAGGTCCAGTGGCTGATTCCTGGAGAGCTAGGCAGGGCTTAGCCTCAAACTCCCCTTCCCAAGCTAATCAAATAAACTATGTTTCATCATCTGGGAGGCCAGTGCAGCCATCTTTGCAGTCAGGTCCTCCTTGGGAAAGAAATGAATATGTGGGTGATGAGGGTTACGAGTCTTGGAGTCCAGAGAGTAGACGTAATGAATCACAAGAGCACATGCCAGGGAGAAACTATTCAGGAACCAGATCCAGAACTAATTCTGGATGGGATTATAATAGGTCCAGGCAACGGAATTCTTCCGGGCATGGAGACCGTAACTGGAATGGAAACAGAAGATGGCACTGAGTTACTTGAAAGCTTCTTTCATAATATGGCCTGGGATGGGCTGAGCCATTGCATAGAGTGAATGTAATGACAGGGATTTACACGCTATAGGGTGTGTGATTGTTTCGAGGAGAAAACAAGCAGTGCAAATTCTAACAGCAATTGAAAAATTTTAGATACTTGGAACTCGATTCTAAATTTGACTGAAAGGATCTAGTAGTTGGACGAAGTTGCAGCCCCTCCTTTGTTCAAGATGATAGCTCACGAGTATCTAGTTCCAAAAACTTGAAAAGAGAGAGCTCTGCATCACTGGGGCGTGGCCTTGGTGAAGTTTCATCCCTCTTTTTAGTTTTTATACACTTTTTTTTTTATTGTATTCATTTTTCGATTTCAAGAACTTAAACAAGGATGATTTCAAAAGGATGAATGGAAATTAAATGCCATCCATGAGTTTGACCAATCTTTAAAATTAGGAAACTGCCGGAGGTGGGAAAGAGTTCCAATCGCATCGACCATTTGGTTGCAAAATAGCATGAAATCACCATGGTGTCTTATCTGTTTACTGAGTTTACAAGGTATTCAATAGATCTAAGAATTAGTTATAGTGCATATATTATATAAAAAAAAAAACAATAGTAGACACTGAATTTGAAGAGAAATTGTGGTTTGGAAATATCAAAACAAAAAAACAATGAACGAGTGTGAAACCACAATTTAGTCCTGAGCAAATTACACAAATATCAAATGAATGTCTATTTCATCAATTTCAGACATTATTAGCCCTCTATCCATCCGATTTTTTTTTTTATTACTAGGTGAGTGGGGGCATAGGCAATTGTATTATAATTTCGTGTTAAAGGAGCATTTGTAAAAATAAGAAGAGGTATCTGCTTAAATGTGATTCAATTAAGGCAAGAAAATGCGATTCAATTGAGCGAACATCAGCTGAGTTGACGATAGCCAACCCAACCACGACAACGCTTCTTTTCTCTTGCTCTCCTCCTTTTCCTGCCATGCCAAGTGCCCTCTAGAAGAAGAAGAAGAAGAAGAAGAATCGGAATCATATTCCTGTCCCTATCCCTACCCAGTTCATTCTCCATCCTTCATTTTTATTTTGGCAATTGAGTTTCCTTCCAAAGAAAGTAATGGGATTCAAACTCTACAAAAGATGTAGTAATTCAATTTTGTTGTACAAATCATCCCATTTGATCTCTTCAGGACGCCACACAAATGCTGCTAGCAGTGCTGGTGCCAGTTTCCTACTCCAACCACCCTTCGATTCTCACTACCAAGATTATAATAACAAACGTTATAACAACCCTCCTCCTTTCATAATCCATAGAAGGTGGCATTTTGGCCATTCTCATGCCCACCAATCTGATCACCACCACCGACCCTCTCCTGGTGAGCAAAGCGAAAGTGTATTCCGTTTGGGACTTGCTGCCGATATCGGCTTGGCGACTGGAAAGGCTTTCACTGGCTATTTATCTGGAAGCACTGCCATCATCGCCGACGCTGCTCATTCTGTCTCTGACGTGGTGCTTAGTGGGATTGCGTTGTGGTCTTTCAAAGCTGGGATGGCTCCTAAAGACAAAGAACACCCTTATGGTCACTTTTTTTAATCTGTACCTAAGCTCTACTCTTTTGCCTTTTCTTTTGTTTGAGGTTTTAGGTTGCAATCATGTAATTTGTTAAAAAAATGATTATATGTCTTTTAATCCTACCAAATCGATGCAATATTGTCCAAGTTAGTGTTTTAACTTGTCGTCGGTTGGGATTTCTTTTTACATTTGTCCATGTGAAAACATAGATATTATAGAAGAAGATGGAACTTTGATAAACCAGAGATAAACTTAATTTTGCTTTCCCTCTAAACATCCAGAAAGGCCAGTGCTTGTCTATCTATATAAATAATCTTGGGATTCAGTTTTTATTGATCCGGGATGGTTCATTCAATTGATTCAAGATGGTATATGTACATGATAAAGTTTGTTTTGGCCGTCTTATTTTGCACCGTTTTTTTTCCTATAGAATCTTAGCTTCAATTGTGTCTTGGACACCCCTAGAAACAGCTAAATATGATGTGCTCTGTTTTTTTTTTTTTGCATAAGGTGTACGATAATCTTTTAGATTCATTGTGCATAGGGGGCTGTTTCTTGGTTTCATAATTGGTTTTCCTTCCTCTCAGGGCATGGCAAGTTTGAAACTCTTGGAGCCCTTGGAATATCATGCATGCTTTTAGCAACTGCTGGTGGAATTGCGTGGCATGCATTAGATCTTTTACTTGTATAGTTCATTTCCTCTCGTTTCTCATCTCCATTAACACTGATCAGAAGTTTGTCCATATTTTGGAATAAAACTACTATACCTGCTTCACATAAACTTCATAAGAGGATTTGTATAAAAAATTGTAGAAATCACCTTTTCTTGTGCAGGGGTTGCTGACTGTAGTTCCTGAGGTAGCAAACCATCCATTGACCCATGAACATGTGCATCATCATCAAGGTGGGCATCATCATGGGATTGACATGGCCCATCCCATCCTTGCTTTGAGTATGACAATCGTATCAATTTCTGTAAAAGAAGGGTAAGATATGTTGCATAGTTTCTGGACAATCCTCTTTTGTTTCCTCTTTAAGAAGAGGTGGTTGCTTCTATTCCACATGCCTATTTAATAGCCTTGAAATTAATCATTTGGCAGATATACCATGGCCTGGTCAGATAATAATAGCTATATGTTGATGGACATATCCTTGAAGTCTTTTCTTTTACATTGGTTGTGCTGCCATTGTGTGACAATGGTTTTTGAAGTGCAACTTTGGTTTATAAAATCTCATATGAAACATGTAGCCTGCTTTGCTAAATATTTCTATACACACACCCATTTCATGGCCTCTAAAGGCAAAAACAGCTTGGAGCTTTCTGTATTCTGTCTGTATATGTATCTATGACCCTTACATCCCATTCTACATCCTTTATTTCTTGTGCTGAAGATAAAACCCTTCATACATTCCCTGTTCTGTGGCTTGTCTATTTCATGTCTATAGCATCTTTTCCAGCTTCCTTTTCTATGAAATCTATGATCTAGGTGCTTTTTTCATAGTGTCACCTCATGTTTCTTTTTCCTGTAGGCTTTACTGGATAACAAAACGAGCTGGGGAAAGGCAAGGTAGTGGACTAATGAAAGCAAATGCTTGGCATCATCGTACAGATGCCATTTCATCTATTGTAGCTCTTATTGGTGTTGGTAAGAAGCTTTTATTTATGTAGTTGGCATTCAGTATAGTTTGGTTTAAGCTGAACATGAAGCTGATCATTCCAAGATCTTTTAACTAAGCAGCATAATTTTTTACTACTTGCAGTATAGTTTAGAATTACATCAACTTAATGACACTGTAGATTAATAATGAGTACATAAACCGTTTAAAATTCTGGATTTGATTTAATGTCATGGAAGATTTTTCATAAAACATATTATCAAGACCCCAATAAATTTTGGATCAATAAGATTCCTAAATCATGCTGGCAAGATGTGTTTCACTTAATTTATGAAAACTATCTGTCTTATATACTAGGCAGCTAATTATTCTTTCAAAACTTCTTATTCTGGTGCCAACTTTTCAGTGTTTCTAAAATCTCAATGACCGCGTGAATGATGAATAACACTTAAGCCCTATTCTTTCTCATCATTTCTGTACAAAGTATGTTCTGGTTCATCTTATTGACTTGGGCAAAGTACCGACCCTCTTTTCTTCTATCTTTAGTTTCAATGTAGTGATTTGTTAGTGTGTTTATATATATATATGTTAAAACATAAGCAGATGCAGTTGGTATCAACTCAATCATTCAATCTGTGTTATTTTTCCTTCTTGCTTTTTACATATATGTATATATGTGTGTGTGTGTATTTACAAGCAATGGGATATGTTCACCTGTTGGGACCAGCACCCTAAGGTATGCTGGCCAATGAGGGTCCATGTCTGTGGCTTACAAGATTTAGAAAGTCGCTACTAGCTATGCAAAAGCAAGACTTTGAACATAGGACCTCCTGGTATCCTTGGCCGAATCTTAACCACTTGTACTAACCCTTGGTACCTTAGCCAATTCTATCAGTTTTATAAAAGCACAAGCTATATATAGTGATCCAATTCGTCTAATAGATAGTATTCAATACACTTTTAATCTTCTTGTTCTGCCCAATCATTTCTCCCAAGTGCTCTTAAATCACTGGTGCTAGTTGACCATCAATTTATTCTCCACTTTAGGAGGGGCTATTCTTGGAGTAAAGTTTCTGGATCCTCTTGCTGGACTTGTTGTCTCTGGTATGATACTCAAAGCTGGATTTGAATCAGGGTACCAGAGGTATGCCTCCAATAACTTTGACTTAATCTTTTACCGAGCATCAGATGCATTTTCTAGCAGCATGAATCTCCTTATCTGACATTATGTTATGGACAAATCTTAGTGTTTTGGAATTGGTAGATGCTGCAATCCCAGAGGAAGATCTGGGTCCTATAAAGCAAACGATACTACAAGTCCAGGGAGTCCAGGTAGGTATCGGAATTTTATTCTGTAAACCCAGTTCTTTTCAGAATTTCTTCGGTCATTTGTTTAGTGTTCACTATTCATTTAGGTTCTTTAGGTTGCTGTCATAGTTTCAGAATACTGAAAGTTGCTACTTAACAATAGTGGGAAATGCATAAGCTAATAGCTCTGGATTTCCCATGAAAATGAAATTTCCATTTAGTTTTGTCAGTGTGCAATTTTGCCCATGTATTGAACCTAAAACTAATGGGACAGTTCAACTATTTCAGCTCAACATCTTTGGTTGGCTGGCTTTGCAAAAATTTGGTTCAGAAACATAGAACAGTCAGTTATGATGCTAACCAGAAAATGATTGTGGTTCTTCTATACAACCATCTCCTTGGTCATGAGTCTGCTTGGAAAGCCAGAGACATGGTGCCAGCTTTTGCATCAAGAGACCTTGTAGTGCTTAACACAACTAAGAAACATAATACAACAGAGAATACTCTTTCAAGTCTTGCAATTGTCCATGAATTTTTGCTCATGTATCCAAGCATGACTTTTAATAAGCTTACCTGCATGCTCTATCAAAACTCACACATTATAGAAACAGCACACATTTGATTACGATTACCAGTTAATAAAAAAAATCCAATAGAACGTTTTATTAATATTTGCTGGGACGGGTGGGTTAGGGGGGATAACTGCTAGTGAAGCAACACATCTGTTTTAGAAATTTTTAAGTTTTGATTCAATAATAAATAACCAGTGGAATGGCCATACCACCCATGAAATTCCTGAGACTTTTGAACTCCATGTAAAACTATAAAACTATGAAGTGTAATTTCTTTTACTTTTCATATTTTGGGGATTAAAACATCTTTAGATCTTTTCACCTTATCATGATGCTTTAATAGTCATTTATTTTTAATTTTTTCCTTTTAAATATCCAGACCGCACTAAAATTTAGTAGTACATTATTCAACAAATACCACCACTGCAATTAGTTTAGAAATTCCAGAGGGATTTTGAACCATATACCTGATTGAATATTTTATCACTGCTCAAATGGAAAATTTGAAGTTGATGCAGTTGTATAGAATTAACAATAAGAGGTAGAAAGGACTAAAAATGTGATCATCCCTTTTGCATGGCCTGTAAATTGTATTTCATCTTTAGTCCTGTCATATATGTTGAAGAATGGTTGAGTTAGTTGATCTTTGCTTCCTTGCATTGTTGCTCAAAAATCCTTTGAAATTGTTTGCAGGGATGCCATCGCATGAGAGGAAGGAGGGCTGGTTCATCTCTATACCTTGATGTGCATATTGTGGTGGGTTATTCTTCTGAGTGTCAAGTTGCTTGGTGCTTTTGTGGTAGAATTCAAAGCTTAGTTGAAAAGCTGAATTTATGTTCAGGCAATTGACCTTGTGGTTTCCCTCTTGATTGATGTAGTTGTTTTATTTTACTTGCAGGTTGATCCATTTCTTAGTGTTAGTGCTGCTCATGACATTGGTGAAAATGTTCGCCAGGAAATTCACAACTCTCATCCAGAAATAGCTGAAGTTTTTATACACATAGGTATGATACTTGATTCTATTATCTGCTAGAAATGGTCGAGAGAGAGGGTAACACAATCAGTTTCTGTTGTTGCATGAGGGAAGGGAGAGAGGCTTATTTATTCCATCTTGATCTAAAAAAAATTGTGGTCATTGGATAGTAAGGTTCTTGGATGTCAGAGGATATGTTTTTAACTTATGAGGTTAATTAAAGAAAAATTGATGGCATCTTTTGGATAATTATTGTTTGATTTAAAAGTTTTCGGAATCTAATTGGCTAGTCCCAATAAGGAGTGTCAGTTGGATTCTGTTTATTTAGTTGCTGATCCAAATTTCCAGCCCCTTTATTTTCTGTTTGCCTTCTAATTTCTTGGTCAACATTGGCACTCAAATGAGTCAATGTCTTACCATCTTTCATATGTCTGTTTTTTTCTCCAGATTAAGTGTCATTACCATCTGTCTACCAATTCATCATACGTGATCACCTTTTACCTTTACATATCTAATGTGCTTGCAGATCCCGCATATATATGTATTTCTCCTACTATGATGGATCAAGAAGAAAATTTAAATGGAAAAGTGAATCAGAATAAAAAGATTTCTTTGGATGACAAAGACATTGAATTGATCATTTCTGATGTTTTCTCGTCAAAGTTCCCAGAGGTATTTGTCTCAATTTTTGATTAGCCAAGTGCACTCTGCTCTTGGCCTTTTGGCACTATACCATACCATGCATGCGACATGCTAATGATATAGCTTTAGGTCTAATTACTGATTTAACATAAAAGAATCTTAACTTTTGTTTAGTGCCATTTGCTTTTTGCTGCCTTCTCTTGGGTGGTAGAAATTTATTCAACTCTTGCTGGATTAATTAACTCAATGGTCAATCTGGCTTGAGATAGTGCTTTGTTTAAACAGTTATCCCTAAAATGTTACATTTGCACAGCGAAAGAAGTTGATAAAGAAATACGAGATATTCAATAGAGAGGCATAGGAAGTTTGAGAATGACAATCTACTAAAGTCTCCCAAACAGTCTCCAGAAACTTCAGGTTATAATAGAACTTTAAATGAAGGTGGCAGATCAATTGGGCTGATCACAACTAGCTTATGATTAAAGAGGGCTTCGCTAGTTTTCTTTTTATCTCACAAAGCCTTAACATTTTGTCACACAAAGCCTTACCATGCAAAATGCTTCAGTTAAGCTAGTTGAAATTTTACTGGTTTAACCTTTTCTTTCAACCTATAAGAGGTTTGAATGGATTTCAGAAAATAGAGGTTGAGCGTATAACACGCCACTTGATGCAAGGCAATATATTACTCCAAATTGAAATTTCCATGCGCCCTAGCATCTTGATTAGGTATGTAAAGTCAGCCTTTTTTGATGTTCTTGATCAAAATGCTGTGCTATGTTTGACATTTTTCATTGTGGCATCGTAGGGATGCAATGGAACTGGCTGGAGAAGCAGAAAAGAAAATCTTGAAGGCATCCTCTAGTATCGTTCATGTTGGTTTTCTGCTAAGATTAGGAAGTCCCATCCCCAAGTTTGTCAATGAATAGCTGGGATGCGTCAGGTACGGAAGCTCATCCACTGATCTGCACGTTTGTATTTTGGAACAGTGCGTTTGTTGGATTATTATCCATCCTTTCATGGTGTATACATATATCCCTAACCCAGAAAACAGGGTACGGAATAACAAATTGTCTAGTTGCTAACGAGAGAGACCATACAAAGACTGCTAGGAGTAACCCAATAGTATTTTATAAAATAAAATAGTATGACTGAATTGCATACCATTGTTAGCAATAATATCTGAAGAAACTTTTGTTAAAACTTATTCATGCCTTCTTTTTGTCACCTATTTTTTTTAGTGAAGAAAAGGCCTATAAATTTTATTATCATGATTTATTTGGTGTCCTATAGAAAAAAGAAGTGAGTCAAGAAAATTATTAGTAGGATAATTATTCTTTAAATTCATCCTCTTAGTGATTTTGTAATTGTAAATCCAAATTAAACATAAATACCAACACAAGGTTGTTGACCCACTTGAACTTGCACTGGAAAGATATTTGATGATTTGACCCACTTGAATTCAATTCAATTTAATTTTAATTTAAAAAAACAATAGTTGAGATCAATTTTAATTTTAATTTAAAATACTAAAGTTGATAAGGCAATTAAAATAATACTTTAACATTATAATTAGCTTAGGTCATTAATATGAGTCATAAGTCCTACAACATATATGTCATAAGTCTATGTATTATGATATTTGACAACAATTACTCATACAATCTTGTGTAATTTAATAACACCTATAATTTGTCGTCTTAGAATATTCCGTGGTAATTAACCACAAAAAAAAAAAAAAGCCATAAACACATAGCATAATTGCATATGAGTCAATTTTATAATCACTTAAACATAAAAAAAATAAAAATCACGATCATATATTTGTCTAAGGACCTGTCCTAATAAAATGTTATTTGTAAGCCTTGGGAGGCGATCCCCTGCTCAATGGTCAACGATCATATAAATGGAACTAATGTTTTCAATTTACACTATTTGTTTAGCAACCAAGTACTTCAACTCTATATGCTTTAGAAAGAAATTGATGCCAAAAATTAGTGGGTTAGGAAGAACAATGAGGGATTAGAACTTAGAGAGCATTCTTCAAAGGAGGAAAAAGGCTTGGAGGAGATCTAACAAAGTAAACCATCAATTGAGTTCAATTTGTGCAAGTAAGATATTTTCTATGGTTATTCTTCTAGTTTTAGTGATTTGGTGACAACGGGATGAAAAATCCCTAAAAATGAAATTCTAGGGTTTATGTGATTTTTATAAGAATGATTGTTTTAATAAATGGATGGTTGATAGGTGTGTTAATGGTGAAAATAACAACCAAAACTGAAATGGTTTTGTGTTCTTGTGGTTGGCCATGGAGAAGTTGGAGGATACATGTATGTATTAAGAAAAGGTTGTGGATAAAGATTTTGTTTGACTTTCTGAATTGAGTGTTTATGGATTATTAATATGTAGTTCTTAAAAGTGACTATTAGAAAAGGATTTTCGACAGCAAGTATTGAATTCAAGTTAAAATGTGTGTCTTCTATAAGAGTTTAGGACAATCAGAGTTTTACTAATTTATTACGTCTACAAAATATTTTTTCTGGTATTTCCTTGCGTTAAAAAAAAAAAGTATAGGCCTTAAAAGTTTTGATTGAAATAGAAATTCTTTATTAAATAAATGTTTTCATATTAAACTATATGGCTTTTGGGTTTTGCTACAAAGAAAACATCCTTCTAAAATAGGGTAGCAAATCAATAGGTCCAAACTAATTAATCAACTAACACAAACCTAATATCTAAAACAGTTATAAAATATTAATTCCAGACCAAAACTAGCCCAAAATAAAAAACAAGCTCTAAAGTAAATATAAATATCTAAATAATAAAAAAAAAAAAAAAAAACCTTGAAATAATTCAGATTAATACAAAGAAATAACTCGTCTCAAAATCATATGCCATTTAACATTACATCCCACTTTTTATAGTGTAACTAAAATAAATATTACAATCTCTATGTATTATGTTAGAATTTGATTTTTTTTGTTCAACCTTTTCTTGTACTACTATATTAATTACAGTACCTATAAATCATACTATTTCAAGAAATCACATTCATTTTTGGCATCTCATCAAACAAAATTCTCACAAATTCCATCTCCTACTTAACATATCGATCAATTAGATGATCAAATGCCGCAAAATCTCTCTGGCACCATCTAGAATTGAGACAACAAATTGCCTATATCCATATACCCCACATGCCTTGAACAATGCTTGAGACTTTTGTTTATCAACCTTATAAATATAAGATTTCAGTATCAGTGAGTAAGGAAGAGGGTGAATTCTTGGCTTTACGTTTAGCAATGAACCTTGTATCTCTTGATTGAAGTTGTGTAATCAGAAGCCTTTCACAGATTAAACCCTTGAGCCGACTTCCCATTATCGATCCTGGCTAAGGATCAAGTAATCATCTTGTTTTTAAGGCCATAATAAACTTTATTTCATTTTTTTCCTGATAAAATCAAAAGATTTTTTTTTCTGGAAGCGAAAAAAGATTTCCCATAAACAAATTGGATAAAAATGGGAAAATAGAAAAATGTAAACGATATGAAAATGATAAAAAGTTTAATTTCCAGAAGCCCACTGAAAAAATGTCACAAACCTTCATCATCAAAACAGCAATAATTCAGTTCTTGCTTTGCTAAGATGCAGAGTTTTCTTTTTGATAAAAAAAAGAAAAGGGATATATAAACTAGAAAGCCAGAGATCAGATAATTGTAGTCTGAGTTTTTATGTCGACATGTACATTTCCGTCAAAAATATCATCACATCAACGGCTCTCCATCAAATATATTTATCGACCAAAGAAATAAACCAGAAAACAATTAAGAAAATCTTGTGATAAAAGAGAATGAAGAAGAAAAGAAAGAATAGCAGAGGGCTCAGAAGGATCCATTGGTGTTTTTTAATCACACGAAGATCATAAAATAGGTAGTTATCAACATCACTGCCCTCGTGCTCTTCCAGATCCCATATCAAATACAAAACAGAAGCATAAACAGATTGTAAAAACCCTGATGTGAGAAGGAAGCTTAAAAGCACAGAAGGGGGGTTTCGGCTATGAAAATGATATTCTTAGCTGCTTGCTGCTCATATATTGAATTTCAGAGGCGACTCTGGAGCTTCAGATTAGGGTTAGGGTTTAAACGAGGTTACTGGGCTTCCAGGACCAGGGAGCAGCCATTTGAATTTGGGCCTTTAGCCCAGTTTAAGTTTTGTTGTAGATCAAGTTTGGTCTTAAGATTTCAATCTTTGCCGCTGCCTTAATACATTTTTTAAGAGAGTATCATTGAAGGAACATAAGACTTGTCAAAAGAAAAAAAGAAAAAAAAAAGAAGCATAATACCCTTTATTGAAGGAACCATGACACTTATTTATAACTTAGAAACTAATTATCGACTATAAATATAAATTTGTATTTTTAAATGTATTTAAAACTTTTTTTTATTCATTTTATGTTTTCAATAATTGATGAAACACAATAAATTTTGAAAAAGAGGGGCTAAAGTCAATATATTATAATTTTAAAACTAAAAAAGAAGTTTAAATATATCATTGAGCTATTTAAAAATTTTAAATGATAAGAAAGTCAACTAGACTAAATTTAAAATTTGAATAATATAAAAATATTTGCATATTATATATATAAAAAGAGAGAAGCAAAAGTCGTAACCACCACCAAAACAATCATTTCCTTTTTTTTAAGTTTATTCTAAACAATTTTCATTATTTATCATGTAGTCATTGTAAATATTAGAAGGTTAAAAATGAGTTTCAAAATTTTATTAATAAGAAGATAGATGGTGGCCTTTCTAGTTGACGTCGATCTTTCACATAATTCTTTGAAACCTATATAGCTCTTGAAACATAGGATTATATGTAACATCAAGTTCAAAATGTTAATTGCATTTTGCAAAGCAGGATTTCTTGATTAGTGAAATCTCCTTAATATAACTTCTTTGCTAGTTTGTAAATCCTGATCAATATTAATTATTAATTGCTTAAATTCATCTCATGGATTAAGAGCATGACTCTCTATTATATCCTCATTGATGGTTCATGTTTTTCTTACATTTTTTTAATAAAAAATAAAGTAATATGTTGCTCGATCCAATGGCCCAAACCAAACACCTCTATATAGAGTACATCCACGTCTTTTCTTTTCTTTTCTAGCATGTCTCAATATAATTTTTTGAGTTTTAAAGAGTTAGAATGTAATGTCACAAGTGTCCACTCATAAAATATTTTCCATGACTAACATACTTTTCCTCATTAGAACACTGGCCACAACTATAAACTATTTTTTTATTTTATTGGAGATTATGTTTAATTGGTGAAATATACCTATTTGCAAGGCCTGTAGTTATAATGGCTTACTATTGGGAAGGTGGTTGCGTCGACTAGTGCCAAATGACATGTTTAAGGAGATTTGACTTGGTGTATTAATTTGAAATGGACCTAGCTCATTCTCAACTTTTTTCAGTAACATTTTGTTTTAAACAATTTAGTTAAATGACACATTTTGTTGCAATTCAAGCTGAGGTTAAAAATAGACGTCTCACTCTTTCCAACAATATATGGTAGGCCTAGAAATTCATTCAAACATAAAAAAGAATAACGTCTTCGAAACCATGATTGAAATATTCCAAAAATGTGTGAAAATTGAAGATTCAAACTACATGGAGGAATTTTATCATGAAGATTTTATTTTTCTTATCCTATTTTATTTATTTATTTATGAATACTTATTTTTAATTTGATTTTGTTTTGACCCATTAAGTGTTTTATTTCATTATTGGATTTATATTAATTGATTACTGGTTTAGGCTCATTAACTTGCAAACTAAAAAGATTCCACCAGGGTTAGTTAAAGGAGAGTTTATTATTTTTTAGCTATAAATTTCATTAGTAAGCAGAATAATAAACGTGGATTGCAATGACAAAGATCATACACTGACTTATTGAAGATTAGCTTGTTTTACGATATCATTCGCATACTTAGAATTCTTAAATACAAAGTTATCTCTAGGTCCAAGTTATCTTCTAACATCATTAAATTTTAGATACAAAGTCATCTATAAGTTAGAGTTGCATCAAACCTATTTTTTTTTATTTCTCTAAGCTGTTGTCTATTTGATTGAAAGTTGCTTAATCACATAATCAAAGAATTCCACAAGTTAAACGAGAAACAACAAGGAGACAGAAGCTACGATTCAAAAGTTATAGTCAAAATAATATTTTTCTTAAAGGTTGGAACGTGGACGCTCCTTCTCCATCAACACCATTGGTGACGATAAATATATCATCGATGCAATGTATGAAGCAAGCAACATCAGCACAGCAAGGCAGAGACAGGAACATGCTTCACTTATTTTCTTGGTTTTATTCATGATAAAACCTAATGGAGAAGCAATCTTTGGACACTGGTTATTTGCAAATGCTACATATAATTAGAGACTAATCCATTCGCTAATTGACATGATATAGAAGAACCCTACAGGTAATACCAACATGAATGACTGTCGCATCTCTATATATTCCTCTCTTTGTCCACCGGAAATAGTTGTTGTTCATTTGATTTGATAAAGACTATGGGATTTTCTTTTGTTTAGATATAGACTTGTTTTGATTTGGAAAAAAAAGAAAAAAAAAACAATATTATGTTGCACATCAACTATCAGATAATATTTAATGAACGGTGATGTTTCTTTCTTCTAAAATTCTCGTTGATACTACCTGTTTAGTAGTGTGATTGAGGTTATATATCTTTCTAAATTTATTTATCATTATAATCTAATTATGTATTTTACCCTTGACTTCTATTTTTATTTTCTCTACCTTCCTTTAAGAAAAAACACCAATAAAAATATGAAGTTTTAGTGTTGAGAAAATTAGAAATCGAGCAATTTTATTTCATTTGATCGAGAACTTCAACAAGATAACTTGGAAAGGCTCAATTTACTTTGAGTTTTGAACAACAAACCAAAATGAATTTGCATCTCATTTAACCGAATGATTCAAAAGACGCATGGTTGGGCCGGACCTTAGAGGCTAGTGAGGATGGGCTGAACTTTTCGGCCCACTTAACCAATCACTAACTCATCAAGTCTCGCATTTTAGTTGGATGAACCCTTAAGGTAATTTTGGTCAAATTTAACAAAACAATTCACAGGTTAAATCCCTCTATCTGAAAATACAAAGTGAAGAGAGAACTTAATAATTAATAAATTTAAAATATCAAAATTTGGCTCATTTCATTTCCAATGTTCCCAGATTGCTGTGAAATGGACGAGGCAAAACATGTGACTTGCAGACCGTCACTTCAAATGTAAATAATAGTAGAAGATATCTAAATTAATAAACTGATAGCTTCTGCAGCAATCAGGTTGTTTTCTGAGCCACATTGGACGAGAACCATGACCTAAATAATTATTTCTGTGCATTGTTTAAATCAACCATAAACTTTGACAGTATATTACAGCAAAGCTTTTATCCCAAACTAGTTGCATGAATCCTTTTGAACCATTCCCCCACAATCGTAATATCAGATTATCATCTGTATCCTGGTAGTAGTGATGTGATTGACATTTCACTGCCTATATAAATAAGTTTTAAAAAGAAAAATGCACACAAAACAGAATTAAATGGGGGCATTTTCATTACAATTGCATACCTTCAATTAATAATGCAGCATTTGATGAGTGTAGTGCATACTTCATAATTCATCCAGCTGATGAGAAATTTGGGAGTCTGTACTCCAAAAGGGACTGTTTTTCACAAAATTGGCCATTCATAACCTTACAACTGGGCCTTGGTAGGGTAGGAGATCATTTGCAGCCACATACAAAACTGTCCCTGTCAAAATCCAGTTAAACTTTTGCTAGGGATTTAAGGTTTCTTTGAACCTTGTTAAATATTGGATTTTCCAGTAATTCCTCAGCAGAAGGCCTCCGGATGGGATCAGGATCGACCATGACCTGAAAGAATTACCAAGCCATCAGATAAAAAAAGCCGTGCAATTTAAAGATTTTTTTTAATGGAAAAGGTTTGTTGATATTTCATAAGAAATAGTATTCTTCATACATGATGAAAGAACAAGATTCATCTGCACCAAGATACTTTTCACCAAACAATTGAAGTATATATATTGCTTCGAGCAGGTTTAGGTTATTACAGGGAACAGCTACTTGATGGGACAACGAATTTTGTTTGTCACGTTGAAAAAATTAAAAAGAGTTCTAACATGTTATTTTGTTCTTGCTCCATATACAGTTCCAGCAAACTACACTACAGAGACAATTCTAACCAATGAAATAAGATAGAGCAGGAAGGCACTCTTAACTAATACAATAGTAATTTTAAATTACCAATTTATTGATGGGTCAAATAAATCCTGATCTGCTGAAGGACAGGGAACAAAACCAGGATGGACCACAAGGAGAGAAGACAAGAAAATAACATGTAATACCTTTAGCAAGTTTTGAAGTTGCAATGAATGACCAGGAAGGAGGTGCAGTTTTCCCTCCCTAAGGTTCATAAACTGGTATCCTGATTGTGGCAAAGTTGACCCCCTAATAAGCTCATAAATAGCTGCTCCCAAGGAAAAGATGTCAACTTTGTCAAGATAATTGTAGTTCTCATTCAGGATCTCTTGAGGCATATAGCGTGCATCACCCTCTTCAACTGGTAGACTCTGGTCAAGAAGAGTTGCACATCCAAAATCACCAAGCTTAAAAACTCCATTCTTGACATAAATATTATCAGGTTTCACATCTAGGTGAGCTATTCCTCTCTCATGAATAAACTGCAATGCCTTTGCAATCTGTAAAAGTTCTGGTGTAAGAGATAGCATATGAAATTTGCTGACATTTTAGGAAAAAGTTAATTTGTGACAATGCATATGTCACCACTGAGAATTATCCAGTTCATATGAAGCTGAGTTTTATATGGTCCATGGAAAATGTTCACCTGAAACAAGACTTGCAGCGCTTCTCCCTCTGTTAAGGATTTGGAAGATCTATTGACAGATAAGCTGCAATCACAGAGTTCCATCTGAATGTAGAGTTGCTCATTTTCAAACCAAGAAGAGTAGTATCCAACAATGTTCTCATGACATCCTACAGATGTAAGACGATAAAACCAACTAGGAAAAACTTCTTTCATGCCACAGAAAGCAGTACAGAAAGCTCAGAAAATAGTGCTGCACTAACCTAAAGCTGCTAGAGCTTGAACCTCCATCAATGCTTTCCTCCTGTAAAATGTGAACAGTTCAGCATAAATATGTTGGTTGAACAAATGATTTTGAAATCTTAAAAACATGAAGAAACTACCTTTCTGCCTCATGATGCAACTGCCTTGTGCTATGCTTCACCGCATACAAGCAACCATCGATTCTTTTCAGAACTTTGAAAACACAACTGAAGTTCCCAGTTCCAATTTGCTACAAGGGGAAGAAAAGTACTAAGAGCAAGCACAAGAAATGAAACATGATGATTTGAATAAGTACAGAGCATTTAGAATCTGGATACATACCTGGATCTCATGAAAATCTATGTGATAGCGTGATAGGCCATCCCCATCGACAAATGCAGGAAGAAATTCTGTAGATTGCAGCATGAAGTAACTAAAATATTCTAAATGACATTTATCTGGAGCAAAATTTTGAATTTTTAAATATATACAAAAAAATTGGAAACACGGTTTTAGGAGTCCCAGTACAATCATGTTCACTGATAACTAACAAGGATGCACCTGTGCATTTTGATCTCTGATTGCCAAATGGATCTATACCAACTTCTGTAGCATCCATTAAATATGGGTTCTTGATGCAAGGAGGGGGCATTACGCGACAGCGTAAATAAACAGCAGATTGTGATACATAATTTTGAGGGTTCTTTTTTTCAGCAGTTGATGTTTTCTCAATCATCATTTCTTCTGGATCGATGCTATCTTTCCTAATATCCACACTTTGTTGCTGGTCGGACAACGTAGGGCTGAGAGGATGAACTGGGGATACCACAAAAGAGAAGCAATATAAAACCCATCGAGCTTTACCAGTCAAGAATTCCGCACAATACAAAAAGCCATCTTACCCTGTCGAAGCTTTTTTATTTTGACAGTGTTCACTTTCTCCGGTGATTTGGGGCACTGAATGTTTTCCTGTGGTAAATCAATAAAAAAGCCAGAAAAATCATTTTCAATTCACAGCATGTATCAATCTGTATGTAGTATAATACAACACTGCCTAAAGCATCACCTTGTTGCAATCAAAACTGTAAAGTAGATTTTGATTGTCTGGTGTGATATAATCTGGAGTGCTGCATTTACAACAAGAATTTGAAGGTGGGGAAAAACATTAGATTCTAACTTCAAATACTTGCAGATTGCATATACAAATTCATCGACGCCGCAAAATGATTGCATTTCAAATAAATTAAATTGATGATGTGATTACTCGTCCAATTTTCGGACAAAACCCTCATATTAAAACCCATTATCAAAAAAAAAAAAAAAAAACTAAGAAGAAAGACATTATTATTAAATTCAAAATTCATCTATTGTCCGAATAAAGAAACAAAAATTACCAGAAGAAGTCCTGACTGAGGATGAAATCTCTTTCATCAACATCCTCGGCAACCAGCAGAGGATCGGTTAGTTCGGAGTCCAAAGGGTTCTGGAATCGAGACGATGAGGCTGCTGAGGTGGAAGAAGAGGATTGGATGTGGTGGTGCTGGCCTTGTTGCAAGTGACTTGATAACGTGCGCTTCATTTTGGCGGTGCTGCTACTCTCCCTCCTCCTATTACTCTTCCTGTAGCTTCTCTTTGTTAGGGTATTCCTCTTCATCGACTCTCACTCCCGCGCTCCGTCTCTTGAGAGACTGTTTGTTTGAATTATTAATTTTGAGTGGAAAAGTATTCTTAAAAAAATCGAATTTTAAATTAATTTAATAATTGATATAAAAAGTAAATTTCAAAAAATTAAAATTATTATTTTAATATATTTTCAAATAAAACAAATTTTAATGCAGTGACAAGCGGGTAACGAGTCTCTTCGGCTTCTCTCTCGCTTGTTTAAAGAGAAAAATCGGATTTAGTTACAAAAATTACTAATCAAAAAGCCACCTGCACACATGTCCCAAGACAAATCCCAAAAGACGAATTACAAAAATTACTTCCCTCTTCTTGGATCACTAATTACGAAAAACTGCACCAAAACTCTGTTTCTATACAGTCTATGGAACCCGAGTTCACCAAAAAGGCAGATGGTACTATAGAAATAATTTTTCAGAAAGGAGCATCTTCCACAACTCCCCCTGCAATTTTCTCTTCCATCTCAATGGTGCAGCCTATCCATGAACCTCTTCCAGTACCTATTGAGTCCTTCTCAAACACTGGTTTACCCGTCTACTCTTTTGCAGAAGATAACCATAATTTTTGGGACATATGTCATTGTGACAGTTGTTCTAATGAAGCCATGGCAGATAAAGATGATACTCCCAGGCACAAAAGAAAATCTTCTGGCAAGAAGTTGAAATCCAGATACATAAATGGAGACCGCACAGTTGACACCTTGGGACAACCTTCAGGAAAATTTGACTATCTTGTCAAATATACTCCTTCTTGGGCAACCCCAGAGCAAGTCCCTACAGTCTCTATGTATCAACCCACAAGACCCTATGATGATGATTTTCCTGCCTTACAGGAACAAGTTAAGGACAAGGTTCGTACTCTTCCTCAAGTCCAAAACCCTCAGGGTGTTGATGCTGAAGGCCGCCCTAAACAGGTTACTCAAGCTGAGGCTGTTCTCAATTGGCAAAGCCAAAATGCCATTGCTCAAAATTCCGTTCTTCATCGCATTGAATCCAAGGTTGACATAGTACAGACTAATCTGAAAAAGATGACGGTTTCTGTTGATTCTCGGATTCTACATCTTGAAGAATTGTGTGCTGAAATCCAACAAAGGATCTCCACCATTCATGAGTATCTACTTTTTCAAGCTTCTACTGGCAGCCGCATAGATCCTCAGAAAGAACAAGAAATACAGTCTCTCAAAATACAACTTAAGTCTCTTCAGAATGAGTTGGCCAAATCCAAATCAAAGCCCTCACCATTCCCTGAACCTTCACAGAATAAAATGACTTCCTATTATCCAGACCCATTTTGGACTAAATATTCCCCTTCTTTCACCCCACAACTTTTACCCACTACACCTCAATTGTTTGGAAACCCAGATTCTGAAAACATTTTCCGAAAAACTCTCTCCAAACAAGATAAAGGGAAAACCCAAGTACCATTTATCTCCAAAAAACCCAGATCACCGGTCCCTATCATCTCTTCATCTTCTGATTCTTTTGAATCCAAAAAACATGAACCAGATGACCCTTTCCAAGACTCTCAAGACCCTTATCAACTTATGATTCAGTCTCATGAACATTCCAACCCTATCCAGTCTTTACTCACTTCCTATTCCCATCAAACTATCCCTAAAATTCTCACTCGTGAACCTCTTGCCAATACATCTGAAGAAGAGACTCCTACTGAAGAAAGTACTCTTGTGACTTCTGATGATGATTCTTCTGACACTTGTTCCATGCCACCATTACTAATGGCTGATCCTCCTCAAGCACACTCATCAGATCCTCAATCTTCCAGGACTAGGCAAGAACCTCCACCAACCTCTACCACTAGAGTTAGTGTGGACGAACCGGTCAGCAGTGATAATGAGGTAAATCTTAACCCTCGCCGTTATCAACCTCATATCCACTCTTCAAATACTGGAGGATATTTTACTTTAGATGACATTCCAAGAGTAAAATGGCGTGATAGAATGCTCGAATTCCATTCATGGCTGACTAGTTACATGCTCAAAGATGGTGTAACACTTTGAGATGCATTGCAACAATTCACGACAAAGTTCTCTGGCACCTTATGGGATTGGTTCCATGCCTTAGGAGATTACCGACAACTATAATTTGTGAATAGTGTGTCTCTTTCTGAAGCCTTGGGATGGCTCCATTATGAATTTCTTGGAGAAGCTTTAAATGACAAAGAAATAGCAAGGTATGAGTACTTCAAAATGAAGTGTTGTTCCTATCAGAGATCTGATCTTGAAAAACACTTTAAAGAGATGTGCCGACGATACCATATTCTCTCTGGTCCTGATGATCCAAGTCTCAAGCATGCCTTTTTGGCCTCCATACCAAGGGATCTGGCAGATGAAACATTCAGACTATTCAAAATCCGAAAAGAAGCCATTGACAACCAATCTCTTGGCACGATCTTTCACCAGGTGTTGGAAGCTCTCAACAAAATGTGTGACCAGCACAAGTATTTCACCAAGATATTACAGCCTGATAAAACTATGCTCCGTGCCTGCAAGCGATCAGATCTGATGATTAAATGCTCAAACAATGCTGATTGTAATTGTCCCATGAAAAAGAAACGGCATTTCAAGAAAATGCACAGATCTTCTTTTAATAGTCGCCAGAAGAAATGGAAGTTCCTCACCACACCAGACGCCCCAAGCATTTCTCCCCTAGCTCCAACAGATGCTTCATCTGTAAGCGTAAGGGTCACTTTGCAAAAGCCTGTCCAAAGAAGCAGGCCCAGTCACTGAAGTTAATTGATTTCCTGGCCCAAAACACAAAGTTCAATCCCGATGATGATGAAGTTGAATCCCTATTCTCCCTCACAGATGAGATCACTCCTGACACCATAGCTGCTGTTGCCGATGAAAGTTCTGATGATGAGATCTATGAACTCTACCAAGCCCAAACCACCAGCCCCCCTTCACATCCAATACCTCTAGCCCCTGTCACTATTCTCACATCCACATATGCCAAGCCCATCAAAGCCATAGCCTTATTTGATACAGGAGCCCACAGAACCATCCTTAACCCTAAAGTCCTTCCTCCTCATTGTTGGGTCGCCCATAAAGAATATTTCCGAGCAGCTGACAATCAAATTTTCTGCACCCAACTCAAAACCAAAAGACCTATTACCATACAAATCCTTCCACAATGTTCAGTCAAAACCCATGTTCTTGGATCTCCTTTACCTGGAAAGGATTTAGTTATTGGATTTGATGTTTATTTCAAATCTAAGTTCAGAATCCTTCCCCATGGTATTCAGTATAAAACCCATTTTCTTCCATATACAGCTACCCCTTCACTCTATGAACTCCAACCTTCACTCCCAGACCATATTGCCCTCATCAAAGCCCAAATCATTCAACACTCATGTTCAAACTCTCATCAGGAATTTCTTGCCAAATGTTCTCATCCCTTATGGCAAAATCCACAGTTTTTTATTAAGCTTCCCTTCAAGCTTAATGAAGACATCAATCCCACAAAAGCTAGTCACACTGGAATGAATCCTGAGCACAAGATGCTAGCTCAAGAAGAATGTGCTCAATTACAGGCCCAAGGATTAATTGAGCCCACAGACTCCTCATGGTCTTGCGAAGCCTTTTATGTTAATAAAAGGTCTGAACAAAAACGAGGCAAGCTCAGGTTGGTAATTAATTATCAGCCCTTGAATCATTTTTTACAAGATGATAAGTTCCCCTTGCCAAATACCATGACATTATTTGCCAACCTCCACAATGCCAAAGTATTCTCCAAATTTGATCTTAAAGCTGGTTTTTGGCAACTTGGCATTCATCCTGAAGACAGATACAAAACAGGTTTCTGCATACCAGATCATCATTATCAATGGCGAGTCATGCCCTTTGGTCTCAAAGTAGCACCTTCCTTATTTCAAAAGGCCATGATTAAAGTATTTGAACCTCTACTTCAATCAGCTTTAATCTACATTGATGACGTGTTACTTTTCTCAAAAGACGAGGAGTCACATGCTATGCTATTAAAGCAATTTGCAGAGCTTGTTCGCCATCATGGTATCATGCTCTCTGAAACCAAGATGCATATCTGCCAAAAGAAAATTGAGTTTCTTGGCATGATTTTCACAGATGGTGCTTATACACCTGGCACCCATATAGCTGAAGAGCTCCACAAATTCCCTGATGGCCCCCTCACTAGACGACAAGTTCAACAGTTTTTGGGCATTGTCCAATATCTCAGAAATTTTATTCCCCGAGTTGCACAGATGACAAGGCCACTCCAGCTCATGTTGAAGAAAGATGCAGACCCTTGGACAGAAAAGCAGACTCAAGCAGTCAAACAACTAAAGATGGCTACACAACACCTACCTGCTTTAGTCATTCCATCAACAGGGCAACGAATACTCCAAACTGATGCTAGTGACAGATATTGGAGTGCTGTGCTACTAGAAGATAAAGAAGGCCACCGACACATATGTGGCTACAAAAGTGGGTCTTTCAAGGAGTCAGAAAACCACTATCACTCCACTTTCAAAGAGATCCTAGCTGTAAAGTATGGCATCCAAAAGTTCAAGTTCCACCTGGCAGCCTACCATTTCAAAGTAATCATGGATTGTTCCTCTTTTCCCAAAATGCTACAGTTCAAGCGAAAGATGCTTCCTCATCCACAACTTCTGAGACTAGCAGAATGGTTTTCAAAGTACACCTTCACCGTCGAGCATATAAAGGGACACAAGAATGTAATTCCAGACATGCTCACCAGACCACCTAAATCACAAACACTGCTCCTTCCCTTGATCCTTATGGCTTCCTCTTCCAATCCACCTCCACATGAACGAGATTTCCCCATAGAAGATTTACCTCCTCTTGCTCAAGAAATGATCCTTAACCACACTCTCAACCAACAGGCTAAAGACAAACTATTTAGCCTCCAAGATCACCTCCTTCTCAACTATGATGCATCCTCCCTTTGTTTCCAAAGCTTAGGGATCCATCCCAAATATCCTTTCATCCACCTATTCACCTTCAAACCATCTGGCCTATTCCCCAAAGAACTTTACTTTTTCTTATGGTACCTCTGTCACTTGTACCATGTTGCTATAGAATTTCCTATTGATTACTTTCTTGCTAGTTTTCACAGGACTTCTTGGCCAGCGGACTCTTGGTACTATACCTTCAAGTTCCTCACTTGGTTTCATGACCCCACACAATGGATCTCCCTTCTCCAACATGAAAAATCCAAATGGCCTCATTCACACCCTTGTTGGATTGAAGTATATCAAAACACGGCCCGACCCAAGTCTGTTAAACAAGCCTTTGCTCATTTGTTCTCTATTTTCATATTTCACAGACCTTTCAAGGCTTCGGCAGACAATTTGGTTATAAGTTTTCCACAGGCTACCCTCTACGCAACACATCCATAGTCCCTGTATGAACAACCCCTTTCAAACCTTCCAGAGCTCAGGACCATGCAAAAGACAATGTGCCTCAAGAACAATATTATTCCTGAGGAATTATGGCCTAAAGGCACAGATCCTGATGAAGAACCTGGATATGATTTTTATGACCCTCACTATTCCGACCATCTTCATAATCTGAGAATGCAGTACAAAAATAAAAAAATTAAGCAGATAATTCTGGGAATCCCGACACTCCTGAAACCACATGAGATGGAAATGATTGATGAGGACGACTATGATTTGGCCCTACAAGTCCAGGATAACTTATCAGACCAGAACCTTTCTCCAGATCATGAACCTATTGTCAGTTGATAATTATCATTTGTCTTATATAAGGTGTATTATAAGTAAGTGCTCAATTATGTAACAAGTGATGTCTTGTCATGTAGTGGTGTATTATTAGGCAAGTGCTCCATTATATAATAAGTGATGTCTTGTCATTAGGTGAGTGCTTTTCTATGTGTTTTCTTATGTAATCAATGATGTAAGCAAAAGCCTCCAAACTTGTATAAATAGAGGTTGGGTGTAATGTTTCAAGGCAGAGCCGAAGAGAGCTTCTAAAAGGCAAAACCCCTTCAATAAAAACCTTATTTTGTCTAAATTCTCTATTCTTCAAGTTCATTCTCTGTTCTTCAAGTTCTTCCTTATAACTAGAAAAGCCTTGTTTATCATCCAATAGACACAACTCCAGTGAGTGGCTATTGAGTGCCCATAAAATACGGTCGTGTTAAGCCGCTCTGTCAGAGTTTGCTATTACTTTTGGTATCAGAACACTTTAAAGAGATGGCGGGGAAGGCTTCTACTTTTGCAGGGATCAGATGAGGGATGGACCGCTGTATGGCATACGTGCTCTAAAATGTTATGAGAATCGAGGGATGTTGAAACAAATTAAGAGGTATTTTTTAAAATATTTTTATTTATAAATATATTAAAATAATTTTTTAATCTTTTTCTATATTAACACATTAAAATGATTTAAAAATATTAAAAGTAAAAAATCTATTTTTAACATTAACATATCATTTTTAAAATCTAATTATATTTTTTCAGGTTTATTTTAACCTTTTTTTTTTTTTTTTTTTTGTTTCATGGACTGATAAGAGTATATATTCTTACGTGCATGTTTTTTAACATATATTTCTCTAAAGTCCCAGTTCAAGAATACTTGAACTATTAAAAAGACCACAAGAAATTGAATAAGCAAACTCTAAAAATCATATATTAGTTATAGTATCAGTTTAAGAGTACGGTTGAATTTGTTTTTTAAAATATTTTTTATTCTGAAATGTATTAAAATAATATATTTTTTATATTTTAAAATTATTTCTGATATTAATACATTAAAACAATCTAAAAATATGAAAAATAATTAATTTAAAATAGTAAGTTTGACGTTTGAAAAAGCCTTTCTTCTTTTAGAAGAGTGAAATGTCTCTTACATTTCTTTTCTATTGCTTGACGCGAGGGAATAACAGAGCATTAAACGCAAGGTGGATGTAACCATTATTGTTTTTAAATAGAAGCTATAAATTAATCCTGAAAACATGCTTCAAATGGGGAGTTGCTTCACGTCGATTCTTACTCGGATTTAATATAAAATGCAAATAACAAATAAAAAAAACCCATGCAATAATATCACTCCTTAAAAATACTCAAACATAGAAATTGACGCGCGTGAATACATTACAGAAAATTTAAAAATAAACATGATAGATTGGATGATGGGTGAGGTAAGTAAATCACTTCGGTCCTGTTTAGTGTTGAATTTTATAATTATTTTTTAAAAAATAAAAAAAAATATTTTAAATTAAAAAAAAAAATTATTTTATACGTTAATATCAAAAATAATTTATAAAAATAAAAAAAATAATTTAATATATTTTTAAACAAAAAATAATTTTAAATATATCACCGGGTGAAGTATTAAATTTTGGATATTTAGTAATCGATGATGATGGGCCAGGCCCAGAAATTCAAGAGGCAGTACTAAAACAAAGACTCGTGTCTACAAAAGAAAAGAAACGGGGCTAACTTGTCGCTTGTTAATTGGCCACCCTGAAAATGTGGCGGCAAAATACTTTCCCGGTAGCGGCCAGAGACTCGCCCATTTTATCGATTATTATTATTCTTTTCGATAATTTTTTATTTTTTTTTGCAGGGAAAATCGGATTCAGACCATAGCATTTCTGGTAATTTCAGCTACATTTGCAAAATTAAATCTATTTATATATTTTTTAGGGTTTTTCATTGATTTTATTTGACCATGATTTAATAGACGAGGAAGATCTTGAAGGAGATTTGAGAGAAAATTGTGTTTCTTTGGCTGGGAATACACTGAAAGAGGTTGATTTATTTACTTCCCTTTCTAACTACTGCAACGAGTGCAAGTTTTACTCTTCAATCAGTGACCAAGTTTTTGTCATTTTTTTTTTGAAAAAAATAGGAAGCATGGGAGCTTCAGTCGCGACTGGATATGCTTCGAGGTATCATTTCGATTTTTGCATATGATTTCCAAGAACATGCTGTGCTGACATTGTATTTTAAAAATTTCTCGCCAGGTGTGTTAGATTAGAAATGCTAGTTAGCTACTGCTCCCTATCTTTGATGATTTTGAATCCAAATTGTTTTCTTTCTCCTCTCATGATTATTGTCCCTTTGCGTGCAGGTATGAATGCGCAAAGCTGTGGAAATAGAATTAGAAATTTAGCAAGCGAGGTATGTGCAATGAGATATCCATTGTAATTCTCCTTTTCTAGCCTGGTTGGAGTATATTAAAAACTAATGCGATGATGTTGCCATGATCAGAAGAAAACAAATGTCAACGCCGATGAGCTCGAGATGCCTGATTTCCCTAATGACGATACTTTCTTTTTCTCCCCTAGAAAAGGATCTGCACATGACTCTAAAGATGAACTCGATTCTGATGACGAGGTACTTTGTGCATTTTTTCCCCATTACTCCTTCCTTTCTGTAGTGGTCATCATCATCATTCTTTTGTGAAATTTGTTGGAACAGGACAAATATGCATTGTTGGAATATTCAATCATGTCTAATGACACGAAGTTTGATAAAGGTAATGATCTTCGAGGTTTTGGAAGGGAGAAGCAAACTGTAGCATGCACATGGTCCCTGGTGAATGAAGAGGCTGAGACACTAATCAATTTGAATGAGAATGCACTCTCTTCACATTCTGCTCACTCTAAAGGAACCAAATCTCGTAAAGGTATTCTCTCATTCGAAGTAGTGCTGTATCTACATCTCTCTCGAGATTGGTGGTGTGCTTCTTATTCAAACAATAGATGAATACAGCCCTTCTTATTTGTTCGTGTTGGGAGATAAATCAAAGACCAAGATGGATTGGCAATGCACCAAACTAACAAATGAACAAAAGCCTATGTAGAATAAACAATATGAGTGGTTTGGCCTTTGAAATATATTCATATGAAAATGTAAATAAAGTACCAATTACACCTCCCAGTGAGCTTTCCTATTCGGGTTTCCCACACTCAGCAACTTTATTGAACAATATAGGAAAGGAAAATGCCAAACCTACAAACACTTGATACCAAACTTGCATAAGAATTCACTCGGCATGCACCTCAGCCATGTTATATAAGCTATGGCTGGGTGATGGAAATAAGATGGAAAACCCAACCATGACATTAGGGGAAATGGCTGGAACAAGGAAAAAAGTTGAAGTCCAGAGATTTTTATTCGTTGAGTTGACTCAATTAACCTGCACAACAATTTTAGCTCTGTTTTCTTTTCAAAACCCTCACTTTTGTGGCTAGCCATCCCGACAAGCCAGCTCAGCTTGTAGGGAAAGTTTCTAAGCATTATTCATGAGTATAGCAGCAATCAGGAGCAACTTCCCAGCTTGTGTGTTTTGAGTTGCAAAGGAAGATGACTGCGTGCTTATAAACCTGGATATGCCGCATCATGTATGCTTGGGTTGCGGATTAGATTTGTTTTCATTTTTGTTTTGTTTCTAATTGATGAGATGGAGCTGTGTTGTTTAACTTAATTTTCTGGCAATCAAGTTGTGTAGTCTGCTGCTTTATGTGGCTTTGTACAAGGATGATGCCCTAGTTCCTCAGCCACAAGTACCTTCATGGTCTGCAGGTATCAGAGGCAAAGCCAAGCCAAAATTTGCTTTCCATTTTCAGTCACTCAAGGATGGACTTTATCAACCTTTTATTTCTAAAGATACAAATCCTATCACATTCAAGGTTGATGATGGGCCTGAAAGATCAGAAACAATTGAGAATAAAAATCTAGAAAATATAAGTCCAGCGTCTCATGAGGAATTTTGTGGAGAAAATGTGAATCTGTCAGAGATTAAGCCTGTGAAAGATGAAGCTCTCAGCCATGGCTTTGTTGACCATTCAATGGCTGAACTTTTAGATGGTCTTCAGGATAAGAATATTCAGCCAAGAGGAAATCCTAAATGGGTTAGCTTTCTTTTCTGAACTGTAAATTTACTGTCATATACAGTTCTCTTTTCCAAGTTTGATCAAGTATTTGCTGCAGTATAGCAGAACAAAATCAAGAAGGGGACATATAGTCATGAAGAGAAGTATGTCTTTATTGGGAGATAAAATCATTGATGATGAAGACCAACCTGAGCTGATGGCTAGTGGATCATCTAGTGATGACGAGGTATTACTTGATTGTCACTAGTTTATGGTGGTTCATGTTAACATCATCAATGGCATCTGTACATTTGAACTTCACAGACCGATCATCAAAACATAAACCTTGCTGGCCTGGAGATGAAGAAGCAAACTATCACTGATCGCTTTCAGGAAGCTTTAGCTGCTACCTCTGTGAGTGATGAAGGGGTCATTTTCGCAGCAGCTGAACCATCAGGGTAAAGGATAGAACTGGTTTCTTTCTGTTACTAGGCATGCTTTTGGTGATTGATTACGTGAAGTCTAATAAGCAGTTCTAAATGAAGTATACTTGCTCTCTGCCATATTCTGCAGTATTGGGTTGTTTAGGAAGCTGCAGCAGGTCATGCAGACTGAAAAGGAAAGAGATACTGAGTTTCTGAAAAAGCAACAGATGGGAGCAAGCCCAAATAGTAAAAGCCTTATGATCATACACTCCTTTCATTCACGAAGCATTTCCTTAAAGTGGCTTGCATAAAACACTCATATATGGAAAAATGATTATTTGTCCATGTATCCACCGCTAATCTTTGGAACTTCTGTAATACAGGTGAACCATGCTCCATAGTTGTAAAGATCTTGTCAAGATACTTTGATGCAAAGCTGATAGTTTGTCAATGCACTTTTGGTGAGAATATAAAGGTTGTGTTAAATTTCAGACCAAGTTTCATATGATTATTTCAACTACTTTGGACCTAGATGGTTGTGAAAATGTATGAACAGGCTTGATGTTGTTAAATACCAAGTTGTTTGTTGATGTTATCTTTGTATTTAGGAGATCCAGTTATATTACTTTTGGAAGTTTTGGTGCTGGGGTCAAATTTCTCATGTGCACATTGTGTATCATTCAATCTGATGCAACTGAGTCTGACTTTTGTGGTGTCCAAATCATCTTCTAATCCTTAAAATCTCTCTTTATCTCTGCATTCCACTTTGAAATACTGACACTAATCACAGAGCACTATGTGCTTCTGGCATCAAATCTCAACCCAAGCTTGCTTGCATGTTTATGCCTCTGTAAAATGAAAACAAAAGGTGCATGTCTATTTCTGCAGGATTCCCAGTCACCAGAGAGTTCCAAAACATTTGTCGATAGAAGAAGGATTAGGACGGTTATTTTTAGTACAAGAGTTTGCAGCAATGTTGACCTTGATTTAGGGAACTTGATTTGTATTCACCCTCCCTGGTATGTACATATCTTTTACAGACTACAGCAACTTTGATTTTTTTTCATTAGCTGAATCTTTTCTGCTCAGAGAACGTACTAAATTTCTCTTACATAAAATCTGCTGTAAACTCTACTGCATAAGTGCTCTAGCTGAAGATTGCAATTGCAAATGAGTTGATGTTATTTTTATGCATTTTGGGTGTATGTTCTGCTTAATGAAATGCTTTGTCTCGCATTTAATCTTTTCTTTTCTTTTTTTGATAAATATTCATAACATTTTCAATCAATAATTCTGATTGTGAACTGTTGTGGACAGGAAGGAGGTTCAAGTAATTGGGAGTGATGAATTTGTTATTTTAACAACATATTTCTCCCACGTTTCAGCCTGATCTGCTCAGGCTCATGGAGCAGGAGATGAGTATCTGTATTATTCTCGTGGTAGAATAACCTGTTTAGTTGCACTTGTGTATGCATTCATGCTCTCCATTCAACTGAATAGAGGAATTCATATGGTGTTAACCCAATGTTTTACCCTCAATTTTGTTCCTTTAATTGATGCATAAGACACCTGTGCAAGTTGGCTCTTGATGTTTAGAAATCTATTCAGATAAATACCTGATCCCAAATCATTTCCCCATTAGTCTAGCTTTTCATGCCATGCTTTCCTTTTCTGTTCTTTTCTTTGAAACTAAGGTGGTATGTAGCACACTATTGAATTGTAGGCACGGGGATCATACATCGCCACTTCATTTGGTTAAAAAGTTCTTCCAGACTTCTATTGCCAGAACTTTGAAATGGAGTTTGCCCCCTTGAGCTTGCATTATCCATGTTAGACGCATCTTGTGAAAATCAAACGCGAATTGTTTAGTTACTATTTTTTGCTATTAAAGATTTCATAGTTAGTTATTGCTACTTTGGTAGATTGAAAAAATAATTTTTGTCTACTTCTCAAACTATGGATCATTTTCTGAGCAATTAATGATGTTCTATTTACCTTAGCAGCTTCGTGAGGACAAGTTCTTTCACCTGATCAGAGCAACTTTCTGGCTTCTTTGCTATTGAAGGTGTTTTTTTTTTTTTTTTTTTTTCTGAATTTAGTGTTGAGTATACTGTGCAATATTATCTAAAACGATGCAAAGAAATCTGATGTTGAATCAATTGACATTAACTAAAATATTTTTGAAAAAAAATGATTTTTTTTATTTTTTATTTAAATTAAATATTTTTGGTAATTTAAGATCATTTTTATGTGTTGATATTAAAAATAATTTTTAAAAAATAAAAAAAATATTATTTTTATACATTAATGAACAAAAATTATTTTCAAAAATAACCATACCATATTTTCAAATAGTCATATAATCACCCTACAACCCGTCCTGAATCACATGACAAAGTCCAAAGTGGGCAAATGAATGCGTTGACTTAAATAAGATAGCTCTGAACATTGACTTCGGGTATGTTTGGTATTACTTTTGCTTTTGTGATTGAGGTTTTAAAAAAATTATTTCATAAAAAATATTTTTGTTGCGATTCAAAATAATTTTTGAAGTGTTTGATTAAAACTATGGTTGAGTTTGAGATTAATGAAAAACAGTTTCATGTGTTTGATTATCAAACTTGTCATATTGCTTTTAACTTGTGAAATTATTTTAAATGACATAGATTTATACACATGTATATAAGGTGTTTTTTCATTGTTTCAAAAATGTTTTGAAAATAATTAAAAAAATATTTTTTTTTTATTTTTTATTCTAAATTATATTTATATGCTAATATTAAAAATACTTTTAAAAAAATTATATTTTAATATTTTTAATATATTTATTTATATTTTAATTAAGTTTTTAGATTTTTATATTAAAATATATAATAAATAAATAATAATCCTTTCAACTCCCCCCTTTCCTCTAAAATATCCTGAACCCCGCCCTTCTCTCCCCTCTCTCAAAACTTCTCCCTTTGCAGCCCTCTCTTCCTAGCCTCGCCCCTCCCTCCCTCCCTCCCCTCTCTCAAAACTTCTCCCTTTGCAGCCCTCTCTTCCTAGCCTCGCCCCTCCCTCCCTCCCTCCCCTCTCTCAAAACTTCTCTTCTCCATCTCTGTCTCTCTAGAACCACCCCCCTCCCTCTCAAAACTTGTCCATCTCCCTCTCTCTAGAACCATACCCTTTCAGCAGCGAGATTCTTGTGGGTATTTTTTTTCCTCTGCTTCTTTTCTCTCTAGTTATCACTGGTATGACTGACAATCAATTACGACAAAGAGATGATCGATTTGAGGGTTTATTTGGGAATTTTGGAATCAGTTTATTTGATTATGTTTTGCACATGCATTAACGGTTTGAGAAGCAATAAAAGCATGATTTTTCTGCTTCTTCAAATAAGCAGTTTTGATCTATTATTGTGGTGGGTCCCTTAACAAATTAAACTGCTTTTTATTGTTACCAAACGCCTGTAAACGTGCTTTTAGTTGAAACAATGTTTAAACCGTGATACCAAACAACTTCTTCACTCTCAACAAGATAAAGAAGCTTCCTCCGTGTAAAACCCTAACCTATAATATCAATAATCATACAGTGGAGAATCATCTCTCATTTCCATATAAAACAAATGTACATATTAATCACTTTAAACTTATATTACATAGTGAAACAAATGAAATCTAATTAATTACATCATCAATAAATTTATAAAAAGAAAAATAAAAATAAAAGAAATTGATTTTTTTGTATATTTAATTTTCAATTTCTTGTATAAAAACCAACAACTTCTTGCATAGGAGTGTGGTTGGAGTTGTTTTAGAAAACAAATTTATTTAGAAATGCATCAAAATGATATTTTTTTTATAAATTATTTTTGATATTATCACATGAATTTTTTTTTTCCAAAAGCATTTTTCAAACACGGTGTCAAACATGTCCTATAAGGATAGAAACAATCTCCCCTTAAACAAGGTTGTTATATTTTTATTAAAATTGTGCTTTAAAATATTTTAAAAATATTATTATCATCCACCATAATATTATATAAATCAAGATTGTCAATTCTGTTATGTTTTGCCTAAAATGATTGATATATCTCGTTCTAGTTTAAAAAATATAACAAACCAAAATATATTCCATCTCACTTAGAATTTCAACTCATTTTAGAAATTTTACTCAAATTTCGGCCAGAATATTCTGGTTCTATTGGATTGAGCAAAAAATGTTTTATTATTTTAAAATATAATGTTTGGTTTTAAAATCATATCTCTTAATTTGACCATTGTATTTAATTGGATTTATAAGAAGTCTATGACATATTAATATATCTCAAGTTAAAATTGTAGAGCAATTAGAGATTAGAAAGACATTGCAAGATTATTAATAATATTCTTATAATTTTGTTCAGATTCAGAATTTTATTCAAAAAAATTATTTTATTGTGTTATTTTTTTTCAATTTCATCATTCAACAATGAATTTATTAAGAATTAAACTTTAAATTTGTTTTGATTTGCTTTATTAAGAGTTATTATGATCTTATAATCATTGTCAGATATTTGAAAGGTGAACCAAACCCAAAACAATTTAATATATTATTATCTCAATATCTTTTTGAGAAGATATCTTAATTTTTTTAATTAAATTATATTTTTATTAGTTGTCTATATTATTTTTGGAACTTTCAAATCAATTAAGTTCAACTTCTACTTTTTTTTTTTTTTTTTTTTTGAAATTTAAATTGTATATTATTAATTTAATTTATCTTTATCTTTAAATTATCTTTATTAAATTTATATTTTACATAGTATCACATCCAAATACTGTAAAACTAAAACATACTATTTTAATTGAAATAACAAAACAACAACCTGAAACAAACAAGAATACGAAGCTAAAGCAAGCATCCTCCTCAAGCACGATACGTGTCCGTAAATAAACGAATCTCCATATATATGTATACGCGCTCGCGTGCACACATTTAATTAGACGAAACAATTCCCAATATGAACCCCATCACAAGCTCACCAACATGAACGACATAGTAAATTAAGATCAACCTGCATATTCACCACTTCCGTCTCCTATTTCCGTTTCACAGTATCCCCCTTAATTAACTCGAAAATTCTCTTTAAGGTCCTGCCTCCATGGCTACCCTCTCCGCTTACTCCTCTCCTCCATGGCCAAACCCTAACCCTGACCCTGATCCTGACCTTCTGGCAACTCAAGATGAACTCGAATCTCAAACTCAGTCCCCGTCTGAGCCTCAATCTTACGGTTCCCAGTCTTCTATTATGCCCCCAAACCCTAACCCTATTTCCAATTACAACACCTCTGTATCTTCTCCGCCTCAATCAACCGCACAGCCGCCTCCGATTTCTCTTCTCCACGTCTCCTTCAACCAGGATTCTGGGTGTTTCGCGGCAGGAACTGACCACGGGTTTCGGATCTACAACTGCGACCCCTTCCGCGAGATCTTCCGTCGCGACTTCTATGGCAGCGGAAATAGCGGCGGCGGGATTGGAGCGGTTGAGATGCTTTTTAGATGCAATGTTTTAGCTCTTGTTGGTGGTGGACCTGATCCTCAGTACCCTCCAAACAAGGTCATGATCTGGGACGACCATCAGAGTCGATGCATAGGCGAGCTATCGTTTCGTTCTGAGGTCCGGGCCGTGAAGCTAAGACGGGATAGAATTATTGTTGTTTTGGAGCAGAAAATATTTGTTTATAACTTTGCGGATTTGAAGCTTTTGCATCAGATTGAAACCATTGCGAATCCGAAAGGGCTTTGTGCGGTTTCGCATGGGGCAGGATCGTTAGTTTTGGTTTGTCCAGGATTGCAGAAAGGTCAAATTAGGGCAGAGCATTACGCTTCAAAACGAACTAAGTTTATTATGGCGCATGATTCGAGGACTGCGTGCTTTGCCCTCACGCAGGATGGGCAGTTACTGGCTACTGCTAGCACTAAGGGTACTCTCGTTCGGATTTTCAATACAGTTGATGGTACCCTGCTTCAAGAGGTATATATTTTCATCTCTTTTACGCGGATTGTATTTTTGAAGCTGCCTAGTCTGTATAGTTAGCTGTATTGATTGTGAAGTGTTGGTAGTGCGTTGTGGTTTGGAAATAGTTGAGGCTGCTGGTAGATATTGTGTCGTTTTGCTTTGTTTTGTGCAACTCTATAGGGTTTGAAAACTTGCCGTAAGGTGTTGAATTCTCATTTCAACACTTCCGAAACGAAGGAAGGCAATGCAAATGATGATTTAGTGTTGGTTGATCTAGACAACCGTTAGTTTGGGATAGGGATGTATTCACTGTATGTGGCTTTTGTTGATCTTTCTTTTTTCTTTTTAAATAGAACTTTACGTCCATTTATAGATAGGAACTGTAGCTTTTACAATGACTAAGATTTTGCTCTTATCAATTAGTGATATTAAGCTACCTTCTCTTAGCCTCTCACTGTAATAGTTTTGGTCATTCAGGTCAAAATATAGGGGGAGTTCTTCCCAATATGTTTTACTTAATGACATATGAAATATGATGTATTGATTGTCAGCGCCTTCAATGTATTGACATGCGTTTGCAGTGTTTGAAGGGGAAAAAAGAAATTGTGTGTGGATATGCTGCATGTGGGTGCCATCTCTGTTCTGAATGCTTTCATTTGATTTATTTTATATTCACATTTGTGCTTCAAATTACAATTGTCATTTAAATAAATGGACTGCGGCCCAATTACATTTCCTTCACTGGGAAATGTCCTTTTATATCCATATCCTGGCTGCCCCCTCAACAACTGTGCCATGTCAACTTTTGTCTCATGTTATTTGTGAACTTTAGATAAGTAATTTTTTTTTCCAGCAAGGATATTATTCTCATGATTTATATCTTGTGAAATTTCATATATGCCAAAACTAATTAGATGCTTGGATGCAGGTGAGGAGGGGTGCAGATAGAGCAGAGATTTATAGTTTGGCATTTTCTTCAACTGCCCAGTGGCTAGCTGTCTCAAGTGATAAGGGCACTGTCCATGTCTTCAGCCTTAAGATTAATCCAGGATCTCCAGGGATTGAGAGGTCACAGAGCATAAGTGAGCCTAATCATGCTGTTACATCACCTGCCTCTTCTTTATCTTTCTTCAAAGGTGGTGCCCTTTAACCTCTATCTCTCCCCCTTTAATCTCATGCATTTGACGCAACAGAGTTTTCTTAAACTGTATTAGTACACTTGAGAGTGATTTCCTTTGAGATTAGAATGTCAAACATTTTCAATTTGCAAAATAGAAGAAACAGATAATGAATCATCTGAGATCTAACACTAAATATAGATGAATGGCTTTTTAGCAAGTTATGTCCAGCTAACATTGCTAGTTAAAGAGCATTAATAATGAAAATTTGTATCATCAACCCCTTTGAACTGTTTCCTCATAGTATCACTTTCAAAACAGCACCTGTAAATCCAGCAAGTAGGGATTATAACCGTTCACTGGAAGAAGTTTATATTTTCAATCCCTATGCAGCAAAATTATGACAATTTATACTTTTTTTGAAGTTGTGCACTTAGATCAAGTGTTATGTATGCATATTTTGCTGTATTGTAATTAGTATTTCACCTGCAGGAGTTTTACCAAAGTATTTCAGCTCAGAGTGGTCAGTGGCTCAGTTTCGCTTGATTGAGGGTTCTCAATACATTGTTGCTTTTGGTCACCAAAAGAATACGGTGGTTATTCTTGGTTTGGATGGAAGGTAATAAGACATTCGTTCTATTCTGCTACTGTAGAAGTTTTACATTGTTTACATCTAATAATACTTTATACTGATGTCACTGGTTGATAGTGATGGGTAGAATTTGTTTCTTTGAATAAGTTGCAGCCAGTTTATAAACGAGAAACAAGTTCCTTGCACATTATGGTGAAAGAAATTCTGGAATGCCTTTGGATTTACCCAAAGGCATTGTTCTTGAAATGCCTCATCCATTGTGACCCAAGGGTTTTGAGCATTGAAACTGTTGTAAAGTTTCCAAAACTGAATTTTACATTTTTCACATTTTTTTGAGCAGTCGAAACCATGACCAGAGATATTCTGGTCATGTTTGGCCAGAACAAACCTGCTAATGGCAGGACCCTCTGTTGAAAATGACTTATTGTTACAAGGGCCGTGACAATCAGGGGTGGTGGGAAGTAAAGGAGAAGTGGGAAGTGCATGAATTTTCTGGGGAATTTGACCCATAATGTTGTGCTTCTTTGAAGTATGAATTACTTTGCATCATTTTTCTTTGTTCTTTTGAAAAACTCTTGCCACATGTCCTTCTGGCCTCCACATTGCCCCCTACTACCCCTCATCCTCAACGGAACCGCCACCTCAACTTCTTGCATTTATTTTTATTTTGGCGTGACATTATTTCTTGATAAAAGAAATTTCTGGAATGAAATTGTTGATAGGCAGTTTGGTTATGCTTGCAGTTTCTATCGCTGTCAGTTTGATCCTGTGATTGGTGGAGAGATGACTCAGCTGGAATATCACAACTTCTTGAAGCCAGAAGCAGCCTTTTAAAGAGGCATCTCATTCATTATGGAAATATATATATATTTTTTTTATCATTATGCCTCATCTAAATCATGCTGTACATATGTAATTATAAAACTGTAAAGTAGGTGAAAAAAATGGAGGATATTATTATATGCCATTTAGAATTGCAAACTATGCTAAAATGGTACCGCTTTCCTCATTTAACAGTGCGAAGTTGCAGGAAGGAGTTGAGAGTCTCGTCTGCTGTATATTCGGACCCGTGGGCTGAGCAGGCACGTCTGAGGCCAGACTCGACAATATTAGTAGGGTCCTTCTCTTCCCCACGTTCCCTGTTCACGCTCAAATCCCACTTTGTTTACAAATCCGATGAATTTTAAAGGTAGTTTTCTGTAAAGATTTCTCGATAATGTTATATTATAGTGATTTGGATGGAGTGAGCAAAAATCCGAGGTGGGGATGGATGGATACTTCAAGTCTAACACTGCTTTTCAAAAAAAAATATTTTTATATTTATTTATTTTTGGTGATTTTAGATTATTTTGATTTAAAAAAATAAAAAAATATTATTTTAATGCAAAATATTTTCAAAATAAATCTAACTCCTAATACATGTGTTATTACATTGTTCTGATGTTGGTGCGGAAATAGTTAAGCAACAATTAACTGAAAGTCGTGACAGGCCTAGCCCTGTTCGTGTTTTCTTCATGTGCTCTGTTCACTGTTGACTAGCAAAGAAGTTGGAAGTGGTCTCCACTGTCTTGGACAAAAACAAAAAATCATTTTTCGCTACGTGTCATTAAAACACTTGTTATTGGTAATTGCAGTAGTTGATTTTTCTCACAGGATATCCGAATTCAAGGTTATGAAAGCATTTTTTTTTTGCTCTGAAACTTGAAATCTGGAGGTAGCTTAATAGATTTTATTTTAAAATAATTGCTAGATTAATTTTTTTTTATTATTATTATTGAAATCTACTTGGCTGGACCAACCGAAACTCCAGGTCACTCTGAGTCCCGAAAAACCCCCTTGGAACGAGCAGGGTTTTAAAACAATGCCACCAGCCAGGTAAAAATCTTGAAGTTAATTTCAACTCACCATTTGACACCTATCCAGTTTCTCTCGATTGTTTCAATTTCCCCCTTCGATTATCCAAAATAAGAGAAAATTGTCTCTAAACTTCTAAAATCTCATCAAATAAAACCTTATTAAAGTAAATTAAATCTGGTATTATAATTAAAAGATTCAAATAATTTCTATTATATTAGTCATATTTCATTTTTATTTTTTTAATATGATTTACATTGAAAACAAATACAAAATGTAAAATGAATTGAAAAAAAAAACCAGAAAAACTTAAAACCTTAAAATTAAGAAATCAATCAATGTTCACACTCAAACACAATGAGTCGTTGACTTGCCAAAGAAATAGAGTAATTATTTATTTTCCAATAAGCTCCGAAGTGTAAACTTTATCTTTTTTATATATATATATTTTTATGATTTTTGTATTTGTTTCTTTAAATACAAATGATACATCACATCATTTAAACCTTTCAATAGAAATTACTAGATACTTGATTCATGTTTCACTTAGAATTATATATATTTTTTCCAATAAAACAATCATATATAGGTTTTTTCGACATGTTTTTGTAGTTAAAAAAAATTTAAGTGAAAATAAAAAAACTTATGTATAATTGTAATCAAATAAATAAAGAACTATGTTTGTTAACAAATTAAAAATTTAAACAATAATTAAAAATAGAGCTGAAAAAAAATTGAGAGACATGTGTATTTTAAAATATTTAATCTCGCAAGGTAAGATATTTACCCACTTATACTTGATAAATATATTTATTAAATCTTTTTATTCAATCAAACGATAATAGAAATTACACACATATTTAATTGATTGAATGAAGTAAAAGAAAAGGTATTAATAAACTGCATATATTATATATAATATTCTTTAAAAAAAAAAAAAAGTTCATCAATACAAAAGATAATATTTTTTAAATAAATTAGAAAACCCTCTTCAAAATTTAAAAGCATAACAAAAACTAACTATAATTTAAAAGAGGCTATCTAAACAAAATAAAATAGAAAATGATACCAGTCTAAATATAAAAAAAACTAAAAAAAGAACATATATTTAACAGTATTAATTTAAAAAGTAATTATATATATATATATATATATATATATATATATATATGAAGAAAAAGACAAACACTATTGGTTTTGACAAACTAGGTCAGCCTAAAAACTCATTTTCAACTCATTTTGTGTACCCAACACACATATAAATCACTTTTGGAGCCATGATAAACCTGTTTATGGCATAAGAAACCAAAAAACTATCCTAAGATCCAAAATGAACCTGAAATTAAAAAAATCAAATCCAACTTAGATTTATTTTTTCATGAAATTTAAAGGTAAAAAAAATATAAAAATAAAATTTTGTACCAAATCTAATTGGAAAAATATTAAGGCACGAACAATGTATAAGTTTTTATTTTTATTTTGATCACATGAATTCACATTTCTTTGGAATCTCATAAAAAAGAAGAAGAAATGAAATAAATCTCCAATGTTTTTACACACTGTGCATGTTCCTGCTAACGTTTTATTTTATTTTTATCAAAATCAAACAATCTCTTTACAATTCAGCAGGTACTTATATGCCACTGACATTAATCTCTTTATAACAAAATAAAAAGTCTCTACACAAAGAAGCATTGGATATTATTTATGAAACTCAAACAATTTAGCCTAAGTCTCCCATGTGATATTGAATGAAAACAATTTATTAAGGTTAATTATCTTTTGCAACTTAAATGTGCTTCAATTAAAAAAAGTAGTATTGTTGAAAGACCATCGCACTCCCTTCGGAATAATAAATAGTATTAAAAAAAAGAAGTTGATTAATTGGTTAGTACATGAACATTTTATTGCTTTACCATTTTTTTACCATTTATTTTTTTTAGCATAGTAATCTAAAACTTTTAGTGGGATAACATCATTTGAAAAAGCTTTGGCGAAAGCATAGCTTTACCTTGTCTCGATTAGAAATGTAATATTTACTAAATATTGTTATTTTCAAGTGTGATAAGATATTGTTGCACTTTGGAATAGCAAAAACTTGACAAATCACATTTCAGAAGTGCGACATATCATGAAATTTAAATCCTCTTTCAAATCTATAAACATAAATATACATAACACACCTCTTTCTAAAAGAATAACATTAATAACCCTCTTTTCTAAATAAAAAATACCACCAACCATTTTCTTTTCCCTCTTCAAGCACTGAAAACTTGAATTCTTCTTAGTCTCCAACCAACCTAGGATCATTACCTCTTTAAAACTCGTTTCCATCATCGTCACCGTCCTTTCTAGTTTTACAAACAAGGTAAACATACTATATTTTTATTAAATAAACAAGTTTTATATTTAATTTATGTTCGATTTATTTGAAAGGAAATTGTTGCTTAAGTTGAATTAAGGGTTTGTTGAATTAATAATAAATTATCTATAAATATAATCAATTAGGATTGTTTTGATGAGTCCAATGTGAAAATAATATCAAATAATTAGAAATTAAGAATTTCAGTGAAGTATGTGTTGCGTTGAATTTCAGATAAGTTGTCAAATTATGAATCTTATATGAATTGGTTGGAATCAACAAATAATGTTATCAATTATGTTTTAAAATTTCATGTAATAGAGCATGGATGAGATAGAATTTTGATGAATTACATGTTGCATTGAATTGAGGATAAGTTGCTATATTTTTTATTTTCTTTTAGTTGTTTGAATTTGCTATGAATTTGGGTTTGATTTCATGCAATTGAGTATAGAAAATCAATTAGACTTGATAACATGAATTATCTTTAATTTTGATGAAATTATGTGTAACATTAAATTTTGAGAATTTATTTGAATTTGTTATGAATTTTAGCAATTAGAGTTGAGATAATGCAATTTAGTTACAATTATGTTCAATTGATCAAAATCAAATTTGCTTAATTTTTTTTTATATAGAATGTATTATAATATCTTTATGTTATGTCACTATGATGACATATTGTTTCTAATGTAAACAATATTATCCCATACAATAACAAAAGCAATTTGTTATAAGAAAAAACTATTTGTCAAGTACTCGAGCGAAATTATAGTGATATTGATGTTTATATAACTTAAAGGTGTCAAATTGATGAATATTATTATTATTATTATTATTATTATTATTATTATTATTATTATTATTATGTACTGAATGTACATGATAGTAGTTTTAAGACAGAAATTTGAGTCTTTCATTCAAAATATATTGAACATGATAATATTATATATGAATAGTTTAACAAGATTTTTTATATGTCCGAATTTGTGGTCAAATAGAAATAAGTGCATAACAATCTAATGGTTCTTCAAGGTTAATTAATAGAGTGAGGAAAACAATTTATTGCCAGATGATTTTTTACAAAGAATTAATGATACTATATTTGACAATCCATTAACTAATTATCATGTATTTCATTATTATGATCTTTGTGACAATGAAATTGATGAAATATTAGACCAAAATATGCCAATAAATGTTGATGAAGATATTCATAACGATGTTCATGTGTAATTTAAATGTGTTTTTTTTTTATATACCTTTGTTGTTTATTATGATAGGACATTAAGTCATAGGTGTTTTACTGGAGGCTCTGATTCAAAGGTTAAAATATTCAATAATAAATATAGTTTAGTTAATATAGTTAAACTATGACATTCTGCTCATTCGATTAAATATCAAGCTCAACAGTTGAACTCGACTTTTATTCGATTATAATATATACAAACACCTAAATGTAAGTGATATGTATATGAGGGATATCATAAAAGATCATATTCATTTAGATACCAAAGTTAAAAGGGTGATCCAGTCATCAAATCGATGCAAATACTATTTTCATTGTTATATCATTCTTTGTGATGGATAACCTTTGAGGTTTTTATTTTTTAAAATTATTTTTGACATTAGCACATCAAAATAATCTAAAAACACTAAAAATATTTCATTTAAAGCAAAAAACAAATTCAATTTTTTCCGATAAGCAATTTTGAAGTGCTTTCCAAACACCTCTAAAATGATGGTTGCAAGCACACATAATAAATAAAACTGCATTACAAATATAAAATATCATATGACAAAGATTGGGTTGAAAAATTGAAGGTGTTTAAACATCTATTTGGTTAATATAAAAAAGTCATTGAAAAATTATCAAGGATGTTGCTGGTAATAAAAAAAAAACAAATTATAGAACAAATATTGATTGGACACACAAAATAATTCTAAGTAGAGTTGGTTTATAGTTGATAGATATTATTAATCTTATATTTAATTACGGGACGTATATCAGTCAGTCAGCACCGCTGTTTTCATATGACAAAGACTGGGTTGAAAAATAGAAGGTGTTTAAACATCTATTTGGTTAATATAAAAAAAGTCATTAAAAAATTATCAAGATTGTTGGTGGCAATAAAAAAACAAATTATAGAACAAATATTGATTGGACACACAAAAAATAATTCTAACTAGAGTTGGTTTTTAGTTGGTAGATATTATTAATCTTATATTTAATTACAGGACGTATATCAGTCAGTCAGCACCACCGTTGTTTTCATATGACAAAGATTGAGTTGAAAAATAGAAGGTGTTTAAACATCGATTTGGTTAATATAAAAAAAGTCATTGAAAAATTATCAAGGTTGTAGGTGGCAATAAAAAAACAAATTATAGAACAAATATTGATTGGACACATAAAATAATTCTAACTAGAGTTGGTTTTTAGTTGGTAGATATTATTAATCTTATATTTAATTACGGGATGTATATCAGTCAGTCAGCACCACCGTTGTTTTCATATGACAAAGATTGAGTTGAAAAATAGAAGGTGTTTAAACATCTATTTGGTTAATATAAAAAAGTCATTGAAAAATTATCAAGGTTGTAGGTGGCAATAAAAAAACAAATTATAGAACAAATATTGATTGGACACATAAAATAATTCTAACCAGAGTTGGTTTTTAGTTGGTAGATATTATTAATCTTATATTTAATTATACCAGTCAGTCAGCACAGTTGTTTTGACCTGCAGGTTTCCAGTGTGACAAAACTACCCCGAGCACTTGCATTTCAGAGACCACTAGCTGGCTAGAGAAGCCAGAAGAAGAAACACGTTACCGAACAAGTCACCAGGCAGCAGCGGGTGACTATATTATAAGCAGTGAAGGAGTTGGGGTTTTCTTCATCTACAAAAATATAAAACTTACTAGTCTGTGAAATCTACTGCTCTGTCTTCATCAATGGCGCTTAAGTTGTATGGAGCAGCCATGTCCACATGCACATGCCGTGTGCTGACATGCTTCCATGAGAAGAGCTTAGATTTTGAGTTTGTCCCGGTTGATCTTTACGCCGGTGAGCAGGAGCAGCCTCCTTTCCTGGCCAAAAATGTGAGTACCAAATTTTCATCTAGCCTCGTGTTAGTTTCTGATGATTTCATCTTCTTACACCATTGAATTGTTTTCTATATGCATGCAGCCCTTTGGTCAGATTCCAGTTCTTGAAGATGATGATATTACTTTATTTGGTAAGCTATGACCCCTTCACAAACACACTTGAAACTACACTTTTTATGTGGTAGCTGTCCCTCAATATGTTGTGTCTTTACCAGAATCTAGAGCAATCACATCATACGTTGCTGAGAAATTCAAGGGAACTGGCTACGATCTTATCAGGCATGAAAACCTCAAAGAAGCTGCAATGGTGAAAGTATGGACAGAGGTGGAATCCCACCGATATAACCCTGCGATAGTACCAATTGTGTTTCAATTCCTCGTGGCTCCACTTCAAGGCAACTCACCTGATCAAACAATCATTGACGCCAACCTGGAGAAGCTAGGAAAAGTGCTTGACATTTATGAAGCTAGGCTGACTGCCACCAGGTACCTCGCCGGAGATTTCTATAGCTTGGCTGACCTTCACCACCTGCCATACACGTATTATCTCATGAAGACTCCGGCAGCTTCGGTGGTGAACGAGCGTCCTCATGTTAAGGCATGGTGGGAGGATATTTCTTCCAGGCCAGCTTTTAAGAAATTAACCGAGGGCATGAATTATGTTAGGAAATGAAAGACTTGAAGAGTGTAGTTCTGTTGCTTTGTTTCAAGAAGTAATGTTGACGAAATTTTGTTGATTGGGATCTTTTAATCTAATGAAATTTCGAAAGAATTCCTTAAGAAAAATTGCGAGCATATATTGAATGAAAAACGTTTAAGAGAAGATTACAAAAATCACTTCTTTTTTCTTTCTTGATACAACACTTGTTCCTCCCTTTGCTCTCTTCTTTTGCCCATTCTTGATACAGTGAACTGTTAACCACTGTCAACTGTCATTCGACTTCTTTACTGAAAATTAATAATATATAACGAGAACAAAAGTTGCAGACGAGGCATCAAAACCTTGTTGAGACACAAAGTGGCTACTCTTTAAAGAAATTGAGAAGTGATAGAGGAGGAGAATATACCTCCTATGAATTTCAGAATTATTGTGCAAGTCAGGGTGTGGAGAGACAGCTCACAGTAGCCTATTCTCCTCAGCAGAATGGAGTGGCTGAGAGGAGAAATAGGACCATAGGAGAAATGGCAAGATCAATGCTGATTGAGAAAGGAATACCCACTAAATTCTGGGGAGAAGCAGTGAATACTGCTGTGTATCTTCAAAATAGGTGTATTACATCAGCTGTGGAGGGTAAGACACCATTTGAAGCCTTCACGGGAAGGAAGCCTGGAATCAAACACTTAAGAGTGTTTTGGTGTGTAAGTTACACACTCATTCCAGCAGCACTTAGACAAAAACTGGACAGTAAGGCAGAGAAGGGAGTGTTTATGGGTTATGGAAGTTGTGAGAAAGGATATAGGGTGTATATTCTAGATTCAAAGAAGATAGTGCTGTCAAGGAGTGTTGTTTTTGATGACAGCAGATTCTGGAATTGGACTGAAAATCATATGGAATCAGTCACACAGCAACTAAGATTTGAATGCAACAAAGAAGAGAGTGAAGTAGAAGAAACTAATGTAGATGCTGCACAAAATTATGATGGCATTGATCAGTTAAGCTCACCTGCAAATGGTTCAGTGACAGAATCAGTTGAGAGTATCAGTCAAGGATCATCACCTAGTTCAACTCCAGTGAAGTTAAGGAGCATTGAAAACATTTATAATAGATGTCACATGAGCTTCATTGAACCTGAAAATTACCAAGAAGCAGCAAAGAGTAAAGATTGGCAGGATGCAATGAGAGCTGGATTAGAAATGATAGAGAAGAATCATACCTGGGAGCTGATTGACAGACCTTCTGATGCACCTGTGATAGGTGTGAAATGGGTTTTCAAGACAAAGCTCAATTTTGATGGGTCCATACACAAGCATAAGGCTAGACTTGTAGCCAAGGGATATGCACAAAAACCAGGGGTGGATTACAATGAGACCTTTGCTCCAGTAGCAAGGTTGGATACTATAAGGACTCTCATTGCATTGGCAGCTCAAAAAGGTTGGAAATTATTCCAACTAGATGTTAAGTCAGCATTTCTAAATGGAATGCTTGACGAGGAGGTGTATGTGGAGCAACCCGAGGGGTTTGAAGTGAAGGGGTCCAGCCACAAGGTGTATAAACTATACAAGGCTCTATATGGACTTAAACAAGCCCCTAGAGCCTGGTATAGTGAAATCGATGCTTATCTTATAAGTTGCAAATTTAAAAGAAGTGCAAGTGAAGCAACTTTGTACACCAGAAGTGATAGTGAAGGAGGCCAGATCATTATCTCAATATATGTTGATGATATAGTGTATACTGGAAGTAGTGAAAGGATGATGACTGAGTTTAAGAGGGAGATGATGCAGAGGTATGAAATGTCAGACCTAGGGTTTCTTCATCACTTTCTAGGGATTGGTGTGTTGCAGACCAATCAAGGAGTTTTTATTCACCAAAGTAAGTATGCTAAGTCTCTACTTACTAAGTTTGGACTTGAGGACTGCAATCCAGTTGCAATTCCTCTAACCGTGGGTGAAAAATTGAAGAAGGAAGATGGCAGTGAACCTGCAGATGAAGGGCTGTATAGAAGGATAGTGGGAAGCTTGCTGTATTTGACAGCAACAAGACCAGACCTAATGTATTCAGCAAACTTACTATCTAGATTCATGAGTTGCCCTACAAAGAAACATATGGGGATTGCTAGAAGGGTATTGAGATATGTTCAAGGTACCCTATACTATGGGATTGAGTACACAAGAGGCAAATCAGCTACTCTAATCGGTTATTGTGATGCTGATTGGGGGGGCAGTGAGGATGATAGCAGGAGTACTTCAGGCTATGCTTTTAGCTTTGGATGTGGTGTGTTCTCTTGGGCTGCTGTAAAACAGAGCACAGTGGCTCTATCAACAGCAGAAGCTGAGTATGTCTCAGCTTCTGAAGCCACGGCACAAGCCATTTGGCTTAGGTTTGTGCTTGAAGATTTTGGAGAGATGCAGGCTGAGGCAACTCCATTGTATTGTGACAACATATCAGCAATATCGATGGCCAAAAATCCTGTTTTCCATCAGAAAACAAGACACATAAACAAGAGATATCACTTTATCAGGGAATCCTTGAAAGAAGGGTTAATTAACATGCAATTCTGTAGGGGTGAGGACCAGTTGGCTGATATATTCACCAAGGCTCTACCTAAAGACAGATTCAACTATCTAAGGTTGACTCTAGGGGTTAAACCAGTCAGCAACTTAGGAGAGGCTGTTGGAATGTAAGTTGCTGAGCTGGATTTACAATAAGCAAATGCAGAAGATTAAATGGAAAAGTTGACAATAAAGAAGAAGAAAAAAAAAGAAGCTAAAGAAAGTTGTTATGTAATGATTAGTTAGTTGCATTTCAGTTATTTGTAACTAACTAAGAAAAGAAAAGTAATTAGATGCTTTCTGTAGGCCTAGTTGTTACAGGCTGTAAAAGATCACACAATACGTGTGTTCTCCCCAAAAGAGTTTATAAGGGGCATTTTGTCAAGCATGTAGTGTGTGGAAAAATATATACAAGAATTACCTTTTTGTGCAACCCTCTTTTTTCCATTCTTCAACCTTCTGTGCAAACTTTTTCTCCTACTACCCAAATCAACAATCAACCTGCAAATCATCAAATAAACACAAACAAACACAAGATTAAAAACTTCAACAGATACAACACTTGTTCCTCCCTTTGCTCTCTTCTTTTGCCCATTCTTGATACAGTGAACTGTTAACCACTGTCAACTGTCATTCGACTTCTTTACTGAAAATTAATAATATATAACGAGAACAAAAGTTGCAGACGAGGCATCAAAACCCAAAATCTGAGAAGCAATAACTATCAATACCATCAACCCCCTTTTACTCATTTGAAGTGGAAAAAAACTATCTTCTGATAAAATGATGCCCAAACAACAAGCCTGGACTTTCTGGGCGCAAAACCAATTCTGAATGATCATTAGAATGGCAATGTCAGGATTGGGGTACAAAATGACTAGGCTATCTAGAGTGGACGTTCCAAGATTCAATGGTGAAGACCTGGAAGGATGTTAGTTAAGGAAAGTTGGGTTATGAATGATTCTGTCGGGCTCATTAATTTGAAGCGAGAAGAGGATATTGTTTATTATTTTGGAAAATTTATATCTGATTTTAATAGACTGTCCTTGTCCGAGGAATATGTTATAAATTGTTTTCTAGGCCACGTAAAACCTGAATTTCTTGTTCTAACGATGATGTTTAACCCTAAAAACTTTGAAGCAAGTTGTTTCTTTGTTGACAATTTAACCCCAACTTAAACCAAGATCACAAATATCTTTCAAGAATATTTTTTGCCCTCACGCAGGATGGGCAGTTGCTGGCTACTGCTAGCACTAAGGGTACTCTCGTTCGGATTTTCAATACAGTTGATGGTACCCTGCTTCAAGAGGTATATATTTTCATCTCTTTTACGCGGATTGTATTTTTGAAGCTGCCTGGTCTGTATAGCTAGCTGTATTGATTGTGAAGTGTTGTTAGTGCGTTGTGGTTTGGAAATAGTTGAGGCTGCTGGTAGATATTGTGTCGTTTTGCTTTGTTTTGTGCAACTCTACAGGGTTTGAAAACCTGCCATGAGGTGTTGAATTCTCATTTCGGCACTTGTGAAAATGAAGGAAGGCAATACAAATGAGGATTTAGTGTTAGTTGATCTACACAACTGTTAGTTTGGGATAGGGATGTATCCACTGTATGTGGCTTTTGTTGATCTTTCTTTTATCTTTTTAAATAGAACTTCACGTCCAGTTATAAATAGGAATTGTAGCTTTTACCATGACTAAGATCTTGCTCTTATCAATTAGTGATATCAGGCTACCTTCTCTTAGCCTCTTACTGTAATAGTTGTGGTCATTCAGGGCAAAATATAGGGGGAGTTCTTCCCAATATGTTTTACTTAATGACATATGAAATATGATGTATTGAGTGTCAGCGCCTTCAATGTATTGACATGCAATTGCAGTGTTTGAAGGGGAAACAAGAAATTGTGTGGATATGCTGCATGTGGGTGCTATCTCTGTTCTGAATGCTTTCATTTGATTTATTTTATATTCACATTTGTGCTTCAAATTACAATTATCATTTAAATAAATGGACTATGGCCCGATTACATTTCCTCCACTGGGTAATGTCCTTTTATATCCAAATCCTGGCTGCCCCCCCAACAACTGTGCCATGTCAGCTTTTGTCTGTCATGTTATTTGTGAACTTTAGATAAGTATTTTTTCTCTCCAGCAAGGATATCATTCTCATGATTTTTATCCTGTGAAATTTCATATATGCCAAAACTAATTAGATGCTTGGATGTAGGTGAGGAGGGGTGCAGATAGAGCAGAGATTTATAGTTTGGCATTTTCTTCAACTGCCCAGTGGCTAGCTGTCTCAAGTGATAAGGGCACTGTCCATGTCTTCAGCCTTAAGATTAATCCAGGATCTCCAGGGATTGAGAGGTCACAGAGCATAAGTGAGCCTAATCATGCTGTTACATCACCTGCCTCTTCTTTATCTTTCTTCAAAGGTGATGGTCTTTAACCTCTCTCTCTCCCCTCCTTTAATCTCATGCATTTGACGCAGCAGTGTTTTCTTAAACAGTATCAGTTACACTCGAGAGTGATTTCCTTTGAAATTAGAATGGAAAACATTTTCAATTTGCAAAATAGAAGAAACAGATCTGAGATGTAACACTAAATATAGGTGAATGACTTTTTAGCAAGTTGTTATGTCCAAGTAACATTGCTAGTTAAAGAGCATTAATAATGAAAGTTTGTATCATCAACCCCTTTGAACTGTTTCCTCATAGTATCACTTTAAATACAGCACCTGTAAATCCAGCAAGTAGGGATTATATCCATTCACTGGAAGAAGTTTATATTTTCAATCCCTATGCAGCAAAATTTTGACAATTTATACTTTTTTTTGAAGTTGTGCACTTAGATCAAGTGTTATGTATGCATATTTTGTTGTATTATAATTAGGATTTCACCTGCAGGAGTCTTACCAAAGTATTTCAGCTCAGAGTGGTCAGTGGCCCAGTTTCGCTTGATTGAGGGTTCTCAATACATTGTTGTTTTTGGTCAGCAAAAGAATACGGTGGTTATTCTTGGTTTGGATGGAAGGTAATATGACATCCGTTCTATTTTGCTGCTGTAGAAGTTTTACATTGTTTACATTTAATATTACTTTAAACTGAGGTCACTGGAAGTAGTGATGGGTAGAATTTGTTTCTTTGAATAAGTTGCAGCTTACCTGGTAATTTCCGGTGTGCCTATATGTGATGCCAGTTTATAAACGAGAAACAAGTTCCTTGTGCATTTTGCTGAAAGAAATTCTGGAATGCCTTTGGATTTACCCGAAGGCATTGTTGATGAAGGGCCTCCTATTTCACATTTTTTTGAGCGGTCAAAACCATGATCAGAGATGTTCATGGAAAGTGCATGAATTTTTACCCATAGTGTTGTGTGCTTAGTTGAAGTATGAATTACCTTGCATGATTTTTCTTTGTTCTTTTCATAAACTCCTGCCGTCATGCCCTTCTGGCCTCCACATTGCCCCCTACTCTACCCCTCATCCTCAACGGAACCGCCACCTCAACTTCTTGCATTTTTTATTTTATTTTGGCGTGACATTATTTCTTGATAAAAGAAATTTCTGGAATGAAATTGTTGATAGGCAGTTTGGTTATGTTTGCAGTTTCTATCGCTGTCAGTTTGATCCTGTGATTGGTGGAGAGATGACTCAGCTGGAATATCACAACTTCTTGAAGCCAGAAGCAGCCTTTTAAAGAGGCATCTCATTCATTATGGAAATATTTCTTTTTTTATCATTATGCCTCGTCTAAATCATGCTGTACATATGTAATTATAAAACTGTAAAATAGGTGAAAATGTAAAAAAATAAAAAAGAAAAGAGATATTATTATATGCCATTTTGAATTGCAAACTATGCTAAAATGGCATCGCTTTCCTCATTTAACAGTGCGAAGTTGCAGGAAGGATTTAAGGCTCGGGAGTCGTCTGCTGTATAAATGTAACTCTGAAGCCAGACTCGACAGTATTAGTAGTGTCCTGCTCTTGCCGTTACCCTTGTTCTTCCCTGTTCTCGCTCCAATCCCACTTTGTATGCATATCCGTTGAATTTTAAAGGTAGCCTTCTTTAAAGATTTCTCGATATACATGTGTTTACTTTGTTCTGACGCTGGTACGGAAATAATTAATCGACAATTAGTGCCTGTTATGAAGTGTGAATCGAGGTGTTTTTATAAATAAAAAAAAAATCATTATAAATGTATTAAAATGATATTTTTTTATTTTTTAAAAAATAATTTACAAAAAAATAATTTAATTAAAAAATCTCTTTAGAAATGCAATTATAATTAAATTGAAAGTCGTGACAAGCAGAAGAGCCCTGTTCGTGATTTCCTAATATGCTCTGTTCATTGTTGACTAGCAAAGAAGCTGGAAGTAGTCTCATTCTGGAGCGCTTATTACTTAGTCAAATATGTGTATATTTTTCGCTTCGTGCCATCAAAACACTTGTTATTGGTAATTGCAGTAGTTAATTTTCCTCACAGAATAGCAGAATTCAAGGATGTGAAAGCATTTTTATTTTTGCTCGGAAACTTGAAATCTGAAGGTAGAGCTTAATAGTTTTTATTTTAGCGATAATTTCTAGATTAATTCTTCTTTTTTTTAATTGAAATCAACCTGGCTGGACCAACCGAAACTCCAAGTCACTCTGACTCCCGAAATAACCCGCTTGTATCGGGCAGTGTTTTAAAAAAGTGCCACACTAGCCAAGTAAAAATCTTGAAGTTAATTTCAATTCACCATTTGACACCTATCCAGTTTCTCTCAGTTTTTGATTGTTTCAATGCCCCCCTTAGATTATCCAAAATAAGAGAAAAATATTTTGTCTCTAAACTTTTAAGATTTCATTAAATAAACCTTATTAAAGTAAATTAAATCTTGCATTATAATTCAAAGATTCAAATAATTTCTATTATATTATTCCTATTTTATTTTTATTCTTTTTAATATGATTTACATTGAAAACAAATACAAAACGTAAAATGATCTGAAAAATAAAATAAGAAACCAGAAAAAATTAAAACCTTGAAATTAAGAAATCAATAAATGTTCCAATGAGTCCTTGACTTGTCAAAGAAAAATAAAATAATTATTTATTTTTTAATAAGCTCCATAGTTTATACTGTCTTTTCTTTTCTTTTCTTTTTTAAACAATAATTAAAGATAAAACTGAAAAAAATTGAAAGACTTGCATATCAAGATATTTAATCTCGTAAAATAAGATATTTACCAATTATACTTGATAAATATGTTTATTAAATCTTTCTATTCAATCAAATGATAATAAAAATAGACTCACACATTTAGCTGATTGAATGAAATAAAAGAAAAGGTATTAATAAACTGCACATATTATTGGAAAATAAAATAATTTTATTTTTAAAAATAAAGTTCATCTATACAAAACATAAAAAAATAGATAAATTAGAAAACCCTCTTCAAAATCTAAAAGCATAAGAAAAAAAGGCTATCTAAGCAAAATAAAATAGAAAATGATAATAATCTAAATATATAAAAATTGAAAAAAATAACATATATTTAAAAACATTAATTTAAAAAGTAATTCAATACATGGGTTGTGTTATGTTATTTATGTTTCGATTTTGTAATCACAAGTTTAATTTTAATGTTTTGTGATTGTTTTCGATCCAAATGTGTTTGTATGTCTTAGTATGACCTTTATGGGTTTTGGTTGAGTTTTTGTTCTTCATGGTTTTGCAAAAAAAAACACTCCCTTAACTCTTTGTTTTGGACCAATTTTAGTCTATTTGTTTGCATAGATTCTTCCTTATAGTTCACTAGTCAATAAACTATGTTTTATTTGCATGAAAGACATGTATTTATAAGTTTAATTCTTGTTTTTCCTTTTAGTATCTGGTCATATTCTTTGAGTTCTTCATGTTCTTCCCAATAACATTGCCTTAACCATATGTTTTTGACCATTTTTGGTTCATCTCTTTGCCCATAATACTCCCTCGTACATTATTAACAAGTGATCTAGTATTTAGTTGCATCAATAATGTGTTTACAATAGGTTTAATCCAAGAGTTTTGGTTTTGAACCAAAACCTATTTTGACAAAATTATGCTCTTTAAGTGTAAATTGATATGTTTGGATGCTGGAATTTTATTTGTTGTTTGTTTTCCAGTTGGTATATGCTTTTATTTTGATCAAATCTAGTCTGGTTTTGGATCCATGTTACCAGGTTTATTCGGTTTATTTAGTTGATGGTCTTCGTGTTCTTTATTTTTGTGGATTTTGTCCGTTTTGTTCAAGATTTTTTCTAGCTCTTGTTTTTTAGCAAGTTTAATCTATTTTTATTTTTTACTCGCTCACCTGGACTTACAGATTGTGCTTTCCAAGGGGTGGGGTTTCCTCGCATAAAAAAGAGAGTTAAAAGGGTCGTACATGTAGATTGATGCAAATATTATTTTCATTGTTATATCAATCTTTGTGATGGATAACATTTGAAAAATATTTGAGAGTATGATTGTTGTTGCTTTTCAAAATATTTTTCACTTAGAAATGCATAAATATTTTTAACATTAGCACATAAAAATAATCTAAAAATACTAAAATTATCTTCATTTTCAAAAAAAAGTTCATAAAAATATCATACACAAAGCCTTGAGTTGAAAAACATTTCAAAACGAAGAACATCAATTAATTTAATTTCACGCTTCAAAAATAACATTTCAAAATATGCTAATTTGCTAAAAAAATAATAATTTACGAGAAGATAATTTGCTATGTTAACTCGTCAATTTGTTCTTTACATTCCATGCTAACTGCCCCCATACACCCAATTTAATCAAGGGACGCACACCAGTCAGTCAGCACAGTGGTTTTGACCTGCAGCTTTCCCGCGTGGCAAAACTACCCCGAGCACGTGCGTTTCAGAGACCACTTGCTGGCTAGAGTAGCGGGGAAGCCAGAGAAAGAAAAACCTCACCAAACAAGTCACCAGGCAGCAGCAGGTAACTAAGTATATAGGCAGTGAAGGAGGAGTAGGGTTTTCTTCATCTACAAAAATATAAAACTTACTGGTCTGTGAAATCTACAGCTCTGTCTTCATCAATGGCTCTCAAGCTGTACGGAACAGCCATGTCCACATGCACATCTCGCGTGCTGACATGCTTCCATGAGAAGAGCTTAGATTTCGAGCTTGTCCCGGTTGATCTCTTCGCCGGCGAGCACAAGCAGCCTCCTTTCCTGGCCAAAAATGTGAGTACCGAGTTCTCATCTAGCCTCGTGTTAGTTTCTGATTTCATCTTCTTACACCATTGAATTGTATGCAGCCCTTCGGTCAGATTCCAGCTCTTGAAGATGGTGATCTCACTTTATTTGGTAAGCTATGACCTCTTCACTGAATCACTTGAATCCAAAACTATCCGTTGTGTTTTGTTTTTTTAATTGCATTAGAATATTTTAGTTTTGAAGTGTTTCAACGCGCTATTTTGGAGCTATACGGTTTATATATATATATATATATATATATATAATTAAATATATTAATTAAAAAAATTAGTTTAAATTCAAAAATAAAATTATTTAGAATTGTATAATTTAATAAAAAAAATATAATATAATAATTTTTCTGAATAAAATTATGAACATATATAATATTATGATAATATCATTATCAATCTCGCAAGGTAAATATATCAAGAGATTCCTCGTAAAATTTTATCTTAATCTAACGGTCGGATTAAGAGATATGATTGATATTGTAAAATTATTCATTATTTAAAGAAAAAAAATACTATTTTGACGAAACGAAACAAACAAAATAAAACCGGTATGTTTTACCTGGTATTCGGTCAAAAACTTCAAAACAGACTGAAATTTAAATCGAAAGTAAAAATAATAACATTTTATCTTGTATTTTTAATTGATATAACACGTTTCGGACCTTTCAACCGAAACTGAACGAGGCCGAAAACTACTATGCTTGAAACTACACGTTCTAGGTGACAATTAGTTTGCGTTTTGCTCTTCAACTAATATTTTATTTAATTCAAAGTAACAAAAAAGGTGGAATAACCATGATTTGAAGTCATTGTAGCAGTCCCTCAGTATTTTGTGTCTTTCCCAGAATCTAGAGCAATCACATCATACGTTGCCGAAAAATTCAAGGGGACTGGCTACGATCTTCTCAGGCACGAAAACCTCAAAGAAGCTGCGTTGGTGAAGGTATGGACAGAGGTAGAATCCCACCATTATAACCCTGCGATAGCACCGATCGTGTATCAGTTCCTGGTGGCTCCACTTCAAGGCAAGTCACCGGACCAGTCAATCATCGACGCCAGCGTGGAGAAGCTAGGAAAAGTGCTTGACATTTATGAAGCTAGGCTGACTGCCACCAGGTACCTCGCCGGAGATTTCTATAGCTTGGCTGACCTTCACCACCTGCCATACACGTACTATCTCTTGAAGACTCCGGCAGCTTCGGTGGTGAATGAGCGTCCGCATGTTAAGGCGTGGTGGGAGGATATTTCTTCCAGGCCAGCTTTTAAGAAAGTAGCTGAGGGTATGAAGTTTGGTGGGAAATGAAAAACTTGAAGAGTTTTCTGTTGCTTTATTTCAAGTAGTGATTTTGTCGAAATTCTGTTGATTGGGATCTTAATCTATTGAAATTTCGAAAGAATTCATTGGAAAATTCAAAAAAGGTGGATTAAAAAGGTGAAAATATATATTTTAAAAGACCATTAAGGTCAACAAAATGAACAAGCTTTTACATCAAAAGAAACATATAAAGGTTAATTTATACTGGCGATTCATTATCTTTAACCTTTTGAGTAGGTTGGGCATCACTGATAATCAACTTACTAGCTGAAGGTTGAGCATCAATAATAACCTACTTACTAGCTATAGTCTTAGCATTATTGATATCCTGCTTACTTAAGTGGCTAAGATTTGTAACCGGTGGTTCATCCTCTCTAACCTTGTGACTAGATTGGGCATCACTAATTATTTTCTTACTAGCTGAAAGATAACATGAATGACTATAAACCTACACTTCTCATATTTTTTTGGTTTCTATTTATATTGCACATTGCACTATTGAAAAACATTTAAGAGAAGATTACAAAAATCACTTTTTTTTCTTGAAATGTTTTGATGAAAAAATCACTTTCATGGATTGCAACATCTCATTTCCAGAAATCATGGGATTTTCTGCTTTGTTCGCGTCCAACATCAATTAGAGGACTCTTCAATGGATTCTGCGATTCGCATGGGAAATAGCACGTGCCAACACGATCAACCAGTGACCATTACTAAAAACAGACGATCAGGTCTGTAATATGATCGCAGCTCTTAGAGATTGGTGGGGGCACCACACTGGAACATTTCACAGGAGAGATTAAAAATCAAATGAATTGAGTTCAATCTTTTCCAAGCATATGATCAATTCGATTTATTTATCAATTAAATTAAATTTAAGCACTGTAATATTTAATTACATTAAAGAATCGATTCTAAATAAGAGAAAAGAGACATACTCTTTTCTCTAAAAATGTTTATTTAAAAAAAGTCCATGATAAGGAATATACTTAAGATAGCTTTTGTTAAAAATTTAAAAATGCATTTCTTATGTAAGAAAAATAACATTAAATGATAACTCCAAATTCAAATCTATTTTATATATATATATATATATATATATATATATATATATATGTTTTTGTTGTTCATGATCCTCAAAATATCATCCTCACATTTTAGGATGTGTGTTGACACACTGAACTTGATTCAACAATACAAATAAAAATGGATTTGAAAAGGTAAACATGTCGTTCTCTTTTGTGTTGCTTGTAAGGAGACAAAATCAAATGAAGTTTTAGCCAAAACTCATTTCTATCTAAAACAAATCATCAACAATTTGTTTTAGTGCCTATATTTTATTTTTATAACATTTTAGTCTTTATTAGAAGTTTTTGATCCTCTAACTTTATGGCATGTACAATTTAGTCCCTAAATAAAAAACTACAGCTAAATTCCTGTGTGTGAATATAAAATTAATCGGATTATTAAGGGACCAAAATGCAACAGTGTGGAATGGAGGGATCAACTTATATTATAACCAAAATCCAAAAGCACCTGCTTTCCGCGTTCCACTATTCACCTTTTTTTTATGCTTCTGATATATTTTGTTTGGTATTTTATCCTGATTTAAAATGTTTTTTTATTTAGAAATGTATTAAAATAATTTTATTTATTTATTTTTATATCAGTATATTAAAATATTAATATAAAACAAACAATAAAAATAGAAAAAATAACTTTTTTTAAAATAGATAATTAGATAGTCGGTATCATTGCTGTAGAGTATTGTTTTTAATTGAAATGATTTTTTTATTTATTTAGTTTTCCTTCTCAAGCAAAGCAAGCCAGAAGCTTCGTCGTGCTTTATGTCAAGTCAACTCAACTCCAAGAATGGGTCTTGTGGGCGTGGTGCTTCTACCTGCTTGCAGAAATCTTTTTCACATCCCACTTGCTGAAATAAATGGACGTGCCGTCTCATCAGACTGGCAATTGGTAGATTTTTTTGGATTATAAAATAGTAAGAAATTAATATAATAACATAAAACCCGGATTGTTCTAAACTTTTATAATAAATAGATATTTTAATTTAAATTTAAGATTTATTGTACAAATTGTTAATTTTCTACCATCACATCACGGGTGTTGGAGTCTACCCTCGTCACCCCCTTAAACTTTAAGTAGTTTTCTTTGTTTTTTTAACGATTTGATAAATAATCCCCACTAGTTCAAACTATGATAACATTTGTTTAAAATAAATCATTTTAGGTTTTTAAAAAATCATGGTTGTTGACTTGGTCAAATTGACTAAATCAACTCCAGAGTCACTCAAATTTTGTCATATTAATTTGAAAATCAATTCAAATTAAACTTTAATCTATATCAAATTGGTGATCATAAATTTATCGAGTCAATCCACTAAGCTTGACCAGATTTAATAATTAATTAGTGAAAAATATACCTCCTTATGAATGAAGATAAGCTTTGTTAGTTGCAGTATCATTCTTTGAAGTTACTTGAGCTTGATATTTTCTTTTTTTATATTACTTTCAATTTGCATGATTTTAAAAAAAATATTTTAATTTAGCTTTAATTTTTTTTCATCTTAAATTTAGATAGATAAAATGTATTTATATGTTTTAATATAAGGAGGAAAATTATATTTGCTTACTCAATTAGAATTAACTGTGAAAAGCATAAGCGAACCAAAATATTTTGCATGTGCATTTAATTTTTTATATTTTATAAAAAAATATCACTTGACATGATAAGTTTTAATTATGGTCAATAATGGTTATTTAATCTATCAGTTTTTATATATTCTTTAATCTATTTATGTAATATGTAGATCATTTTTTTAAAATGATTAGTTTGGAAAGACAGTCATGTTTGACATTGTATTTCAAAAATATTTAAAAAAAATATATTTTTTATTTTTTATTTTAATTTATATTTTTAGATTATTTTGATATATTTATATTAAAAACAATGTCATACACAATTTAAACAGAATAATTTTGTCTTTTCAGTAAATGGGTGTGTTAAATGCTAATTCGCTCATCTGATGGGGAAAAAAACAGAAGAAGGTTTGGTAGGGTCTCTGGAAGAGTCCAGAAAGCTCGCAAGGGGTCAATATCGTGGAGCGTGCTTCACCTTTCTCATCAGTTTCCCTCGAAGTCGTCCCCATCCAGGGGGGGCAGTGCCACCCATATACCTCATTATTGGTTATTAAGTATTTTAATATAATTTATTCCCTCCCTCTTATAATTAGAGGTGTTCCGATGTGCACTATTTTTTTTATATGAATGTATATTGAAAATTACAGTGTTTATTTTATCCGTGAATAACAAAATATTTTCTTCTTTCATTGTTTGGATAATTACTATTTAAAATTATAGATGGATATGTTTTCTATAATTTAAAAAATATATTTTTTAATATCATGTCAATTACTCTAGCACGTTAACGTATGTCGTTATGCAATGAAGTTGTCACCTAGTTGTTGAGAGTCAACTAGAAAAACACAAGCTTACTAGATTTACGAGAGATTTAAAGTTAAGAAATTAGTTGTGATTAAAGAAAATATTTGCACTCTTAATACACCCCTATCGTGGATAAGTTGTATTGTATGGTTTGGTGGTTTAAAAGTATTGATGGGTGAGATTTATTGGTATGAATAAATTAAGCCTTTTGAATTTTACTGTGGACTTGTGTGTCTAAATAAATTTTTATAAAAATGATCCTTGTAGTTACTCTAACAAGTTTCATCTATTCTGAAAAACAAATGATTTTTTTTTCGCAACTAGTTTCTTGTAGTAAAAAAATATTCTAACTAAAATTAATGAAAATAAAATAATTCTAAGAACTTTTTTTTTATAAATTCTATCTGCTTATAGATCCAATGTTTATATAAAAGTTTTACCATTAATTTTTATGAAATTAAAATTATTGAATTATTGATTAAATTATCATGGATTGAGTAAAATAGTTATTCAATTCAAATTTTTGTGTTAATTTTGTTTATCCTTTTATTATTACTTTTATTTTTTTTATCATCTATTTGAAATGAAATAAATAAAAGAAAAGAAAAAGGAAACACACATACATTGTATGTTTTTACTATATTTTACTCACACAAGCAGGAGCCCCATATCTCCCTCAACGCGAGAACTTTAATAATAAAGAAAGAAAATGCCATATATTTATTTTCTATCACAAATGATCTTCTTTTCTTAACCTGACGTAATTATGATTTAAATTAAATCTTGAAGCCAATTTTAGTATGGCAAGAAGTGGCGACCCACCAGCTCGACCCACACTGGTGTGGGAGCAAGTCTGTGCAGAGAAGGTAGACTGAAAATAACTGATGTGCATTTGACGAGGGCAGTTTTTACCTTTCCGAAAAAATAAAAACATAATTTCTGTTTTTTTATTAATATAAATATCTAAATCAGCTTATACGTATTTTAATTATTATCTTGGATACTAAAATTAATAACAATGAATATCATATTAATAGAGAATCCCCAACATAATTTTCACTTTTTTGCCAAAAGATAAAGTGCTACAATATCTTTATTCCTTCCCATGGCTTTGTCGTAAATAAAATCACAAGGATGGGTCCCAGGCAGAGGAAAGAGATAGTAAGTTGTAAGATGATTTTAAAAGAAAATAAAAGTAAAAAAAGACATAAATTATGTGGCCCTGTACACAAACTTTTTATTTGAAAAATTATTTTTGATATCAAACATGAAAATGATCTAAAAAATAAAAACACTAAAAACATTTAATTTAAAATAAAAAAATAAAATAAAAATTATTTTTTTTTAAAACACTTTTGAGACATAATGTAAAACACCTTTTTAGAGGGTTTTCAACCCAAACTATAAGTAAAAAATAATAATTAAATTCAATAGTGTTACTTTTGCTCTATGCTCGTGGAATAATACATGAAGTTGTTTATATAAAAGTTTAAACTATTTCTAATTAGAAAAAAACACTAAATCAATTTATAATTAGAAAAAAAATCTAAATCAAATAAGGCATTGCCTTCTAACTAAAAAATTGAATTATAGCTTTGTAACTTAATAATAAAAAAAAAAAACATCACAATGGGATCATAATTAATTGATCATAATCGTTTATAATTGATAATTTTATCAAGATCAATCATGTAAAAGAAACTTTGATCTTAGTTGATCATGATTAATGGTCGATCATAGTTGAATATCAAAAGAATACTTTAACATGGCTAATCTTTTTTCCTAGATTTTGCTTTGTCAATTTCGTCATGATTGAATCTATCAACATTCCATGCTAGTTCCCTTCACACACACAAGACTCAACCTGAGTCAATGCTAATTGTTGCCGATGCAGATAATTATTTTAAAAACTATCACTAGAAGAAACTGATTGGCCAGCTTTGAAAATAAATTCAACGTTGAAATGAAAAATAATGTTCCTTGAATCCATGATAATCAACGACACGCTACTAACTTTGTTATATCCTTGCCAAATATCTTGCAGATTATAACATGGAAATTCTTGCCATAAAATTCCGATTGTTTCCATCAATATTGACCTTGTAGTTTAATAATCTTTGCTAAATAAAACCCACAAATAGCAAAACATGCACACCAACTTTTAACTTGTATCAGAATGCCTTCCAAATTATTAAGTCTAGATATTAATTAAAATTGTTAAGAAAAATACATATTAGATTTTTTCTTATAAAATAAAATAGTTTTTAGCATAAGTTGAGGTATGAAGAATGCATGTAACTAATAAATAGATATTTGTTAAATGACAAGTATACTAAACCAACTTGCATAGGGATTTCATGTAGAGATTACTTATGTTTATGAAGAGACTCACATAAAAGTTGTGCAATTGATCTTTAAACTTGACAATACCAGGTTATTTTATATATGAAATGTTATATTTTAATCATGACTATGCGTTCCCTTGATCAAAGGTAACAAATTGATAAATATTAGGTATACCATTAATTTTATAAAGGTATTTAAGTGATCAAAAGAGAATATATGAACTAGGTAAAATGTTCTTTAAGTTCTTATATGGTATTGATTATGAAATAATTGTGCAAGGTGAAATGAATTTGAAAAGGGCTTTAAATATTACTCAAGGAATAAATAATTATGATATTGGGAAATAATATAACATTATAACTTGACATGATAGTCACATATTATGCTTAAATATTTAAATATAAACATTTTAGATGAATGGATAATAAATACATTGACAACTTTATCACTAAAAGACCATATCAAACTACATATGACCTTTTCTATTTATATTTAAAAGATTATAACACCATGCTAGACATTACAATTTATCTTTAAATATAGATCAATTAATTTGTTAAATTTGTAATAAGTGAAATTATTTAATTAATTTAATCTTGCCATAACCCATTTGAACCCCATTTTCCAACATATTTAAAAAAATAATATAAAGATTTTTGTAAAATACATTTTCAATGCAGTTCATTCAAGTTACAATTCATTTATTTATTTTTGACACTTCTATTCATTTTATTTTGCCTGACTAGTTTTTATAAAATAAAAGTAAACAAAAAAACAAGAATAAAAATATAAAACATATTGGGAGTGAAATGATAAGTAAGAAAAAAGAATACCAAAATAGTAAAGGATAAAAAATATAATGGAATATTAGATGAATAAGCAAAAATAAAAAATAAAAAGGGAAAAATATATTTTCGATGCAATTCAATTAATTTATGGTTATTTATTGATTTTGGATACTTTGTTTATTTTATTTTGTCTGACAAGTTCTTATAAAATAAAAGTAAAAATAAAAAAGATTAGGAGAGAAATGATAAGCAGGAAAAAAGAGAGGAACTGAGATAATTTTTTTAAATAAATATTTTTAGCATAGATACACAAAGAAATAATAATCGATTTTTTCATAAATAACTGAAAGTTTAATAGGAGAGAGACAAATAAAGTGGCTGCTAAAGTCACATCATCAAATACATACGGTCGAAAACAACGTGATTAATGAGACAAGGAAGCATTGCTCTTTTTTTTTTAATAATTAAAATAACATAGTTTATATATTTTTATAAAATAGCAAAATTTAGTATATATTGTGGTTGAAAATAGTAACTTTTTAAGAAGAGAATAACGACTTCTAAGGAAATTATAAAAATAAGTTGACATATATTTTAAGAAAAAGAGAGGAGAGAAAAAAGAAAGAATAAACAAAAAAGATATATTGAAGCTTTAACTATATCACATTAGCATTATAGATATTTTGATGAGATAAATATAATGATTATAATACATTATAGCATTATAGACATCAAAGAAAATCAACAGTAATGATTATAATGTGATTGACACTAATTATTAATGATAATGTTTATTTGTATTGTGACTTTTTTTTAATAGTATTGGTGATATTATAATTAAATATTATATATTTTTTTAATCTTTTGTTCATTTATATTTCTTGAACTTTATGTTAGCTGATTTTAAATTTTTTATTTTTTTCTATTTCTTTATTTTTTTAAAATTTAAGTTAGCTCATTTTAACAATTCGTTAAAAATAGCTATTCCCATAAACAATTTTTTACAAAGTTATTTCCAATATATGACACTATTTGACATTATGTTTCAAAAATATTTTTGAAAAAAAATGATATATATTTTTTATTTTTTACTTTAAATTAATTTTTTTTAGCGTTTCTAGATCATTTTTATATGCTGATATTAAAAATAATTTTTTAAAAAATAAAAAGTATTATTTTAATGTATTTTTAAATAAAAAATACTTTAAAAAATAACCTCAACCATACTGAAAACCTCAACCACAATGTTGATTTTCTTTGATATCATTGTATTTATCTAGTCAAAATATCTATAATGCTAATGTGTTATAATTAAAGCCTCATTGGTCTCGAGATACAGGCAGCGTATTGGTCCATAAATTCCACTCGTCCAGCCGCGGGAAATTCATCGTCACCCATTGGAAATACTTCACCATACAGTTGAAAATTACGTAATTAACGAGATAAGAAGGAGATATGGCCTGTTTAGATCTGGGTTGGCAATATTGTTTCGTTCTGACTGAAATAGTTGGAATGTTCTGTGTCATTAAAAAAATCAAGACAAAACGGTGTTGTTTTTATCTCGGTTTTAATTCCGGTCCGTTCCGGAAATATCAGCTAAATTCCGGCCAGAACGTCTTGATACCGTTCCGGGTGTGCCGCTCCGGCCTTAAAATCGTCTTATTTTGATTAACTTGTGATTGTGTTTTTAATTTTGAGATTATGTTTGTTTGACTTTGTGTTTATATTATATAATTTAAAGTTAATTTACCTTGAATTTTAATTATGCTTGTTAAATTAATATTTTAATTTTTTTTTATATATATATATATATAATTAATTATATATAAACAGTACAACTCCAAAACAGCACGCTAAAATACTTCAAGATCAAAATGTTTTATATCAATAAAAAAACCAGAATGATAACCAGAACAGTATTACCGATCTTGGTAAGGATTGCGAAGGAAACAAATGGTCACGTGATTTACGCGGCTTATTGGTCCATAAATTCCACTCGTCCGCCTGTAAGAAATTCATCGTCACCAAGCCAACAAGAACCAAATTCTCTCACTCCCCCTCTCTCTCTCTGCTTTACTCACTGAAGAAGTCATGGCCCCTTTCAAACTCCATGGAAGCGTTTTATCAACCAACACACAGCGAGTTCTTGCAACCCTTTACGAAAAAGACGTAGAATTTGAGCTTGTTAATGTCAATTTGGGAGCTGGGGAACAAAAGCAAGAGCCCCATCTCTCCCTCAATGTAAGCACTTTACTAATATTGAAAGAAAAGGGCATCTGTTTATTTTCCATCACAAACGATCACTACTTCTTCTATCTATATCTTAATCTAACATAACATCATTTATTCTTGGAATGAAATAGCCATTTGGTCTAGTTCCAGCTGCTGTTATTGGAGATCTTAAGCTCTTTGGTAAATGATTTTTCAGTGCCTCGTCACTATAGAATTGCTATTTCAGACGATCTGTTGGTGTTTATTGTTTATTTATTATTCTGGGAACGTATTTGCAGAATCGAGGGCAATTTCCCAGTACGTAGCCCACCAATATTCTAGCCAGGGGACTCACCTGGGCGCTTCTGGCAACGGGCACGCAATAATTTTGGTATGGCAAGAAGTGGAGTCTCACCAGTTCGATCCATCAGCTTCAAAACTGGTGTGGGAGCAAGTTTTCAAACCAGTTTTTGGGTTACAAACAGATGCTGCTCTAGTTGCCGAGACCGAGGTTACTCTCGGCAAGGTTCTTGATGTGTACGAGGCAAGACTGTCTCATTCTAAGTACTTGGCCGGAGACAGCTTCACCCTGGCCGATCTGCACCACCTCCCTAACATCCAGGCCTTGCTGGGGACTCCGTCCAAGAAATTGTTCGATTCACGCCCCCGTGTTTGCGCATGGGTTGCCAGGATCACCGGAAGGCCAGCTTGGGGCAAGGTCCTCGCTCTGTGTCCCAAATAATCAGAAAGAAACTACGTAGGGTCTCTTGCCCTGAAATAAATAATACAAAAGCTGTGTTTGGTGTTAGTCATCAATATATATTACTTCTGTTTACAGGAACAGCTAGGGGGCGAGGTCCCTGTTTGGTTCTCTAAGTACTTGTATTTTGATCTTGTGTTTGGGCTTTAGTCATGATCAATCTTCTATGAGAAGGATGGCTAAACCTAGAATAAAATCTCTCTTTCTGCGTGTTGTTCGTGTCATTTCCTGCATCGATTGAGAGGGATGAGCCTTGAGATTTCAACATTCTAGCTTTTGAATTTTTTTCCCCAGTTTGTAAAATCTTTTTTTTTTTAACGAATGCGTGGCGTTCATTCTAGCTCTGGAAACACATGAACGAACACAACTCCTCTGTGCTCATTATTTCCCATCTGGTGCCGGTCCGATGACATTGTCGTCGTTGACTAGGTATAAAAAACGCTTATTTCATCTGGGAATCTGCTCTTCTGGTCTGGTCCAGATATGGCAGAAGCATTTGGTTCTATGCTAGCCATCCTCGTTGCAGGAGTGAAGCGGGAACAGGTTGTGCAGAGAAGGAGGTAGTGAAGTGAGAATTCATCTTTCACTTGATAAGGACAATTTTTAACTTTTCGAAAAATAAAGTGATCTTCTTCGCCGGTGACGGAGCTAGAGTCAAATAATTGGGGAGAAAAAAATTACATGGATGAATATAAATATTAAGTCAGAAGAATGAGCGAAAGTAGAAAGGTCGAATTTAACTTGGTGAAAAATTACAGAGCAAGCGAATGCCTTATTATCTGTTTGGAAGTTGTTTTTTAAAAGACTTTTTTTTATCTTGAAATATATTAAAATTGTTTTTATATTTAATATTAGTATCAACAACTCAAAATAATTCAATAACATAAAAAAAAAAAAACTAATTTGAAACTAAAACAAAAATCAAGATTTTTCAAACACCCCACCTTTCAATAAATAATTTTATGCTTTTTCTTAAATTACAACAAAACATGTTTATTCTTTGAAAACAAAATCACCAGTGGTTTATAGTTAAAATATGGATTTATAAAACAAGACCTATTTAAAATGTTTTTAATTTTTTCTATTTAGTTTTGGAAAACATTTTTTTATTTATGGTGTTTTTATTTAATAAATCAAATATTGAATTTACTGATTTTATTTTTTTCTTCTTAGTTTATAAATTTCTATTATAATTCTATAATTATTTTCTTTTCAAGATGATAAATAGAGTTGTTTTACAGGTATTTTAATATATTATTTAAAAATAAAATATTCAATAATAAAATTTTAAATTAGAGTTTTCGATATACCAATGTACTTCTATATATTGTGTGAGTTGAAATTCTTAATCATGTTAATAAACAAAAGCAATAAGTTAAAAATACCTCGTGGTCCTCCAATTGTTGGATTTTGATCCCTTTAACCTCTAAATTTGATTGTAAATCCTATAGCATTTTTCATTATATTAAAAACTTGCAATATATATAGAAACACATTCAATCATTTAATATAAAGTAAATGGGTAGAAAAATAACATCCATAAATCATCTAAAAGTCTAGGACGAGTAATATATTTCTAGGAATTTGTTGGCTTTCATCCATCCCCTTCCAATTCCTAAACAATAAATTGTAATTACATTTATTCGTTAGGCCTATCTATGTAAAGAGATTTACTTTGAACAACCAATTACGCTCTAATCTATGTTAAGTCCTTCCTCAAATGTATGTAAGTGTTTCTAATCTCAAAGATAGCTCTTTTTGTGATGGCATATGATATTGCAAGGAAATAACACATGACAACCTATCCTCTTCTCTGTCCTAAAATGTAAAAATACATATTTAATTTATATCACTGTATTTTAAAAAATAAATAAATACAAATCAAGACTTGATATTATAAAAAAAATATGATTGTCAAACCTCAAGAATTCAGAGAATTAAGAATAAAATTAGAAAGAAATCATTTAATAAAAAAAGTCTAAAAAAACAAAGAACTAACAAGTCCAAGAAAAGCCATTGAAACTCCCAAGTGGGATTAAGCAAACGAGATGACTTAATAGAAAGAAAAATGGGGGAATGACCAATAACTTGGGTGATCCCATGCTTAAGGTTTGTCGAGTTTCAAATGAAATTTGAGGAGAACTAACCTAGTGTGAAACAATTAAAAACACAAGTTGTGACTTGGTCAACTCATGGTAAACCTAGTCAAAATCATATTAAAACTCGTTGAATATTTTTTTTATTTTCCTGAATAATATCATTATTATTTCTTTATAAAAAAAATGCTTGTCTTGGTCTAACCTACCTAACATGTGATCAACTTGTTTCAAACTAACTCTTAGACCAACTCTCAGAAAAAATGAGAAGATAACCTAAAATTTTGAATTCGCTGCAAAAATAAAAAACAAGAATCAAGTTAACATAAGAATCAAAACAAAAAAATCAAAATGAATACAATAGAATCAAAATTGAAAATGAATAAAAATCAAGATTATGGATCCAACGATGAAATTGAGAACAAATTAAAATTTAATAAAGGGCTAAGAATCAAAATTTCAAATTAAAATATTGAGGGTCTAACCTTAAGCAAATGAGATGACTTGATAGAAAGCAAAATGGTGGGATGACCAATAACTCGGGTGACCCCATGCTTAGGGTTTGTCGAGTTTCAAAAGAAACTTGAGGAGATCTAACCTAGTGTGAAACAATTAAAAACACAAGTTGTGACTTGGTCAACTCTTGGGAACCTAGTCAAAATCATATTAAAACTCGTTGAGTATTTTCTCTATTTTTCAGAATAATATCAGTTTTATTTTTTTATAAAAAAATGTTTGACTTGGGCTAACCTACCTGACACGTGATCAACTTGTCTCAAACTCATACGATTATATTTTTATAAGACAATTTGATTTAATTGTGAGCTAATTTAAAATATAATTGTGTTTAGAAATTAATTTAGGGTCCAATTGAAATATTTAATTAACTCTAAGGACTTAATTATACGTGAAATTGGTTAAATTAATTTTCTTAAGGGTTTAATTGATGAAAAATCAAGTTTTTAAGCTTAATCGGGGGTGAAATTGAAGAAAATTGAGAGTTTAATAGTAAATTAAGGGTAAAATTGTATAAATCCAAGATTAAGGACCGAAGTAAAAAAGATGTGTAAATTTACGGTTACTATTGAAGTTTTAACAAGGAAAAATTGCAACAAATTAAAGTTTAAGGTCAATTAGGAGCGAAATTAGAACAATTATAAATCAAGGGACCAAAATATATTTGTGTATTCCTGCAAAATTTGTAGGCGTGACTGCACTGCTCAATGGTTTGAACAGTGCAAGCATACTGATGCAAAAGAAGAAGAGGCAACCCATCGCTGCACGCAAGAAGTAGACGAAGGGTTACCTCCTTCGTCTATAAATAATTGGAGTAGAAATCTTGAGAGGGGGAGGGGACCTAAATAGAGGAGAAGAACCCACACAAAAAAGAGGAACAAAACACAGAAAAATCTGAATATAGACCTACGAACTGAACAAAAAAAACAAGCAGAGAAGAAGTACAAAGTAGCCAGTGACAATCATAGTCTTCCTAAACACTAACACAACCTTCACTTCTATCTTCAATATAGACGACCTCTATCTTCACCACAGTCAAAGCCAGTAGCACGAAAGCCATATCCAGCAGTAAGCCACAACCAGCAGTGTGCAAGTCTTTTGTCGCCAATCACCAACCTCATCTCCTTTCTCAGCATCAATAATCTCTCATTGACCTCCAGTAGCAACAACAGGCCTTCAATGACACGCAACCATAATCTCTCTCTCTCCCTTCTCTATTGCAATAGTTTTCTGGCGCCTCTCCCGACCATTGTAGGACACCACTTCAGACACCATCACCACCAGCGAAACTAACTTGACCTCCTCTACATGACGATGGTGATAGGTGCGTCCCTTGTCTTCCTCCATTAGCCACCATTATTACTGTTCACAATAAGTGAATAGTGAGAGGTGGCCAAGTTGGACTTGGTGTCTAAGTGGGCCACCTGAAGAGAGGTGGGTCGCCCAGCCTAAAAGGAGATGAGTTACTAGTCCACTAAAGATGGGTTACCTTAGGTAGGGTGCACTGAGGGTGATACATCTTCCTCTTGAATAATAAATCCTCTTACCTAGACTCTTGTACACCTTTAGATTTTCTAGTGACCTTACATTAGGTAGTGACTCCTAAGAATTATAGTTGTAACTTTACGATTATAAAACCTTTTCTGCACGCCATTTACTCTCCGAAGATGACATAACTCGAAGCACAAAAAAACCGATGTCGCGACAAAAACTATAAAAACTTTGACATAATAGGCATGCAAAAATATAAAAATCAAAAGTAGAAGGATTGGATAAAAAAACATTATATATACAAATTAGAATAAAAAGAGTAAATAAAAAATAAATAAAACTTTAACAAAACATAAAAGGACTAGATAAAAATCAAAACTTAAAGGATGGATTATGAAATACCAATAACGGATATATCAACAAAGTTTTTTTTTTAAATTAAAAGAGTGAGGACCAAATCTGACAGAAAAAAAACTAAAGAAGGATGCAATTGATTTTTTTCAAGAAATGAATTAAAACAAAACAAATAGATGTATAAGGACTAAGGGAAAAAAAAATCAAAAATAGGAGTGAGTCAAAAAACATTATATATACAAATTGAAATTAAAGGATTAAATTGGAAACAAATAAAAGTTTAACAAAAAAGAAAAGTACTAAAATCAGAAATCAAAACTAAGAGAATGAATTCTAAAATCCCAATAACAATTAGATCATTACTTTTTTTTTTAAAAAGCCAAATGAATAAAAACCAAATCTGATAAACAAAAAAAATTAAAAAAGGATGCAATTGAAAGAAAATTCAAGAAATGAATCAAAACAAAATAAATAGACATAATAAGAACTAGGGACAAAATAAAAACTTAGAGGGAATGAAAAAACATTATATATATAATTAAAATTGAAAGATTAAATCTAAAATAAATAAAGCTCTAATAAAAGAGAAAAGAACTAAAATAAAAAATCAAAACTAAAAAGATGCATTTTGAAATACCAATAACAAATAGATCAATAAAATTAAAATAATTAAAAGAATTAGGACCAAATCTGACAGGTAGGGCCATACATGATTTTCTAGTAGAAAAGATAAAAAAAAAAGATATCAAAATTATATTTTTGACTACTCTACGCAGCCAGACATGCTGTGTGGTGGAGCTTTCAATTATTCGTTTTTAAAAAAAATACCATCCTCCTATTAGAACCTAAGCATTATTACAAAAAAATAATCATTTTGCAATTATAAACTAGCCTTTTAAGTCTTTTTTAAATGAATCCAGGGATAATAGAATCATTACATTGTATTTAAAAACGTGAAATGCCAAAAAATTATAACCTTAGTTAATTGATTAATTGTTTTTGTTTTAAAGGCTAATAAAGTCATTTAATTGAGTATAAAAGTTATGAAAAGACCAAACCAATTGACGTGTGACAAATGAATCAAATTAAAGGACTGTTTTGCCTTTAAAAGACAATTAATGAGAGTTTTTCAAATGGGAAAAACGTCAATTTACAATTAGAATCCGTACTAAACACAACGAAAATTCAACATATTTTAGTTTTACTTTTAATAGAAAATACGACCTTGTAGTGGGAAAGCAGTGGTCTTTATTCTTTAAAGATTGTGTTCCTGGCCAGTGGTCCCCCAACAGCGCATGCTGTAGGGGGGTCTGTACAAAGATGAAAAAAGGAAGACAATTAATAGTTTTTTTTTTTTTTTTTCTTGTTTTGTTTTGGTTAAAATAACAAAAATATTTTATATCAGTTAAAAAAATAAGATAAAATAATATTATTTTTATCTTGGTTTGAATTCCAGTTCGTTTCAGATTTTTTGGCCAAATACCGGTCAAAAAGTTCCGGTTTTGTTTCGCTCGTTCTGTTTCGGCTAAATAGTATTTTTTTAAATAATAAATAATTTTACAATATCAATCATATCTCTTAATTTGACTGTTAGATTGAGATGAAATTTTACGAGGAGTCTCTTGACATATTTATATATTATGTTAAAATTTCAGAGCAATCAGAGAGTGTAATGATCTTGCAAGATTGACGATGATATTCTCGTAATATTATACATGCTCATAATTTTATTAAAAAAATATATTTTATTGTGTCTTTTTTAGATCAAATTGCACAATTCTAAATAATTTTATATTTGGATTTGAACTAATTTTTTTGAATTAATATATTTAATTATATATATGTATATACACATAAACAGTACAACCCCGAAACAACACTCCAAAACTGAAATATTCCATTCCAATTAAAAAAACAAAGCACGAACCGAAACAGTATTGACAACCTTGATTTGGATTAGATTACGTGTATCTTGACTAATTTCACGAGTTTTAAAATTAACAACCATGTAAAATTTCAATAACAATAATATTAATAATCATAAGACTCAAATCTAAATTATAGACAAACAAATTCTTTAATCTAAAACTCTAATCAACTATTATAATCAACTACTACATGCTTCAATAATTTTTTCTTTCTTTCTTTATTATGTGGTGGGAAGCCTTTGAGGTTGTGTGACGTAAGAGCGTAGGTAATGGGTGGGTGGGTGGGGGTTGAAGTTTGAAAACTTTTAATTAAGTTTGTACAGCCAGTGAATTTCAAGAGTTCAAAGTCAAAAAAAAAAAACCCAAAGCTAAGGGTATATCCTTTTATTGTTTACGAGTAATGCTAGGAAACTGTAGATATTTTATCACATGTCGTCGCATGGAACCTTCTGGAGAAGGAATCATGTTATATATACCTTGCCCTCCTCCCCTTGGGTATCACACGATATCTCTCGAGTGTTCAATCGTTCCTTTACCGTAATCCGGTCAAAAAGATGGCAGAAATCATGAAAGTCCACGGAAGCGTCATCTCAACAGCTACACAACGAGTTTTGGCTTGCCTCAACGAGAAGGAGCTTGAGTTTGAGTTTATTCCTGTCAACATGGCGGTAGGGGAGCACAAGAAGGATTCATTCCTCGCCATCAATGTAAGCCTGCAATTTCCATGTCTAAAAACTACAAAATGAAAACATTTCCTAATCTAATGATTCTTGGTGTGGATTTTTCAGCCATTTGGTCAAGTCCCAGCTTTTGAACAGGGAGATCTCAAGCTCTTCGGTATACTTTTCTTCTTTTTTTCCCATCCCATCATTTTTACCTGGAGAACATGAACTGGGATGCGTTTTATATGAAAAACTGATCGTTTTGGCGTGCAGAATCGAGGGCAATCACTCAGTACATTGCCCACGGGTACGCCGACAAGGGGACTACGCTTATTATCCCAGGCAGGCCGATGGCGACATTGTCGGTGTGGATGGAGGTGGAGGCTCACCAATTTGATCCGGTAGCTTCGAAGCTGAACTGGGAGCTCTTTTTCAAGCCGATGTTTGGAATTCCGACAGATAATGCCGCGGTGGAGGAAAACGAGGCTAAGCTCACGAAGGTTCTCGATGTGTACGAGGCAAGGCTGGCCCAGTCCAAGTACTTGGGAGGCGACATCTTCACCCTGGCCGATTTGCATCATCTCCCCAACATTTCTTGCGCGATGAAGACCCAGGTGAAGAAACTGTTTGATTCCCGACCCCATGTCAGCGCGTGGGTTGCAGATATCACCTCCAGGCCAGCCTGGTGCAAGGTCGTTGCCATGGGCAAGTAAAATCAAAGCAGCTGTTGTTAATTAAGCTTTGTGCCCCTGAATAAGGTGTTTCTCTTTGCCTGCTGATCTTTTTATCTTGCTGTTTTTCTGAGGCTTCAATCCTCTAGCGAGGATTGATTATCCTGTCGCTGTTGAATTTGTGGGGCTCAATGGCTTTGTTTTTCGTCGGTGGTTTTTCCAATTCAGTACACTTCAGGTTTATTTTGTTTTTTCTGAGATGGGTTTGGAGTTTTGAGTTGGATTATAGTAGTTAGATAGAATAAAACATAATAGTCTTCAACTGGAGCCTGCCAGCACTCGTTACCACATGTTTCTCAGGGGAGATTCAGCGATTCAGTCAAAGCCATTGAAATGGATGGACTGGAAACATGATACCATGGATAAGCTAATCCTTCATTTAAGCCTTAAACATCATACCCTAGGGACAGAAACCAGCTTAAAATGAAGAAATTCTTTTCCATCTTATCCGAAAAGATAAAAAATTTGAGGAATTTAAGCAACCATGACAACAAAACATGGAATTATCATTTACCTGTAATGAATTCAGAATACCAGTGGCCGGTGGAGAGTCAAATAACGTTTATAGATTGTATAAAAATGTTGTGGACTTCAGTGTCGTATGACTATTCACAGTAAAACCAGTCTTGATAATGCATCCCTCAGTCCATCACGATCGCATTTGATATGACCTGGTTAAGCACAATACAAACACGGGTCTTCTACCAAACCAACACGGTTTGGTAAAAAGTTGAGTAAATAGCATGTCAGAGAGATTTTTTTTGGACAAAATAACACTTTTCTGATACAAATGTATGTAAATTACTATTTATACACAGTTTGGTAAAAGTTGAGTAAATTGGGAATTCTGTATTTAATGCAGGGAATTGAAGGATTCAGGTCAGAAGTAGTGAAAAGAATGCCTCATCAATGACCAGAGAGAGAATCTTCATCTCTTAAAGATCGATTAGAACAGTGATTTGGAATTTTAGTTTTATTTAAATCCGTGATTAGAAATAATGATAGTGTTAAACTACACAATTTTCCAGATACCTTTTCAACATGTATCTTTCCTCTAAATTTTTATACTAATCGTGTTGTTTTTCAAAACAATTCTACAAACATCTATAGTGGGCAGAAGTGAACAACTATTTCCGTGCATGAAAAGACAGAGAGGTTCATAATCATGTTCCAGGCGTCCAGATTCAACAGAACTACTGTCTTCCCACTTCAGCATGTAAATAAGACAGAAGAAACATAATAAGTACATTACTTGTCACTTAATTCTAAGTTGCCACGCCCTACAATAGATCATAAATGATCCCCAGATAGACTTTGAGTGTTCCAAGGACATTTCTTTGATTAGTTGGAAAGATTCATCAAGACAACCGGCACATGCCAAGAGTTCGATCAAACGTGCATAATGCATGACACTAGGCGAGAATCCATAATTTCCATTGATCAAAGAGCTACATACCTGTCGACCCATATCAACCGGCCCCGAGTGGATGCAAGCATTAAGCACGATAGCCAAAGTGACATGATCTGCCCCAAACCCTTCTTGCTCCATTCTGATGAACCACCAAAACAGCTTCTCGCCCGCTTACAGCAAAATCCAGCCCTTGTATAAGCGCATTCCAAGCATAAACATTCTTCTCTTCCATACTTCTAAGAGCTTTCAACCCGCACACGCACCCAAAGCATTCACCATAGTAACACGATTAGGCACTATTCCCGCATCCTATTATCAAAAGCAATCAAAGCATCAGCCATAATTCTTAGCATTCCTATACCCCATAATTAAAACAGCCCACGAAGCAACATCTCTATCAGACATTTCATCGAGCACTTTAAGACACAACCCCATGTAACCAAATTTGAAAGGATAGGGAAAGTATAGGTGTTAGAAAGAATATAGATGTGGAGCATGTGGGTGTAAATTGAAGAAGGAATGTGAGGATCATGGATGCAAGAGAAAGGCTTTGATGAGATTGTCGCAAATGAAAACATGGAGATGATGAAGTTTGGTAAAGATTATAAAGTTGTTATAAAGTGTAGGCAAGTGTGGTGTTGGAATGAAGGTAATGGAGGATTTGTTGAAGGGTATCTGTCAATATGATTGTTTTTTCAAGTTATTTTTATTTAAAAATATATTAAAATAATATATTTTATTTTTTAAATTTATTTAGAATATAATAAAAAAAATTATTTCTTTTAAAAAATATTTTTGGAGTGTTCCCAACACCGTTTACTGTTGGAGAAGGGGTAGCAAGTTGGTGGTGTGATTTGTTTTTAGAAAAAAAGGAAAAATAAGGATTATAACAAAAAAAGGGAAAAAATATTATGGTCCTGCAAGTTTTGTATTTACATCTTTAGTATCCTTTTCTTTTAATATCAAATAAAATCAATGAAATTGTGTTAAGAAGCTAGTCTTTTAAGAAAGAATTGAAGTGAAAAGAATAAAAGATTGAAAATAGAAAGAAAATATAAGGAACATAATATTTTTTAAGGGAATTTTTATTTTTGGAACAAGTCTAAAAACCTCAATGTTGTTTTTTCTTATACACTTGAGGAGGTTTCTAATTTGAATGCCTGACATTCTCATAAAGCTCAAGCTGCCTTTTAAAGCTAGTAAATGTGTAATTCTCCACTAAAGAGGACCAATTTGAATTTCTTCCCTCTAAATCTCTTGAAGTATGACTAATTTTTTTCCCAGTCACTTGTAATATATATTTCCATCTAATGATCTTTTCATCAATAAAATAGATTGGACTTCTTCACCTTTACCAATTATTTATAATATTATAAGGCAATTAATATAGTAAAAAATCTAGAGAAAATGATTCATTGTGCTTAGTTTTATCAAGACCAATCATCAAACCAAAGCCAAAACTTGGGCTTGACCAAACGAAACCTAAACTGGGTTTGGTCAAATAAGCTCTAGGATAGGCCCACTTGGGATTGATTGGTCCAAACCCAGGTTGGCTTTAGTTAGTAGAGTCCATGTGTAGACCTAGTGTACGTTCAGTTAGGTCAAACTTAAAATAGAGAAAACTAAGCACTAAGTAGTCAGTTGAAACTTATGATCATATGAAGATAATTGAAGATAATTGCAGCTTTATAGTATAGATTAGCTTATAGAAATAACTAGGAGAAAAATAAAGAATACAAACTTTATTTAGTTTTATTTAGGAGATACAAAGTTTAAAGATACATTAAATAGAAGATTTTGGAGACTTAGAGTTGACAAAGATGAATTCAACTAAAATAAATCTTCAAATGATGAAAATACCATGCATGTGGTTTATTTATTTTCCTTTTTTAATCGCGTAGGTTATAAGACGTAGACTTGGTCACCCTAACCACTATAAATGGTCCATCCTATTTTAGTGCCATATGTTCTCTTTCTTTATGCTGCCTATTATTTCTAACTTTCTGAATACCCTATACCCTATTTTATATCTCATATTCTTCACTAGAACATTGTGGTATTGAGTAGTTTAATGTCAAAATACCTTATTTTTCATTGTGTCATTCAATTTAACTTCTTCAAGAAAGTCAAAGTTTGCTCTCAGTTCTTGGTCATTAGTGCTATATTAGAAATATAAATACCATCATATTACTTTTTTTTTCTACATTTAATATTTCAAACACCTCAACCCACATATAGGGTGAGAATTATACTAAATTTCTACTAGCAAGCTTGGCAAGGATATTAGCTAAATTGCTATCTTCTCGAGTAATTTTGGAAATAGAAATCAACTTTCATTCTTTCTTTTTAAACCAACATGTGAAAACACCTTCTATTGATAATTTACTATGAAAAATCACCTCAATCTACATATAGAAAGAAAACTTTACCAAATATCTACTAGCAAGCTTGGAAAGGAGATCAACTAAACTGTTATCTTCTCGAGCAATTTTGGAGAATGAAATCAACTTTCCTTCTTTATTCTTTAAAATGGTATGTGGAAGCAACTTTTGCCAATAATTCATAATGAAAGGCTTCTTAGTCATATAGTTCCTAATATTATCCCACCATTAATTAAAAGTCATTGAGTGCTAGAAGTAGGTAAGCATTAAATCTTTTTACTAAGTTCATGCCTGTTTATAGGGCTTTATACTCTGCTATATTATTAAAAGATTAGAATTCTAAGTGGATTTAATACTAAAAAGTTGCCCCCTACAACTATTCAACACAAGTCCAACTTTACTCTCATTCAAGTTTTATACACCACCAATATGTAACTCCTAAGGTTCAATGAAATCATTTATTGCTTCAATTTTAACCTTTAGTATAAAGGGCTTAGTGAAGAAGCATTCTACAATAAAATAAGCTAAAACTTGGCATTTGATAATAGTTTAGGTTGATATTGGACTCTATAATTTCCCAACCTCCTTTTTTGTAGGGAATTTCATGATGGTATTTCCTGCTAACTAATCATTGAGATAACTGAGATAAGTATATTTGTTCATATTTATATTTTATTCTTTAATAGTTAAATCATATAGATGAAAAGTAGATTAAGATGTAGTTTGTATAACATGACATCCTCCTCGACATATAAGTAGTTGACATGAATAATAAAAAGAAATAAAAGGAGGAAAAAAAAGGAGAAGATTGAGTAGTACAGTTAAATCAAGTCTAAAAGAGTTATACGAAGCCTCTGCTTAGTTGATTTTGTCTTGGCTAGGGTCAAATCTAACCTAACATTAAACTAGATTTGACTATGATCAAACCAAGCCTAAAAAAGGTTAAATTAAGGTCAAAGGTTCATGTTGGGCTATGTCTCACCATGATCAAATCAAGCTTGAAAGGAGTCAAATCAAGCCTAATACATGCTTTGTCGAGTTTGGTTTGACCATGATCAAATCGAGCCCAATATGAGAGAGAAAAGAGGGGGAATGAAAAAAATCAATTGCTGCCAAACCACCTAGAACCACCATCCACACGCCAACGCAATTGAAGCACCGCCACTTGTTGATCTAGTGACATGACGACCTTGTGTTTTTGGCTACCATAGCATGTTGCACGCGCCACTTGAATGATATGTATTCTCTCAAGGTATTTGATAATTTTTTATATTATTAATTTTATATCTTAAAAAAATCAATTTAACATCCATTCACATTGTTTATATAGTAAGAACCGAGATAAAAGCCCCAAAAAATCCTTAGATGATTGTCATTCACATTGTTTATAGCGCAAAATCCAGGCTAAAAAGTCCAAAAAACTGTAGATTGTAGCATATAAAATTTCTTATTATGTAAGGGTATGTAAATAATTAAACTATATAATTAAAATAAATTAATAGAAAATCCCTTCTATGTAATCTTCTAACTGCACTGTGCATCCAAATATCCAAATACAAAATAACCCATAAAAACTCTTCAATGCAAGTTATTTATAGTGTTTATATTTTTTATTTTATTTGGAAAGTCTAATCTAACCAACAAAAATAATAATGACTGCTGAATTTTTAAGAAAAGGCAATCCTACCTCTCAAAATAAGACTATTTCTTAAGGTAAATAGTTAAAATAATTATTTTATTATAGCAATCCTATTATATCAGTGCTTGTCTATCATTAAAGTGTAATGTTCACGGCTTGTAATGTTTCTGTTAATGTGATTTAGTGACATAACATCCTTGGCATCCTCTGTCTAGCTGGGTCCAGAACTTTTAACTTTTAGGATGCGCAACTAATCTTATCACCTGCTTTACTTTAATTTGTTGAAACTGAAAATCCTGTGTCCTGTCGCAGCAGCTGGTGTGGTGGCAACATTTTCCATCTGCTAAAAAATATTGCTAGCAAGTTTATGGAAACTTGGAAAATATATTTTATGAGTTTAAATATGTGAGTAAAATCTTGATTATTTTAATTAATATATATCATAATTCGAACTCAAAATCATTACACCACAATTTATCTGTCATCCATTTAAAAGGTTCTGGATGTAGATCTTCAGGCTGATAAAATGGAATGAATAGATAGTAATTTCTTGTAAACATCTCTCAGGAGGTATTTGAGAATGCTTTTAAGAAACATTTTTGAAAAAAATGTTTTGTTATTTTGTTATTTTAATTTTTTTTATGTTTTTAGATTATTTCTATGTGTGAATGTAAAAATAATTTTTAAAAAATAAAAAATATCATTTTAATATATTTTAAAATAAAAAATACTTTAAAAATTAGGAGTCGAAGGAGAATATGAAGACAAAAAAATGAAAAGGGGTTGTGAAACTCAAGACACAGTAGTTTCTCGTACAAAAAGAAAATGATTTTGAGTAATAATTTGCCAAAAGTTAAACTACAACTATATGCTCAAATGATTTATGTTGAAAAGAAAAGAAAACTGAAAGCCACTGTCTTCAGTCCGGTAGTGACGTGGCATCCTCACCTAATGCTTCCTTCCTTTCTCTCTTGCTTTATTATTAACACCAGTCCTTCCTCTCAGGAGTTCTCGAGCCACTTCCCGAAAGCTCTCCTTTCCTTCCTACCAACTGGGCCATCCCTTCGCATCTCTATGAGATGGCCACACGACCAGCTGAAGAACAGCTGAAATACCAGGTAAAGAAAGCTAGCACCTAATATTCCTTCCACTTCTTTCATCATTAAGGACCGTTTCTTATCCTTTTCCAGAATCCATTTCTGAATTGATTTTGCAGACATGGGTCTTGAAAGTTTCAATCCACTGTGAAGGATGCAAAAAGAAAGTTAAGAAAGTTCTTCAAAGCATTGATGGTATATGTTGTGTAAAATATATACGCAGATTTGAAACTCATTTCATTATCTATATATCAACTTATACTAGCTAGCTATTATGCATGTATTCATTTTGCATGTTTTGTTTTATTCTCTACTATAGGTGTTTATAAAACAGAGGTTGATTCTCATCAGCATAAGGTTACAGTAACCGGCAGTGTGGACGCGCAGATTCTTATCAAGAAGCTGGTGAGATCAGGGAAATACGCTGAGCTTTGGCCTAAAAGCTCTGAGAATAAGGAGAAAAAGTCTGGAGAATCACAGAAAAATGACAAGAAGAAGAGTCCTAAGGATGTCCAAGAAGTTGGTGGCGATGATGATCATCAGAAGAACACTCCAGCAGAAAAGCCTGGGACGGAAGCTAAAATTAGTGGTGGAAATGGCGGTGATGATCAAAACTCAGGTGCGGAAAGTGATGATTCCGGCTCAGGAAGTGCTGCTCCTGTTGCTGCGGCTGCCAGTGGTGGTGGCAGTGGTAAAAAGAAGAAGAAGAAGAAGAAAAAGCCAAGTATCGATTCTAACAATGGTGCCAGTGGTGATAATTCTGGTGGTGTACCGGCTGATAATTCTGGTGGTATAATCAATATACAAGCTCCGTCTATGCCCTTGACGAGTCATAGCCCTCCACGTCAGCATGTATACCCGTACCCACCAATCTATCAGCAACTTATTCCAGTTTCTGGAGTAAACTACAACACAGCATATCGTAGTGCTAGTGAGGCCTGTTATGCATATCCCATGTATGCTCCGATTCACTATCACCACCAGCAGAGGTACCAGCCACCGGCTCCGCCACCCGATCTCATCAATGAGTATGGTGATGATGATAGCGACACCGGATGCTCAGTCATGTGAAATAATTTTAATGAGTGATGTAATAATGTGGGGCACGTGCCTGAATGAAATGCTTAAGGTTTATCTTTTTCAAAGCAAAATCCCTTTCACTGGCTAAAACATTTCTGTGCATGTACATCTTTTGCTCTCTCAAAGCTGTGTGATATAAAGGAGGCTTCTCCTTTTACGTGGAAGATAGCTTGTATAGTCGGTTTTAGCTTTTTTCTCTTCTTTTTAGATTGCCTACCAGCAATTGGGACCATCAAAGTTATAGTTTAAATCGGATATTGTGGTAGTTTTTATAGCTATTATATAGAAAAATATATTTTAAGAAGTTAATTTTAATTATGGTTGATAAAGATCATATATTGTTTGTTTGACTAAAACACATTATTTGATGTTTGATTAAAATTGTTAAAAGAACATAATTCATTTGAGAAGTCTTGTTACCTCCATTTGTTTATGAATGTGGAACCACATCTTTAAAATTATCTTGAGAAACAAAAATTGGATGACAATATAGCTTAATAAATGCCACATCTTGTTGTTCTCACATTTTTCATATATAATTATGTGGAACCATTGTATGAAAATTACGACATGTTCTACACACCTCTCCATCGACTGTTTTCCACACTTTACAAGTTCATTCTATTACACGTTGTATTAATGAATGAACCCGATTAAATAACTCCTCTTGGAAGATGATATCTCTTACTATTAGAAGATGTAAATATGTCTTTTATTTTAATATGTCTTTATTTATGGCCTAGGCTTCTCTGTTATAGCCAACGGCATTTATAGCCAAAATGACCTTTCATATTCCTGTTCATTGTATATAATCAAACTGATAAATCAATAACAGGTAAGGAGTTTAATTTCTATCATGGTCTCAGAGCTCTAACCCTAGCAGCCGTACCTTCTTCTCCATCTTCCTCTTTTCTGTCTTCTTCTTCACTATCCCCATAACCACCATGGCAGACCAAACTTATGATACAGCAGCTTCCCCCTCTTCTCCTCCTCCTCCCAAACCTCATTCCTCTCACCCAGCTCTTGCAGTATCAAACATAAACACATTCATCAAAATCACTTTAGATATTGAAAAGGGTCAATATATCACATGGTCAGAATTATTTAAAATTCATGTTAGAGCTTACCAAGTTCTTGATCACATCCTTCCTCCCTCGGCAGAGCAGATGAAGCGGGACTCATCTAGCTCAAATACAGACCCAGCACTCTGGTCCCGAGTTGACGCCATTGTGCTGCAATGGATTTATGGAACTATCTCTGAAGACCTTCTCAACACCATTCTTGAACGAGACTCCACTGCTGCCCTTGCTTGGGATCGACTGAAGGACATCTTCTCCAACAATAAAAATTCCAGGGCTCTCTACCTGGAACAAGAGTTCTCAAAAGTTCAAATGGAAGATTTTGCCGATGCATCATCATACTGTCAACACCTCAAATCTCTCTCAGATCAGCTTTCCAATGTTGGCGCCCCTGTCACAAACGAACGACTGGTTCTTCAACTCCTTTTGGGCTTAACTGATGCCTATGCAGGAGTGGGTTCTCAAATTCGCCATGGTAACACTCTTCCTCTCTTCTACAAAGCTCGATCCATGCTGGTTCTGGAGGAGACAGCAAGGACGAAAAAGGCAGCCCAAAATCCCTCAAACTCTGTCTTCTTCGTGGCTCCAGTGGACACTTCCAGTGCTAATCCCACACACCATCGTCACACCCACAACCTGAATCGCAGCTCTAACAACCGTAATGGCAGAGGGGGTGGTGGCGGTGCTCGTGGTGGCAGAAACAGAGGGAGGGGTTCTGGTCGTGGAGGACACCAGCCACACAATTACTCAGCTGGGCAGCACCCATGAAGGACGCGTTTTATACCCCAGCAGCAGTGGGTTTCTCCACCTTGGGCCGGGCCATAGCAGTCTTGGGCCACGCCTCCATGCCCATATCCCCCAGCAGCCCAGCAGCCCATTAATCAGCACCAGCCCGGTTTGCTTGGGCCTAGGCCTCCACAGGCCCACATGACAGCCACAACACCGCAGGCCCAAAACTCTTATGCTCCGACTGATATTCAAGCAGCTATGCATACGCTCTCAATGGTTCCCCCGGATGATCAATGATACATGGACACCGGAGCCACATCTCACATGACCGCACGCGGAGGTAATCTTACGTCTTATTTCAATATGAGCAATAATCGTAATATTATTGTTGGTAGTGGCCATACTATTCCTATTATAGGTTGTGGAAATGCATTATTACCTAACCCTAATTCTTCCCTCACTTTGAACAATGTCTTGCTTGCTCCGAACTTAATTAAAAATCTTGTGTCTGTGCGAAAATTCACCATTGACAATAATGTCTCTGTTGAATTTGATCCTTTCGGTTTTTCTGTGAAGGATTTTCTAACGGGGATGCCTTTAATGAGATGTAACAGCTCCAGTGACCTATATCCAGTTATCACTAGTCCTCCCATTGGATTTTCAACACATTCTACTTTTACTACTTTATCTCCTGAATTATGGCATAGTCGTTTAGGACATCCAGGAGCTCCTGTTTTAAGCTCCCTTCGTAAGAACAATTTAATTATTTTCAACAAATTTTTGGATAATTTTCTTTGTCAGTCATGTACTCTTGGAAAGCAAGTTAAATTACCTTTTTATGACTCTCTATCTTGCACTTTATTTCCTTTTGATATTATGCATAGTGATCTTTGGACATCACCTACACTTAGTTCGGGTGGTCATCGGTATTATGTTTTATTTCTTGACGATTTCACAAATTTTCTATGGACTTCTCCCATTGCCACCAAATCTCAAGTGCATTCCATTTTTCTCACTTTTCGCAATCATATTCAAACTCAATTCGAAAGAAAAATAAAATATTTTTATTGTGACAATGTTAGTGCAGTATATCTCTCTAGCAACCCAATTCAACATCAGCGCACTAAGCACATTGAAATGGATATACATTTTGTGCGAGAGAAAGTCGCTCGTGGTCAAGTTCGTGTTTTACACGTTCCTTCGCGTTATCAGATTGCTGACATCTTCACTAAGGGTCTTCCGCTGCAACTTTTTGATGATTTTCGGGATAGTCTCAACATTCGACAACCTCCAGTTTCAACTGCGGGGGTGTATTAGAAGATGTAAATATGTCTTTTATTTTAATATGTCTTTATTTATGGCCTAGGCTTCTCTGTTATAGCCAACGGTATTTATAGCCAAAATGACCTTTCATATTCATGTTCATTGTATATAATCATAGAAATTAAACTCCTTGCCTGTTATTGATTTATCAGTTTGATTATATACAATGAACAGGAATATGAAAGGTCATTTTGGCTATAAATGTCGTTGGCTATAACAGAGAAGCCTAGGCCATAAATAAAGACATATTAAAATAAAAGACATATTTACATCTTCTAATACTTACTTTTACATAGGCTTAGAAAACCATACTCATTTTGATAACCAATGTCAACATTTACAAATTAATCCTAATCATGCAACTCCAAATACTTGTAATGAAACCTATTAACATTTACATTGTTTAATCATCAATATAACTTTTGAAATTTGATACTAGTACTCTTAATGGCTTCAAGAAGAATTATTATATAGTGTACGTTACCTCCTCATCCAGCCTAGACATATGGGTGAGCAAACCGAACCGAAAAACCGATTTAACCGAGAAAACCGAAAAAAAAAAACCGAAAAAACCGAACCGAAAAAAAAAACCGATTAAACCGATTACAAAATTTAAAAAAATGGTCCGGTTCGGTTCGGTTCCGGTTTTGCAAGGCAAAAACCGGATGAACCGAACCCAACCGAACCGGTCACAATTAAGCGCTGTACTATAAAATGAAAAGTTTCTAACTTTCAACGTATTTCCTAAACCTAGCCGTCGCCCCCCTCCTTTCCTCTGCACTTTGTAAAGCATCCTTACCAGTCATCCCTTACCCTTACCTCTACAATCCACTTGCCTCTTTTATTTCTACTCGTCAGTCATCCCCTCCCTCTACAAGTAACCAACCTCTCTTTTTTAGTGTTTTTTTCTTGTTTTTTTTTCAAGTTTTTTTCTTCTCTTAACTTGTCTTCTCAATCCAATGTTTTTGGGGTTGCCACACCATTTGAGTTCGACTTCGCTTCTATTGTTCCTGAAATTCCTCTCCTAACCTATGGTGAAGAGGTAAATTTGATTGTTCTGATTTCTCTTTTCAATTTGTATCTTTTGCATGTTAAAACTGTAATCCTAACTTATTTGGTGTTTTCATGGCGAGACTGGGTTTTTGGTGTAGGATGTTGGAATCTCTTCTGATAAGCATGCCCTTATTATACCCCCATTTTGTGGAAAACAGGTTCACCCAGTGCTATTTCTTGATTCTTCCATGTCCTGTAAGTTCATTAAATTGAAGATTTACAGCTTTTTTGAAATACATTATGACTTAAATGGTTGGTTGTTATGATTTTTGCCTGATCTTAGCCTGGTGTGTATGGGTATGGATCTCTAGACTCTATCCTGTTAAGTGCGAAGCAAGATGTTGTTGTCTTTGGTATTTATTAAGTTTGCTGATTTTTTATACTTAATTAGAATTTGCGATTTGTATCCCTGATAAATATACAACAATTGATTTTTTCACATTTTACTTCACGAGGGCTCCTTAAAGATGGTGATTTTAGCTGTAAAATGGATTGAGGTTTCTGTTTCATTTTGTGCTTGCGACTGAAAGAGGATGGATTTAGTGAGAAAAAATCCCAGAAGCTTGGTTTTAAAGATTTGTTTTGTTTGACTTTTAATAAATTTTATTGCTTGATAGAAGTGACTGGAAAGAAAAAGTCTTATGCATGGCCTTTTGGATTCTTGTATACTTAAATAGGATTTTGTCTTGTTGCAGGGAAAGCACTGATGTCTATCAAGGAATCATTTAGCAATGAGGCAAATGTGCTCCTTGACTGGGATGATGTGCACAATGAAGATTTCTGTTCTTGGCGTGGTGTGTTTTGTGAAAATGTCAGCTTCTCTGTTGTTTCTCTGTAAGCATTTTAAAGATATTCACTTTCTTTCCCTCCTTTTATATTGTTACGGCCTTGCGCCATGTTTTGCAAATTTGGTACTAACAACATGCCGTTGTGTGTTCTCTGTGCAGTAACCTGTCCAATTTGAACCTTGGTGGTGAAATTTCTCCTGCCATTGGAGATTTAATCGATTTTCTGGTGTCTATTGTCTATGTGATAAAATCGATTTTCTTCTGGTTTTTTAGTGATTTCTTGTTAACATGCGGTTTGCTTCGTGGAATCTAGGGATCTTTCCGATAACTTGCTTTATGGGGACATTCCCTTTTCAATTTCAAGGTTGAAGCGACTTGATACTTTGTAAGAATCCGTTTATTCAGTATCTTTAAGACCATGTTTCAGCTTGGGATTTTCTAGATCATGAAGTGAGTAATGTCTGATGTAGGAATTTGAAGAGCAACCAGCTTACCGGTCCTATTCCTTCAACTTTGACCCAGCTTCCAAATCTGAAGACACCGTGAGTCTTCCTGACTAATGTTTTGATATGGTACCTATGAATAACCGGATTCTTCAATTCGTTACTGATTATTGAAATTCTTTAACTCGGCTAGTGAGATAAATGATTGCAGGTCACACATATGGAGCTCCAGTGTATCGCTTACTTAGACTCATGTTCGTGGAGGATAAAGCTCCATGTTATAGGTTTATTAACCCATATCTGGTGGTCAAGCACAGTGATAAACTTCTGGTGGTCAAGCACCAAGCTCAAAGCGAGTGATAAGCTGCCTTGAACATTTTGTAATTTAAATTTTAAATTGTTAACGTATGTAATTTTAATTATTGTGACTCATGTCCAATTAAACAAAACAAAAGAATACTATTAGAAAGGTAAAAAAAACATAATAAAAACCAATTAGAAAACCCATCAAAAAGCCCATCAGAAAGCCCATCAGAAGGCCCATCAGAAAGCCCATCAGAAGGCCCATCAGAAGGCCCAAAAACAAATTCGGTTTTATGATTTTTTTAACCAAAAAAACCGGACCGAACTGAACCGAAAGTGGCCGGTTTTGAATAAATTCGGTTCGGTTTCGGTTTGATTTTAAAAAAAAACAAAAATTTCGGTTAGGTCCCTGTTTTGGCAAAAAACCGAACCGAACCGAAAATGCTCACTCCTATGTACATTACATGTCAAAGCTACATGGATAACAAGTAGAGGTTGAAAAGCAGCTTTCAACAACAACTACTTCAAAATGAAGTTGCTATAATCATACGACATGAAGAACCTTGAATCTCCACCTTGAATTTGCCTTTTATTCCCTCGTAGAATATTCACGGAGGATTATACTTGATTCCGTGAATATCTTGAAAGGAAAAAGGGCATATACTCTTCTTAGAAGTTACCGTTTTATTTTTTCACAACACGATAATCTTATCGAAAGCTTGCTAAAAAAGAAATTATAAAAAAAAAACAAATAAATTCTTTATTATTAGCTCAAAACATATTTGATATTACATATATGCAATCCCAACACACCTATTTATATGGTATTTATCGGTTGAGATAAATTATTGATTTAGTTAAAAAAAATTAATTGGTATTGATTTTTTAAGAAATATTGAATCGGTTGAGATAAATTAAATCGATTTTTTTATTGGATAATTTAAATAATAATTAAAAAAATGGAGCATTTGCTAGGTTGGACTTGAAAGAGACAGAAAACATTTTATTTGATTTTTGACATGAAAGCAAGGAAATGAACAAGGACGATAAACGTTGGACTGTTCTTGGCGGATTAAACAAAGGTAAAGTGGATCATTATGTCCGAAAGAAAATCATAGCTCTTCACCATATGTTCAGTCTGTGTGATCGATCTCCGATTGTAAAGTCTCTTCTTTATTTTTTAACAGAACTTTTATCATTGACAGAAATAGGCTGACGTGAAACATATAAAACTTTTAATTGAATTATCTTAAGCATAATAAATTAAATTCACAAATTTTATAGTTCTTAATTACGTATGGTATTATGATATAAAATAGATTAAGGTTTGGACTCTTGGCATAAAGTTTTCATGAAAGTCTAATTAACAAAAAAAAAAAGACAGATAAAAAATCAAAACTAAAAGGATTGAATCTGAAACATAAATAACAATAACGACCAAAATTGACTTTTAGGGTAAAAAGGAGAAATCAAGGGGAAAAAAGAACGAGCACCGGAGACAAAAACGATCATCTTTAGATGTCACTCTCCACCAATAATAGAAGATGACACAGAGGATAACCAGATGAGATGAAAAAACCTTATTTTTCACCACCATAAGACGTTTCATGCGCCATCGAAATGGGACAACATCTCTCATGCACTGGCACGTGCCATTAATATTTTGGTATAAAAAATATAAATGGTGAATTATGTTACTACTCTCTACCAAACAACAAATGGTAAAAATATGCCAATACTCTTGTTTCAATGGCATTTTTTTTATCTCCCTAAGGTCACATATATAATATTATTTGTATTCTAAAAAAGAAAAGCACAACAACACCCCTACCCTATAGTATTAGTTACTTTATTACTCTATATCTCAATTCTTTTACTTTTCATGAATATATTGAATAAACAAAAATACCCTCAAATAATCTTATAATGACCAATGCATCATATGAAAAGATAAAAATACCTATATTTCAATGACAAACCATTTGTCTTATGAATGGTAGAAAAGTAATTACAATGGTGAATAGAAAAATATGAGAGAGGTTATAGTGTTTTTGCCTTCTATTTTAATTGTTTTGATATATTAAGCTTGAACCTGGGTTAAATTATTCATGGATTGAGTGTGGAACATATTAAGATTAGGCTTTTACTAGGGTGTTAAGGTTAGCTAGGTTTGAAGTGTTATGATAAGCCAATGTGAAGTCCAAGATAAGAAAGAATCAAGTTGATATCATTTTCTGAGATGTTCATAAGTTTAACTTTGATTGTGTCTTGGGTATTCATGAAATAATTGTTTAGTCCATCTAAGTGTTGTGTTGGGTCATATTTGGGAGATATAATTTAACATAGGTTGGGTTCCTATCTTTATAACAATGATTGACTAGGTCTAAATCTAAGATGTTTGCTAAAAAAACAAAACGATGATAATAATAATTTTTTTTTATAAGTGTTTAGTTGACATAAAAGAAAATAGATAAGAATGAAGAGTGACAGGGAAGAAAATAAAATAACAATTTATTTATTTTTATAAGGAGGGTGAATAAAAACAAAGATTAAAAATGATTTTCTATGTGATATATTCTTAATTAGTTGTCTATTAATCGTTTATGTAATTGTTACCACCTATATCAATATCATCACCACAGTCATAACCTATTTTTGGATTATTCCCTATAATCTACTCGGAAAAAAAAGAAGGTGACGTTGATAAAAAAATCAAGTTGGAAATTTTGTACAAATTCGAGAGCCCGATCGTACATCTATTGTGTCCAAAGATGAAGGAAAATGCAGATTCAAGGTTAAAATAATTTATTATTGGATAAATCTATGTAAAGATTAAGTCGAAAGGCATAATTATATTTTTATAGGTCAATTTGATTTAATCATGGGCTAATTTAAAGTATAATGATGTTTTGGAATTAATTTAGGGTCCAATTGAATGATTTAGTCAAGTGCAAAGACTAAATTATACTTTAAATTGGTCAAATTAATTTTATTAAGGGTTTAATTGAAGAAAAATCGAGTTTGGAGGCCTAATTTGGGTTTAATTGAAAAGATTGGAATTTTCGGAGACCAGATTGAATTTTTTCTAAGTCAATTGTTTGAAATTAGGGATACAATTGAAAGTTTAATAGACAATTGAGGGTCAAATTGTATAAATTCGAGACCAAGGATCAAAGTAAAAAAAACACGTAAATTTATGACTGCTATTGAAGTTTTGACGGAGATAAAATTGCATAAATTTAAAAGTTTAAGGTCAATCAAGTGTGCAATTAGACAATTAAAATTAAGAAACTTAATTTTTAATTTATTAAAAACACTTGTAACATCCCGATATTAATTTTTACCTAAAAAATACGTACAGGGTTCTTATCTATTCCTTATTTATTAAAAACACACGTGTAACTATTAGAACTTGTATATATTTTCTGTATATTTGTTCTATCCGACATGGAGGAATTTACAGTAGAATACAGGTATAGAAAGTATGAATACAGGTATAGAAAGTATACGTTACGTAAAACTAAGGGATTACAATCAACAATCAAAGATTTACAATCAATTATACTGATATAAAAAGATCCAGCTCGAGCTCATGTTGACAGCATTTGTCATGATCTTCAACTGGGCTTGCATGTACACACCAATGGCGTCATGGTTGACAATTCACACGTGTGCAAAATGTATGGTTCTCCCTGTCGATATATTCCACAATAAGCAGCATTTGGAATCCAAGCTTCCTCTAAAAAAGACAATTCGATTCGAGAAGGAAACTTCCAGGGGCATGAGAAAAGAATAAAGTATGATACATCTATATTCGAACCCAGATTGCAAGCATATATCCTTCACTCTCTGATTAGTTTCTATCTGATTAGACAACACTGGTTTTAATGTACGCCGTGGTAATTAAAATAGATATTAGTAAGATTTTAATGATTTAAATTATGTTGAAAAAAATATAATTTTCCTGTCAAAATTAGTATTTTATTTATTTATTCTTTTTTATAGAACAATGATTTTTATTGACTGAAAGTTTAAATTAAATGGGAAAAATGTATATCTCTAGCTAAAATTCCTTTTTGTGATTGTTTATTAATTTCTTTTTAATTCTAGAAGAAATACCTTTTTTTATTAGAAGTTTTGATAATTTTAAAATATTTATGGTTATTAACTACAAAATAAAAATGATTGAAGTAAGTTAATTTTATTTGTATCTTTTTTTTTTAAAAAAAAATATTTCATCTCTAATAACATAGAATACACATTTAAAATATTTTATAAAAATTAATCTTCATTCTACAAAGTTAAATTCTTAATTTTCAAAATCTTAAATAATCATTATATATATATATATATATATATATATATATATATTATTTTAAAACAAAACAATAAAAACTGTTAAAAAAAAAATAAGAAGAAGATAGACGAGCTCTTGCCACGCTGTGTGTACTCTGCTTATCCTCAAAAGAGAATATTGGAAAACCTTATCTTACAAGGATATTGTGCCAATAAAAAAAAAAAAAAAAGGTCCAGTCGCATCAATATTCCCTTCCCATCCTCAGAGCAATTCCAAAAAAAAAAAAAAACTAAAGGAAAAAAACAAATACATTTTTAGCTTTCATTCTTTATTTTGATAACTTCAAGAAGATACCTATATTAAAAAACTAAAATAACATTTTTAAGATGATAAACTATTCTCATATGTTTAATCACAAGAATAAAAAGTTATTTAATATATTTCTATGTAAAAAAAATAATTTTGATTATATTTGTATTAGTTATTTATTATTAATAAATAATTATATTAATATTATATATATTAAAATATAATTGATTTCTATAAATGATTTTTTTCATTGAGGTACAAATATAAAATATGTTATATTTATACTATTTAAAAAGCTATATTATTAATTTGGCTTCTCTAAATAGTTTTTTTTCTTTCTTGGAGACGCTTATATAGTGTGAAATTAGTCCTAAATTTCTTAAGAAGTTTAATGTTTCCCCATTTTACTCCATAAATAGGAAAAGCTATCAAATTTGTTTTCTAAAATCGCTTTTTAATTTCTCCAATGAAAAAAAAAAAAACAACTTGAGAAAAAGAGGGGGAGATTATTTGAACTTTTGGAAACTACAAGGACAATATTGATTTTAAAAAATATATATATAGAGGAAGAAGTGGAATATCAAGCGACTATTTGAGAATGTTTTTTTGTTTAGAAAAATATTTTTTTAAAAAAAAAATTTATTTATAATATATATAAAAATATAAAAAAAGTAATTTAAAATAAAAATATTTTTAAAATATAGTAATTATATAAATAGGGTAGATATAACCAATAATATAAAAAGTTAGGTGAGTTCACTGTCGATCAACTACTAAGCTGATCTGTCATCCACAACAACGAGGAATAGGATATGACAAGACCCCATTTACTCTCTCTACCCTTTTCATTCTTCTATATATACATGCGCAAGGTCCCTGCCTTCTTCTAATATCTTACCCTAAATAATTAGCATATAATATCACAAAAAACACCCTCTCCTTCTCTCGTAATTACCCAGATGAAGCCGCATAATCTCTCCGGCGATGGTTCTCTTCCTCGTGAATCGAAGAGAACGATCGGAGGGAGGCTCAAGCAGGCTGTTGCTGCGGCCTCTGCCTCCATGAACATGGCTAAGAACGGGGCTGGTAAGGGAAACAGCTCTCTTTTGTGTTCAAAAGAAATGAAAAGACGAAGTTGGAGCTACCAGGCCGAGGAACCTATAAGAACTATGATGTTCTTAGGGTCATGGGGCCATACATGAACAGGCTCTCGATCTTGCTTGACTCTGGTCAAACCAGATACTGTCAAGTCAGATCACCATGAATGATTCAATATTGGTTTACCAGATGAACAAGCCATTTAACTAATTGAATAAGTATGTAAATAATTCTGTGCATTATATGGCTGATGGCTTGGGAAGGAGGAGAAGTGGAGAGCTTGCGACTGTAATCCTTACAGAGCACCTTCATCGGCTGCTCCGGTGAGATGAAGTATGTGAAAATTGCTCCGATGAAGCTGCTGCTGCTGCTGCATCTTTGTGACCAATATTGAAGCATGAACTGCTGAACTTCTCTTCTGTTTTTCCTTTTCTTCTTGTGTGATTGTGAGTAAGATTCGGTTGAAAGGGCTTGGAATATTGGATTATCTTTTGAATCCCACAATTGGTTTCGCAGCACTAATTTATTTTCTACTAGTGAAGAAAAAAAAGAGGGTGTACAGATCTAGCTTTTGACAATAACATTAATGAAAAAAATATTATTGAAAAACTAATAAAATATTTAAAAAATATAGTTAAACTACAATATCAAACACCACTTTAACAAAGTAAATGGCCAAATCTATGGGTTCAATACAACAATTTGAGCACTCTTAAGCTGTTAATATATAATTGTAAATGTCTGTAAAGTGGTGTAAAGAAAGACTTATTTATGACTATGCTAGTGTTTCAAAAATATTTTTGAAAAAAATTAAAATAGAATTATTTTTATTTTTTTATTAAATTAATATTTTTAGTGTTTTTAAATTATTTTTATATGTTAATATAAAAAATAATTTTTAAAAAATAAAAAATATTATTTCAATATATTTCTAAAATAAAAGATACTTTTAGAAGTAATCTCCTTTTCATTTCCAAATAAAAATTATAATTGAGCTAGAAAATTTTCTTCCCACCATGTTGTTTGCCTTTCAACATGTGGGCCCTCATTCTATAATGGAGGAAGCGTGTAGAAGGATCCATAAATACATCTCGATGTAATGAAGCAAAAAAGATGTTATCAATGAGTAGGGCAACAATACAACAAAACGAAAGTGATAAACTGCTTTTACCATTAATTTATTTTTTCACACTTTCATAAACAAGAAAATACAAAAAGATATTTTAAATTTAGGCTTTAATTGGACGGGTTAAATTTCTCAGTTGAGTAATTGAATTGAAATTGATTGTAATATAAATGATCAAAGGACTAAGAATAAAAAATTATTAATTTGAATGAATTTGAAAGGTCTTATTAATTCATTTAGGGGCTTGATTGAATACATTATGAATTCTATAACTGATTTCCATCTCAATTGCAAATATTTTAAAATCCTAAGGGCTATTTTAGGAAAGGAAATTGAAGGGTTTATTTGAACTCGGTGAGGGGCTTAATTGAATGAATTTAATTATTTGGTTTGATTTCTGTCCATATTGTGAAATCAAAGCTTCGGGGTACTAAAGTTGAAAACACGATAACATTAGATGATCACATTGGATTTTTACCACACGTAGCATAATTGATATGGTATAAAAGCTACTATAACTTTTCGTCTTCTTCCTAGAGAGAACACTAACACCTAAACGTTGACCCCACCACGTTTTGAAAGATCTTGGTATCATATTGCTTGAACTCTAGTGTCGTCCCTTCATGATTTTGGTGCTGTTCATGTATGGATAACCTTCTCCATTAATTGATAGGTGATCATGCCCTTCCCCTTTACTTTTTTTTTATTTTTGTTTGGTTATGGTTTAGTGATTGTTTCTCTAAACCTGGTGATGTAAGCATTTTTATTCTCTTTTTTGCTTGATGGTTTGATTTGTTAAATGATACAATCATATTATTCAATATTTTTACCCAAATTTACTTAGTGTTTTGCCCATGTCTTTATATATAAAAATATGTTGATATGTTTATATATATATATATATATATATATATATATTACAGGTATTTTTAGATGTTGATTTTGAAAAAAGTAATGTGGAAATAAAATTCAGATCAAGGGCGAGACAAAACTAATTGGATAATTTTAATGCAGTATTGTAACTCTCATACAAATTCTAATTGAGTCGATTCAAAATGATATGGAATCCTAAGAGACAATTATACAACTTTCATATTTTGTTTTTTTTATATAGTTAATACATCGAGGTTGAAATTGGGTTTAAAATTGTTGTAAGTGTACTATAATGGTTTTGACATGTGATATGATTTAATTTTGTAAATTTTCAGCTTTGTTGCATGACTTAGAGCTAAAGACAGTACTTTCCTTGTTATATCAAGACTCTATTTTATTATTTAAGAACTTCATTAAATATTCAAATTTTTAGAAGGATAATATTTCTTGTTTTAGAAGAAATTTTAGGCTATCTTGTAGGTTTTAGAATAGGGAGAAGAAAACGAGTAAAAAAAAAAGGCATATTAGATTTTTATCTCTCTCTCTTCTCAATAAATGAGCCTTTAAATGTTAAGAATTGTGAGATCTATTTTTTTTTGTTTAAATAATGAATATAAATATTTTCGTATACTTATTTCTTATGATTGTTAGAGTAAAACTCTAACAATATTTTAATCAATCTATTGCTAAGTTTGCTATTAAAACAAGAGTTGTGATATTGAACTTGTGAAGAGGCTAGATTTAATAATTATGACATATCCATGCTGTCAATCTTATGAAAAATATTTAAATAAATCAAACATAAACTACAAACAATTATCCTCTCTAGATTTATCAACCTATCTAGTCCTTAAAGCTACCATTAAATTAAATTATCAGCGTGGATACGGTTGTTGTTTAATGGTTAAAGTTAGTTATAATACAAATTGATTATCTGACTAATATTAAGGAAATATAAATATTCTTAATATAAATTGATATATTATTTAAATGATTAGTTTTGATTATTATCGATTGATGTTTACTTAGGACTAAGGTTTTCTCTTCATAAGTTTTTACTTTTATTTAATTTTATTAATTAACTTATTTTATTTTTCACAACATAGCTTAAATAATCTCAACTCTCTACAATTTTGAACTATTTAGCATAAAAACCTGGACTAGACCTACTTTGTGGGATCCATCTCTTGTTTGCTCTATATTTTCTTCTTTGTTTAAGCTACGACAATTAATTTATATGACTACGACATTACAGCATTGAAATGCTAAGGTTTTGTTTTATTATGGTTGTGTTATGGCATCAATGTATTAAAATTAAGTATTTTTGAAGTTGTGATAAGATGTCATAACCATTAAATAAGAGATTTAGATGTTATTTTCTTTCAATATTTCAATACTGATATTTGATAACCTAAGTGTGTGGCATTGAACTTGCTTTGTAAAGGTTGTTTTTGTGGAGATTAAAACATTAACTTTATATTATATATTTAAAAGCAAAAAGAAAGCAAAATAATGAGCCCTTCCCAATCGACTGCTCCTTCACAGATTTGACAACAACATAACTTCTTGCCCCCCACAAATCGATGCCTATTCCTTCTCCTAGAAAACCATCTCTTCTCGGTCCAGTAAACAGTAACGCCTTGGTATGGACTCCAATAGTAACATCCAGCAACAAATAAATAGCAGCAGCAACACCAAGAGTCTGCACCAATACACATTTCCAGCCAAAGATCATGCTAGCATTAACGACGTCGTAGGCTTCTTCTCTAGTCACAGCAACAATGATGATACAGTCATCTCTCCATACCATGAAGAAGCAGTAACAGGAGAAACAACTCTATCCTTAGCCGTCCAATAATAGATTATACTTCATTTACTCTGCATCCCACTTAGCGTCGCCGTGAGCGGCAGGGACCTCCTTCTCATCCACGCCAACCTCCACCTCGAGCCGCCAACAGCACCACCAGCAGCGACACCCTACGCCGGGTAAGTTGATGTATGCTTGTTGCTACAAACTTCGTCAGAGGGCTGGCCAGGTGACCAAGTTGTGTAGCCTCGATCAAGCCCAGCTCATGGGTGGGCTACATTGAGCTCATTAAAAAAACTAGAAAATTATAGTGCTTGACCGGGTTGGGCTTAGGCCTCCAGCCCAGCCAGTCCAACCCTCGGGCTAAAGGTGTGTTTGTTAAACACATCTTATGCCTCTCTTTTTTTAACTTGTTTTTATTTTAATATCTAGTTAAATAGATTCTTAAATTTTCAGAAGATTTCCAAAAAATTCAAGGATAATTTTGAATTTATTCATGGTTCCCTACATGTTTTTTTCCAATATTTTTGCTTAGTATTGGGTCATAAATTTATATTGTAATATAAAGTTTCAGTATTGAAAAAAATAAATGGTTTTTTTCCTGAAATTTCAATAAACTTCAAGAAAAAAACTCTCATTTCAAAATAAAAAAATATGATTTATCTTCATGCATATTTCCAAGTCTTTAAAAAATAGATTATATATGCATATTTCCTTATATGAAAATAATTAAAAAAAATTGCATGCATAGTTTGAATTTAATAAATAATTTGTTAAATCCATGATAATTTTACCTATATTTTAAAAAACACAAAAAACATTTTTTTTCTTTTAATATCTAGGTTTATGAACAAATACATAAGATGTATTTTTAATTTTAAGTAAAACATTTTTTTATCATTTATTTTATATTTTCTAAATCTTTTTTCCAAAATTTATTTTGTTTAATATTTGGGATGACAAACTTATACATAAGATATGTACTTTATATTACTTACAAGGTTAATTCTTAAACAACTAAGTTTAAGATAAAGATCTTTATACTAGTAGGATTTTTCTCACATTTGAGGCAAATCAACGGTTAGAAAATATAATAACACCCTAATTTATTTTTAAACAAATAAATGTGACTTACTCTAGGTAAACATTTTAGAAGTGATATGTTTATTGTATTCACAATATGTCCTTTTATTAAGACTTGCTGACAAATAGATTTTCTAGTAACTATAATATTAATTGGTGATTCTCATTCTCTTAGTTTCATTGATAAAGGACAAGAATTCCTTTTTTATCCCATTCATTTTTAGTATTAGAGATCAATGTACTCAATATTGTCCATTATTATGAAAAATAAGAGGAGCAAGACACTTTCCTTTCAAATAGAAATGAGTGTTAAAGTTTTTAAACCCAATTTTCACCAAGAAATTTGGAAGTATTAATCTCTTTAGCAAATTTTCCATATAGAGGGAAGGATTAAACAGAGGATAACAAACAAATAAGGATTAAATAATAAACAATGAAACTAAGAAAATGAAATTTTGAAAAAAGAAAATCAATTTGTGGTGTTATTACACCTCAACCATGATAATTGAGTTATACTTTGGACTAGTAGCTCGCAGTTCAATGGTTCCAGCCGATATACCAACTGTAAACAAACAAATGGTTTTCTGATGTGAATGAACAAGGCAAAACTTACAATGTCAAGATCCTTTATTAAACAAAAAAACATACTTCATTTTGTATAAATATTTGAAAAAAAATGTAAATATAAGCATATAAAATTTTAAAGGTTTAAAGAAATGAACCTCCAATTTTGTATTAATTCAAAGCAGGAGATGTTTACAGGAGATAAGTGTTTACAGTGGAAATATATAATTTGTTATAATTTTTTGTTACAAATGAGCATATATGTAATTCTTTTGTAGAGAAATTTCATAGGATTACATGAAGTTCTACCTTATAACTAGAAGAGAGTCATTTTAAGGAAAAGACAATCTGGCATCTAGGAGTGGTTAGGCCTTGCACCGAAAGCTGTTTGTCGTTTTGTAACAGTAGGGAACATCTTTTTGAAGTGAGGAACACCTTTTATGCTTTTGAAAAAAGCTTTGACTCTGCACCGAAAGTTGTTTGTCATTTTGTAACAGTGGGGAACACTTTTTGATGATTTTGAAAAAAGCTTTAACTCAACACTAAAAGTTGTTTTGTCATTTTCTGTCGACAATTTTGTAGATTCATTAGGGTTTTGGAATAGGTAGCAGTATGCCAAAACAATCATCTTCATTTTTCTCTTCAAATTGAGAGAAGGACGAGGACGAAGATGACGTGTCTGGGGAGCTAGATTTGGAAAGGATTGATTTGGAGTCTTGGCTTTGTATGATGCCTTACATGATTTCGAGATATTCTTCTTCCAATCTTGCTGCAAGGAGGGCTTAAAATGATAGTGTGATTGATATCTTTTGTACATACAAAAAAGGTTTTGAGAGAAATGCCTTTGATAACAACAAAGGCTTGGGTTTGGCCTACAATATGAAGTTTAGAATTATTAGCGTTAAAGAGTTTTTCAAAAGTATTTTATAGAAATATTTTTTAAACTACTTCTTTGATACAATTTAAATTTGCACTAGTATCAAATAAGGTAATAGAATTGAGTTTGAAATCATTTGAAAATAATAATGTAATTTTGATCAAATATTTTATTGAAGATATGGGTTAGGACATTTAAAAAATCCTTGAGAATATGTACAATATTTGTAAGTGCATGATGCAATGCATGAAACTCATTTGTTTATTCTTTTAGTTTATTCAGTTCTAGGATGGTAGTTGTGGTATTGGATTTCTTTATGTTAAGGATTTTGGTAAGGTCATAGTGTTGATACTTGTAGTCGGTATGATAGAATGTGTTTGAGTAGTTTATTGGGATGATGTTTCGAGTTTGTTGAAGTTGTTTAACAACTTGTGTATGTTTTTTTTTTTATAACCGAGGGTCATCAACTCTTTTGATTGCTTCAAGAATAAATTCCTGATCTCTAGTTAAGATGTTGACTTGTTTGAAATTTGTGAAGGTGTCTGAATTAGAGCTAAAAGTTGATAATTCATCTATTTGGAATTATTCCTTAGAATTTTTTAAAGTAGTTGGGTCTATGTCTGAGGCTTCTATGTAAGGGTTTTGTATTTGGTTGATGATTTCTTCATCTAATTAGAGTTCATGTAGTTTGGTTTTGATTTTACAAAAATGGGATGTAGTTCCATTCTTTCCACATTTGTAGCAGGTAATGGTTTAAAAGTCAAATTTTGGTTTAGGCTTGGATTGGAAAGCTCTATGAGTTTTGTTAAACTTTTTGTATGATTTTTTTTATAGTAGGGCTATTCTAGTTTGGAGTAAAACTATTTTTGATATTTGTGGGATGATCTTTTATAAGGTGATTTATTGTGTTTAAGGTATGTTTTGGGCATGGAGCAGTTTCTATATTAAGTTTTGTTGTTGAGAAAAAGGTCAAATTCGTGAAAGAAACTGCATAGTTCTTGTTTGGTATGTTTTTTTTCCCACTTCAAGTGTTTTTGGAGTTGAAGGTTTTGATATATTTTGAGACCTTATTTCTGGGTGAAGCTAACTAGTTCACCATAAGTAAGTTGGTCATAAGATATGGTTTTGGTTGTAAGGGTGTGTTTGATTTTATTACGGACTTTCTATTCTAATAGGATGGGTAAGTCTACAAGGATTTTTTTTTTCAAAAGGGATGGTTGGAGTCCTCTTAGATCATGACACGAGTGAGGAAGGTGTTTTTGTACCAATAAAAGTCAATAAGCTTTATACACCTAAGGTTGGGCAGAAATTCAACATTTTTGTATTTCAAATAGGAAGGGTCTCTAAAAAATATAAGGAGATTGTAAGGATAAGAGTTGATACAACATGAATGATAATTCCTAATGGGTCATGTAGTGTTTTGAATTTTTTTATAAGGAGAATACAAGAATGCCCTTAGTAGCTTAGAATTAGGTTAAGGGTAGGGTAGTAATTGCACAAGCTTATAAATATAAATAGAAAATAAAAGAAGAGAAAAAGGAAAAACAAAACAAAACAAAAAAAAGAAGATTAGGTCTGAAATTGAGAGAGAGAATCGGGAAAGAGAAGAAGAAGAGAAAAGAGGGAAAGAGAAGAAGAAGAGAAAGGAAGAAGGAGAAATAAGTTGTTAAGGTAATGTGTGTGTTTATTATGTATAAATATGATTATTAGCTATGATTTTGCTTGTATGGGTTGTTAGGGTTTGAGAATTTTATTTGGGTTTGATTGATGAATTAGGAGAGATGTTAGGGTTTGAATGTGTTGGGTAATAGTTTAATTAGTTGATTGTGGATGATTTTGAAGTTTTGAGATGTTTGGTTTGAGAAAATATTGAGAAAAATGGTGAAATAATGTTGATAAATTCGAAAATCCTTTGCTGGAAATTCTGGGTTGAGGTTGAAGATGACAAAAATTCATTTTGGTCCTTTTTGGCGAAAATTACAGTTTAGTCCTCAAACTTTGGAAAAATTACAGTTTGGTCCCTGGGGTGAAATTGGAGATTCTGGACAGAATTGAGGATGAATTATGGACAAGATTTTAGGATAGTTGTGAATTTAAGAGGAGTTCAATTTAGTCCTTCAATTTGGTAAAATTGCGATTTGGCCCTAAAAATATGAGAAAAATTCAGAATGGTCCCTAGGTGAAATAATAGCATTTAAGATGGGTTTGATGGATAATTGAAGTTCATTTGATGGATTATTACCAATTTTATGAGTTAGGTATTTGGAATTAGATTTTGGAAGAAACCTTTGATTTAGGTTTTACGAAGAAATGGATAGTTGATTCAAAAACACATAGGATTATGATTTGAACTCTTAGATATGTTATTACAGGTATTTTATTTCTTTTGAGTCATTTCTTGAGTATATCTTCTTTTATATATTCAGATAATCCCGATCATCTACCCGCGGGACATCAGTAGGAATTCGTCAACAATCTGCTTCTGAACCTTGTTTGCTCTTAAGTCCGGTGAGTGGATAATATGTAGTATGCATGAGAAATAGTATAAATATTTGAATTTGCTAGTATGAATTGGATTATGCTTTTTGTTAATATATACTTTGATTGCTATTCTTGATACGATAAAGCATAATCATTTGTTGAATATACGTTCTTGATATGAGCCTATATCTGTTTGTGAATTGATAGCTCCTCATTTGATTGATACCATGAGTTGAGCCTTGAGATATGAACATGTTTGTTTGATATTAGATATACCTATGGTATGCTAGTCAGAATACCCATGCTAACAGGGTAGTGTTAGCCTTTGTGCATATCGTATCTGAAACCCTAGTTGGTCGGGGGAGTCACCAACCTGTGTGGACTGATCATCCCACAGTACGGAGCCTTATGCTCACTGTATTCTGATTTTCTGACGAGCTTTACCTATCACATGTTTGTTATGACCTATAATGAGAAATTTGTTGTACGAACCTTGAGCCGATTTGATATGATACTTCTCTTTGCTATATTATCTCGTATGTGTATATTAGATATTATCTACTCACTGAGTTGTTGAACTCACTCCCTCATTATTCATTATTTTCAGGGTCGTAGCTTGCTAGCAGGTCATTTTTGTCCAACTCTTGGAACCTGCTATTTTGGTTGTATTGGATACTTTTGTTCATATGTCTAGTTAGTGCTCCACAATTGTAATTGTATATAATCAACCATTGTATTAAGACAATCGAATTATGTTATAAAGTTTACTTTGATATTTCCGCTGCGTTGAATTCTGAAGTTTAATGATAAGTTTGTGTGTAAGTTTGGGTTCGCATAGGTGTGGAACCTTGGAGGGGGACCATGTCTATGTGCCGGTCACGGATCCGGGAATCGGGTCGTGACAGGTCAAATATGGGTGTTTGGTCTTTAAATGTTCTTATGAAATTTAGGATATGTAAATGATTAGTTTCATTGAGATAGTAATCTCGTCATCCTTTTAATTGGTCAAAGAAACTAGTAATGAGCAGTTTGACTATGATGGGGATTATTTTGATTCCTTTGTCAGTGGTATCATATCAATAAATAAAAAGACTTTATTTTGTTCGCTATGATATTACAATTCAATGACCTCTTCTAACTTCATTTAATAACCAACTTCAAACTCATTACAAATTGATACCTTAACACAAACCTCATTATTATATGTCTTTATACCCTGACCATACTCTTTAGTATGAAACAAATGTCTATTGAATACCTACTATAGCACTACATCATTCTTTTAGTACCTACACTTAGTAAATTCAAAGTATCACTAACATTCTCTTCCAATTGATAAAATTGACACATAAATTGCATCTCCATCACAATTAACAAGAAATATGTAATGAAATTAATTATCTTAAGAGATGAAAATAATTAAATAGTCCTTACATATTTTCTAAACCATGTGGAAAATAGTTCATCTTGTAATAAAAAAAACTTGGAATTCAATCAACTGTGAAATTTGGAACAATAAGAATTAATGATGTTACCTACAATGAATTCAATAATCATTTAGTTTAATATAGTATAATGGAGCATCTTTTTGAAAGTAACAACATGCTAAGTATCATATTTACTGAATAAAATGTCTCAATTCATCATAATTAAATAACATATAATTATATGCTTGTCTGAATTTTAATTTTGTTAAATATCTTCCCGTTATAATATGTTTGGGTACTAGTTATCCAAGATGAAAGAATATTGATAAGTTCCCACTTGAAGGCACTTCCACGCCATCGTTATGCTTCATAACACAATTAGCTCTTGTTCACAAGTGAGGATCAAAATAGTATGCGATAAATTTTGAGATTTGTTCAACATTATAAGCCTTACATACTGAAGCCTTAATATGAGCATTTGTTTTTTACTTTTCTCCTAATTTTGAACAAGTACCTAAATGAAATTAAATAATGTTTGAATTTTTTTTTTTAAAATACAATAGATTTTCAATAACGATGCATGTGTAATCCTTAACCTCTCGAATTGATACATAAATCTATATTGGACTAGACCTCTCTATTTTTTTTTTGCTCAATTAAGTCAAAAAAACAAAATGGAGAATATCATCTAAAGTTTGTAGATTGTCTAGAAGATATTTGTTTTAAGCCTCTTCATGTGTTGTGTCCACAAATTGTTGAAGCATATATCTCTGAAGAAATGAATGATCTATATGAGCGCATCTTATCTGCTACTTGGCAATAAATTCTATTAAGTTATTGGAATGAGTGTTTGTATTACCATGTGATAGATATGCCTCTTTATTCCATCAAACCTATATATAATATTGATGACAACATGCATAAATTAATTACATAAACCAATTAAATTTGCAAATATTTATTTAATTCAAACTTATTCAATCTATTTTAATGGTACTCGTAACTGATTATCAATTATCTATATAAATTAAATTTCTATTCATTTACCAGAAAATTCAACTGAATAATAAAACTGATAAAATATAAAATGGACATGTTAAATAACTTATTATTTGTTCCATCACAAAACATCTAAGTCACATACATATTTATTACTATTTGTGTAGAAAATAGAAAAAAGAAAGCAAAAAAAAAAAAAAGAGGGGGGGGGGGGGTTGCACATCATGTTTTAAAGTAAATATTATGGATGGATTTATTAAAAATATTAATCAATATATTTAAATCCATAAGTATTTTTTTTTAAATGACACGTTGGGTTTTATTTAATTCTTTTTTTTCATTGTTATTCCCACGATATATATATCGAGAGAATATTTCTGTCAGTGTTTACCGATGGATATAGTGAGGGTATATTTTGTCGGTAAAATTCACCGCAATCTTCCCACATAAATATTCCATCGTTGTTTTCGTTTGTATTTGCAAATTTTCTGGTTGTGTAAATTAATTAATCAATTTCTAAAAGAAAACCATAATAAAACCAAATTCTTTAATTTAATAAATCAATAATTTTTTAAGAATTTTCATTTTTTTGTTTTGATTTTAATTTTTCCTCACTTATTCCTTTCAAAATGATTTATTAAATTTTAATATGTTTTTGTTTATTTTATTTTTAGAATGAATTGTATGTTATATTAATTATACTGATTTCAAATCTTGAATTATTCTGATATTTTTTCATCATCTTACAAACTCATTTTATTAGAAAATCTAGGTTAAAATGGATCAACTAAGACACATGTCAATCATTCAAAATATAGAATATTCCTTAGTAACGTCATGTCAAATGTAAGGCTCCGATTATGAATGGAATAAGTAGTAGAGGGACTCAATTAACAATAGTAATATATTACAAGGACCAGTGTGTTATTAACCTTATCTTTGTCACTAAGGAATCCACAAAAGAATGGTTTACCTTAAAACTACATCCACTATTTACCGAGTTTCTTCTCCTCTTGAACATTTACACACCTGAAATTCATGGACAATATACATATATCTTTACAAATCAGTTCAAGAAAGACAGATCAACAGCGGGTTCTAATTGAGATAGAGAGGATTAAGTACTATATTTTGCACTGGATTTCAAAAATATTTTTAAATTTTTTATTTTAAATTAATTTTTTTGATATTTTTAAATTATTTTCATGTATTGTATTGATGTCAAAAATATTATTTTTTTAAAAATATTATTTTAATATATTTTTAAATAAAAAACATTTTAAAAAATAACTAGAATAACACTTTCAAACAAACACAAAATCTGCTGAGAAACGGGACCTCCTCACAACTTTACGATGTAATGATTCTTAATATATTCTTTCTTTCACGACGTCCCCCACCCATCCCCTTTCCCCTCCCTTTTGTGCTCCCAACCACAAAGAGTGCCCGTACTATAATTTCATTATTGAAAGTTGTCATATATATATGTAAACCCTAGATGAAAGCGAAACCTATTAACCTGTGTGGCTATTGAAAAGCAATACTAACCAATGACATAAAATATGCATGATTTCAAAAACCCATCATGAATATATTCCATCGATGATAAATGATGTTGTCCCGCATTGTTACTTGTTAGTCGTGGAAGTGTCTAGACTTGATTCTTTTCTTTTGGTTCAATGGTTATACCTATTTTGTTTTTTTTATTAAATTGGATGTTCGGGTCAATTTGTATGTACCTTGATTGAATTCACGGGCCTTGAAATTAATGATTGTATAAGTCTCTAATAACCATTATATTAGCAATTACAGAACTAAAACCTGAAATCACAGAAAAAATAAATCTCTTAGTTTCAGGTTTTTACTACCAGACCACCTACTAGATAGTTGATTATATTTACTTTTGATTAGATTGCACAATTATATCAAAATGATTTTTTTTTTCTCTTGCCAATTAATGATATGAAATAGATGAAAACGAGGACTTAATCGATTCACTTATGGGGCAATCGAAAAGCATTACTATCTTATGGATTCACTTATGAGGACATAAAAAATGCATGATTTGAAAAACCCATCACAACATATTTCATCGATGATATACAATATCGTCCCACGCCATGATCGATGATGATCAATTTGAGCCACTATTTTTTTTCTTTTGGTTCAATGGTTATAGCTGCTTTTGGTTAGATTGCACATCGTCAAGATAAATCCTTCAAAGCGTATTTTTCTTAGTTATTTCATGTATTAAAAAGAACAAATTCTCTTGAAATACTAGTTATAAAATCTAAACAACATATTTTTTTAATGAAAAGATCAATTTAAGAGGTTTCATTTCTTTATTTGATTCATAATAAATCTAGCAAGCATGTTAACGCAAAAACAAAAATAAAAACAAAAATAAACTAACATGTCTTGATGACAAAACTTGTAACGATGCCTCTTCATCATCTTTCATTGAAAGGGTTGTAATGTCGATGAACTATAACTAAACTGTTGTTTTGCGGAAATTCATTGCATCAATGATCATGAACATGTTGTCAAACATGAGGAATGATTTCATTTTGGACCGTATTATATATGGACCCATAGTTTCAATTCGTCAGAGTTTGGAGTCCAACTGTCAACAAGAAAAGCATCAAAGTCATTCCCAGAATGATTTCTGTCAACAAAGAAAAGTTAAATGTAGACGGAACAGAGATATTAAAGGGACTTCACGTATCAAATTAGTAGTATAGGGACTCAATTAATCATGCTAACATAATACAATGACCACACAGTGTAATTAACCCCACAGATATTTGGTTATATGAAGACATATTGCAGCACTACACATATAAAATCCTACTTTAACATAGAGTGCCTGATGACTCAACACCTTTTGTGGTAGTATATATGGCTTTGTTCCTTGAATCTCCTATGTTTAAACAATTTTCCACCAAGTTTTTATGTCGTGTGTTTCTTATGCTCAAAATGTTCTGCTCTTTAATATATATAGAAATATAGAAATTGAGTTTTATACATTTTTGTGACTGTTTCAAAACGTGATTGAGATTGTTTTTTGAAGTTTTTTTGTTCAGAAATGTATCAAAATAATATTTTTTTTATTTATTAAAAAATATTTTTGACATCAGCATATGAAAATGATCTAAAAACACCGAAAAAATAATCATTTAAAGTAAAAATTAAAAAAATCTTTTTTTTTTTCAAAATCACATTTGAAATGTAGTACCAAACATGGCCTTCAAAGAATCTCACCCCCGACTTCATCTTAGAAAGAAAGAGAGTGCTACTTCCTGTAGAAAAAAAGATACTATTTTAAATTATTATATGATTGCAAACTAAAAAATATTTATATTTACAATCATTTTCTTTTCTTTTTCATGCAAGACATAGTTTAGTGGTTGTATATTCTATGATTTTATTTAATGAAACCATTTCAATTTTTACTGATTACAGTTTATTTGATTATTATATAATGGAAAAGAAGAATATTAACAATTATTAACATCTCATTCTATATTTAACAAAATAACCGTCCATTTTAAACAAATAAATGAAAGCAAGACTTGCTATTGTAGATTTTTTTTCTTAATTTAGTTATGGTTTATCTTAGATTGCGTTTGTTATGAGGTGAAACTTTTAGAGAAAAAATGTGAAGGAATTGATTCAGGATGTAAAAACGAATGAAGAAATGAAGCTTTTAAATGTTAAGGATGTTTGGTGGGAAAGCTGGAAAATTATGAATCCCAATAAAGATCAACCAAATTTTAAATGAGTTATTAATTATATGAAAACATTATATATATATATAAGTGAATGAAAAAATAATAAAATAATGTTAAATTGAGAGATAGAAAACAAACCCTAAAAAAAAACATATCTCTTTCCCTACTCACAAAGTTAATATTTAACCCTATTTTTTTTTTTTTTTTTTTGCATTTAACCTTAAAAACTTGAATTTTTGGATTATTCTTTTCAATTTAAAGTTTATTCTTTTTGTATAAATATCGTCTTTGATTGAACTTGTACACAGAAAATGCATGCGCATGTTGGGCACGCTCATATATATGCATTGTCGAGTGGAAGGATGCTTTTGCTTCCCCTTTACAAAAAGATCAAGTTGATGATGAATGCGCCATTTCCAAGTTGGTGGGTCACTTTAAAAGCTTGTGGATAAGAAAACACACAGTTCTTCAGGAAAGAAAAAAAGTACCCTTTGATTCTTGATTGGATTGTCTGATAGAAAGAGGCAAATGGAGTGCTGATTTTGCAGATTCACACCCAACAATGCAACTCAGCACTCCACTAGGTTATGTTATTGATGCAGACGGAAGGTTTGAAGCAGCAACAAAGTAAGAATACATAGATTTTGACAAGTGAAATGAGCTGAGATGTGAATCTGAAATTTAGATGTTTATTTCTTAAGAAAAATAGCATTTAGTTAGAAAATAAAAACAAAAATTCAAAATTACAATGAAAAGAAGCATAAAAGTAGAAAATTCATAAATAACAACAAAAAATATCAAAACCAATTGTATAAGCAATATTTTTTATATCTAAAGATCTAACGGTCGTATGGTGCTACATGGACTACTCTAGGTAAAGTAGTCTTTGGGAATTCCTATAAAAAACTAAACATGATTCAACAATCAAATCAAAAATTAGTCTTTTTTAGCTATCATTCTTATAGAATGACACAATCAAATCTTTTTTTGAGTCTAGATGTATTCTAGTGGTCTATAAATATATCTAATAGACTATCTGTATGATCTATCGAGTACAGATTCTCATATAAAAATGACAAACTCATACCTAACTGTTCACAATCACCACAAAAGTCTTATACTAAATAAAGGATGGAGTGTAGCTATCACACATGGAGCACTTCAACATCATAATCAAGGAGAAATGATGAGCAAAATGTCCTTGAAACACCAATTATATATGTATAGTACTTCAATAATAATTCATTTACATGTAAATATGTTATGAGTTAACAATGATTCTGGACGATTACTAAGTCTTGTAAATAGCTAATGAATCTATCATTTTTGGGCAACTTCTTTTTGGATAATCCTCATGTTATACGAGCTACAATGCTCATATCTTTGCACCCTTTACCTTGTTCTAATGAGGATTACGTATTTGGTGTATCCTAGTAGTTAGATTTTAGTGCATTCTCTACTTGGGATAGTATAAAAGATTCTTTTAAGTTATATTGTATCTAGCTTTATACAAATAGGATAAATTCCCACAAGATTTTATTAATACATTGCATAATTGCCTAAACATGGCTAGACCATATCCATATATATATATAAAAGTTCAGGCTTTCCACATTGCTGTTGATCAGGCCATTAGATCTGCGTTGACTGGTAGTGGAAGTATTGACGAACGAACAGGAAAAACAAGTTTCAGGTTTGATCAGCAAAATCAAGGGATCCAAGCTGGATCTCTTGGACTAAAAGCTGATGCCTTAACATGGGAATTAAGTAGTTTAAGAGCCGCATTAGACTTGATGCACCTCGGTGTTTTATACTGATTGATGGATGCCCCTTGGCCGATGAAAAAATCCATCAGCGCATCAAACGTGCCAGACTCCACCACACGTATCTCCAGTGGCCCTACCGACTTGTCGTGGGCACGGCACCGCCTGTACACATAATCGAGCTCTTCCTCGACACTGATGCAGCATTCTTGGAGTAATTTGAAATCAAGCTCGGCTGAAGAGTCTAGGAACGACGACGAATCATGGAGAATTTCCCAATACAGCACGTAGTGCCCTGGCACAGACGATGTGTCGGCGTAGCTAGTGTATTCCACGAGGAGGGCATCGTAGGGTTCGAGTAATTTCTTCGCAGATGTGATGCTCTTTTGAAGATCTTCCTCGTTAGTTTTGTCATTGTCAATGCTGAGAACCACATTTATCCTGCAAATGAATTGGAATTGCGGGGCTTTATTGTGGAATCCAGTCACTCGGAGCACATCGCCTATACGATAACGATATAGCCCTGATCAATCATTCATCAAAAAGATTAGTTTTTGTGAAGCAAACATATAAAATATCTACATCAAGAGCAGTTTGAATCAAGAAAGCTACTGCATGCTTCATTCAAATTACCCTCTCCAAAGCCTCCTTCCTAGAATCCCATTTCGTGTGGAATATAATTGAATAATAATGGATCTTTCAGACAGAGAGACAAAATAATAATTATATGCAGCACTAGCGACAGCAGCAATATACGTTTTCTCCATGTCTGCACAGAGAAATTGTCCAGTTCATGTACTTCACAAAAGTAACATGTTGGAGGATAATATTAGAGATCGAGGAACCTTAATAGATTAGCTAGATGACTTTGCAAACACTGAAAAACTGGAAAAGCAAAACCAATTAAGAGATTCTTCTTACCAGCAAAGGTAGTAACCACCAACTCATAGTAGGATCCGAGTCTAACACTCACTAAATTGACAAGCTTATCATTCGGCACTTCTCCTTCCTCGTCTATGTTCACCAACCAGGACCCATTATCTCCCAGATGAATAAACTCAAAATAGCACATGTTAGGCAGGAGGGTGAAGGCCACGTCTGCAGGGTCGCATAAAGGTTTCAAATTGACACCGAAATAACACTCCGAGGAAGCATACATCGTACACACCAAAGGCAACTTCCCCTCGCTATAATATTCAAGCGCTGGTATGTACTGTGCCATCGACCCTGTCACCACTGCCTCGATGTACTTAGCTCTGGGCCAAAGCTGACATAAGATTCCCTTCCATGATGTACGGCTACAAATATCCTCAATTTCATCGGCGAGACAAGGATTCGATGATGCTAGCACCATTGACATGCATGAACGGCATTCAGGATCGGTGATGGTAGGATCTAACACGCCACTGCGTATATCATTGCATAGGCGACCCCAGTTGCGCTCAAGAAATGAAATGGCTCGAAGAAGAGCTGACGCAAACACAGCTCCGAGCCTTAGGACTTGGAGACGGTGAACCAGACCAGATAGCAACTGGCAGTACATGCTCTGGTTGCTATCCTTGCACAGGATGGCTTGGTCTGGGCTGGTGAAGTCATTGAATGCATCGCGGGTTCGGCACTTGAAGTGTTTGCTTTTGTAGTAACTGGTTAGCACAGTTCGAGCTGGTAAGCCGCAGGGAGTAGACATTTCCGCCTTGATAAAGTACAGGAACATTGCTTTGCCCTCATCCAGACCAGGGACGTACCTGAAATGATAGCTAGTGTTAACCTAACGTATACTGCATGCTGGTTTAAAATCTTAATAGCAAAGAAATGCTTGGAAGACAATAACATGAGGACGGCACCAAAATTAATTAATATTGACTTTATTGATATTCATTTGCAGCCTCAACCACTCAATTCACGTCTTATAGCAGAACTATAAAGGATAAAATCTCCTACGCAAGCAGAGACTCGCAATAAAACTAAAGAAGTACCCCTCATCAGGATTCCTTGCTCAACAAAACGGACAAAACTGTGATTATTGAAGGGAGAGAGTCTTCAGAATTTCAAAAAACTGATGCACAGAGCATCATGTCTTATCAATTCCAGTTCAGCATGCTCTTAATCAGTGAGTACTACCCTTCATGCTCAGAATTAATGAAGAGTATATTAGAGAATAATATAGATTATATTTCAGGGTTTCATTTTATAGCTTAAGTTTTTAGGTAAGATGGTTTTTTAATATGGTAATGGAGTCTTGTTAACCTAGCGGTCACGAGTTCGAATCCCACTACCCTCATTCTATATGATAAAAATCAAGTAAAAGGTAGTGTGTGCAAGTTTCAAGTCCAAAGTGCTTTCACTTGAGGGGTTGTATTAGAAAATAATATAAATTATATTCTAGAGTCTCACCTGATAGCATAAATTTTTAGATGAGATGGTTCTTTAATAAGGTATACTGCTCGGGGGAGCATGGTGAGTAACAAGAAAAGGAGAGCAATTTTGTCTGAAATTAACAGGTGGTGATAAAAAGAGGGAAAGGACTCGTATTGCTTCTAGCTAGCTTAATTACTCTTGTAAACACAATTCGAAGCATGCTCAGAAGATGATTAGAAATGTTTTAGTGCAACTGCTCTATATCAAGACGTTAAGCACTATATAGAAACAGTAATAGACTGATCATAACTATATGATGTGGTTATAATATATAAAATGTAGAGAAGATGTAAATAACTGGTTCATTATCGGCATGATGAGGTTATATACAAAGGTTCGGCGATCTAGATCTTCTGCTATCGAAGGCATTAACTTGGGCTCTCCTGCAGAAGTCCCTGAACTGCAAATGGCAGAATAATGACCATTTAAATCAAAACCTTGAAAAAAATCAAATAAGGAAAGCATTTTATATGTGCAGAAGCTCAAGAAAAGTCATGGTGAAAGAGAGAAAGACCTGCATAACATCTCAGTAACACGACGACCAGTAACAAGAGAAGAACTTTCTCCATTAGCAATCCTTTGGATATAATTACAGACATCCTTGTAAGTAATCACAGGGACATGGAGCTTAAACTTTTCTACGTCCTTTGACCCTTTCATGTGCTTACTCAAATACTCAGTTTCACCATTCTGCATCAAGATCTCTTTCAGTATGGTTTCCTGAACCTCATCAGCCTTCTCTGTGAGCTTCTCAATTTCTTTCAGCGCAGCCCAGCCTTTGTACTCCAACTTTTTTCCATCCATGATAAAAATAGAAGACGAGCAGTGCTTGATACAAGGACTGGAGACGCTATAGCTGTTGTTGAATAGGTGCTGAAACCAGCGGATCTATATATAATAAGAGAGGAAGTCTAGAATTGATCATGTTTATGTTTTCAGCTTCGCTACAGTTAATGATGATGATGCTTAAGAGCACTAATGACATTTCTTTTCTCTTTTCCTTTCTTAGAACATCATTTGAAGCTGATTGGAAAACATTGTCACATATTCCATTTGTAATGCGGGCCTCACTGGCATTTTAAGATTCTTTTTTCTTGAAAAAAGAAGCGTACAGGATCATGTTGGATAAAATAAACTCTGCAACACCACCCTTTTGTTCAAATCAGTAGCAGGTTCCTGCACATCTTATGCACGTATGTGATGCGACAGCAAGAACTGCAGATCTTCATCTTGATAACTTATAAACTTGAAGAAAAATCTAAAGTAATTCTGACAATTAATTGAGCAACATGAGAAAATATGTTAGCCAGATTTATGCCATCAAAACTCGTAAGCCTCCGTATGCTAGTAATATTGCCGATTAGAATATTCAGTTTAGAAAAAATATAAATTATATTCTGGGATTTCATCTAACAGCTTAAATTTTTAGATGAAATGGTTCTTTAACATGGTATCAGAGCTTTGTTGACCCAACGATCACGAGTTTTAATTTCACCACCCCCATTCTATTTGATAAAAATCAAGTACAAGGTAATGTAGGTCTGTGCAAGCTTCAAGCTCAAAGAGTTTTCACTTGAAAGGGTACTTAAGCTTTTAGGTGAGATGGTTTCTTAACACTATATATTATATGACATGAATGTATGATGCACGTGCCCACACATACATGTATGTAAATGCATGTGTATGCACACTCCATGTAATCACATACACATCATCGCATAACATATCTATTTACATATATAAATTTCTGGGTGGCTACAGGGAAGTGCTGGCATATTATTTGCGGTAAATGTGCTTTGATAAAGCCATCAAACACACAAAAAGGAACCTTACATCATTTCTTTTATAATAGCCATAGCCAAGTCTGTTTAAGCTGATAGTATCAAACGTCATTCAAGGGCTCCCCTTAAAATAAAGTTATTCCACATGCATGAAAACATATTGAATTAGAAGGAATGGCAGCCTCTTTTCGTTGATGGCATGTAATCAAAGCCTGCGATGGAAAAAGGAAGAAACAATCTCAACCTCACAAGTTTAAGATGCTTGATCTAAAAAGGATGCATCTCTGAATATATCCTTATCCAAATAAATATCATGAAAGTTAAGTTGAGACCTTTTATAATACGTACAGTAAATAATGTCGGTTCTTTCTGTGATTTCTTTTCTTTTCTTATTTTCTAAATGTACTCTGAAAGACATGGTGGAGGTCTGCCGACACTCTTCTTCTCCACCACAAACCTATTCTAGCTAGGCAGTAGTGCGAGGGCAATATAAATCTTGATCCACACCTGGAAATTTCGTGATAATGCATGAGAAAGTGAACTTTTCTTGGGCCCTGTTTTTTCCATGAGTAGATGGAGAACAGCGCATGTCATCACTCAAATCATGATAGTTTTTAGATGAGATAGTTTTTTAATATTGTATCAAAGTCTTGTTGACACAGTAGTCATGAGTTCGAATCTCACCATTTTCTTTCTATTTGATAAAAATCATGCACAAAGTAGAGTGGGTCTGTGTGCAAGTTTCAAGTCCAATGGGCTTTCTCTTAAAGGGATGTATTAAAAAATAATATAAATCATATTTTAGAATCTCACCTAATTGTTTAAGTTTTTAAGTGAGATATTTGCTTAACGATCCATTGTAGATATTCTTCGTACATATATATGAGGTTATGAAGTTATAACACTCATCGACCGTAGAATCCTCAAGTACTTTCTTGTGAGCTGCATGCGAAAACATTGAAATTCTTAATTACCACTCTTGAATTATCTGTCACTATTACGTATTGACAAGCTAGCACCATACCATCTGAAGCAGTAGAGAAAGTTAACAGAAGAAATGGAAACAAGAGAGTACAGGAAGCTCCGGAAGATTAAAAAAGCTGATGACTAAGAAATATGAGGAAATTAAAGGAAAGCAACAAGAATTGATAGCTTAATTTGTTAGGAATATGTGATATTTTGATGCCTAGGATCATATTCGACGAAGCATGGTTTCCTCAAATAAAACACTCACAGTGAGCTTCTTTCTTTGCAAATAGAATTTTACATGGCTCCATCTGGCTAGACTCCATTTCTTTTTTATGTAAGCCACCTAAAAGATTGTTAAGGAATCATCTCACCTAAGAGTTTAAGCTTGTAAGTGAAGCTTCATAATATGATTTATATTATTCTCTAACACACCCCTTCAAGTGAAAGTTCTTTGGGCTTGAAACTTGTACATACCCACATCACCTTGTACTTGGTTTTTATCAAATAGAATGGGGTGGTGAGATTCGAACTCGTGACCGCTGAATCAACAAGGCTCTGATACCATGTTAAGGAACCATCTCACCTAAAAGCTTAAGCTTTTAGGTGAGATGGTTTCTTAACAAAGATTAGCTGGGGAACAACCCTAGAACAAAAGGACAAAATAAAGAGTAAAGACAAATGCTTCCTGTAAAGAATGCTAACGTGATCATCTTTCTAGAGAACAGAATATATAACCGAGACAGCCTTTTGAACACAGTGGGCTGGTGAGAAAAAAAAAACCTAAAAATATATGAAACCACCTTTCACATGAAAAGTAGGTTGGCTTTCTTTCGGAAGTGTGGATGCGAGGAAACCACTGGGCATGCACCACTCATTTTGAAACCTCAATCTGGAAGAGAATATTGAGAGATGGTTGAGAGATGTAAATTTTACTGATCATACAAGCTTTAAATTCTATTTCCTGGCTTAATTTTATGGTATTGATGCAATCCATTTGATCCACCTTTGTATAAATTTACTTCAAAGAATTTAATAGCTTAATGCTCTTTCAATCGAATTATTAGCTAAAAGATTCTAAAATCCTTTAATTTTTATAAGTTTAAAATTTCATAACTATATGAGATTGGAAATGTCTTCACATAAGTTAGCGTTTAAAATTCATCTTATTTTTCTAGTTGATTGAAGATTCTTCTCTTATTTAGTTTATAACTATTTTATTGTTTTTTTAGTTTTGCTTAGGATACTTTCCCTAGTGTATAAGCATCTCATAGGAGCTCTCATTTTTTATTTCTAGTTAGAGAAAATATTAGCAAAAAGAATTTTGAATTAGTGTTCGAAGCAACTGTGTCAACCAGTTAAAGAAATTACACAGAGTTACACAATATATACTCTTGACACATGAGGAGCGTGTAAGAAATTCTCTAGGAGAATTGGTCTTTGAAAAGTTAGAGAGCCTGCAGACTCGTAAAAGGAGTTTCTATGTGAACTGTTTAGAAATTGGATATTCCAGTTAGGTTGACAAGAATTCAACTATCATCAGGTGTATTGGCAAGCTACTATGGAAGGAGATGTAACATTTTCACTGTTCTAATAAGTAAAGTAGTGTAGACATAAATGGTTTGGCTAGAGACACTCCTCTTATAATTTTTTAAACAAGTGAAAAATTGTTCATCCTGGGCTTGATTACCCTAAAAGTTTTTTTTATCTTTCAAAGAGTTCTTTAAAAAGTTTACCCTTCATAACCAATATCATGTGCATTTAAGTTTTCTTTATTTTTTTATTTATTGGGTTATTGATCATTGTTTGCAAAGTGTTATCAGATCAATTATTAATAGGAAGTAAACAGGAAAAAAAGACTTATTGATTTTAAAATTAGTCATAAAAAACAACTTCAAAACTCATCAATTTTAATACTTTACATTGTATTACCAAGATCATATGCACCCACATGTACACTTCTAAGTGAACAAATATACCATACCAATCATAAATTAAAAATAAGAGGTTTAATATGCCCAATGGTGGAGTACGTGTGTTTTATTCAACTAATTACCAATTTTTGAGTGATTATGCATATTGATAGACTTTGTAAAAAGATTTATTAACTTTTCTAAAAAGAAATCAATATTTTAAATAAAAACATTGTTTTGACTTTTTAAAAAAATAATTAGACCCAAGTCAAACATGATTAACCAATTTAAACCATGATTTGGGCCTTATATTAGGTCTAACATATGTCAATTTAATAACTACTATTCAATAATTCTCCATTGTGAGTTGGATCAAAAGTTAATTTGTAATGCAAAACAAATATGAAAGAGATGTTAGGATTTTTTAACATCAAGAAATATGTTAATTATGAAATAAAAAATTGACAAATGTTTTAACAAAATAAATCAATAATTATAAGTGCCAAAAAATATTGAAAAGAGTTGTTAACGATAATCAAAAAGAAATTAGGAAGCTAAGAGGTTGATTCAAAATCTTATGTCATAAGAAATTGTTCATTTTTTCTCATTTAATTATATGTTAAAATATTTATAAAAAAAAGTAATAACAAAAAATAATTAATTGGGTTGGGCAATTTAATGTAAGTGGTCATCAAGACACATTAAAAGACATAAAAGATTATTGTTTTATAGGTTAGAGCATGTTGCAAATACCACCACAATATAACAAGTCCTTCCATATGTTAGTGCATGTTTAACATGAACAAGTTATTCTTTTTCCTTTTCACTTAGGTTCCTAATTGTTTAAGAAATCATCAATGAATCCCGAATTACATCTTGTGTGAGTTCAAGCCTTTTTCTTTCATTTTAATCCCTAATTATTCAAAAAATTAATTTTTTTTTTGTAAGAGGTCATCGAGGCACATTAAAAGACATATTAGATAATTGTTTTAAAGGTTATGGAACGTTGCACACACCACCATAATATAACAAGTCCTTCCACATGTTAGTGCATGTTTAACATGAACAAGTTTTTTTTTTTTGCCTTTTCACTTTGGTTCCTAATTGTATAAGAAATCATCAATGAATCTGAATTCCATCTTGTGTGAGTTCAAGCCCTTTTCTTTCATTTCAATCCCTACTTATCTAAAAAATATTTAATTTTGGATTGAATTCCATTTAACTTAAGCCCCAATAATGACCCAACTAAAAAAGGAATAAGGACAGAGTAACAAAAAAGACATATGATTAACAAGTTTAGTGCATTATGATTGTGACCATTATCCTAGCTGTGATTTTTATATTTAATATGGGTTAACCAAATGTTATTTTTTTATATGTTCACCTGAAATTTAAAATAATAAAATATGTCATATTGTATTTTTTTAAAGTCAACTCATGTTTTTATTAATTATTTGGGTTGTTTTTTACCTTATGAAATCAGCTTTATCATGACCTAATAGCTCTTAATCAATTAACTTTATGCTCGATCTATACAAACAATTGTTTTAGAAGGTTTAAGAGTTAACTTGGTAAGTCAACTTTATGATGTTATCAAAGAGTTTCCTACAGCCTAACCATTTTTTGTATTAAATAAAACAATGTTGCATAAGACTCATATCTTTTGGATTTGTGTTTACTCATATCAAACTATGACTAAGTTATATTTGCATGTTATGAGATTATGCTCAATGTTTATAACAATCAGCTCACAAAGACATGACTAACTGCTAGAAATTTGTACCTACAATGGAGCATAGACAATAGAACTAGTTTATATCCTAATGAAACAAAATAAGATGCTAATATAATCTCTCCTTTATTTCATAAAAATAAAAATAAAAATAAAAATCATAAAAAACGTATCAATGATTTGAAATGAAAATAAAAAATATTGTTTTTATTCTGGATTTTTTTTTCAAGCATAATAGTTCTTTTTAGATAACATCTTATCATAATACAACAAGAAATTTTAACTACATGATTGGTAATGTTTTTTCCTTAAAAGAATGTTTTTTCCTTAAAAGAATTAGATTGATTCTTTTTTTATTTTAATGTGTTAATGTTAAGAATAAAAAACAAAAAAATTAATTATTGTGATTCATTTCAAAGTAGAAGGAACTTTTGATTAATTACATGAGTTCAAATGCAATCTTATCAAACTAGCAAAACCTGATTTAACTTTCAAGATTTTTAAGGTGATATTATTTTAATATTTTTTTTAAATATTGAAATAATAATATTTTGGATCGACCTAGTTCAATCAAATTTAACTCACTAAACATATGACTCAGGTGGATTTATCAAATGTTTTCAAAAGTAGTTTTTTTATGTAAGTATAAAATAATAAAAATCAATATGTATATAAAATCAAATTAATTAAATTTAATGAAAAACTAAAGAAAAAATATCTTAAATGGTTATAAAAATAATTCACTTCCTAATACATTAAAAAAAGCTACAATATTAAGGAAAAAACAAAGTAAAAATTATTTTTATTTAATAAAAAAAATCTCAAATATATTTTTTAATGGACTTAAACTAAAATCTTTAAAACATTATATTAAAAAGTTTAAAACAAGTTAGGTATTTGGGTTTGTATAGGTCAACTTGCCTAACCTATAAAAAAGTCATGTTTACTCATTTGGATATATTATTTTTTTTCAATTAAATTATTTTTTTAGTATTAAATGATGTATTGTTTGTTGTAGAAAAAGACATCATTTACTAGTTGAATTGTTTGTCACCTTTTGTCATTGGAAGTCACAATATACCTCAAGTATCTAAAATTATATATTTTTCATTTTTTTAATTGAAAACACCTAAAAACACCTTAGAGACCTCAATAAACTCATTTTAAGTCTTAAATTAAAAAATATTATCCAAAACCTAAAAACATTATGAGCCTTAATTTACTTTTTCAAACAACATAAAGGTCCAAAAACATCTAAATAAAACTCCTCTCCACAAATAAAACTCAAGTGATGTGATCCAAGAAAAGGTTAAAATAGAGAATTTGGGTTTTAACTCTACTAAGCCTACCATTCAATTTTATGTTATTGAGTGTGACTGATAATCCAACTTTGGATTGAGCAAAACTCTTTCCAAGAGTTTTCAAATGGGTTTTTCTATATTGTATGAAAACATAAATCAATTGCAATTCATAAAGGTCTTATAATATAGATCAAGAAATGTGATATGGATTTTTTTTCATTTGTTGTCTTTTGATTTATAGACTTTCTATTTGTAAAGGATTATTTTTCTCATAATGCAAGAATATTCAACAATTTATTTTTGGATTTTCTTAGTTTTAGAAGGATCTAAATGGGTGCAACATAGAGTGTGGATAATATTTCTCAATATTTCAAAACTCTTTTCTTACAAGGTTTCTTTATTTATCCTAGTTATAGAAGGAAATAAAGGCTGAAGTGTTTAATGAGAAATTACTTTTGGGATAAATTATTTATTTTTATTAATTTGAATTATTTTAATGTTTTATTTGTTGTGTTTCTTTATTTGGATATTTACATTCAATTTAGGGTTTCTGTTTTAGGTATTAGACCTATGTTAGCTAAATATTGGTTTGCGACCCAATAAAAATCTACTATGTTTTTTTATGAAGACTATGTGTTGTTTCTTTATTGTGGGTTTGTGAATTGTTATTCTAAGAGTGTGTATCATTGTGGATATTAAGTTTGGCCTTTTTGTTGTAATCAAAATGTAGCTAACTAAAAACATTTTTTCATAATTTTCCAATAACTTTCTCATTTCTCTCTCAAATTCAAAAAATAAACCTGTAGAGTGGAATCAGAATCCAAAATACTAAAGGGATTGCAAAAAAACAAAAATAGATAAACTAAAAGCACTTTCTTGCTCAAATTTGATAGTTTCCATGTTTTTTTTTATCTTACAGTTTGGTTTTTTTTCTTAATTGTATTCATACACTATAAATTAAAATTGTAACTCATTAAATTGGACTCCAAACAAGTTTAAAAATACAAAAAAAACCTAAAATACTATTAACTTATAAAACACTCAAGACATCTTGTTGTTAAATAATCTACTTGAAAGAAAAATGGACTATTATAATGTGAGAGTGAACCTAATGTTTTTCTACTCGATAAAAACGATAATGAACTCATGTTTGGAGCCTTTTGAATTAAATTTAATTCAGAAGCTTTAATGAAATTTCATGTTTAGAATCTTATTGAGAATTAAAAATTTAATTTCAAATGAAAAATTTTAAAAAATGCTACAAAAAATAAAATAGATTAGAGTCAACTCCTTTAATTTAAAATTTCAAAGAAAAAAATAGTATTAAAATTACATTTTTCTAAAATATTCTTCTATCCTTCTTTCAAAGGACTTTTGAAGAAATAATAAGGATAATATAAAAAATAAAACGAGTTGAATTTTATTTTTTCTAAACCTATAAATTTAACTTATTTAGTACTTGAATTGAAATCAAAAATATTTTCTGTTTTATTTTATTTTTAATAACTAATGACCATGCCTTGGCAGGATACGAACCTGGAAGATAGCTTGGCTACGCCCGGAGGGTATGGTCGGGACATATTAGTATCGGGCACGTAGGCAAATCTAATCTGACGAGAGAAAATATAGTACACAAAGCAAGAAGTACAGAGAGAAGACAGATGATTTATCCAAAACGTTGTCTGAATGAGCTTATGTCTTGAAATAAAATGGCTGCTTGTGCACTGAATCAGCGACTGATTTGCTTCTCCAACTCATATTCCAGGACAGTAACAAATCCATGCAGTACATGGTTACCCAGAACCAAAACAATCGTGTTCAGTATTCCTCGAAACAAGGGTCGTCTCTCTCTAACTTCTTGGACTTCTCAGTCTTCCTCCGAAGCCAACACTCAGACTGCAGAGTCCTGTGTCAGTTTGGGTCTCTCCCTCTTCTCCAAAGGACGGGTAATGGATTCTTCTGGGTTTCTTGAATTTTGCCGATTCTTGTCAAATCTCTGTCTGCTGCATGTTTTCTTATTTAGTTGATTCATATTTATGGATAATTATGTAGCTTTTGGTGATTTAGATTTTGGGTTTGTTGCTTAATGAGTTATTTTAAGCGTTCTTTCTTAATTAAGGACTTTGCTTTATTAATCTCCCTTCTAAATTGAAGTTAACGATACCATTTTTCACAACAATTAGTCACATTATCTCTTATGTTTTATTTCTCTTTAATCTTATTGTGATTTTCCACTTAGTTTGTCAAAACATTTTTCCGTTCCAACTACATTCATGACATCTGTTTTCCGAGGCATATTACAAAACCTATTCAGGCCAGTTAATCTGTTGATTATTCATCATAAGCATGATGGCATGTATTAATATGTCTACGGAGTTGAACAATCTAACCACAATGATAACATTTTCAGGTTAAAGATGCTTTAGTTCAGTTTGAAACAGCACTTGATTTAGATCCCACCCCAAGGGAGGCCCAAGCTGCACTCTATAATAAAGCCTGCTGCCATGCCTACCTGTAGGCTTCTATATACCTTACTCTTTTCGTGAATGGAATTTAATCATAATATGTTTTATTTCACTTTCTTAGTTATTTTGATTATGATGTTTTTTAACCGAATACAAATGCTCCATGTAATGAATGATAGGGTTCCTTAGCATTCTAATGAATGACTAATTTGCAACTTATACTCATATACAGTATGCACGTCAGTCTAATTTTTTGTGAGATTTGCTTCTTCCTTGAAGATGTTGTAGTCTTTTACTTTGTAAAACTCAGACTTAGGAGGATTGATTAGGTAAAGCCTTTAATCTGTCTGTGCCACAAGTTTAATGATAATTTCTATTCTTTCACATCTAAGCTGATCACATTTGACTTCAATGTATCTTTTCTTTGTAGTATGAAAAGTAGTTCTGGTTTGTGTCTTTATTGAAGCTTGTATTTTTCTATGCGAACCATGAGATTTTACACATGAAGCTATCTCCACATTGCTTCTTTTTTTTTTGAGGAAGTCGGGAAGGGAAGAAAGCCGCTGATTGCCTGCGCACTGCTTTAGCGGAATATAACCTCAAGTTTGGCACCATTTTGAATGATCCTGACTTGGCCTCCTTTAGAGCATTGCCTGAGTTCAAGGAATTGCAAGAAGAGGTCTCCACTTCTCAGCTTTCTTTTACATATTAAGCTTATCTAATCACTTTTTCTGGGTTAAGATTTGTGCATTCAGCTCAGGTGGTTCTTAATAGCACCACCTCATGTGGGCAGATTGCGAAAATAAACATGTATACTGCATATCAGTATGATTTGAACCTAAACTTCATCAAAATCATCCCACCATTCTCCATTCAGCATGAGCTTAGCCTCAAGGGCACTTGATTAAGATACTATATAATTGAATTTTTGCTAACTCTTCACTTTTACAATTGAAAGTTTTAAACTTCAAATCCTTAAACATCATCTCCCATAAATTCTTGACATTTTTTCAGGCAAGGTTAGGTGGAGAAGACATAGGGTATGGTTTTCGTCGAGATCTCAAACTTATTAGTGAGGTCCAAGCTCCATTTCGTGGTGTTAGGAGATTCTTCTATGTAGCATTCTCGGCAGCTGCAGGGATTTCACTGCTGTTTACCATTCCAAGGCTTTTTCTTGCTATTAAAGGTGGAGGTGATGCCCCTGACCTCTGGGAAACTGCTGGAAATGCTGCGATCAATCTTGGAGGTACATTTTTCCTTCATAAGTTTGAGAACCTTTAAATTTGTTCTTTTCTTCTATTCACTTGTATAAATGATTAGTGCACTGAATATGATTATTGACTGACCCTTATAGATTGGTTCTAAAATGACTAATGTTTTGAATCAGCAATCTACAGGCATCATCGTTCTTGTGGCATTATTTTTATGGGACAATAAGAAAGAGGAAGAGCAACTTGCACAGATTACAAGAGATGAAACACTGTCAAGGTTGCCTTTGCGCCTTTCCACAAATCGGGTTGTTGAACTTGTCCAGCTTCGAGACACTGTTAGGCCAGTTAGTATTAATACTCCTTTGTTTTATACCCATCAAATTATACACAATGTGGCCTTGTAATTGCAAACAAAATCAGTAGTACTTAGCTGCATTTGCTAACTAATCTTTGTTTTAAATATATGAATGCTAGCAATGAGAATTAAAAATAGTTTTGTCCTTCATTTCCAAATTATTAAAACACCATATGACAATCCACCATCAGATTGTGTTGTGATACATTCTGCTGAGTTGAAGTAATTGAAACAGTTAAAATTGTTGATAGTTTCACTTTTACTAGCCAGCTAAATATCTCACTTTTATAGGCTACATATCTCACTTCCATAGCATTTTGAAGCATCTTATGTCTAGCATCCAAAATATTGTTTGTTCAGTGCCCTAAATTATGTGGTTTGGGTTTAAGGTAATTTTAGCAGGAGAAAAGGAGATTGTTTCCCTGGCCATGCAGAAGGCTGAGAGGTTCCGCACCGAGCTCCTCCGACGAGGTGTCCTCTTAGTTCCTGTCATTTGGGGTGAAAGCAGGGTCCCAGAAGTAGAGAAGAAAGGGTTTGGTGGTCGTCAAAAGGCAGCTGCTTCTCTTCCTTCTATTGGGGTAAGATATAAAGGTTCATGGAGAGCTTCTTCCTTTTGCTCCTAAGGATTTTTGGAGCATAATACAACCTTTCTTCCATTATTATGCTGTCAATGTCAGGTTCATTTTCTAGGGGTTTCTTTATTGCTATACCCAGTCGTATCATGTTTGGGATTGAATAGATTTGTAGCATTTTCTTATATTAGCTTTGATGACACCATGGTAGGAAGATTTCGAGAAACGAACTCAGTCTGTGATTGCAAAATCAAAGTTGAAAGCTGAAATTCGATTTAGAGCCGAGGTTGTATCTCCAGCAGAATGGGAAAGGTCAGATGCTGCTGAAATTGTACGCATTTTTCTGTGGTTGCAAAAGAACCATCATGAAAGTTAGACTGGTGCATTTGTGAGAAAAAAATGGATATTTGACTTCTTGTACTTGCTGTCATTTTTAAGTTTCATACTTAAGCATTATCCCAATTTACTTATACTAGGATCATACAACTTTGTATCTTTCATAGATGAATGAATTATAGGCATAAAATTTTTCATCTCACGTTATAGTTTTTCACCCCTGTTTAACTTGTGGATCCTTGTTTTCATTTGGTTAATGATTTTTCCAAATTCATTTAGATGGATAAGGGATCAGCAAAAGTCTGAAGGAGTTGCTCCGGGTGAGGATGTCTATATAATACTGCGCCTTGATGGTCGAGTTCGGAGATCGGGGAAAGTAAGTGCTTGTGGTATCAATTGGCATGCTCAGTGGGTATTATATAACAAGGAAACTTGAGATGTTTTAATGGCGCATCATAGAGATAACAATTCCTATATTTCAACAGCTATCCTGTATCAGCATTTGTTTTATAAAGCATCTAGCTGCTGAATTCATGTTTTATACTGATTCTGTTACCGTCGGGGTCTCTTGAGATTGTTGAATGATTTTAACTAAATGGTAACTTGAGACTTATTTGCAATTCTTGAGCTACCATCTGACTGGTGTGGGTCAGAGTAGGATTTGTTGACCTGTGTTTGGGATTTAAATTTTCTCATGCTATCAGTATGAGGTAGTGACTCCTGTTTCTCTGCAGGGTATGCCCGACTGGCTACAAATTGTAAACGAGTTGCCACCAATGGAAGCATTCTTAAGCAAGCTGGAACGATAGAAGTCGGCGGTTCCGGCATCGCCTACTCAAAAGGATTTTTACGGCAAGAAAAAAAGAGCACCTTCTTTCCGCCTCTTGTATGATTGTTGTTGTTGACCTTTATATATCTCATTGTGTCATCTCTGTTATACAACTGCAAGTGATTTTTTTCCAGAAGAAAATCTGCTGCTTCACTTCTTTGACATCTCTGAAAACCCATCATCCATTTATTTATTTCTTACTAATGTTAATTTTACCATGCAATTATTTAAGAGAAAGGTGTACTCAGTTCTTCTCGGTTTAATTTATTTATAATCAACTTCCATTCAGATCATGATCTCCATGACCATTCCTTCATTAAAAACCCACCAAGCATGTGATTGTTGAACGGGAAAAGCTAAATCCACACCAAATTAGAACTGGGACACTGCACATAATTTGATATTGACAGGTCTTGAAGTACAAATTAGAACCAGTTTGAACTCGTTCCAGGAAAGGAAAGAGCTTGATCAAAGATTCGACTGCCATAAATCACAGAAAGAAAAGGTCCCGAATGTGGTTCTGTAAGTTGTGCAAAAAACCCCAGCAGCCCTCCGGTCGATGTTGAGCAGTCTGCGGTGGATAATTGAAATCATCAAGGCTAGATATGGAAAGGTAGAACTGAAAAGGAACGAGTCATCCTGAACAATAGGCTTCCTGAGACAACGCGGTGAACAGAATCACATGAATTAGCCACAGAAGAAGAAAACATTATCTGTGAGCGACGATGAAGAATTGAAACATGTAAAAGCAATCAAGCATGACATAACCGAAGATCAAAAATAAAACAGTAGATGAGTATGATGGGGAGAAAATGTCGAGTAATTTCTGAAGTGGAAGCAAACAAACCAAGAGTCTTTTCACAAAGAATCAATATTCTTATTTGGCTGGCAAAGATCATAACTCTTATTATACTCATTGTAAAAAAAAAGACAGACATTAAAAGTAGAAGAAACATGGTTGTCATGGGTTTGTAAGAGACAGTGCTAAGTGTGTCCCTATTGCATGTTAAAATCGAGAGTTAACTCGTAAAATATTTTATTTATGATTTTAATTCAAGTTTATATTACATTTTCGAGTCAATGTTAAAAAAATGATTTTAACATTGCCTGATCCCTAACCGGGCATACCAAGGCCATTCACTATTTTTCTGCCAAAACCCTATTGTATCTCCAATTGCTGTACGCAATTCTCACCTGGACAGGGGGATTCAATAAAGCACATAGAAGCGACCAAGCATTAGTCAAAATAGAATGAACATGCAGCTTTAAATTTATACTTTTGTTTTAATTACTTTTTGGGATATAGTCACTTTACATTCATGGTATTGCGCTACACCATGACTATCCATGATAAATAACGACACAGTATGGGAACCTGTAATAGAAAAGAAAGAAAGACAGATATCTATATAGAAAATAATTCTATTCTAGACAAACCTGAGTTGATTGGACTGTAAGAAATATTCAACTTTTATTGAAAGAAGGCCTGGGAGACTATCTGAACATTAAACAAAGGCATGTAGTTTAACTCACAAGCACGCCGAATCTGCAAATCTAACAGCCAATTTGACTGCTTTTCTACATCCGTGGTGATTAAAAAAAGCAAAGCTTGCTTTTTTATAACCAACACTACTGAGGATAGTAACCTGGGTGGTATTTAGGCGGAAAATTATATCCACCATAAGCAGCTGCTCTATCATAATGGTCAGATTGAACATGTGATTCTGGAAAGTATTGATGGGCCAAAGCAGTCCCTGGGTTCCCTGGGAATCCTGTACCGGCTCTTGCCAAACCATAAGGGCCAGCTAGTGGACCTGCATAAAGAATGGCGGGAGAAATGGAACCCGCCGACCCATACGGCCCAGCTGCAAGCAACAAACTTGCTGGCTGTAAGTGAGATTGTTGGAATGGAGAAATGAGTGGATTGGAACCATTGTTACTGTTCTGGACTGCTGTTGCTGAAGTTCGAGGACGCTTGCTTCCAGCCTGCTGCTGCTTCTTTGGCTGATGCTTTTGTTGACGAGAATGCTCATCATCAGCAGATGCAGCAGGATTTTTAGCCGTTGCCTTCTGCTTCTCTAGCATCTCAATACGCTTTTTGAGGTCCATCTGTGGGTACTCAGATCCGAGCTTATACTCATCAATGAGTACAAGTGCTGCTTTCAATGTATTAACTTCTCTGGATCTGGCCTCATTCTGCATGAGAACTTGGTTATATACAGAGAAACGATGGTTTCGAGCTCTAAAAGCTAGCCCAAAAATGAAGGGATGCAAAACTACCTGTTGATTGATAGAGTTCTTTCCATCCTGGCAAATTTTATTGGTGAACTTTTTGGACTCCTTCAGGTGAGCCTTCAAGAGAGGAACTGGTTGGAACTTGTCAACCAGTCCAAATTCAAAGATAAATTTGACAGCCAAAAACAGTTTCCCACTGTCTATAAGTTTTTGAATGAGATCTGCAGTGAACAAGGCAGGTATAAAACTTCTATCAAACTGTATCCCAAGGAGACAGCACTTGAATAAGTGCTCTTGATTGCTTGCTTTCCAAAAATAAATAAATAAATAGAACCATTATCCAACATGCATTTTGATGATCAACAGATATCTTCGTTGAATTAAACCACTCGCCAACGAGCAACTGTGGTTGTTAAATGAATTAAGCCAACTCATGATTTAAGCAATGATCAGGAATAGGTTGGCCAGACACCAAAAGCAAAAGGTGAGCTTTATCCATTACAAGTTTGCTACAAAACTGTGACCATATGATCAGGTGTGAAAAAACCAGCTGTGAATTTTCTATACCGCGTTGAGAAAAAAAAAACAAAGAGTTACTTCTTTACATTCACTACTGAAAAAATAAAATTGACCACATAAGATAAATAATAGCTTTTTACTTGTTTACTTCCACTGCTAACCAACCCTTCATTGGTTCACTCCCATTTAGTCCATAGTCTCAGAATTCAAAGGGTTTTATTTTTCCAAACTCTCTAGATTCTTTCGACGAAACTATTAAGCACAAGACATTAAAGAAATTCAGCTAGCTAGTTGCTTTGTCCACATAGCTCCAGCAAAAGAAATTGACAAGTTGAAGGCCTTTGGTTCTTGCAGCTTAGAAGCATTAAACACATGCTTCTTATACTGGTCAAGGAACTTTAATAGTGCAAACACCAAAACTAAAACCTCGCTGTAGTCTATACTCATAATCGATCCTATAGTGTAATTTTGTAAACCTGACTAAAATCTGTACTTAACTCTGCAATCTATGCTCAAGCTCTACCTCATAATAACATTTTGTCAACGCAGCTGTCCAGACAATCGCAAAAGAATTCAACAAAAAAGACAAACAAACAAACAGCTCAGAGACACCACCGATTTCTATCAATGCATCACCATAAACACTGAATACAATCATAACCATCAAACATAGACAAAATAAACTCAAACGTGCATATAAACAACTCAATCGATAGTCTAAAATGCCAACACAATCTTACCAGCAGTTTTCTCTCCCAAGTCAATAGCTCGACACAGAACTATAGCCTGCCTGAACCTAGCAACAATAACAAAGTAATCCACAAGTTCAGCCACATCGAATTCATTCTTCAAACTGTAAGCTACTAACAGATGCAAGAACCCCAGTGCCTCTAAAGGACTCTCCCCATTCAAGCTCGCTTTTCTTTTCCACTCCAAAGCTAACTTTTTAGCTCTTTCCTTCACTTCCGTGCTAAAGGTTGGCTTATTTTTTGCCAAGGCCTCTAATAAATCCAAACAAGTCCTCCTTAAACGACACAATTCAGGATCCTTGTCGCCTTTCGAGGTAGCTTTTGATGAATAAAACCCTTCCATTGCATCCAAAACAAATGATCCCGGGTCCGGGGCAACCGACATTGCACCCGAGAGCCTGTCTCGGATCTCACCCCATTTACTAGCGTTCTGCTTCATGTATTTCCTCAATCCTTTCACATCCATCCTCTCACACAGAGACATCAAATCAGACCTGGCAGGGTCCACCGCGTTAGAAGTCCGAGTTGTTGATTGTTTCAACTCGGAGCGACTCGCCTCAGGGTCGACTCGTCCCAGACACCGAGAGATAGAAGAAGATGGTGATTCTTGCTCAGAAGCACCCAACAACGAATGACAAGGCGCAACTGGGTCGACAGGTTCAAGGGTCGATTGGAGGACGTGGAATCGAGCAGTGAGGTTGTCTTGGACGGAGGAGAAGTGAGAATCGAGGTCGGACCAAGAGAGAGAGTAGGAAGAGGAAAGGAGACGAGAAGAGTGGGATAGGAGATCATCGTAGGCCTTTTTGAGGTTCTCCTTTTTGGTGTCTATAAGTCCTAAGGCTGCGTCTATTGTTTCAAGAGTTATAATTTGAGGGTCTTTCGTAGCTGCCATTGTTGCTACAGAAATTGCAGACTCTGGTTTTTTGAGGTAATATCCAATTACGGGTTCATACAGTGGCGATGGCCGTGACGGGGGCGGGCAAACGACTTGGGGAAAGATTAAACGACGTTTAGAATGGGGGTGCCATAGATTTGCCTGAATATACTTACTGTTTATGTGACAGGTCGTTTATACGAATGAATGACTTGTCGCTTCTGAGTGGCATGCCGTCTGAGATCGATTCTTGTAGAAGAGAGACCCTTTTTCTTTTTATAATAATATTTAGATTGTTTTCCTTTGTAAGTTTTTTTCTTCTTCTTTTCCCTTTTTATTTTCTTTTTTTCCCCAAACCCGGCTACCAATGACCACATAATCATTGTTTTTAAATATTATTAATATTGTTTTTAAAAATATTTTTTATTTAAAAATATATCAAAATTATTTTTTTTTATCTTTTAATTCTTATATAGGTCGACGGGTTTTTTTCTCACTTTGCACGCGACCATTCCCGAAGATGGGAGGAGGTGCCCGGAAAGAGAGTTTTTTTATAACCATAAAATTCTCATTATAATTTTTAGGAGTCATCACCTAGTATTAAAGCACTAGAAAATCTAATAGTCTGCGAGAGTCTGAGTAGGGGGACTTGTTGTGCAAGGAAAAAGTCCCATCACCCCTAGTGCACCCTACCTAAGGTAAGATGCAATGTTGTCTGGTTATTTTTCTAGGTCAGATTTTTATTTATTGGTATTTTCTAAGTTTAGATCTCTCTTCGTTCTCTACGATATTGGGTCAAAAACCTAAAGGCTCTAAAGTCTAAATTTTTGCATTGTATTTATTCTCTTTTTAATATCTAAGGGTGTACTTTACAATATAATTTTACACCCAAATAATTAAAGTTTACAACTAAAAAAGCATGAACAAAATGGTTGTTGAAAGATTTTTAATATCTTGGTCAAACTCTAAAGGATAATCATAAACCGGTTACGATATCCCATTTTTTATTTTAAAATATAAGAAAAGATGCGATTTTTTTTTTTGTGAAAAATATGCTTAGAAAATTTTAGAATTAGGCTTTATGCACACAAAAAATATTTTTCTTTAAATGCATTTTTTATATTTTTTATGTATATTCATTGTTCGACTACCTACCCAAATGGGCCAAGATGTCTCGATATGCTTTAGGGGCTACGTTGCCTAGTGAAATGGGTCAAAATACCCCCAAAATGATTTGGGGGGATGTGTTGGACTTTGCATCCAGCCCAATCAAAGCTTATTGTTCACCATATAAACAGAAGGACATGAATTAATTCACTCTCTACTCTTCACTTGCAGTGAACAGTAGTGGGAGAAGGAGAAAATGAGGCTCACCTTTTGTTGCCACCGTGTAAAGGAGGTCAGGTCGGTGCTGAAGGAGGTGTCGATGGAGAGAATGGTGGTCGATGGCGGCTGTAGGAAAAAAAGAAGCAAATGTTGTTACGTGGAGAAGAAAATGGTTGGAGGTGCTACTATTTCTATTGGCGCTAAAGGAAAAAAATGAGGGTTGTTACATAGAAAAGAAGTTGAATTTTGTGTTTTCAAAACAAAAACTTGTAAACATTAATTCAAGGTTTCTTAGAAAACATGCCTAATTAAATTAAATAGTGGTTAAAAAGGAATAATATAAGGGTTTAATTGACAAGTTAAACATGTTATAAGTATATAACTAAAAATTAGGGTTTTGTGAATAATAATTTGCCAGCCTTAATTTGTAGATTTTCTATGATTTCTAACGAAACATGAATAATGAGGTGTATCAATGGTTAAAAACATGTATTGGAATATGAATATTATTGCTTAAACAACCACTATTAAATTGTTTTTAGCGTGTTTCTAACTTAGGGATTAACTTGTCAACGGTAAATATTTTGTTAAATTAAAGGGAAAAGGAAGTAAATATTGTAATGAATTAACAATTTTTACCAATAATAAGATGCTCTAGCAACACTTTTTGATGCCCAAATTTTAAAAATCAAGTATAATATACTTATATTTTACTAATTTCCACACGATAAAATATTTTTAAAACACAGTGTGAAACACTCTAAGCTTTGTTTGATTTGCAACCTGAGTTTAGCGGTGTTAAAAGTATTTTTCGTCTTTGGAATTTGATATTTTAGGTTTTTAAATTATTTTTTCCCTTGGATTTTCTTGTCCTCTTCGAGTTATTAATTATTTTATTCAATTTTGAATTCTCGTTTTGTTTTTGTAAATTAATCTATCCAAATTGTTGATTTCTTGAATTGTACAACACTAACATGACAAATTTGGATGGAGAAATCGAAGGAAATGAGCTCTACTATGACCAACTTCTAAAATTGGCAGACCAAATCTTAATCCATGCATGGAAGACCAAATCTCTCGGTGCCTTCTGTCACCCACGTGTGACCCTTCTTGTCCACTTCTTTCCATCTCCTTCGCCCACGTATGACTACTCATCTTCCTCGCCTCTCCAAAACACAAACTCTGACGCTACCCTAACCCGAACCACATCAAGCCGGCTTCTTCTTAAAAACAGAGACAGCCTCGTTACATTCCTCCCCCATCATCTCTCTCTCGTCCCTGTCTGGATTTCTCTCTTTCTAATCAAATATGAACTCCCAGAACGTGAAACGGCTTACAAGAGAGACAGTCGACGAGCCCAGCACCATCCTGGGCAAAAACAATAGCAAAAATGTGAGATTCAGACGTGAAAAAAGAGCGGCTATGGCGCAGCGCGGTATTAGATCTTTAGTCATAGCTGTCGCGATCCCTCTTTTCTTGGCTCTCTGTAACGTGTTTTTCTTCGGCTCAGCTGAAGGCTACGGCGCTGTTAGTACCAGCTGGAGAATATCAAAGCCCTTCTGGTTCCCACCTTTGTGGGCACTACACATGACCTGCGTGGCTTCGAGTTTCTTGATGGCTCTCTCGGCTTGGCTTGTTTGGGCTGACGGTGGATTCCATCGGAACCCGGCTGCTCTCTATCTTTACTTGGCTCAGCTTTGCTTGAGTTTGGCTTGGGATCCGGTTGTGTTTCGGATGGGAGCGCCGTGGGTTGGGTTGCTTGTTTGTTCGGCTACGTTCGGGGCTCTTGTTGGATGTTCTCGACAGTTCAAAGAGGTGAATCCCATTGCAGGCAATCTGGTTATGCCCTGTTTGGCATGGGCTTCGTTTTTAGCCATTGTTAATCTTAACCTCCTTTTTCTTTGAAGAGTTAACAGGACACGTGTTTGTAGTTTAGTGCTAGAGAACTTTTTGCTAGTAATCGTCTTCTTTTTATTTTAATTTGGTTTGCATTTCTTTCTTATGTTGGGTCTGTACTTGATCATCCCGCATTATATTAGTATAAAAATTTTAATTCTATTGTTTTCAGAAGATTATCACGCATGTCTCTGTGTGTGTGTTTTTTCATTCCGAGAGAGAATAAGAATTCACCGGATTTTATTTTTATCCTAAGTATGGGATGAGGGATGAGGGATGAGGGAAGATGTGCATATCCTAATGTATATATACTTCAATTTATATATATAAATAAAATTATATAAAAAAATTTAATATTGTTGTTGGATGTTAGATGTGACGATGTCGGGTTGAGGAGTCCTTACCTAGCTATTTAGTTTATGGTTTTTAGAAAAACCTAGATACACTAGTTTTATCAGATGTTTGAAAGGTTGATGATTAATTGTGATCAGAATAAATATTAGCACTCATAACACACTATATCTAAGGTAAGTTGTCTCGTGTTACCTAGCTATTTAGTTTATGGTTGTTAGGAAACCCGGATATACTAGTTTTAACAGAGATTTGAAAGGTATATGACTTATTGTGGTCAAAAAAAAATATTAACACCTGTAACACATTATACCCAAGGTAAGATGTCTCGTGTTGATTTTAATATGATTTAAATTTTTGATGATTTTCTAGATTTTTTTTACTTAATATATTCATATAAATAAATCTATTTTTTTTTAATTTGTTATGGGTTCATGTACTCAAACAATTTTTTATCTAAAGAAATCCTTGCAAGTGCCTTTGACATGGTCCACCTATCTTAGATAAATGATTTTTTTTTTGTATATCATAATAAAATATTTTTAATTAAAATGGTGAGTATTAAGAGTAATTCTAAAAAATTTTAGGTGAATTACTGATATTTTAATTATCAGCCTACTTGTAAACAAATAGATTAAACTTGACAAAACACGAAAAAACTAGAATTTTTCAAAGAAAATGGATCAAACACTTAGAACACGAAAACCATTAAGAATAACCATCATGAAAACCAGCCCACATGGATGCCAATGCATATTAGTTTTTAAACAAAGAAAAACATGATTATGTTTGTAATCAAGCATACATTAAAAATTATAGGCTTATTTTTCTTGATTATGGTTAAAGCCTTTTTAATTTAGAAAAATTGGGTTTTGGTTCTTAACTGAAACAATAAGATTAATGCACCAAAACAATATTTTCATTACACATTAATCATCAAAGCATTAACAACTATATGTTATGATAAATAAAATTCTAATATAAGCAACTAAAATCAAAATTCATAAAATGTTAATCCTTTTGCATTTAAACAAAGATGAGAGAACCAATCAAGCAGACCACATGGACTCTATTTTTAAGATTTGTAGAAATTTTACCTTCTCATCTTTTACAACTTTTAATCAAAAGTTGAATCCCAATGTATGTATATATCCCTCAACATATTTAGTTATAAAGTAGAAAAAAATCTTTTTTTTTTGTGTGTGGTATAAAATAGAGTTCTATTTGTTCTACCTAATATTTGAGCTATTATAAAAAAAATTCAGTGTCATAGCACTTTCTACTAATCTTAACCTATTTTTAAAATTATTTTTATTCAACAACAATTTTACTTAAACATCTAAAAAAACTCAATTAGAAATAATTAAGTGTTTTTTAATGTATTTTTTAAAAACTAAAATCATAGAAGTATCACAATACTGAATACAAACTTAATTAATTCTGAGCGCCAACAACGAGGTGCATAGCCATCCGTGCCCACTGCCATGCACGTAATATATACAAAAACAAAAAAACAAGTACCGAGAACTGTGCCACCGGATAATGCCACGTTTCCTACAAGACTTTATAAAATCACCGCATTGATGATTGCACTCCACGTATCTATTAGAATACACGTATTGAACCCACGCTTCGTCAAAGATGTCAAGATGTCAAGTGGACAACACTCGCTTGTTTTGACTCGACGCCTACACCATTCATACTGCAATATGATTTAAGTTATTTTTTTAATTCTTTTTTATAAATATATTAAAATGATATATTTAATTAAAAATTATTTTTAATATTAGTACATAAAATTAATTTAAAAATATGAAAAAAATAATTTTAAAAAAATAAAAAATATATTTTTTTTAAAAAAATATTTTTAAAACACAATGCTAAATATGACAATAACGGAAAATTAGCAACACCATTTTTTAACTATTTTTTTCTTAATCCTACAACATACTAATTTCAGAAAGAAAGAAAAAACCTGCTATTTTATTTTATTATCCTTCCAATCAAACTCTCTAGATTGCATTTTATTTGTTTTTTTTTTTAAATATTTTTTTTGTATTTTTTTTATATTTTAGATCATTTTAATATATTAATATTAAAAATTATGTAAAAATAAATAAATATTATTTTAATATATTAAAAAAAATTAAAATCAATTTTTATCGAACTCTCAAATAAATTATAATATTTCTATAATATGATTTGTTTTTAATAATATAGTTGTACTTCAAAATAGATGCTCTATAATATTATATTTAATAAATAAGAAATAACTCTGTTTGTTTGAGATATGTATTTTAAATTTCTAATTGTGATTTTATTAATAATTTATTTATTATTTTTAATTAATGATAAAACATTTTGAAAACACTTTTTGAGATGTGTTTGTGTGAAGCTTAAGTTGTTTTTTAAAGTGTTTTTTTATTTAAAAATATATTAAAAATAATTTTTTTTTTGATATAAGCACGTCAAAATAATCTAAAAATATCAAAATAAATTATTTTAAAATAAAAAATTTCATAATATTTCAAAAATATTTTTAAAATTCAATTCAAACAGTTAATAAATTGAAAAGAAAAGGTAGATGAGTATCGGAAATACCCAACCCGCGATACAGGCCGCCAGTATAATTAACGGGGGAGAAAATAAATAGATTCCCTATAAAGAGGGGAGCCGTTGCAACGCTCAGATACGCTTATTATATTCCATTCAACCCCAAATCCTAATTTTCCACAAGTTCCCATTTTTTGTAACTCTAAAGGCTTCGCTCAAGGAAATGGCGGAATCAGAATCCAAACAGCCAGCAGAAATGGTAACTTATCGATGCAGTACCACCTGCTCTCTCTTTAATTCTCATCGTTTTTATTTTCAAAGGTATATATTACTTTGGATGCTAGGATTTGCTGAGGTTTGTGTGTGTGTGTGTGTGTTTTGGTTAAGATTACAGTGATATATGCTGATAGTGTTTTGATAAACACCTTCAATTAGGTTGAAGGTGACGAGAAAAAACTGAAGTATTTAGATTTCGTTCAAGTGGCGGCGATCTTCATGGAGGTTTGTATCTCAAGCGTCTATAGATATGCCAAAGAAAATTCCGGTCCGCTAAAACCGGGGGTTCGAACCGTTGAGGACACCGTCAGAACTGTTATTGGACCGGTCTACGACAAGTTTTATGATGTCCCCTTCCAGCTTCTCAAATTCGTCGATCACAAGGTCTGTTTCACTACAAATTACAAATCTACCTGCCGTCATCTGATAATCTTTTAATTCTGTATTTGCATTTTGCATTTAATTAATATATGTACGAAACGAAGCATCATTTTGCCTTCTGGACTCCTGGGATGCAGGTTGACGAGTCTTTGAGGGGGCTAGACAGAAAAGTGCCATCACAAGTGAAGCGGGTGTCAATCCAAGCTCGAGCTGTAGCTTATGAAATTCAGCGCACGGGCGTGGTGGATGCGGCGAAGAACATTACAAAGACGATGTATAGCAAGTACGAGCCCACGGCCATGGAGTTGTGCTACAAGTATGGACCAGTCGCCGAGAAGTATGCAGTGGTGGCTTGGCGCTCACTGAATCGACTTCCACTCTTCCCTCAAGTGGCTCAAATTGCAGTCCCCACGGCTGCTTTCTGGTCTGGAAAGTATAATCAGGTGGTTGGCTCTGCGGCGGAGGGGGGTTACGCGATAGCATTATACCTGCCGTTGATCCCAATTGAAAGAATTGGTAAGGTGTTTGATGAGAGTATTGGTGAGCCAATTGTCTCGACCAATGGAGCAGTCATGGCTTACTGATGATTGTAGGGGTTTTTTTTTCAGTTGATTTTTTCAGTTAAAATGACATTAAATGATTGGAAGGTTTTTGAAATTAAATGATTGGCCAGAATATCCCTTGAAATGTGGTTTGTGGTTACTTTTTATGATTATTTGTTTTTAGCTGTTTGTTATTACATCAATTGTTTAAAAACAAATTGAAATAAAAAAATTTAAAACATATGTTTTATTAATAGTAATATTTATTTAATCTTAAATAAATAGAACATAAAATATTAAAAAATTATCACTGGAATTAGACCCTGTACCGTTAATTAACTTTGATACTGTATCGCTATTATTTTAATATTAAAAAAATTATATTAAAATATTTTTAAAAAGCAATTATTAGTAATAATAAATAGACTGTCAGTATCCAATAATTATCGTTAAATATTATTAAGCTACAACCACCATAGCAAGAGTTTTAATTTCGTCTTCAAGAGTGAATCGTATTGCTCATAATTTGATGAAAAGCGGGTTGCACGCAACCCCAAACGGGTCTTGCATGGTTAGGCTTTTTTTACTGGTCTGGTATTTATTTATTTTATTATTTAATATTGAGTTTTTATTAAATTATATTATTCAGTATTGAGTTTATTATAAAAAGGTTTTCATATTTTTATCGTGTTATAAATTAAAAAATTAATTCAACTTGGTGGGGTCTATAATTAAAGTTGTAAGTTTGATGGGCTACCTAAAGTAAACCTGACTTGTTTCTTTTTTTCTCTTGATTTTTTTTCTTTTCTTTTTAATTGCCTATTTAAAAGGTCATTTTAAAATTAAGTTAAATAAAGAGTTGGGTTGAGATTTTGCAAGTTTGAATTATTGTATGAGTTTAATAACAACCAAAGACTACATGAGATATTTTCTATAAAGTTATCACTATCTCAAGTAAATATCTATTTTAGGATTGATATTTAATTTACGAGCATATATTTTTATTATATAATCAAAAAAATTTTTATAAAAAAGATATACTTGTTAACTTTTATATGATAAACCTAAAAAAAATTAGTTTGCCTTTTTTTTTTTATTGAATTAAGTATTTTAACTTTGTTCCACTCTAATTTATAAGGGGCTAGTCTAATAGTTGGATTTTTTTTCTTGCCTTTTATGAACTTTAAAACTTGCTTGAGAGACTTTAGAAACCATGTCAACCCTTCGTTTCACTCCAACTCCTTCCTCCATCCTCACATGAAGGCACAGAGAGGTGTAAAATGGTGGTGAAGCACCTTTCTGGGGACTCTTTTTTCTAACTAAGAAAGCAGCAAATCCTTCTCACATATAGCCTTCGGCCTTGCTTAGCCTTATTGACCAGGAAAGATCAGATGAGATCTCTTAGCAAGATAGCAACCATTGAACTAGGCAATCCAGCTGCCATCAAGAGCGAATGAGAGTCAATCCCGGAGACAATGGTGAACAAACTGAGGCGATTAATTCTTTTGACTTGTTGCTTTTTTTTCTTACTTTTGATATGTTGTTTTTCTGCTGGATTTTTGTTTTTGGGTTGGAGAGGAGAGGAAGAGTCTGGAAATGGAGAGCGAGACAGTGGTGGAGATTGGAACAGTAATATATGCAAATGGCTTTTTGCCATTTTCTCAAGCTATATTTAGCACTTGGGGGGCAGACCAAGGTTGTCAATACTGTTTCGATCGTCGTTCTGGTTTTTCTATTGGAATGAAACGTTTCGGTTTTGGAGTGTTTCGGCGTGCTGTTTCGGGGTTGTACTGTTCATATATAATTAATTATATATATATATATATATGAAAAAAATTAAAATATTAATTTAACAAGTATAATTTAAATTCAAGATAAATTAACTTTAAATTATACAATACAAACACAAAGTCAAACAAACATAATCTCAAAATTAGAAACATCTCTAAAATTTCAAAATATTATGATAGTAAAATGTTCTAAAATAAAAGAAATATTATGATTTTGAGCCGGAACAGTACCGAGGCATTCCGGCTGGAATTTAGCAGGAATTTTCGGAACGAGCCGGAATTAAAACCGAGATGAAAACGACGTCGTTTTATCTCGGTTTTTTTAATAGCACAGAATGTTCCGGCCATTCCGGCCGGAACAAAACGGAATTAACAAGCCTGGTCAGGACAACCCTTTTGGCTCTCCTGATGCATGCCGTGTTGGAGACAATATAATGGGAAAAAAAGGCAAAAAGTACAGAAATATATTTTTAACTCTCTTGATGCATGTCGCGTTGGAGATGCTCTAACGACAAAAGTATAGTAAATATTATTTTTTTATTTCAATTATATGGATAAAAATGCATATAAGAGAAATATGTGTAAACATAAAGATCCAAGTGAAGATTTATCATACAACGTATGATATAATACTCCAAAATTTATAAAGATATCACTATAATAAAATATATAAAATTGTATCTTTGAATAAAATATTTCAAAACGAAAAAATTACATTAAAACATATAATAAGTTAAAACACGTTATACAAAATCAGAATTTGCAAAAAAAAAAAATCCTATTATAAACTATAATTTTTTAAAAAGTATTTTACATGTATCTCTTCAAAAATCTTTTTTCAGCATAATAAAATCCTCATACAATAAAAAAAAAAACCTTATTGTAAGACAAAATTGAAAAGGAAAACTAATTTACATGTATATTTATATAAATATACAGATATTTGTATTGAGAATCCATTTCAACTCGTTTCAAGGTTGCCTACTATTTTAAACCAAAGGCTTAGACTTTTTAATTAAAGTGGTGTCCAACATGGGTTATGAGTAAAGGTTAGGAGCAAGCATGGTTGTTAAATCCAACTCAGTCCGATAAGTTGTCCTGAAAAAACTTAAGACATAAAGCTTGATATAAATTAGGTTTTAAGTTCAACTGAAATGGACATTGACTTGATAAAATTTGGTTAACCCAATAGGTGTTTAGTGGTTGGTTGACTCGATTAAATTTTATTTAAATTTGGTCGGCTTAAAACCATTTTTTTTTTAAAAAATGAATGAAACAATGTTATTTTAATACAAATAATTGACATTTATTGACTTGGTGATTTGTATGTTTATTAGATGATCTAGTGATCTAATCTCTTTTCCAAGTGAGTCCTTATATTAATAAGGCACAATATCTTAATTGAGAATGTTCTTATAAGGGTAGTCAATTCTTGATAGCACCACAATACTCAAGTGGTGATCATCACACTCAGATTGTAAATATGCTTTTATTGAAAGGAGAGTAATATTCGAGTGGAAACAAGACTCACATGTTAGGGGAAGATTTGTTGGGTGCACAATTGAATTATAACTATCCATAATGAAAAAGAGTGAGAAAATTGAGGTGCTTACATATAAAATGAACTTAAACCCAACAATCCAGGTTTTTTCGTGTTAAAATAATGTATTTTCTATTACAAGCCTTCACGTGAGCATATACAAGTGTGAGCTTAAATAAATCCTATTTATTGAAGAAAGATTTGTGTTGAAAAGTCAATTAAGCCTATACTTAGGTATGCACGTATATAGACTTGTATAAAAAGTATGGCCTATTTATAACCCAAAAGACTAAATTATTAGGTCATCAGTTCATATATACAAGCACTCCAACTTTTTTTTTATAATTGATGTGACATTCTCCACTCACATCTGGAGCTCAAAAAATCTCTTCTTCACATATGAGTTTTCTTTCACATTAAACATTACTTTCATTCAACTACAATATCTTCATAATTTGAGTACGACACTACTACTTTCTTACTCTTTCAAGGTGAAGAAAATCATGAGAGTAAACACTCGATCAAACATTAGGTGAAAATAATGGGAGCTCAACCAATCATTCCACACTCATCACGATACCTATAAATTATAAAATAATGAAAATAATTTCCCTTATGAATTGGTGTGAAGCTATTATAAAATATTTAAATAAAATACATTATAATCCAATATGAACTAAAACCACACATACAAAATATTTTTTACATGGAAAACCTCTCTAATGTTAGGGAAAAAACATGAGACTCCTAAGAACTCCACTATCAACAACTAATGGGTTATGATTATTTTTTTCTTAATAGAATTGGTGGCATATAATCTAAAAAATAAATTTTCAAAAACAAAATAAATTCATAAAGGAGTCCATCAATATCTCATCACAAATCATGAGTATTGTGGATAAAAACACTATCTAGATTGTCGAAATGCAATCTCCATTGTTTAGATTATAAAGGCTTGTGTCACGAACATGCTTATAAAATTTTAGCTGAAATAGACCTTGGATATATTTTATCAAAGTATTTGATCAAAATACATGAATCTATAAAATATTGTTTTAAGAAGATGTAGTTTTTCAAATCTTTCTATCTTTTTTCTCTCTATATATAAAGAATAAATAAAGCTGTAAAAAAAAAGGGTTAAACCCCCCTTTTTCTATATGGGCTTAATGGTTCCACATAGGTCAATTCAAATATACATTGTTCATCATTTAAATAAGAGATGAACCTAGCCAAACAAATCTCTTTTTTCTTAACCAGGTGGGAAGATCCGTTATTCTAAAAATTAAGTTTTAACAACCTGTCTTTAAAAACTTTTTTTTATCTAACGGTACCTTATGTTCATATGCTTTAATCTTTAATGAAATGTAAAGTTTTTTGCCAAGTGAATATCACTTTGATTATCACAAAAAACTATGAATCATAGTTGTTGAAAACCAAGTTATATAAAAAAAAATATTTATCCATAACAACTCTTCATAAACTTTTTTTGTTTTGATAAACTTTGTTTTTATAGTAAAAAGTGCATAATGTTTTTATAACCTCGATTGCTAATAAATAATGCCTTATGAGAAAATGATTAAATGACCAAAATTACTTATGGGTGTTTACATCTCTTATCACATTTGCATTTGAATAGCCAACTAATATTAGTTTTCCACTCTTAAAGCTGAGTTAGAACTTGGAAGTGCCTTAAAGATACCTTAAATTCACTTCATAGTATTCCATTGATCTTTTTCTAGATTTGAAAAGAGTCAATTGACTACACACATGAGCTATATTTTGCCTCGTGTGTATCATTGCATACTTGAATTCCATGCTATTAAGGTATATGAAACTCATTGAACCACCAATAATGATAGCTTCTCTTGTTAGTTCCAACCATTGAGCATCGAGATAATAAAGCACATTGAACCACCGATAATGGTAGCTTCCCTAGTTAGTTCTCACTATTGAGCATCAACAATAATAACTAAGAAGAAAAAACAAATCTAAGAAAAAATATAACCAAGTTTTGTTATATTTTGTTGGTTGGGCAGGTTATGGTACCCCTCATTGCACAATGAGGAAATTGAGGAGGAATCGCTTGAGATCCACCCGTTTTTCGCCTTAAATGATGATGACATGTTTATACAAGCTCTGCCATTGTTTCTGCACTGTTCCTAAGTCAATTTGTAATTTTATATTATTTTTGAACATTTTAAAAGGTCTACTTGTAGTTTTTGATGTTATATGTGTATTTAAATTATTATTAGAATTTGAATTTTTAGTGTTTATACATGTAATTTGTAGGTGAGCATGTAAAATAAAATAAAATAAAATAAAATAGAGAATGTGTATGTGTGTTGGTTTTTTATTTTGTTTCAAATACTTGATAAAATATATAAAAAAAGCTGTAATTAACACAAAAAATATTCTTTATTGCATATGGATAAGCCTCTAAAAAAATATAACAATCATATTGTTTAGTATTTTCATACAAAAAATATGTATTATCATGCATTTTAGGATTCAATAACTAGTAAATCCATGAAAATTTGGTCAATATCTTAATAATTCATAATTTTTAATTGATTAGAATTAATGATTAATATTCTGATATAAATATTGGACCTACAAGTAGCTTAATATTCAAATATCAGTAAATTGACCAAAAAAAAACCCTCAAAATTATTTTGAATGTTCACCAAATATTAAATTGGGATATTTTTTTACTAGACATATGAGTTGTGGAAAACTCATCTGCCTTTCAAGATAGGTGAATCCTATTAGGCCATTTACATAAAAAAAATAAAAAAATTATTTTGGATACATGAGCCCATAATAAAAATTAAAAGGTTAGATTTATTCACACGAATAAATCATATTTATCAAAACATTTAAACATCAAATCTCAGAATGCAACTTGCCACAAGTAAAACGTACTGGAGGAGGTAATATTTTTTCTTTTTTGCAACCAATCACCTACTCTTAAATTTATGTTAAAACCAACCCACCTAGGGTTTTCTAATGATCCTAAGCCAAACAACTAGGTATCAACTTTATTGACCCTCTCGACGCCGCATGTCCACATTCATATCATGGAAGGCGATGTTTGACTGTGACACGATGCCATACTCATCATCCACTTGTTGGCACATGCGTTACATGCGTCAACGATTGTTTTTAAAGTAATAGTAATAATTGCTTAAGAACCAAATCTCTCGAATAAATCTTACCTAATTGGAAAAAATACAACAAGAACAAAAAACCTTGGATGCAAAAATATAAGAGTAATATAATATTTACATCGTGTTTCAAAAATATAAAATAACCCGATCCTACAAGTTTTTTTAGCAATTTTGTTTTAAAGAGTAATAAAATCTTAAAATTGTTAATATGAAGATACAATCTTTTAAGTTTTTGTGTTTTTAAAGGTAATATAGTCTTTATATGGTGTATTTTTAAAAAAAAAAAATCAGATTGTTCTTTATCAATTTTCTATAGACTAATGAATATTGAAAAAAATAATCAAATTACTTCCCTTACCAAGCTTATTGTCTTTTTGTTGAAATGGTAAAATGATAATTATGTCATTCTCATCCACAACAGTGCAGTGTGTTTAGGTGTACATTGGATTCACCACCCAACCAATTATGTTCTTAACAAGGTAAGGATTCAGGGATGATTGTAAACTAAAGGGGTTAATTAATAAGCTCGCTAAAACAACAAGGACTAAATTGTATTTACTATATTTTATTTTATAGATTTTCACCAACCGATTGTGCTTTTTCTTCTTCTTTTTTTTAACCAAAACGTCTTTTTTTCCATCGAATGTAGAATATTTTTCTTATTTAATAGCCACCAAAACTTGGAAATATAAAAACAAAACTTTTCATAAAATCTCTCTTAAATCACAGAACCTCTCTCCCCGTCGATTCTCTCCATCAAAGCGATCAAGCAAAACGACCTAGCAGCAGAAGGCTAAACGACAGCAACAATATGGTCGAAACCAGACGCAGCTCCTCCTCCTCCAAACACTCTCTTCCTACCTCTTCCCCTCCTCCGTCTTCTAAAAGATGCAAAGTATCCCCTCCCTCCATGTCTATATATCTGTTTTAGTTTTTTTTTTTTTTTAAATGGTGATATGCATTTTAATTTTTGAATTGTTGGTTTCCGATTGAAACATAGGTTGCTATTGCTGCTGCATCGGAGGTATCATCGTCGACCAGTGATGTACCGACGACACCGGTACTACCGGTAGAAAATACAAGTCCGGAAAAGGGTTCCGTGTCTGAATTAGATTTGCAGGCTACCAAGTCTGGAGAGGACACTCAAGCCGAGGAAGTGGTGTCTTTTGGTACGATCTTGTTTCTATTCTACTTTTTCCTTGAAAACAGATTGGTGTTATTTTGTTTATGTTTAATAGCTGTTTTGATTTTAGATGAGGTCACTGCCAATGGAGAGAAATCCAAGGGTGCAGTAGCGCTGAACAAGTCAAAGAAGCGAGTAACGAAATCAGTAAAATCTAATGCGAAGGTTGCATGGGGCCAATTGCTGTCCCAATGTTCACAGGTGATTTTGTGGTGGTTCATGTTAGTGATCTGTTTATTTATGATTGTGGGGTGTTTCATGTTAGTGATCTGTTTATTTATGATTGTGGGGTGTTTCATGTTAGTGATCTGTTTATTTATGATTGTGGGGTGTTTCATGTTAGTGATCGGTTTATTGATTTCCAAAAGATGATAATTCTAGGCTACTGGATTTCATGTTTATTGCTTAGGAGTTTTGTTTTTATAATTCTAGGCTATTAGCTTCCCACTGGGTTTGCATGTCGTGAAAATTTCACTTGCCATGGCTCTATAGACAGTCAAGGTGCTCTATAATGTTTAGGGAGCTTATCAGGAGGAAGTTTGTTACAGTATGCGATGGCATCACTATACGAGTATCTTAATGCATTCTTGATGCTAATTTGAACTTGCTGCTTGGAAATTTTGTGAAATATTTTGATCGTTATTTCCAGGCAACTCCTTAACAAATAAACCTTTGCTTTGGCAGCACTTACCATGTTTTGAGTCTTTGGATTTCGTAGGGTAGCATTTTGTGAATCTAGTTGAGATGATTAAGACTCATTTATATTCTTGTGAATTTAAGAGCAATTTAATTTTTGAGTTGGTGGCTTTTGTGGTTGCTTGCATTTTGTGTAGTCTGTGAGTGTGCGTTTGATTAAGGCATGATATTGCTGCTAATGTCAAACTTTAAGGTACTTAGGACCATGTCTCACAGGGTATTTAAGTGCTCTACAACAACGTCCTGTTCATATGTGTGTGTTGCTGCCTGGAAAAATATGTGGGGAAATTTATTGGAGCTTTGTCTTGTGAGGCTTCGAGTGCTGTCCAGTGAGGGTCTCAAATTGTTTATTTATTTTCAGCTTGTTTATTTAGTTTTTGCTTATTTCAGTTATGTGGTTCATCTCTCTGTTTGATAAGGTTCGTCATATATTCTTGTTATCCTGGAGATAATATAGGTCTATTGGTTGCTGTTCTAGTATATAAGCTGCTGTTGAAACAAAAATTCATGTTGAGCATGTTAATAAATGTCGTTTTTTCTTTTCAATTCCCCTATTCCAGGATTGTTGATTTGGTGTTAAAAAATGGAAACAGGGTTCAGAAAATTTGTCACTACCCCCAATTTTTTTATAGCTTTGTTTATGTTGCAACTTTTTTTCCCTTGGGAAATTGGGATCATTTCATTTACTTTTCAGAAATTGATGCCTATAGCCTTTTGTTTCTTGATTTTCATTCTCCAAGTCACAACAGTAACTGGAAAGCCAGTGCAGAATTTTGCTTACTTCTTTTGTCTGAAAGGCAGATTTCTGAAAATTATTCTAGGTGTTTTACCACATTTTGTGGAACTGAAGTGATTGTTTCTGATGCTTGTAAGTGTGTTATTCATTGCAGAACCCTCACATGCAGATATATAGCACTCTTTTCACTGTTGGTCAAAGCCGACATTGCAATTTATGGCTTAATGATTCATCTATCAGTACTATTTTATGCAAACTGAGGCACATAGAGGTAGTACTCTTTGCACTTCTAATTTTAATTTTTTCACTTGTTAATTAAAACAAATGTATTCATCAAGGTAAGACACTACATCATTTTACATCATCATGTAATCCAACCTTGGTCCCCTCTTTGGTAATCTGTTTATAATCACCCTGCAGCGTGGAGGTGCACCTATTGCCTTATTGGAAATCACTGGGGGAAAAGGAGCAGTCCTAGTAAATGGTAAACTATATCAAAAGAATGAAAATTTAGCATTAAATGGAGGTGATGAAGTGATTTTCACTACTTCTGGCAAACATGCATATGTATCCTTTTCCTTTAGAAAAATTACGTGGCTTTATGTATTATTATTTTTGTTGTTTTGCATTATTGTTCTGTTTCTGTGAAAGCATAGAAGGAAAATTCCTATCTAGATTTTGCATGTTTATATTATTTGACTTAAATGTCCATTATCTCCTCTAAATTCCTTAATGGGTATTTTAGATATTTCAGCAGCTAACAAGCAATAGCTTAGGCACTCCAGGCATGCCTTCTGTGAGCATCCTAGAAACCCAGAGTGCTCCTGTAAATGGTATTCACATTGAGGCAAGGTCTAGAGACCCCTCAGATTATGCAGGCGCATCAATATTGGCTTCTTTGTCACATCTTCTTCCACCTGCTGCCAAAACTGGTGAGGATGGGCCACAAAATACAGATTTTTCCACATTGCCTTCTCACTGCGAAGTGTCTGAAGATTGTATTCCAGATGTTGAGATGAAGGATGGCACAAGCAATAATGATCCCAGTGATGTTAACCCAAGCGAGAAAGTCGTTGTTCCTTCCTCTAATGCTACCAATGAAAATGCTAATGCTGGTAGCATGAGAATGGGTGCTTGTACAAATGCAGTTATTGGAAAGATTCCAAACCCAACTTATGAGTTAAAGCCATTGTTGCGGATGCTTGCAGGTTCATCATCTGAATTTGATAAAATATTTGATGAGAGGGAAAGGAGAGAAATCCTCAAGGATCTTGATCCTCCATCAGTCCTGATTTCCACTAGACGGCAATTGTTTAAGGATAGTTTACAAAAAGGAATTCTAAACCCTGAAGAGATTGACGTTTCATTTGACAATTTCCCATATTATCTAAGGTGCACATTCATTTGTCAAGTAGTAGTGTAAAATATCTATTGTTGAATGCTATTCATTTCAGTTTAGAAATTATTCATGCTATACATGTGTATCATTCATGACTTGAAAATAAGGACAAAACTGTGTGCCAACCAATCTAAAAACAGTTTGATATTACTGTTTCTTGGCTTGATCTAACCTCTTTTCAGATTTGTGAGGATGGTATAATCTAAGAAAATCTGACCTTTTTAGGCTATAGAAAGGCAGGATTAGCACATGTATGGAATTCACCTTTTCAATTCAATTATACTCCTGATTGACTAATGAATAAAGGAATTGGCAAAATGCAACGAATTGAACTGAATTCCACAAAAGCCACCAATTCAATCAAGCTCTTAATAATTGATTCATCAATCTTTATGTTATCTCATGTCTTACTGTGCTGGACCAAATTGGTACTTTTACTGACCCTGAGCCCTCTTACAGTGATACAACTAAGAAAGTTTTGGTAGGTGCTGCATTCATTCATCTGAAGTGTGGCAACAAATTTGCAAAGTTTGCTTGTGATCTCCCTACTGTGTCCCCGCGCTTGTTACTCTCCGGTCCTGCTGGTAGCCCCTCTTTCTGCTTTATGATATATATTTGTGTTTTGTTTTGTACGTTCATCTTTATTAGTTCCTGTTCTTGCGAATGTTTTCTGTAGGCTCTGAAATATATCAGGAGACTCTGACAAAGGCACTTGCCAAAGATGCTGGTGCTAGACTACTAATTGTGGATTCACTTCAATTGCCCGGTGTAAGCTTTTTGAATATCTCCAGAATCTTTTTTTTTGTTCATATGTGAGCATGTTTCACCGCTCCTTAAGCCAAGTCTCATACAAATTTTCATCCATATTAGGCCATGTTGCTTTTATGGAGCACCAAATATGCATGTTTTGAGGTGCTCTAATTTCTTCTCATACTGCTTTCTAATAATTTCAGGGATCAATACACAAAGAAACTGATTCTTCTAGAGAGAGTTTAAAATCTGAAAGAGTCTCTGCTTTTGCCAAAAGAGCAGTGCAGGTGGCATTACAAACCAAGAAACCTACTTCTAGTGTCGAGGCTGACATAACTGGCTGCTCTGCATTTGGCTCTCATGCTCCGGCAAAGCAGGAAACTTCTACTGCATCATCCAAAAACTACACGTTTAAAACAGGCATTTTTGCTTTTATAACAGCAGCAGATTTTTTTTTTTAAATTGTCCCTTAGCTTCTGTTTCATAGACTACCTTAAGAGTTAATTACCTAAATTGCTACCTGACTTCAAGTTCGTTAAACTGCAGGTGACAGAGTAAAGTTTGTGGGTATGTCCTTGGCATCTACAATTTCTTCTCTGCAGCCTCCTTTAAAGTATTTTTCTTTCTTTTCTTAAGGCGTCTTATTTTCATATTATTTTTTGGGTTCCTTTCAATTTAATGGCTATAGCTTTGCCAAGCACACGGACTTTAATTCTCTCTAGAATCCAAGCTTCTTGATTATATGCTATCAGTGCCTGTACCTTGAACTGTATTAAAAAAAATCCCCAACATACAGTCAACCAGATGCATAGCTTCTGTAAAAAAAGATTAATTATGTTTTGTTTTGAACTTTTTCTCTCGATAGGGGACCTGCAATTGGTTTACGAGGCAAGGTGGTCCTTGCTTTTGAAGGAAATGATTCCTCTAAAATTGGTGTTAGATTTGATCGGTCCATCCCAGAAGGCAATGACCTGGGTGGCCGTTGTAAAGAGGGTCATGGTTTCTTTTGTACAGGTGTGTTCCTGAACCATCTAGACGCTGCACTGATTTATAAGATAATTAGATAATGGTGATTGTTTGCAGCAGAACATCATTCAATATCACTAATGCCTTATTTTCTCTGCAGCTAATTCACTTTGTCTGGATAGTTCTGGAGGAGAAGATGTTGACAGGCTTGCTATTAATGAGCTCTTTGAGGTCGTTGCTCAACTAGAGTGATGCTTGTTGTTGCTTTCTTCTTTATCTTCTCATATAAGGCTCCGAACTGATTTGTTTAATGTTTCATAGGTTGCTATAAATGAAAGTAAAAACGCCCCCCTAATCTTGTTTTTGAAAGACTTAGAGAAGTCTGTGGTGGGAAATCAAGATGCATACACTTCCCTAAAGAGTAAGCTTGAGAATTTACCAGATAAAGTTATCGTAATGGGCTCCCATACCCAGATTGACAATCGTAAGGAGAAGGTAATCCATTGGCAGATATCCTGGTGCCTGTATTAGTATATTTGCTATTTGATACTTCAGAGTTTTTCTATAACCTGACTAGATAATTACATTTTCTATGACTTGTTATGTTACAGTCCCATGCTGGTGGTCTTCTATTTACGAAGTTTGGCGGCAACCACACTGCATTACTTGATCTTGCATTTCCGGTATGCAAAGTGTTGCCATAATGGTTATGATTTTTTTCTTTCTATTCTATGTTTGTGTTTTCATAAGCATTATGGTTGATGGCTGATATGCCATTATTCTTTCTCCCCCTCTTTTACGAGGCATGTGTGCATATAGAGATAAGATTCTACTAAATTAACATGTCTTATTGTAATAGCTGTCTGTTTTATTGTATACTCATTAATTTGCACTAACTAGTATGGGAATAAGGTTTTGTTGTCATTGTATATGATGAGCTGTATTTAAACAGATATAGCTTGATAATAGTTATGAATATTAATCATATTATCATCCAGGCTTGTGTTAGGCATATCCTTCTGGTGTAAATTTTACAATTATGCTTTTAATCATTTTATGGATCAGAAAGGGCCTAATTAGGAAGCGTGTACCTGTGAATTATTTGGATTATTCTCATATATGTTGTTTGCTGCCACCTTTTATTGTGCCATTGATCAGTTCAAGCATGTTTTGATGTTATGTTTATGTATATATATTTGATAGTTTTGGCAGAGGATAGACTTGTGCACACGCTCCCTTTTAGGAGATGTAGAACTGACTAATATTTATGCCTTGGCTAATTTAGGAATTAGACTGGGGCTGAGAGGATTTAATCGGTGATGATATGATGACTGACTTTTGTGGGTTTCTGCAAGAATTCTTCTGAATGCAGAAAAAATTAAGGGAGGGCTCCCTTTAAGACCTAAATAACGGTAACAGATTGCACAGGAAGATATATAAATGTTTTGAATTCAAACAATTAGATCTGAAGTTCTAGTAAACACAATATTTATGATTTGACTTAAAAACTTTAAATGCTATAAATACAAGTCAAGCTGCTGATTTTGACTTTGCACATTAAATCAGGCCAGTAGCTTTCATGATCAGCATCTACTGCAAAAAACGATTCGTTTCCATGAAGTATCCCTAGAAGTGACATGCGATAAGCTTTAAGACATGTAAAACTTAAATAAGACTCATATTGACAAGAAAAGAACCCATGCCAACCTCCTACATGTCTCTTTAGTATGGATGGATTACTCTCTCTTTAGTATCCTCACATGGATGCAATTTTTCCTTAAATCTCTTTTTAGTGTAAAATTTGTGATGCATGATTCTCTTGACATCTAATGCAGTTTTTCACATGTTATAAAGCTTAACTTCTACACATAGCATGACCAGACCTAGAGTTTCATGGTGAGGTGGCAAAGATCTGAGTGCTTGACACAGCTCTTATATAGACAATTCTCATTTGCTCTTTTTTTAGCTGGCCACAATAAAAATTAAAGTTTCAATACCTCTTATATGCAATTAGAGTCAAAAGCTTCCACACTGGTTGTTCTGTGTTATTTAAATTAGTTTCACATCACTGAAGAATTAAAATGATGCAAGTATAGCCTCTCATTCAGGATAGCTTTGGTAGAACGAGTGATAGGAGCAAAGAAACTCCCAAAGCAATGAAGCAGCTCTCACGACTTTTCCCAAATAAAGTAACAGTACAGTTGCCTCAGGTATTGTTCCTGCATTCAGTTTATAATCTAGTCATGTTTGTGTCATTTTCTCCAACCCTTGAATGCCTTAGCCAACATTTTTGAGCATCCTGGCAGGATGAAGCGCAGCTTGTGGACTGGAAACAGCTGTTGGAGCGTGATATTGAAACTCTGAAAGCACAAGCCAATATTTTTAGCTTCCGTTCAGTAAGTATAATTGCTTCTGTATTGTGAACTGTTTTGTCCAGTTTCATACTGATTTTCCTACAATCCTAAATGGCAGTTGCTTTTTCTTTCAAGGGTTTCGTCTAATATATGTGTGGTAGCCAACCCTAATGCTGTTGAAATAGCATTATTCTCGCCCATGGCATCCAAAACACGCATACAGATGTCTCCATTTTTGGAATCAAACATTGTTTGCTCTAGTTTGATCCTCTGATAATTTTCAGTTTTACTGCTTTGATGTGTCCCTACAAGTGGTCAATTGATGATTCATTTTATACGTGTGTGTGGCATCCAATCACACATACAGATTTGTAATTGCTCAGAAAAAGAAATAATTTTTTTCTAGTTAGGTTCTCATGATGCTCAAGCTGTAACTACCAACACTTGCAGCATATGAGAGAGAGACACAAGGAGAGACAATCACATCCGGGTTCACCAAAAGTGATACGAAAGTCTCTCAAAAATTATTTCTTGATTCCCTCTATCATATGTAGTAAGTGTTGGTAGTTACAGCTTGAGCATCATAGAATTTCCCGGTTGGACTTTGTGCTTTAGATTTGCCTTGAAGAGTGACCTTTTTTTTCCTGAGTTACATAAGTTCTCTCCAAGCTAGGTATTATTCCATTTCAATCTATATGGATCAGGATGAAGATCTAAACTTAACTTTGCTGTATTTCTTGCCCCATTTGTGTTGTTTCATTTCTTCTGTTTGTAAATCTGAGAAATTAGAAAATATATTTTTGTTTGTGTATGTTATTTGGTTATTTACGTTGTACATGATGTGTGTAGGTTCTCTGCCGAGTTGGTTTGTGTTGCCCTGACCTAGAAACCGTGTGCCTTAAAGATCAAGCCCTTACAAATGAGAGTAAGTGTTCTTGACTCAAGTCTTGCTTATCTTCATCTTCTTTTTTTGGTAATGATATTAACTTTAAACTTCAACATTTCATTGGTGATATTATTTTACTTAAACAGGTGTGGAGAAAATAGTGGGATGGGCTTTGAGTCACCACTTAATGCATTGTTCTGAAGCCCCTGTTAATGATTCCAAAATTCTTATATCTTCTGAAAGGTTCTCTCTCTCTCCACATTTTCTTCCCTCATTAACTACAAAATGTCACTCTTTTCTTGAATTACAATTTCCTTTGATGTGTATGCTGCAGCATTTATTATGGTTTGAGCATTTTTCTTGGTGTACAAAATGAAAGCAAGAGCTTGAAGAAGTCACTTAAGGTAAAATTGTTAGCCATTTCTGTCCAGATGTTTATCTGCCCCCCATCATGATATTAACATAAAAGATCATCTTTCAGGATGTGGTCACTGAGAATGAATTTGAGAAGAAACTTCTAGCAGATGTTATGCCTCCTAGTGACATTGGAGTTTCCTTTGATGACATTGGAGCCTTAGAAAATGTGAAGGATACCGTGAAGGAACTGGTTATGCTCCCTCTGCAGAGACCTGAATTGTTTTGCAAAGGACAGCTGACTAAGGTTAATTGCAAAATATGTTGGCCTTTTTACCTCCTATAAGTATTTATATTTTTATGTTTACAAGATGTTATTGCTTGTACAGCCTTGTAAGGGAATATTGCTGTTTGGGCCTCCTGGTACTGGGAAAACAATGTTGGCAAAGGCTGTAGCAACTGAGGCTGGTGCAAACTTTATAAATATATCTATGTCGAGCATTACTTCGAAGGTATGTACGAGTACATATATGTTGTGCTATTTGATGTTCTGTGAGCTTTCACTTTAGCATTGCTATTGTTTATTGAAATGTTAACATCAATATTTATTGCAGTGGTTCGGAGAAGGCGAAAAGTATGTCAAGGCAGTGTTCTCTTTAGCTAGTAAAATCGCTCCAAGTGTTATTTTCGTTGATGAGGTTTGTGCAAAATATATCTTCTTGTTACTCATTCTGATAGCCGATTTGCAAACCTGGACCCTTTTCTGCATGTCTTGTGGAATTTCTATCTGATAATGCAAAGCAATTGCTGGTCATACAACTGAAACTTAATAATTAATTTTGAATGATGAGAAGTAAAATCTGAATCTATACCATAAATGAACAGCATAAAAATGTTAAGATGACTTTTTATCGCAAGGCCTGCAACCAGCATTGCATGAGAAAGAACATTTCTATTTTGCCTTCATCAGCTTGTTGCCCACCATTTCTATTCTCTGTTTAGTAGTCTTTCAAAGTTCAATTTCCCAAACATGTCTTTCTTGATATTTAAGGAAATAAGTGAAACCACAATGAAAAGCAATTAACAAAATACTAATTGGCTGTATTCTATACCATCATTGTCATAATGATAATAAGAGCAACAACATCAACTGCATTTGAGTCGGTTTGAAATGATTGTTCGCTCACTTGTCTTGTATGCTCTTACAGGTAGATAGCATGTTGGGAAGACGTGAGAATCCAGGGGAGCATGAGGCTATGCGTAAGATGAAGAATGAGTTCATGGTGAATTGGGATGGTCTGCGGACAAAAGATAAAGAACGAGTCTTGGTACTTGCTGCCACAAATAGACCTTTTGACCTTGATGAGGCTGTTATCCGGAGACTTCCCCGGAGGTGCTCTATCTTATGTTTATCTTACCCTGTTCTTTAAAGTGGCAAAATAGCAACATCATTGACTTTCTTCTGCAACTGGTTGGCAGATTAATGGTTAACTTGCCAGATGCACCAAATCGAGAAAAAATCCTGAGGGTTATCTTGGCTAAAGAAGATTTGGCACCTGATGTTGATTTAGAAGCGGTTGCAAATATGACTGATGGCTATTCTGGGAGCGATATAAAGGTTCTTTCACACTATTTTTCTAGCATGTGATTTTCTCTCATTACTTGTCTAATTTTATCCCCTTTCTTTTCAGAATCTTTGTGTTACTGCTGCACATTGTCCTATTCGAGAAATTTTAGAGAAGGAAAAGAAGGTTTGCTTGACATTGCTATTTGTTTAATGTGAATTATTCTGATGTTCTCTATTTGTGTGTGTGTGTGCATGTATAATTGAAACCTCACATTGGATATTTATTCTATGAAACATTTCATGCCTGGAAATCATCTTATTCTACATTGTTATTATACAAGTAATCTTCATAAGTACCCCGAGGTAGCCTTCTTACTTGGTGCTTGTGCTAAAGGCTCCTTGGACTTGGTTATGTCGGAATCATTTCATGCCTAGAAGTCATTTTAGTCCTCACTGTTTTGATGCACGTATTGCTCATAAGCATCTTCATGTTTATTCCTGTTAAGTTGTTAGTGAGCCTAGGAGACTACATTCCTGCACCTGTCACAGAGAGGGGTGCTAGATATGACTGCCATGTGGTTTATGTTAGTATATAAATTCTTGAAACTTGTAGCATAGCTGCTGCAAATATGGCATGTAATAACATTAGCAGCTCATCTCTGTGACAGTTGGTCCCAGTATGTAATGTGAGCACTTGTCACACTGCCAGTACACATTTTAGTCAATGAAATCAAGGGTTTTCTTTGACGTCCAAATATACTCCCTTATTGACTTGTAAATTCTGGAAGCACTGATTTGACTTTTGGTCACATGCTTATCATCATTATGTGGCTGTATTGATGTTCTTAAACAAATTTTGGGAGGAAACCTGGTATGATAAATTTCTAAATTGTTATCTTGCATGCTTTTTTTAATGCTATGCATGTGGTGATTTGACTTTTATACTTGGTTCTGTACACTTATTGGCTATGCAATTGACTTTTGAGGGGCACAAATTTCAGGAAAGAACTTTGGCATTGGCTGAGAGTAGTCCATTGCCCACATTGTACAGCAGTTCTGACATCCGTCCTCTTAAGATGGAGGATTTTAGATTTGCACATGAACAGGTATGATGATTCTGAACATTTTCATTAATTGTTTGGGGAGTTGACTGAGTAGCATATTATACTTGTTTCAAGTTTGTTAATTCACCTTTTGGCCCAAATATATCTTCCTTTGGGTGTTTGGTCTGGGAATCTGGGTTGGTCAACTCTAATCATCCACCGACCTGTCCATACCGGAGCAGCATTTTTTTTTCAAGTTCCCTAGCCAGCCATCTGCTAAAATTTAATCTTTGATAATACCTTTTTGTGTTGGAGAAAATTATGAAAAAGAACAGCTGTGAACAGGGAGGATAAGATAATAATTGACTTGGAAATGGCCATGCTGTTACAGAAAGAGAACAGTCAGATATTAGAGCCATGTGAAAACCCACAGATGCATTTTGCCATGGAGATTGATTGGCACGTGGACTCCTTCAAAAATTGATTGATTAAATTAGGTCATCTAGTCTGCAGTAAATTAATTTTAATTTATTTATAGAGGATGGGAGAGGTCATGAATATCAGTGATAAACTGGACCAAGGAAGTCATATGAATACTGTAATTGCAGGTGTGTGCAAGTGTGTCATCAGAGTCCACAAATATGAACGAACTCCTCCAATGGAATGATCTATATGGAGAAGGTGGATCGAGAAAGAAGACGCCGCTCAGCTATTTCATGTAGAGAAAAATGTGTGTTTATGTATAGGCATATTTCTTGTTTAACTTATTCTTAAGTCGTCTGATTGGCGTCCTAGATTTAGGACCTGTATTTTGTGAGAGATTTCATTGCAGGTCCTGGCCCTCTGTACCGTAGAATAGGTTTTAATATCGACCGCTTTCAGGAATCTTACAATATTTATTGGCTGGTAATTTGGCAGAAGCTGCTGCTTTCAAGATTCATTTGCCCCCTTCGTTCTAGTATGGAAATACTAGTTTTGACGAATGAATAAGTCATTTTTGCATTGCTGGCCTCGTTCCTTCCCAGCATCTCAATTCTGACAGCATCACGATGAGTGACTTTTCCGGTGAAGTATATTCCGGTTTTTCTCAATATTTCCTTTTTTGACTCCGGCCAGCACAGAAAGAAAGCAACGCTTCACACAAGAATCCACTTAAACGGTTCTGTTTGCAGCCATTCCCTCAACCTAAGTGAACTCTGGTTGTATCATTAAAATCTATGCAGCAATTCACTATCAACTGCTTCTATAAGCAATGATTCTACTAAACGTAAATTATAGGGCGGTAAATTTAAGACGCTTCTGACTGCTGTAGTTTCTTACAATTTGCCTACTTAGGGAAGATTTCCCCGAGGTATGCCAGAGAAAACCTCTACAGTCTAGCAAATCCTGGCGTTTCGTGACCAACAAGTTTACAGTCAGCCCGATGTATGCGGGTTGATAATGTATACTCCCAATACAATACGAAGTTGATTACATACAAATTGATGATGGTATGAGAAAACAAGTGGACTTGAAAATTTAAATACCTTGTGAATGTGCATCTAGTCACCAAACATCATGCAAACAGCTGGAGGAAGAGTTCAGCAATAGGAGAAGCCTAATAGGGCTTGAGGCAGGATTTCCAAGTAACAGCGGAAAGGAATGCGAATACCGCCTAAAATATGGCATTTCCTCCCGATAGTAATCACCTACAACTCACTCCATAGTTCTTTAATTCTTCTTAATGGATATCGTCCAAAGAAGATCAGAACTAGACTGCACTGTTATTTTTTCACCTTGGACTAGGTTTGATGTGCTTACCAGATCTCCAAACCTCATTTCCGTGTTAGCTGGAAAACAGAAAATACAAAATTCAGTCAATCAGACTCCTGGGGCAAATTTCATAATAGCCGAGAAAGAGGATGAAAGAGATTCATCAGACATTGACCATCTGTAAGAGTTTATTCAAAGAGGAAAGGAAGCTGGAGAAGAATTTTTTTTCCCACGGTTGTTTTACACATCATTCTGCACCCCAGAGAAGAAAAGCTGTGGTGTCAAGTGCCCAAAACTATCTAGAGGCTACCCCTCCATATGTCATATGACAATATTAATGGTGATGTATAATTTAATGAAAAAATTGACCAGAGAACACAAGACTCGGGATTTGAGACCTATCTGTTTCTGCTTATTAGCTCAGCAAACAAAAGCACTCACCGGAACAATTTCAAATCGATATACTTACTCAGATCCCATTGAAGCCCTGTTGTAGTAGTGCTCACAGATGTCATCCCTATGGGAATGAGTCCACAATGCGGACCCTCAACAGACGATTGAATATGAATCTCATGATGGTGAGTCCTTGGAAGTAAGTAGATTAGGCAATCGTCCGATAAAAGGATTATTCGTATGGTTGAGAAACGATATAGCACATTAATGTTTCCAGCCTCATGGTCAAATCGTCCACCAAGTGCTCCAGCCACAAGAATGCAGAGCTGCAAATTACAACAAAAGCAAAAAAAACCTGTCATATTGCCAATCTGAGCAGGGAAACAGTCACAATGGTGGACTCCATAACACCCAGAGCAGTTTATTTTTTTCACTGACAAGCTCCTGAGCAAAAACTAGCCAGGATTCTCATGAAGAATATGGACATCATGATTCTAGTAATTTATTTTCAACTCCCAGAAGCCAAAATTTTGTTCATTGCGCTTCTATAAACAACAGAATAATCTTTATGGGTACATATTTAAGGTAGCAAATGAAGTACAAAAGACTGAAGAATCATAAAATGTCAGAAACTACAGCGCTGGTTTTGAAAGGAGCGAAAGTTTAGCTACACTAAAACCTTAGTGGCTCAAACATATACTGTCCTAAAATTTCCACACAAGACATGACACCAACCAAATTGCAGGGACTTGAAAAATAAATCAATCAAAATTCTTTACAAAAGTGTCTAGGTAGAAGATAAATGCATGGGATCAGGTGGGTGCACTTTAAAAAAGGAACCTTTGGATGTGAATATGTTTATCTTACATTCGATTTATCCAAGTTTGGAGCGAGGTCCCGAACATAGGCTACACACTTGCGTAGATCTGTGGTGTCCTGATCATGAGATTCATCAACTACCTTGGTCCCCTGCATTTTGGAAGCAAGCACAAGTATCTGAGCAAGGCTTGACTGATCACACTCATAAGAAAAAAAAAACCATGTAAAAGCATGGCCCAGAAAACAATTGAAAAGATTCAAAAAGAGCTTCAATCATAAATGCCAACTCCAAAATGATAAGTTAGCAAATGACAGGGCATGAATAGAGGAAATGTTGGACAAATAAAAGGAAAACATCCTACTCATAATATAGTGATACAAGTGGGACCAAGAAAGAAGTACCAAGTTGGTATAAAAGTCCAGTACTTCTGTCCGAATGGAATCCATGTCCCCTTTGATGATGTCTGGCTTGTACCTGGTTGAAATATACAGATCAGTATCACGATACGTCTACTACACATGACAAGCAGTGATTTAAGAACCATGGCGACAAGAAACACCGCACATAATTCATGTCTCTTCAGTGTAAAATCGCTAACTCATATTTCATTCCATCTAAAACTCTATGGTGTTCACTTTTGTCTGGTCTGACAGCATCCATCATGAATTCCCTAGCTGAAATCATATGCTCAGTAGATGTCAATCAGAAAAGCGCAAAGGTGTTTGCACAATAAATATGTAAATTTTAGCAACTTTCAAGAATTCTATATTTGCCTAACAATTTTTGTTGTCTAAATAAATTTTTTTTATGATTTATTCAGCCGCGAATCCACCACCCCCCGTCCAAAAAGATTTCGTTTTTGTTTCAATGAATTTCATTTTAAGATTCAATCCAAGTAGTAAAATCACTACAAATGCAAAATCGACCTCTCAATAGATCAAGGGGGGGACCTGTGTCGAACATCAATAGCGTCGTCGCGGGGGAACAAGAGAGGCATTTCGTCGAACAACCGATTGGCACCTCCATCAGCACACACCCGCACCTGTGCTGTTCTACACAAACACACCGCCAAAAAACCAAAAGAACAAACTTTGTCACGCTCACGCATGCACGGAGGCAGGCAAAGAAAGAGAATAACACGAGGGATACTGAACCGTGGTTCCAGAGAATAGGAGTAAATCTGGGAAGGCGTTGGTTAAGGACGACAAGTGCGTAGGTGACAGAGGAGCTGTGGTCGTTGCCGGGCAGAAGGAACGTGGAAGAATGAATCATCACATCCATTTTCAGCTTATCCAATTATAAAAAAAAGCTCAGTTTTTTTGTTTTGCGGTTTTCTAGGACTGAAATTGATAGAGAAGATGATGATAAGAAAATTGTTTTGCCGAGCATGTTTGTATAGTGTTTTAAAATTATTATTGTTTTTTATGATTTTGATGTAATAATTTTAAAATTGAAAAAATATAATATTTTAATATATTTATGGACTGCGCACCAAACACAGCTCGTCATCAGCCCGCCTCCCTGTAGGCGCGGGAAATTCCGGTAGCGTTACACAACAATAAGAATGTCATTGTATATTTTTAAAAATTTTATTATAGTACTCAAAGTTTTATTCTATCTAAATTGAATTTTAATTAAATATCAATTACTTCTAATTTTTTGGTTAATGATAAAATTAAAAAATAAAAAAAATAAAAACTAGAATGAGAAAACATCAAACATGAGTGGTGTGCTAAAAATTATGTGAACAATATACTTAAGTCCTTAATATTTAAAAATAACATAATTTATACAATTTAGATCGCCTTGAATTTTCACAATATCAATTATAGTACACAAGTTTATTTTTTTATTTTTTAGTTCCTCTTTAGAAAGAAGATAGAGAGTTGTTGGATTCCAGTGAAGATCACCATTAACTTCATTATTGACTATCAAAATAAGTTTTCTTGGTATCTATGAGTTACATGACATGAGAAAAGGTTGTGTATAGAGCTTCAATGTTGCATAAAAAACTAGATTTGAGCCAAGAAAACCAAACTAAACCGGGTTTTTTCTAGTTTTTTTTACTTTTTTTTATTTGTATTTAGAGTTAATGAAATGGTTTATAGGTATTACAAAAGTGTTGATGTAATAATGTTTTGGGTTGAAATAGCTTGAAACTTAGGTTTGAGGGCAAGAGACTAGTCACCTTGATTTTTCGGCATAATTGTGGCTAGAATCTAGGTTGGCAGATGATATGTCATCTATCTTAGCAAACGACATGTCAATTGTTTTTTTTTTTAAAAAAAAAGATATCCAACCTTTTAAAGTAATAAAAATAAGACTAGACATGATGAGTTATGGGCCCACGAGTTTGGACTATTTTAACTTCTTTTTAGATTTAATATAAATTTAAAAGAGAAAAATATTAAAGTTAGTTGAGTTCATGGTTTAAGTGTTAAGCCCCAACAACTAAACAATTATTTTTTTATGTTTTTTTTTACCAATATCTCATATATATATATATATTTTTCAATTAATATTTCTCATATGTTATTTTAACTGTTTATTTAATTTTTTTTATAGAGATTGTTTATTGATGATGTTGTGTCTATTAAATTTTTGAAAAAAAAAATGATATGTATAGCATTGTGTAGTTTTTTTATTCAATAAATTTAATGCATTTGTTTCAATTATAAATTAATTACATAAGAAAAGATTTAAATAAATAAAATTTAGCAAACAACAAGGTAAATATCGTAATTTATACTTGTTTTTAATTTTTTATTTTTAGTTATCATTAATTATTTTTTATCTATCTATTAACACATATAATTCTTAAACTATTTAATTATATATAATCAAATTTATACTTATAAGTTTTTTAATTACAGAAATACGTGGAAAACAAAATTGTTTAAAGAGAAAGACCCACGCGGGAGGCGCATAGATCAGAGAGATCGAAGTTGCTCGCTTGTCTTCTCCATTGAATCGGTAAATTTCCAATCTCCTCTCCTTCTGTTCTTTTCTTATCTCTCTCTTGCGTAAACCCCGTCATCCTCGATAAATTCTCTTCAGAAACTAGGGTTTTAACAACTAAAAAAGGGTTTTAGCTTAATTTTCTCTAACCCTAGCATCTTCGATCTATATTAGATTCCATGATTTTCTACCCCTTTCACGCGTTCATTTTAAGTTCTTAACCCTTGCTTTTCTTGCAGGTTGCTTGATTTATTTTTTTTGCTCAAAAAAACATGGTAACCATCTCAACTGTCTTTGATTAGGAAATTTTCTATCTCTCTCTTGTTTTCATTGACACACTTGTAATTTTTTTTTGTGTTAACTGCAGCTTCCTCTTTCTTTACTCAAGACTGCTCAAGGCCACCCAATGGTAAGAAAGAGATGTCTGTTTTTCTTGTCGTGTCATTTGACCATATGAATTCATAATTTTCTGCAAATTTTGTAGACTTCTTTTTACGGACGTTTTCAAAAAAATTTACGCAGCTTATAATACTTGGTGATTGTATGTTGTGACAGTTGGTGGAATTGAAAAATGGAGAGACTTACAATGGGCATTTGGTCAATTGCGATACCTGGATGAACATTCATCTCCGTGAAGTTATCTGTACCTCTAAGGTGCCCGTGTTTTTATTTATTTATTTATTTATTTTTGTTTTGAAAAAAAGGTTTTTATTTCAAGGTTGACACATCGGGTTTGGCTGGAATTTGATGTAGGATGGAGATAGGTTTTGGCGGATGCCTGAATGCTACATTCGTGGGAATACTATTAAGTATCTTCGAGTTCCTGATGAGGTTACCTCTTATGTTTTCCATGTTTTTTCTTCTTATCCAGTTGTTAAGAATATTTAACCTGAAACTTCTATACGAGATCCAAAGTGGTGTCAAATATGTAGCTTTTATCTGCTTTGCAAGATTTCCATGATAGCATTGTCACTTCATAGTATCCTGAATTACAATACATTTATGAAATTTGTTAATGGAAGAGAATTTTTGATAATAAACTGATGCTTTGAAAAACTGTCAAGTCTTTATTGCTATATGGTTCATTCTTTTTTTCTTATTGATGTTTTGATGGCTATTTTGCTCATCAAATGATCTTGTTTGTCCTTTAGGTAATTGATAAAGTTCAGGAAGAAATCAAGACTCGCTCAGGTATGCTTTACCTTTTCTAAATCACGGTTTATTACTGTACTCTGTCAAAGAATAAGGAGATATTGATCTTCAAATGCAATATTTTGAAAGAAACATAGTGTATTCAGAAACTTTGTCTGTTGAAAACCATTGGAACTGTTTTTTTTTTTTAAAAAAAAAGGATGAAAGTTAGCTTAGTATGTGAAGGTTCTTGTTCTGAGTAGTGTTGTGTTTATTTTGTAGTCATTTATACAACTTTATGCTCTGTATCAAGTTCAGTGTTCTTTTGTGTTTTACAAATTCAGAAAAGCTGAAATTTGCAATTTTGTTGGTTAATTGATTGATTTATTTTTCTGCCTTCTGCCCTGCACATTGAGAAATGCAGAGCCTTACAAATTTATCTGATTTGACTTTTTTTGCACAGATCGGAAGCCACCTGGAGTAGGGCGTGGAAGAGGAAGAGGTAGAGAAGATGGTCCTGGTGGAAGACCAGCAAAAGGGATTGGGCGCAGCCTTGATGATGGAACTGCCAAGGGCATGGGTGGAGGTCGTGGCAGAGGTGGTCCAGGCGGAAAAATTGGTGGGAGCAGAGGTAAGACTCAATTAGAGTAACAGAATAGAAAAAACTTCCATGATTATTTTCTTTAGCTAGAAGCACACATTACCATATGTAAACCATCATATTATATTGCCACAGGTTATAAGTTGGTATTCAAAGTGACAACAACTTTGTGATTCAACAAACTATTTTTTCTAGCATCATGAATGGTTGGAACTGTGGCTTTGTTGGTCAGCACATGCATCATATTGTCAGAAGTGTAATTCGATCCAATGTCAACATGTCATTTTACTTTTTGGTGACAGGTGCAGGGAGAGGCCGGGGCTAAATCAGGTGATGGGTACCTATCCAATGGGGCAAGTTTGCTATTTTTAGAGGCATTTTGCGCCCAATTTTCCTTTCGAAATGTTCTCTCTACAGCAAATTTCTTTTAAAGGTTGATTCCAGGCCTAATAGAGGTATTGGAAGCATTACATAGAAACAGAATTGAAGAGCTTGTATTCTGATTTGCCTTTTATGAATTTGCCTTGCATTACTGGTTTAACCACTCACTAGTTAATTCTCTGGTTTATCTTTTGATATTTTTTTTGAAAATTTGCATGGTTCTTTTTTATTAAAAAAATAGAAAAATAACATGGTATAAAAGTTATTTGCCAAATAGCATAGTTTGTACATGTCACTATTGAAAATGTGATATTTAAACTTGTGATTTATAAAAAAGCAACATTTCAAAGATTATGAAATTGATTGCATAAATTAAGACAAGGAGAGAGGAAAATAATGACACCATGAAAGATAATCAATGGTGATCGGAGTGGTCAGCACTTGCCTTTCAAAAATAGTGTGCGACTCACTTGTGTTTTTCGGTAAATGTGGTCCCCTCTAGTTATCATTGATGATTGATGGTATTGTAATTGTAATTGTAATTGTAACATGCACAGCTCTACAAGTTTATCAGCTATTTTTTAAACAATGTTGTTTTGTGAATCTGCTAAATTAACTGTGTGGGTGTGCAAGTGTTGTTTTTCATTTAGAAATATAATGTTTTTTTTCAAAAAAAATAATTTATTTTTGAAACAGCATCTGAAAACATCAAAAATACTTTTAAAAGACTGCCGAAAAGTTATTAAATAAGCTGGATCCTTGACTACTACTTACTGGTTTGTGATATAGTTGGTTGTCCCGCGCCAGAGCCGCGTGGTGTCTGTTTCGACCCGTGATTCTTATAAATGAAGCTCAAATAGTATTGTGCCATGTGGTGCTATAAAGCTAGAATAGCAATTATTTAAAGAAAACCTATCCCGATGAGAAAACAAGAAACACATCACAGCAAAATCAAGTAGACGAAATGAGCATCACGGCAAAATGAAGTATACGAAATGAGCATGGGATAAAAAGGGAGGGCTGGCTGGCAGGCTCTTCACTTTCCATTGGAATTCACTAATGATACATGTAACTCACAGCACACACCATCGTGTTCTTCTTGAACTACAAAACTGAAAATACAGTGCCCCAAAAAAAGAGAAAAAGAAAGAAGCTAGGGAAAACAGGGGGCGTAGAAATTTGAGAAGATATTGCATGAATAGGCTCTCTAGTACGGATTATGCCTTTTTTTCTTGCGAGCTTTAGGTGGTTTCATAACCAATGCACTTGAAATCCAGGATCGGTTTATCTCCGAAGAATCATCAGACAACCAGCAGCATAATCGACCATCCTCGCCACCTGTCCATCCAAATATGCCCTGGCTTTGGGCACGTGCCCCCTTCATGCTTGACATGGGCAATACACTCCTGACAACACCCGTGTGGCCACCTCCAAGAATTGCTTCCGGTGACCCAATTGTCCCCACCCCTCTATAATTCACAGGAAAATAACCTAAAGCACCAGCATTGGTGCCACCAATTACCCATAAGCTTTCACCTTCTCCTGGGTAGTGGCAATCAACAAAGTAATCAACCTGCCAAGACAGCAGAGCAGTTTAAATTGGGAATATGAATTCAGCAGTTTATTTGAAAAGAATAAAAAAGAACACAAATGGGAGTCCATCTATTCATACATTAGAAGATATCCATTTCTTCAGTCTTCTGATTTATGTGTTCAATTCAACATGGAATTGTATGACAAAGAAGTGTTGCTAAAGATGGAAGCCCAAGGACTCTTCAAACAGCAACCAGAATTCTCAGGAAGTTTTATTTGTCTACAACATTGTTCATGTGAGGATGAGTAGCTAAGACTTGAGTATAGTCAATTACAATGCTATTAAGGACAAGTAACTTGAACTTTTGTCTACATTTTGTTTTGGATGCGAGGAAACCCCACCCCCCAGAAAGCGCACTTTGTGAACCCAGATGAGCGAGTAAAACCCCGACTGTCTCAAGCTTTTATAAGACGTGCGCGACCTGACTCGAACTCGAGACATGCTATGCAGATCACAAACTCGGTGTCATCACGCCAAGCCCCTTGGAGACAACTTTTGTCTACATGACAATTGTTAAACATGGAAGCCTAAGAACTCAAACAAAAACCAGAAATTTCAAAACTTTTATCAGTGAGCATGATTTCTGTGATTACGAGGACAAGTAACCTAAACTTGGGTATAGTTAATTAGATGCCTAATAGTGGGGAGGGCAGTTGTTAATACAAGCACCATCATATATACAGTTTCATAGACCAAGAGTGAGTTTTCGCCTCCAAAATTGATGCTTACAGCTCAAGTGCAGTTGTGCCATATTTGAGTTTTCTCAACCATTTGTCTTTGAAAATTTCAGATATGATTGGAAGAATAAGCTAGAAAACAATAAATTCTAAACCATTTTTTGCTTGCTCTTAGAAGAGCTGCTTGTTCTAATACATCATCTAAATACAACAGTTTATGATATACCCAACTTGCAGAAAAGATAAATTTGCACGTGAAGATGAAAAATACAGTTGATTTTGCTAATCCATTGTATAAAAGTGGATTCCATCACAAGGGAAAAACTTACATGGTCTAGTGTCCAGCTGTCAGAGGCCAATGAACGGGCTTCCAGCAAGTTTGCTTCATTTCTTGCATCCCTCCAATCCCAAATACTGTAGTTTCATTTTTAAGAAGAAAGTAAATACACGTCAAAAAGGTCAATTTAAATGTAACATGCAGGTTACAAGAACTCTCTTTCCTTTTCTTATCTTTTTTTCTCTCTTTTATGATTTTGGAAACCCCTATTAGTCTGCTGCCTTCCATTTTGCACTTAAGTTTCATTTTTAAGATTAAAATTAATAAGCGTCAAAAAGATGATTTTTAAATGTAACATGCAGGTTACAAGAACTCTCTTTCCTCTTTTTATTTTTTATTTCTCTTTTATGATTTTGCAACCCCCTATTAGTCTGCTGCCTTCCATTTTTCACTGACAGACATAACCATCTTCCACTGTGTCATGAAGAACCAATAGAGATCAACAGTACCTTAAACTTTCAATATGTGTCAAACACCAGAGCTTCTTATACGTCTCTCCAAAAAACCCCACTTTCCCGATTGAAGTGCCAACATTAATCACCTGCAAGATTGTAACAGTTTCATCTCAAAATATGCACGGGAAAGACAGTATTTATGGGCAGGGGCAGAGCTAGGAACTTTAGTTTGGGGAGGCCAAATTAGAAAAATTTTCAGGGGGTCAAAATTTAAATTTTACTAGTTTTAGGGACAACTTAAATTGTCAAGGGGGAGGCAGTAAAAAAAAATTATTGCAGAGGCCGGGGGCCCTGCCAGGTCCTTTGTCTCCACTCCTGGTTATGGGATTAGTTGAACTTCCATTAAACAAGACATGTTGAACAGTATTCAAACAGTCTGAAATGGTATTCTTGGATCAAAGGATTAATTATACACTTATTTTGGGAGAAAACATGAAGTACAAAATTAACATATCAGAGATCAGAAATTATAATTTTGTAAGAGACTGAAAGATAATTTTCTGGAAGAAGTGATCCATGTGACAGAAATATAATTAGCAGATTGATTGAATGTGTTAGTTAAGATAAATATATTTATAATGAAATATTGACATGAGCATTGCACAAAAAAAATTCAAAAATCAGTTGCGTATGCAACCACATCCCTCAGATTTTTTTTTAAAAAAAATCAAGCATACAACCTTTACTGCAGCTGCAGGCTAAAAAATAAATTGAAAAACTGTCCCAACTATACTCTCAAAATCATGCTCCATAAACAAACAAAAAAAAGTGATGTTTTTCTTTTTTTCATTTCCAAAGAAAAAGATAAGTTAAGTTATCAAACCTCCTGACAGCATGTCTTTGTTTTCCTTTTCTAGTATGTACAAAACCCATAACATAGTTACTGCAATTTCAATAGTATTGATCTTCCAATGAATATAGTACATCAGGGAATGTTAATCATGGTCGCATTTATCAGCAATTGTAACTTGAAAGGCCAAACAACTGCTTTGATAAGTATGCCACTTGGCATCATACAATACCTACCAGTTTGTTTTTTCTTTACATGAACTCAGGCATGTAAGACTAGAAATGATTTAAGCAGTAATGAGAATTGCCTTCACTTACTTACCGATTCCAGATTATCATCATCATTGATATCTCCATCAGTATTAAATATACACATCAATCCATCAACAGAAGCTGAAAGAAGCTTGTTTCGGTTATCAGGGACAAAGTGGACCTGTTAAAAGTCAGCAAGTCATGACAAAATAAAAAAAATCATGGATGGAATATATGAATCCATAAATAAACTGAACCATTACTCCAGTTAGTATACAGGAACACTAGCAGTCCAGAAAATATGAAATTCGCAAATCTTTATAGACAACTCACTGATAGTTACAGAGTGTTTCAAGCTCCAGGTCAACTGGCAATATAATGCATACCAGAAAAAAACATAGAAAACACCATCTCATTGCCAAACTGTTGACGGTATACTCAAGTGTCTGTGCTGCAGATATGTTTTGTAAGTGCTACGTAACTAAGCAGTGAAAAATAGCTCCATGTATGGATTTTTTCCCCCTAGAAATCCTGGCATATGACTGTATTTTTAAGTCTAATTTTCTAACTTTTTGTAAGGCATTTTGCTTTAAGCCTTTTGATTTGTCTGGCTAAAATAAACTATCTAATTGGGCATCTCAGGCAGTCAAAAAGAGCATTACGGTTTGGGTAAAAAAAGCTACATTCAGGTCACAAATGACAACAAAGAAATGATGATCCAACCACAACCACAACCACCTTAGGATTAAGAAGAAAATAGTGCATTACATGCTGAGTGAAGGCCACTATTATCGGCGCAGCCTCCTACGTAATCACATATTCTTCAACTTCAACCATAGACATTGCAAATTCAAACTTAGGTTAACATTCTACTGGAAATTCGTATCAGAACTTTCTAACTAAATAGATAATAGTCATGTGAAAATTGAGCAACAAGAAACGAAACAAACTTCCTGTCAAGTTAAAGAAAGAAACCTGAGTAACATCTTCAATATGAGATTCCTCCAGACATGCAACTTGCTTCCCGTTCCTCCAATCCCAGAAAAGTATCTGAATTTCCAAAATTCCCATATCTAAATCATCAAAAAGTACATAAATTTAATTAGGATTACATGTACTCATATGAAGTTTTTAGAACCTGAGACTTAGCCCCAGCAGCAAGAAGATTGTCATTAGACCCTCCAAATGAAAAGCTGAAGATCTCTTGAGAAGAGCCAGCGCTTATACACGAAACCTGCAAATCAACAACAATCAAAGCATTAAAAAAATACGTACACAAGTACAGAGAAAGAAAAGAAAAGGGAAAGGGAAAGTACTTGTTGGAAAGTTCTGGTGTCCCAAGCTCTGATAGTACCATCAGAAGAGCAGGAGTGCAAAACATGAGGAGACGAAGAAGACGATGATACAGAGAATGATATTTGATTGATAATATCAGAGTGACCTTTACACTCTCCTTGGAACTGACCTGTCGCCGGAGAATAGAGCTTCACTGCTTTCGTCGATAGAGAAACCGCCATTGATGACCAGTCATCCTTTGGGGCAATTTGGAAGACGTAGTCGTTGCCGAAATTCGTTTGAATCGAGTTTTTTAGTCCGAACTTCTTTGATTTTGGTTCCTCGACCTCCATCGCTGTCGCTTCTTCCATGTTTCTGTGCAGTGCTTATTTGGGTTGGGAAGCCTAGTCCGAGGATTTGAGGGTTTTAGGGTCTTGATTGTCTGTGGTCAAGGCACACCAAAACACCCGTTTGAAGGACTTCTGTGACATCTGATTTTAGTTGTCCCAAATCAAAAACACATTCAAAAGCGAATCAATGTCTCTAAGTTAGACAAAGAATTAATTTAGTGGACAATTTACTGGATTTGGAAATTAATTCAAGATGAGATAGAAAGAAAAAAGGGATTGATAGTCTTTTCGACCATTTCTTATAACTACTGCTATCGTTAATTTACTCCTTTCCTTTAATTTTATTTGTGTCATCTTCCATTTTACATGTGTGAATTATAGCAATTTCTTTAAATTAACCCATCCTTCTTCCACTCCATTTTTCATGACAAATTAACCCTTACTTTCCAATGATTGAGTCCATTCATGGAGTACATATGCACACAACAACTATCCAATGAACAAGAATTGAGTGGAAAAACTCAATCCAGTGTAAACTAGATGTGGGAGGTTCAATTTTATTCGACTTAAAGTAAAAGAAATGATTTGACCTTGTATTTTCTTGTTCGGTAAGTGTCCATTGGGAGGTCTCATATTGTTTCTTATCCCCATGCTGCCTATAAATTATTTGTTGCAGGGTTGATTTCATAATTATTTTTTAGATATTTGTGACATATTGCAATTTACTCTTTAAAAATATATATTTTTTAATTGAATGAATGTTTTTTCATTTATGCATTTTTTAACCATTTTTTTTTATTAGTAACATGTTATTTGAATTATAAGTAAAGGAAATTAAAATACATTTTTTTAATAAAAAATAAAATTATTTAAAATAAATAGAAAACAAATATGCCGTTTCAACCTAATCTAAACTGCATTTCTTATCAATACATTTCTTTTCATCATAAACATTGTTTTTTTATAAAAGAAAACTTATCATGGTCTAAGAAACAAGTTTCAATTAAAAAAACACCAAAAGTTATATTTTGATATTTTGTATGTAATTAAAGAGGAAAAAATAACTAATATGAGACAATTTTGTAAGACATTCATGATGAAAAATAATTTTTTTGGATGAAATTGATTTTTTGTTTCTGCATGAATTCCAAAGAAGCCCCCATTATAGTTTTATTTTTGTTTGGGTCCTTCTTATAATTATTTTTAATAATACACATTTTAATTTTATTTCTTCAAATTGACCTCTAATTTTATTATTTTATGAAAACCTTAAAATCCCAGGAATATGAAAAGTGAAGAAAATATCAACATATGAAATATAAAAAACATCCTATAAAAAAGATGAAATTAAAAAAAAAAAAAAAAAAACTAGTGAAAAAAAAGGCATTGTTCAATTAACAGTGCCACCCATGGAGAAAATCAAACACTTCTACCGTAATCAATAGTGAAAAAACAAAACCGTTTACATACATACATACATGCATGTATGTATAGTGTATAATGTATAATGTAATATAACTGGAATTGCTTGCAGTGCGGCCAGAATATTTTGAAAATAATTACATTTTAATTTTGAAAAATTAGTTTTCAAAATGTTTATTTATTATTAATAAATTAAAAATAATAGCGATTTTTAAATTCAGTACATCAAAACGCTATGAAAACACTAAAAACCTAATTTGAAAAATTAAAATTTATTTTTTATCTGTAAAAATTTATTTTTAGAATAAAAAAACAAATATTAATCAAGAAAAATTATTAATGCAACTTCAAGCCCAGCAACATTTGCTTTAAGTTTCGTTAACATTAGGCTTCCAGTTCGGCATGTAGCGTGGGCCGAAAAAGGGAAAAGAAGTGTAGTTTCGATTGATAAGCCTATGTTGATGGGCCATGGCCATTAGCAGCGAGAGAATTGATGAGGTAGTAGACTTTTTCTTTTTTTTTTCATTCAAAACAATTTTTATTTTATTTTCATCATAGCTATTAATAGTGTTGTTGAGAATATGATTGATATTGTTTTTTTTAAATGATTTTTATTTATAAATACATTAAATATTATTATTATTTTTAAAATTATTTTTGATATCAATATATCAAATAATTTAAAAATATATAAAAAAATAATTTAAAAATATTTTTAAAACGCAATATCAAATTGTTACTAAACCAAACCAACTGACCATCCCTTATTGTTTTACGGGTTTTGGTTACTATTTTCTGATCAACTTTAATATATCAAAATTACATTTCTACTCGATACAGGTTTATTCATCGGTGCAATTTTCATAAGATCATTTACATCAACTATTTGTTTGGAAAACTAGAAAATCTCATCTAACTAGCCAAAATAAACTCCAATTAAAATCCCATTGCTTTTAAAAATTTATAAATAACAACTATAATCTGGATTTTTAGTAATACATGAAGAAAAAAATGGAATAAATAGAGTCCTTTTCAATGGTACTCAAAGCATTGACTGCAATGGATTAAGACCTGTCTACACAATTAGTCTACTCCCTCATGCTTCCGTCATAAATAATAATTATTATTTTTTTATCACAAAAGGGGCAAAAAGCAAAGAAATCTTAAAGGATTTTTTTTTATTTTACTTTAAATTAAATTTTTTAGTATAGTTAGATTATCTTTATGTGTTAATATCAAAAATAATAATTTAAAATTGAAATTATTATTATTTTGATATATTGTTTTTAAAAAAATTCTTTCGAACATGTAATTAGTCTACTACCTCAGGCTTCAGCCATGAATAATTTTGTTTTAATCACAAAAAGGGCAAAAAGCAAAGAAATCTTAAAAAGGAAAAATCCTCCGTTTCTTGCTCCTATAAATTGTTGAATTTTTATTTTAATATCAATTAATAAACAAACTCACTCGCAAAAATTCTAACCGTCTTGAAAACCTTACACGAAACCCACGTGTGTTTTCACCTTTTTCTAGGAATCTGATACTCCAACTAGCAGCTAGCATTGAAGAGGATGCAGGTGCGCCGCCACCTCCATTGATTTAGCTCATTCAAAGAAGTGTGACGGCAGCTGAGGTATGCCCTTGAATCTTGGTGATGGTTACAAAGTGTGATTGATTTTATTTTTAAAAGTGATTTTTATTAAAAAATATATATATTAAAACGATTTTTTTTATTTTGTTATAAATTATTTTTAATATTAGTATGTTAAAATAATTTAAAAACACTGAAATATTTAATTTAAAATAAAAAAATTTTTAAAAAAATTTATTTTTATAACACAATATAAAATATAATCGATGGAGGTTGAATGCGAGCCAAACACAACTCAACCCTGGTAATTGTTGCTTGTAAAAATCATGACTGTAATAGGGTAATTAGTTAATTACTTCTAAAATTATCAGGGACGTGCTTCGGGATAAAAAAAATGTAGATATAAAAATAAAATAAAAAATATTATATAGTATCGTTAGTGTAATTTTTTTAAAATATTTTTTTTTAGATTATTTTGATGTTAGCTCTAATTTACTTTATCCAATTGAACTTCAAGTTCGAGTAATTCGCATAACCTAAGTTTTTATACATTAATATTTTTTCTTGAAATACTAAGATATTAATGAAGGAAATTACCTCGTTCCTAAAACTTTAATTTATTTTCAAAATAAAAATAAAAATAAAAATAAAAATAAAAATGATTCGAGTTGTTTTCAATAATTTTCATACCCAGGTACAAAGTTCTTTGCTCCGTTTCCTTGAAATTACTTGGAGGCTTGTAGCATTGACCGCAATGAATTAAGTAAGACTTTTCTACTTTAAGCTTTGGCCATCAATAAAATTTGGTGGGCATCAAAATAATATTTTTAATTAAAAAAAAATTATTTTTAACATCAGTATATAAAAATAATCTAAAAATACAAAAAAATATTTAATTCTAAATAAAAAATACAAAAAAATAATTTAAAAGCATTTTTAAACTCAATGACAATCAGGATATAAATCATAAAAGTAGAATAAGAAAAAAATAAAAAAGCTGAGGACCCATGAGGGTGACAGACAGAGTAAAGAATTCTACTTATGAAAATATGAAATCCAATCCACCCTTGAAAAGCATAGTTTTTCTGTTCATGGGAAAACAACTTCCCTGAACCTGATGGAATTTTTCAAAATTGTATTGGAGAAGGAAAAATCTTCTAAAACCAAAAGATTAGATCATGTGAGGAAAGTGCCTGCCAGCGAGCACAACAATGGTCCACAAAGCCGAAAGATGACAATAATTATAGATATGTCCGAAAATAATAGCCTGTTATTTCTAAAAGTGTCTATTTAATTAATAAATACTGTGATTTTTTTTGAAAGCTCTTATGATTTTTTCTAAAATGTTGTACGAATTAGACCCATGAAAGTAAAAATAAATAAATTGCAATCTAAAAAAACAATAACTTGCAGGAAGAAAAGTAGACGTGACGTTGCTAGTCGATCGGGAGTTGTGCTTATCCACCACTCAAAATCACAGGACAAATCAAAGCAACAAAAAAACAGTCGTATAAGAGGATATTTGTTACAAGTTGTGTATTATTTTTTAAAATTATTTTATATTAGTATATTAAAATAATTTAAAAACATTATTTTTTTTTCATTTAAAACAGAAAAATATCTTTTTTTTTAAAGGTAATTTTAAAAGTGATTCCAAACACCCGTAATTATGGAAAGAAAGTTAGAGTCTTCGATGTAACTGGCTGTGAAGTCAACTCTGCACCCAGCGCCAGCCATGACGTACACCGCGCGCATTATTTTGCTATTTATTAAAGCATGTGGTGATAAAATTAGAAGGGTCAAAACTCAAAACTCGCACGTTGAATTTTCTATAACTAATAAACAGTAGTATATTCCTGGCACTATGCCACCAAGAATTATTTTAATCTTTTTTTATTTTATTTAATATAGGATAATAAATAATTATTTTTTTACTAACCTTACTGTTGATGCAAGGACTACATTTTTTTTATAAAACTTTAATCAAGAAAATAATTTCATAGTTAACATTTCATAGTCATATTATAAAAATTCTTATGCACGATGACATGTATTAATTTATGTCATGATATGTATATTCAAACAAGACATATAATAATATGATAGTTATTAAAGATTTATATAATCGTTAATTTTAGGGCCCGTGAGATTAGTAAAGATACACGCAAGCTAGTCTGAACACTCACGTTAATAAAGAAAACATGTTTTGTTGTTACCATTGTTTTTATTTATAATACGTCTAAATTATATCACCTTTTAATTTACAAACATATTCATGTCCATCTGACTTTCAAAATGTTTAATTTATTCGAATCAAACACTCATGTTGTTGTATTTTACCTAATCTTATTATTTCAAACATATTCTTGCCCATTGGCCTGCATTGACTCGCGTGTTTATTATTTCAGACATCACTCAATGGTTTAACAAACGCTAGTTTTGCAAAACCGAACTATAGTTTCTGCTAAAAACTCCAATCGAAAGAATGAGGATTGAGTTTGGCATTAAAAAACAATAATGTTATTTCAGAGAAAACCGAGGAAAAGAAAGAAAATAAAAATGGGTTGTGGTCACACAGTAGAAGATATTTGATAATTCATTTTAAAAGTGTTTTTAGAAAAAAAAATAAAAAAAATATTTATATTTTTCACTCTAAATTAAAAAAAAAATAGTATTTTTAGATCATTTTCATATACTGATATCAAAAATATATATTTTTTTAAATATAAAAATATCATTTTGATGTATTTCTAAATAAAAAATACTTTCAAAATTAACCTCAACCATACTCTCAAACAATTATTAGAGCTCCACCATTATCTTGCGTTGCAAAATAGAAAATTCATATTTGATAGTGTGGTTAAAGTTACTTTTAAAAGTGTCTTTCGTTAAAAAATATATTATTTTTTTTTGAAATAAATTTTTATATCAGTACAGAAAAATAATTTAAAAATATTAAAAAAAATAATTTAAAATAAAAAACAAAAAAAATCATTTTTTAAAAACATAACGCCAAAACGCCAAACAGAATAAAGAGCTGCAGCCAGTAGGATTGCAACGATACCAAGAAAGATTGCTTTCAGAGCCCGGAGAAAGCGGCAAGCACCTCCATAACATGACAATCTTTCTCACAAGTTGGCTGACAATGGTGTTACAAGAAAGCTCTCATTTCATTTTAGTAATTGATTTGGAAGAGAGAGGAAGGCTAATTTTCCTTTTCAATTTCAAAATTGATATTTAAAGTCTCAATTGTCTTGAATTAATAAAATAAATTTTTATTTTTCTTGATATTACAGAAAATTGAGTGTCCACAAGATTAAAATATTGTGTTGCAATCCGCGGTGGATAGATAGGCTGCCGCGCCACAAAATCAATAGATCTTTTTAGTCTTCTTTGCATACCTAATTGGAATAAAAGAGAGGTTATTTTCATATATAAAAGACAAGCAGGAAACATTTTGATTGTTAAAATCCGAGGTCGGAATCGTATGGTCGAAAGTTATGAAACGGAGGAGTCCATGAAATATGAAATTAGTATTCATACTTTCTTCACACGTGTGATGATAGTTCATTGTATGGCTCCTAACAATGAACATCGATGCAGGATCCATCGGAGGGCGTTGCTGTTTTGTATTTATTCCGCCATCCACTTAGCTTTTGCGCTTCCTCTCACCACCCAGCCCTTGTCCATCACACACCAACCCATCAAAATAACAAGACAGAGCAAGTGGGGTCTACGTTAATTTACTTGTTTATTGGATTTGCAAAATATTCAATGAATTTCAAATACTCTAATTATATAAAAAAAAAGAATTTCAAACATATATATCCAAAAAATTATTCATTTTTTGATTACACTCGTGGTTATTTATACGATAATCAGGTTAGAAACTTGTGATTATTTATATAATAATTATTAAAAATTTATATAATTATTAATTTTAATAGCTGATCAATCAGAATACACAAAAGCTCACCGAATATCATATTAATAAAAAAACAAGAAAGAAACTTTTAACAACAGAAAAGGTAGGTGTCATCACTCTTTTGATATTTTACGGACAGAAAATTATATTCTTCTATCTATCAATTTTCCCGCCACATGATGCCCATCCTATTCTTTCCTGATTTTCTCTCTTTGGACCAGATACCCGCACCACCTCTTCTAAAGATTTGTTTTGTTCTTAGAGCCTTGTGAACTTTATTTGTTATTCAATTTTATCCTTACATATATATTTTTTTATTTATTTATCCAGTTTGATCATTATTTTTTTTTGTTTTTAAGTTTTTTTTTTCTCTCATCATTTTATTTTATTTAATTCTCATATCCAATTTTAGTCTTCGTTTTTTATTGTTATTTCTATCATTTTCTTAATTTTATTTTAATTTCGATTTAGTCCCTCATTATTACAAACACAATAAAGGGCGTGGAGTTTCCACTGTAGCGCCCCTCACAGTCCACTGTGGACTCGAGCAGTGCAGGGGCGCTTTTGGCCCTCGGGCGCGCGGCGAAGAGAGGCTGGGCAGCAGGGCTAATCTCGGTTTTTCCATTTGATTTTCTTTTTTTTTTTCAAATATTCATTTGTGAACAGTGTATTGACGATTTCGTCCCCGATAATAGGACAAAAACAGGCATCCGGTTGAGGGGCACCGGCGTAATTGCGCGCGGTCGGACCGGCCCGGCCCGGTCCGGTCCGCCGCAACTTTTTCTTTTTTTATTATTTTCTGAAATGGCTAAATACGGTTTTAGCCCCTAATAAGACAAAAACCATGAATTGGGTGCAGGGGTGGAACGGTAATTGGCCCTATTTTTCGAATTCTTTATTCGGCGTCTGTCAGGGCGTGTGGCGCGTGCGGCCTTCTACGGTGGCCGGAAATTGTCTACCGGAGGCCAGAACGATGCGCCGCCGCGTGTTCTTCCTCCCGCGTGGGTGCGTGTAGCCACCAGATGTCCGTGGACGCGGCGGAGGCCGGTTGAAGCCGGCGGCCACGTTTCTCTCTCTCCTGCACGTCAATGTGCAGGAGAGTCCCCCATATATTTTGACTTTGCACTTCGGTCCCTCGACTTTTAATTTCGTTTTTGGTCCTCATTTCTGTTATATAAGTTTTGATTTTGTTCGATTGGGTCCTCCGATTTGAATTGATTGAATGTCAAAGTTTCACTTCGGTCCTTCTACTTTCAATTTCCGGATTGGCTGTATGTCAGTCAATCAATTCGGTACAAAAATTCTGATTTTTGCAATTTTGTCCTCTGATTTCAATTGAGAATAAATGTAATTTGCATTTCAGCCCTTTGACTTTTAATTTTTTAATTTCAGCCCTTTATATTTGATTTTCATTTAAGTCCTTATACTTTTATTTTTTTATATTTCTAGAATAATCCCTACTTTTGTCCATGTTTATATAAAAGTGTATTTAACACAATAATAATAATAATGATAATAATAATAATAATAATAATAATAGTAATAATAATAATAGTAATAGTAATAGTAATAGTAATAATAATAATAGTAATAGTAATAGTAATAATAATAATAGTAATAGTAATAATAATAATAATAATAATAATAATAATAATAATAATAATAATAATAATAATAATGACTTAATTATTTTTTGTTCTTACTCTTCTGTGTTTTTTTTCTTTCTCCTGATAATTTGATAATATTTTTTTTTTCCGGTTATAGCAATAATAATTGTTTTTGTTTTTTTTATCTTTTGTTAAAATTTCTTGCATGTTTTTAGTCTTTCATTGTTTTTTTCCTTTCATTATTAACATAATAATAATAATAATAATAATAATAATAATAATAATAATAATAATAATAATAAAATTGTTTTGCGTGCTTGCTCTTTCTTTAATGTTCTTTTTCCCTCCGGATAATTTCATAATTTGTTTTTTGACAGTAATAGCAATAATAGTTTTTTTTTTAATCTTTTGTTAAAGTTTATAAGATGTTTTTAGGCTTTCATTTATTTTTGTTTCTTTCATTATTAACATAATAATAATAATTATTATAATAATAATAATAATAGTGATTATTATTAATATTATAATAATAGTGATTATGTATTCTATTATTATAATAATAGTGATTATTTATTCTTTCATAATAATAATAATAATAATAATAATTGTTTAATTGGTTTTTCTTGCTTGCTGTTTTGTTCATGCTTTTTATTTTTTTCCCTCGGTATAATTTAATAATTTTTGTTGTTTTTATTCTAGCGGCAATAATAATTTTAAATGTTAAAACTCCGATGTTGCTATTTCCCTATTTTTACTCTGTCTATTAATTGATTTTTTAAATTTTATTATCTGCACAATAATGATTTCAGTAATTTATTTTTTTTCTTATTCAAATATGTTGCTCTTTTTTTTAATGTTAGTGCGCGCCTTTTTGTGATCGTTTATGACGCAATACCTATATTCTAAAAAATATAATCTATGCTTACGTGACAAACTCAACTCAAAATTTTAAATATTTTATCTTTTAATCTATAATTTTTATTTACTTATATCATATAAATTTATCGTTGTACATTTAATTATGTTAAATTATATACAAAAAAATACCCGCGGCAACGCGCGGGCAATTATCTAGTTTTCTTCTATTTTTTGTATGATATATATATATATATATATATATATATATATTTATTATTATTAGGGATTTTGCTTAGTGATTTTTTAGTATGTATCTTCTACCTGCTTACGTGCGCGCGTTGTTTTGCTATTCGCTCTTATGCGTGTGGTGACAAAATCATGACAGTAATTACTCACATGTTAAGTTTTCTATAATAATGTAAACAACATTATGTAATAATTACTCAGGCGACAGTCATTCATTTATTTGGCTTACTACAGTTAAAGCTTCTGTCCCCACAGTGGCCTACGTCACTCGTATTTATAAGTTTTTGTTTTATATATATATAAAAGACTGCAAATGATTTCATTAATGATAAAGTATATTTAAATGTGTTAGTTGGTATTTTTTAGAATACATTTAAATATTTTTAAATATAGCAGATCATAATGATCTGAAAAAAGAAATTAATTTGAGGAAAAAAAAATTCTTTTATAAAAAGGATTTTAAAACACAAAAATATCATATTTTACTCGAACTGCAGCTTACGAATGTACTCGCGCTTGTTTGTTAATGCAGAGCTATTTCTTAGAACAGGTTTGACTGGACTTTCCTCAGCTTACCATTTTTTTTTTTTCAATTTAAGGTTTTTTCTTTTTCAATTTATTTTTTTAATTATATTGTCCGAAAAATTCCGATCATTAGATTAATTTAGTACTGTATTCATAAGATTTGACTCTAATTCGTAGTTATTTCCCAAAATAATATTTATTTTGGCATTAACAAGCTTGCTTGATGGTTTTATCTACATACAAGTGTTTGTTTTTCCGTATTGATTCATTTTTTAAAATAATTTTTATTTGAGAGAATAAATGTGTTAATATTAAAAATAAAATAAAAATATTTTATTATATTTCCATTTTAAATATTTTTTTTTATCAAAATGCTATAATTACATTACCAAAAACACAATAAAGAAATAACTGGTGGTTGGCAAAACACATGCCTATATATATATATATATATATATATATATATATATATATTTGCAAACACTGTTATACTGTGAGATATTTGTCTAACATGGAAGAACACACATGGGCGTGGATTATTAAAAACAAGAACCGTTTAAGAAAATCTCAACTCTGTTGATGTGGTCACACAAGAATATAAAATGTCCGAAGAATATTATGAAAAATTGCTCTGAAAATATCTTATACTTGTTTGAATAGACAACAGGCTGTTGATGTTGGAAAGAATTCTTTTATATTATTTTATAGAAATAATAGAAGTGAAGAATAAATATATAGGAAAATAAAAAAAGTCAAGAAAAACATCTTCATAATCTAATTTAGACATAAAAATAACTTTGCTCTCTTCGAAGATAGAGTTTATAAGATATGTTTTCTTTAGTGTTTTAATTTTTTTTTAAATATTTTTTTTAATATTTTTTAGATCATTAGAAATAGATTTAATAAAATAATATTTAATATATTTTAAAAAACTATTGTTATCACAATATGAAATAATATATAAAACAATCTAGATTTAGGGGTGCTTGTAAGTATATTTCAAAAACACTTATGAAAAAACATAAAAACTCTTTTTTTTTTAAATTAATTATATTTTCATATCTAAAAATAATATTTCAAAAAATAAAAAAATAGTATTTTATATATTTTCAAATTTAAATACTTTAAAAAATTCTCCATTAATATCACTAAAACTCACTTCCTTCAATTAATGATTGGAGTTATCAAAATGTCGGTGGGCATGGAGCCCCCAGGAATGCATTGATTGTCGAGATTAACAGCGGGATCATCACCGTGGCATAACAGAAACATTGAAATGGTGGTAGTTGTTTTCTGTGGTGATCTAGCGACCGGCTACCATTTCGCCACGTACGCATTTCATGCAATTTACATAACTTGACACGGCACTGAAATATTAAAACCATGTGCAAAGACCCATGATTTGATTGGCTCCCTCCCTCCCTCGCTCGCTCTCCTCCCCAGCGTAGCTTTTTTCACCCATCTCACATCACATTCTTCGAGTGGAGTCGGGCTCTGCTGTTCTTAAGTGAGTATTATTATTATTATTATTATTATTTTGCGTGCTTTAATTACATGCCATCGTTGTTAGCATGGAGTTAATGCCCTCTTAACTCACCTAGAAAAACCAGCCCCCCGTCGTCGTCGTCGTCGTCGTCGTCGTCGTTCTTCTTTTTCGTTCTTAATTTGCATGGTCTTGGTTGATGCACTTGTTTCATTTTACTTACCGTGGAGCATCACTTTGCTTCTCTTGATTGGCTGATGTCGCTGTCACGGGACGACTTGGTTTAGTCAATATAAAATAAAATGCACGAGGTCCATGTTCATCCAATATTTGAAGCTATACTATTTCTTGGCAGCTTCAGAAGTAGCAATTATTTTAGGCAGAGTAGCCTTCTCTGCTCTCCATCTTTGTGTTGTTTCTTGTTTTCTTTATTCATGATGCAAACGATCCATCACCGGAAAAATCTACGGTCAGATACCTACTCCATAAATTAGTTTCTTTATATTGATTTTATATATATGTATCTTATAGTATGCCTCTCTCTCTTTCTTTCAAACTCCAATAGATTGCGCAAATCTTTTTTGTGTATTGAATATCTTATTTTCCGAGATCCCAGTTTGACATTTTCAAAGTTGCAGAGGCCCCATTATGATAGCTTGAAAAAAAAAGAGAAAAAAAACTGTTTTTGATGTTTTTGCTGTTAAATAGGCTATCTGAAAGTAGTATAGAGTCACCTTTCCGTGCCTAACTTTTCTGTGGAGTTCTAAAGTTGGGGGCAGCTTTTCACAATCGATTCAAGTACGTTACTGCCAATTCAACTTTCCCAGAAAGTCGCTTTTCTGATTTTGCCTTTTCTCGTTTCCTCATCTATATCGTTGTTTTTAATCATTTGCTTCTTGGGATGACTGTTACCATTATTTTTTTCTCTCGGTTTGTGGCCCTGTTATGGCACACGACTCCGTGTTAATTTCTTCTCTGTTGGTGGGTCATTTCTCCGTAGACCTTATTTACCATTGCAGTGCACTGTAAATTATGCAGGGAGCAGGAGGGAGGAGATTGATCAGCGTCGAGTGATTTTTCTGTGATTTTATTTTTCCTTTCACTTGAAGCTTGGGAAGCATGAGTTCTTTGCCATGGATCACCTCTCTTTCGTGCTCAAGCTCTGTTGTCGTTCAGTCTTCAGGGGACACATCTATTCCAATGATATTTCAATGGCTGAGATTCGTTTTCTTCTCTCCATGTCCTCAAAGAGCTCTTTTATCTTCAGTTGACCTTTTGTTCCTGCTTGCCCTCCTCGGATTTGCGGCTCAGAAGCTGTACTCTAGATTCACATCCGGCGGACACTCCGGCTCTGACATGAACAAGCCCCTTATCGGAAATGGAAACGGCAGAGTTCATTTCACGACTTCTATTTCGTTCAAGCTCTCTTTGGTTGTATCATTCTTGCTAGCTTTGTGCTGCATTGCTGCCTCCATTCTCGCATTCAGTCAAGGCGGCCGGTTGCCATATTGGAAGGTGCTTGATGGAGTCTTCTGGGTAGTTCAAGCAATAACCCATGTAGTGGTTGCAATCTTGATCATCCATGAAAAGAGATTTCAAGCTACCACTCATCCACTTTATCTTCGGATTTATTGGGTTGCAAATTTCATAATCACTGGCTTGTTTATGCTCTCAGGGATCATTCGTTTGGCAGCTCTGGATCACAACTTGATATTTGATGACATATTTTCTTTAATAGCTTTCACATTTTCAATTGTTCTTTTTGCTGTCGCCATTAGAGGATCGACTGGGATTACTGTAATCAGGGAATCTGAAGCAGTAATGCACGATGACACCAAATTATACGAGCCTCTTCTGGGAAAATCCAATGTGACTGGCTTTGCTACCGCCTCTATAATATCCAAGGCCCTTTGGCTTTGGATGAATCCCCTTCTGCGTAAGGGTTACAAATCTCCACTCAAGATAGATGATGTGCCAACCCTTTCACTGGATCATAGAGCTGAAAAAATGTCGCAGCTCTATGAATCCAATTGGCCTAAACCACATGAAAAATCAAACCACCCTGTTCGAACCACATTGTTGAGAAGCTTTTGGAAGGAAATTGCCTACACTGCGTTCCTTGCAATCTTGCGGCTCTGTGTCATGTACGTGGGGCCAATGCTCATCCAAAGTTTCGTCGATTACACAGCTGGGAACAGAACCTCGCCCTTTGAAGGATATTACCTTGTACTGACTCTTCTTGTCGCTAAATTTCTTGAGGTTTTGACTGTCCACCAATTCAACTTCAATTCCCAGAAACTTGGGATGCTCATTAGATGTGCCCTCATCACTTCTTTATACAAGAAAGGGCTCAGGTTATCTTGTTCTGCTCGTCAAGCTCATGGAGTTGGCCAGATTGTGAATTACATGGCTGTCGATGCCCAGCAACTCTCTGATATGATGTTACAGTTGCACTCTATATGGTTGATGCCGTTGCAGCTTGGTGTTGGCTTAGTGCTCCTATATAATGTTCTTGGTGCCTCAACAATAACGGCTTTTCTTGGAATTCTTGGCGTTATTTTGTTTGCTATTTTTGGAACCCGAAGGAATAATAGGTTCCAGAGAAATGTGATGGTAAATCGTGATTCAAGGATGAAGGCAACAAATGAGATGCTGAATTACATGCGTGTGATCAAGTTCCAAGCATGGGAAGAACACTTCAACAAGAAAATCCAAAACTTTCGCGAATCAGAATTTGGATGGATTTCCAAGTTTTTGTACTCAATCTCCGGTAACATAATTGTGATGTGGAGCGCACCATTGCTAGTATCAACTCTTACATTTGGTACTGCACTGCTATTGGGAGTACCGCTTGATGCCGGGACAGTGTTCACCACGACGTCCGTCTTTAAAATCTTGCAGGAGCCTATCAGGACATTCCCTCAATCTATGATATCACTTTCACAAGCGATGGTATCTCTTTCTAGATTGGATCGTTACATGCTAAGCAAGGAATTGGTGGAAGAGTCAGTTGAAAGAGTGGATGGTTGTGATGCCAGAATTGCTGTGGAGATTAAGGATGGGGTATTTAGCTGGGATGATGAGGCTGAAGAGGATGTTTTGAGAAACATAAATTTGGAGATCAAGAAAGGGGAGCTCACTGCTATTGTTGGGACTGTGGGATCTGGGAAATCTTCTCTTCTCGCCTCAATTCTCGGTGAGATGCACAAAATATCAGGAAAGGTACGGGTTATGAACATAAGCTGTGGGGTTTATCCATTACTTTTTTCTTGTATTTAGCAGTTCTGAATCAGCCTCATGCATGTCTCTCTCCCCTTTTGTTTTTGGACGATCATCATTTTGTTAGCTGGTCACACCAAGTATAGATCGGGAATCATAAAAAATAATTCCACGTAAAGGCATCACTGTAAATGTAAGCACTGAGTTTCTTGACTGATACTTTGTTCTCACACGCTGCAATTAGATGTGCAGTTCATGCTTCTATGACTGAAGCTTTTGCTTCCGGTTCTCATGAAACAGTTCTGAAATGCTAGTTAGCTCTACTTTTAACAGCTAGAGTTTTTTCTATCAACTCTGAGACTTCTCAATATCCAGTATGTTTTTGGTTTGTTTGGTCCTTGTCAATCTCGTACAGTTGGCATGCATTCATACATGACACTGAACTCATATTTATTGAAGTTCAGAATTTGGTTACTCAAAGTCATCAATGGGACTTCTCTTTTTCCAGCCTGCTCAATTTGGGGTCAAGTTATACCATAGTAATTGAAGGCTATCTTGGTCATCATTCTTGTTATCTCTTCCGTGTTTTCTTTCAAATATTTTTGCTTTTTGACCACCTTTTGTTGAACTAGATTTCCCTCGGTTTACACTTGTGCAATTGTTACTTTTGCTGCTCATGCAATCCATTTAACACAAATTTCCTCATTTGGTTGCTAAATTGCAAATGATAAACTTGAAATGTTTTACTGAAAATAATTTTGTTTTCCTTCAACAGGTCAGGGTTTGTGGAACAACTGCCTACGTTGCGCAAACAGCATGGATTCAAAATGGCACCATTGAGGAGAACATTTTATTTGGATTGCCAATGAATAGGGAGAAATACAAGGAAGTTATCAGGGTTTGTTGCTTGGAGAAGGACTTGGAAATGATGGAGTTTGGGGATCAGACTGAGATTGGAGAGCGTGGCATCAACCTCAGTGGTGGACAGAAGCAGCGAATACAACTTGCAAGGGCTGTTTATCAGGACTGTGATATATATCTTCTTGATGATGTTTTTAGTGCTGTTGATGCGCATACTGGGACTGATATATTTAAGGTGACACTAAAGTTACTTGCTTTAAACCTTAAACATGTAGTGGAAGTGAAATTATCTACTCTTCATGCCATTTTGATCATAGGTGATTTAATTTGTTATGGAAATTCAGAGCCAGCTAGTTGAAAAACACAAAAAATCACTTATGTTGGAGAATTTAGATAATTGAACCCATCTCTATAATCTCCCGTAAAAAAGGCATGCAAATTTTTCTTGGTGAAATGTTACATTTTCTAGTTAGTGATTCAGTATTTTTACATGATGCATTCTGAGAAATGGATTGCAGTTCTGAGTGACATCAATGCCTTCTGCAGGAATGTGTTAGGGGAGCACTGAAGGGAAAGACCATCTTACTCGTGACCCACCAAGTTGATTTCTTGCACAATGTGGATCTTATCTCGGTAAGTGACTAAATCACTTTGTATCATTCTCACACACAGAGATAAGAGTTTATGATCGATAATATCTGTAGAAAATGGCATCTCTCAATACCAGGTTATGCGAGATGGACAGATAGTACAATCAGGAAAGTACAGTGATCTAGTAGTGTCTGGATTGGATTTTGGAGCATTAGTTGCTGCTCATGATACTTCAATGGAACTCGTAGAAGTCAGCACCGAAATTTCTTGTGAACACTCGCCCAGACCACCGAAGTCCCCTCAAGGTCCTTCCAAACTCGGGGAAGCCAATGGTGAAAACAAGGTTCCAGATCAACCAAAGTCAGATAAGGGAACGTCGAAGCTCATTGAAGATGAGGAAAGAGCAACTGGTAATATAGGCCTGCATGTGTATAAAAAATACTGCACCGAGGCTTTTGGATGGTGGGGTATAGTAGTGGCATTGCTATTGTCCGTAGTATGGCAAGCATCTCAAATGGCTGGAGATTATTGGCTGGCATATGAAACTGCAGAAGAGCGTGCTGCCATGTTCAAGCCTTCACTATTTATATCTGTCTACGGAATCATTGCATCTGTATCAGTGGTGTTTTTAGCAATGAGAGCCATTTTTGTCACGCTCATGGGGCTTAAAACTGCCCAAAAGTTGTTTGATGGTATCCTTCATAGTATCTTGCACGCACCCATGTCATTTTTTGACACCACACCTTCAGGAAGAATATTAAGTCGAGTAAGGATTCAAAACCTGATCATTATAATTATTCCCAGTCTTTGCTTTTTCAAATATGAATGTATTCCTTCTTGTATCTATGGCGGCGGCCATATTGGCTCAAGATGCTGCAATTGCTGCAATTTTTTTTATTTTCCCTCTATTTTTCTCTTTCAGGCCTCATCAGATCAAACCAATGTGGATATCTTCCTTCCATTTATGTTAGCACTTACAATTGCAATGTACATCTCAGTTCTCGGCATCGTCATAATTATATGTCAATATACTTGGCCAACTGTGTTCCTAGTAATTCCTCTTGGTTGGCTGAACTTCTGGTATCGGGTAAGAGCTCACATTTTATCTTGCTGGTAACCTTTTCAGTCTGCAAGCTCACACACTCGCAAATGAAATCACATAACAGATATGTATGTGTTGCTCGTTTAAATATATCTCAATCAGCTTCAAAGTTTTCTGATGTGATTTTCATCCTAATTTGTAAATCTTCATTGTAATATGCGTTTATGACTGCCTTGCCTCTTGGATTTGTGAGTAAATTTTTATCTCAAAATTGGTACGGCAAATTTATAATGATGATTTATCTTTATTGGTTGCAGGGGTATTTTCTAGCAACATCTCGAGAATTAACTCGACTCGACTCAATTACTAAAGCTCCTGTTATTCATCACTTTTCAGAAAGTATTTCTGGAGTTATGACAATCCGGTCTTTCAGTAAACAGGATAGTTTCTGTCAGGAAAATGTTAACAGAGTGAATGCCAATTTGCGCATGGACTTTCACAACAATGGATCGAATGAGTGGTTGGGTTTGCGTTTGGAAATGATTGGGAGTCTCATTCTGTGCGCTTCTGCTATGTTCTTGATTCTATTACCAAGCAGTATTGTTAGGCCAGGTAATTGCATGCTTACATGTTACTGTCATGAGGCAACATCTCTCAAGGATTTGGTTGATAGAAAAATGATATAATTTATGTTCATCCATATTCAAGATTTCTGGACCAAGTGATTCAAAGTGCTCTTGGCAAAATAGTCTCATTCTTCCTTCAATGCGAAAGCATCTGCATAACATGTTGTGTTCCTGTTTACATATGATCAGGCATATTTTTTTATAATTAAAATCATGGGATAAAAGCATCCAAAGCAAGCATCAGTTATTCTGATATCATCGCTGGGGTATCAAACCGCAGATACTCAAATTTCTTAAGAGCCATCAGAATTTGAAATGTCTGTATTCCAGAAAACTAACCAAATTCTGCATGATGCAGAGAATGTTGGTTTATCTCTCTCCTATGGGCTATCCCTCAATTCTGTGCTGTTCTGGAGCATATATTTTAGTTGCTTTGTGGAAAATAGAATGGTCTCTGTTGAGAGGATCAAGCAATTCACAAGAATTTCATCAGAGGCAGCATGGAAGATAAAGGACAGGGTTCTTCCTCCAAACTGGCCTGCCAATGGCAATGTTGATCTAAAGGACTTGCAGGTAAAATGCGTTACAATAGATCTTTATTGATAAAGAAATCAGTTTATGTTTTAATTTTTTCTAGAGGTGCAATTCACGCCCTATCCTAATAGCTCTTTTAGGCTGAGGAAGTGAAAAGCAAATGAAATTGTCTGGTATGAGGACAGAGTGAATCACATTATGCATGCATTGCGTATATGTGAACTTGGAATCTTTGCTAATAAATACACGTTTTATCTGTTCTACTTTTTGGCTAACAGGTAAGATATCGTCCAAACACTCCTCTGGTTCTCAAGGGCATTACTCTCAGCATTCCCGGGGGAGATAAGATTGGTGTTGTCGGACGTACAGGGAGTGGAAAGTCAACTATGATCCAAGTCTTCTTCAGGCTGGTCGAACCAACAGGAGGAAAAATAATTATTGATGGCATTGACATTTGTATGTTAGGACTCCACGATCTCAGGTCTCGTTTTGGCATAATTCCTCAAGAACCTGTACTCTTTGAAGGAACAGTGAGAAGCAACGTGGATCCTGTTGGACAATATACAGACGAGGATATATGGAGGGTAATCATTCCGTTCCCATTTCGTGATTCACTCCACTTAATTATCAGTGTTATTTTTTTTTTCCAGAGTTTGCAAGCTGAAAAGTCGATGTTTTTGCAGAGTCTTGAACGCTGTCAACTGAAAGATGTTGTGGCTGCAAAACCTGAAAAACTTGATTCCCCTGGTAAGATTTGACTGTCACGTGTTCTCACTTTTCCAAACTTCTCAAGTTGAACATTTTACCGGAACAAAAACTTAAGGAAACTTTTGACTCCATAGTGATTGACAACGGAGACAACTGGAGCGTGGGGCAAAGGCAGCTTCTTTGTTTGGGGAGAGTTATGCTAAAGCACAGTCGTCTGCTGTTCATGGATGAAGCAACTGCTTCAGTTGATTCACAAACTGATGCTGTGATTCAAAAGATTATCAGAGAGGAATTTGCTGAATGTACGATTATCAGCATTGCTCACAGAATACCTACAGTAATGGACTGTGACAGGGTTTTAGTTATCGATGCAGGTATGCTCTTCCTTCTACTATTGTACTCACCTCCAGGAAAGAGTTTTTGAAATCTCGCACAGCAGTGGATTGATGAGTTTATATTACAGCGCTGAAGCTGCAGTTCATTTATAAAAACAATTTCTGTACTTGCAAACTGAGAGTTCTGATTCTCCGAGTACTTGCTGAATTCAAGAGGCTGGATATTCTGACAGGCCATGTTTCTTGTTCGTAACAGGTCGGGCTAAAGAATATGATAAACCATCGCGGTTGCTTGAGAGGCCGTCGCTGTTCGGGGCATTGGTTCAGGAGTATGCCAATCGCTCAGCTGGATTGTAAGCAAACAGTCTGATCTGATCACTAGCATAATCCTGCTGATGATCTTGGTGAAAATCTTCGGAGGAGCATAACATTTACCAAAAATGAGAGAAGACAATTTGCAATGTTGCTAGAAACTTTATGCTAACTATTTCAAAGAATCTGTGTTCTTTGGCAATATTAGCATTACCGAGTAAGCTTCTCTGTCATTTTGGTAGAGGTTGGCATGGTAGGGAAGTAGAACAGTTCTTTAAAATGCTTCGGATGAGCAAGAAATTATTGTAGCCTTATTTCTTTTGGATATCCCTTCTTGTTTTATGTTTGGAAGAATTAGCTCAACTGAACTAAGAATAGCTTAAATATGAAGAAAGAAATCCATGAAGGAATTCCTACCTCCTGTTTTCTTGGGGTGGCCATAGTATACTACTGAAATTGTTAGCTAATAAAATGAGTAACAAAAACAAGTAAAAAGAGGATGGTGAGCGTGGTGTTGAGTTATCGTAGATGCAGATTCATTTGTACGTTAGATGGGACCAGTGCTCTTTTTTAAAAAATAAAAATAAAATAAAAATATGCAACAACGTTCTCTCTTTGATCTTTGGCACAGTGTGCGTACAATGAATGATTTTTAAGCTTTTTTCTTTTCTTTTTTGATTAATGTTTAATCAAAGGGGAGAGAGCGTTGATGATTTGCATTCTAAGCATGTGATTTGGTCATCAAATGTTTGCGTTTATGATGTGAGTTGATGATGGTTGCAACACCCCCAAATTATTATTAGAAAAAAAAAAAAAAGAGTTCCCAGGCTTCGAAATATTATTAAGAGAAATAGAACCAAGGAATTATTTTTTTTTTCTCTCAAAAAATACGAATGGAGTGGCCATATTCAATTGGAAACGAGGGTAAAATTGAAGAAATCACAAGCTTGAAGGTCAATTAGGAATGAAATTAAAAATATCCAAGTCCAGGAACCAAGTTGAAAAAGCCATTGAATTTAGGGGATCATTTTAAAACTCCACAGGGGTGAAATTGAATTGGTTCTTGAAATTACAATTCAATTAAGGGTCTAATTGAATAAGTAAAAATATTAAGGGATAAAATTAAAAAAAAAGGATTAATGACTTAAGTCAAAACACCAAAACAGTGACATTTCATTTTAATAAAATGGTATGTTTTGGTTCAAATTAGTGTCTTTTTTATCAAAAGGTACATCATATGAATACCATTCATTATCTTAATCCCAAAATAGGCGGGAACAACCTGGGGGGGGGGGTACAAAAATATATATGAAACAAGCTTTTTTAATAAAGTTTTGGGTTTTGGTTCCTCAATAATGGATGAGGGGTTTTGAGAGGGATGAACAACCACAATGTATTTCCATGTGATGTTCCTTATCGTCTATAAAACTAATCTTTTGGCAACTATGAAAAAAAAGAAAAGCAAAAACATCAATGTTAAAGTTATTGGGATCATCGATTTAAAAGATGTTAATGCCTTTGTTAAATATAAATGGATAGAGAATAACCCTTATTCAACTATCTTGGCTAACACTTTCTTATCGTTAAATCATTAAAGTATGCATAAAGAAATAGCAATGTTGTGTTGTATTCTTGTATTGTTCATATGGATAGTCAATCATTTAGAAAATCAAGAGAGATATTTCTAATGGTATAACATGAGACCTTTCAAACTGGTTTTGAATAAAGACTGGATCAACCTGGATGAGAAGGCATGGGTAGCAAAATACTAGGTATTCTCTTAGAGTAACTTAAGGTGGAAAACCTTTTTGGTAGATCATTCATCTTATCTTATGAGTAATGGAGATAAAGTATGAGCTCAACTAATTGGTTTGGCTGATTTTATCACCTATCTTTACTAATCGTTACGAAGTTTGGAGACATTCAACATGTGCTAAGACTTAGGGTTTAGTAAAGTATACTAGGTTGTTTAAAATTTTTGATTTTTTACTTGGGTTACAAGTCATGAGACATGATTGGAGGTAGCTTGTATTAATAGGAAAAGGAATCCTCAGTCAACCTTAATTACTCATTATTGAGAAGTAATAGGTTATCTAAGGTACTTTAAAACTTGGAATGCAAGGCCAAAATGATAGTTGAAAAACAAGATCATTTGTCACTAGAGAACTCAAGAGAAAAATGACTAACAACAAATAAGAACTCTGAAATGAGTTGGACAAGCTGACAATTAAGATAAGTAACAATAAGAGTCAATTTAGATTTTTTAAAAATTAGTTCTTAGAATAAACAAGGATGAATGAGTAGTCGTACTATTATAATACTTGGAACAATTAAATAATGGTCAAGAATTATGAGAAAATTATGTTTGATATCCAAGAGCAGTTGAGGAAGAGAATAGCCAAGCATGAGGATCTAATGAACAAGTATGTGATGTTGGAAAAGGAGCTATTAACTATGAAAAATATTTCCAAAAATAGAAGACGTGCTGACAAGAAATTCATAGTTTTTTTTTATTTTAAAAAAAAGGAGATTATAACAAAATAAGGTTGGAAGTTGAAAAGGAGAAGAAAATATAAAAATTATTTCAGTAAATATTGTTTTGTGAAGAGAGGTACAATAAAATGCTCTCATCTTTTTTGTTTTTCTTTTTTTATATATATGTCCTTTTTTTTAATTTTGACACAATTTTATTCAATGCTTAAACCCTTAAACTTCCAAATGTGTAATAGTATTTTAAGGGTTAGAATCTGATTGGGAGTTTGGTGAATATTATTATTTAAAGTGTTTTTTTATTTAAAAATAATATTTTAATACTTATTTTGGTATAATCACATCAAAATAACTAAAAAACATAAAAATATATATTAATTTAAAATAACCCTAGTCTCAAAGTTTTCTTGTTTTTTTAAATGAAAATCGAGATAATAACATAACCAGCAAGATAATGATTGAGAAAAGAAAACAAACAACCTTAATATTCATAAAATCAAAAATAGTTTTCGACCAATTTGTTTTTTTTATTTTTTATTTTAATAAATGAGATCATTTTAAACTTTTATATATATAATTTTATATGCATGGCCGATATAGTCTTCTGCATTACTTCATTCAAGAGGCGGGGAGAATCACTAAAGCATGTTCGCATAAATCAATACATGCAACGTAACCTTGTTCGGGTCCTATCCAGAAACTTGAAAGTTGAGACTCCTTGCAGCAGCTTTTGCACATCCAAAACCATGAAGGAAACTTTTCCTTAAATCCGTCGAACAGAAATGCAATCCTGGCGGAAGGGACGGCGGAGATGACGGCTGAGAGAAGAAGTGCTTCACTGTCTAGACACCCATGAATGCCCGACACTGAGATTCCCAGTGCTCCTTCACCTGCCGAATCCTCTCTCTCCTTTCTGTCTGAAGTCTCTGCTCCCAATGCTCATGGCAACTGTTCCAACACGCCAATGGATCATGCTTCGTGAGGAAGTACATGAGATCGCATGAATCTTAAACAAACTAGTTTGTCATGAAGAGATCAGAATGTTCGTACCTTCTGCTTAATAAAATATTAATCTCTTCCAAGTGGAGGGAACCTTCATAAACTCCAGTCTACAATATTGCAGAAGACGGTTTAGAAAATCAGGAGCAACCAAAAAAGGGAAAAGGAAATCGAAGTATCAATTACTATTATTGTAATTGACTGCTGCATGAATCTTCCAGCATTGCTCGCAATTCGACTTATTTTCCAACATTCTATGAAAGATGTCGACCTTGCTACAACATTGTACAAACATGATGCGATATAACTTCTTTCAGATGTAAATCAAGGACCAGACCAGAATATACGATGAGCTTGACGATGAAAAGGGAGGCAAAATATAGTCCCCCTCGTCAAGAATCAGTGACAAAAACAGGGACCAAAGTGTGAATTCAGGCGATGGATTGTCCAAGTGTTAGGCCAACCTTCAAGAACCTGTCGACTAGCACCAGTTTTCATTTTCTGAGCCTAATTTCCAGAGGGTCATTTAAAACCCTCTGAAAGCAAAATTGCAGAAGCTTGGAAATAATAGAGAGTGAGGATAATAATTAACTAACCTTCCGGCAAAGGGGGCATTTTTCTGTAGGCTCTGCTGCCTTTAGTCCGTCAACAATGGTCACAGAAGCAGCAGAGCAAGCACACGTATGGCAGAAGATATGGCCACATGTCAGAGAAACTGGATCAAATACTGTATCCTGACATCAAAAGAGGTATCAAACAATCTAAATCAGATACCGGCAATAAAGTCATGATGATAATAAAGCCAATGTGCATGCTGCGGATTCAAAAGTAAGATTGGTCTAGGATAGTGATACAAAGAACTAGAAAAGGAGCTGCTGCAGTTAGTATATCAAAAACAGTCAATAAATTATATCAGCTTCCCTGAAGTCATTGTATATATTACAGTTTTAGGCCTTTGAATCCAGTAGTGAATTCTCTGTCATTCGCTTCATCAAAATTTGGGGGAGACATCGATTTTTAAGCAGCTAATTACTGGATATCACGTAGAACATGTTATATAGGAAAATGAAATCAAGGAACTTACCAAGCATATAGAACATGTCAAATCAATATCAATCTTGATGGAGTCAAAAAGCTCACAAGAGAGTGATGGATTTTCATCATCAAAATTTAGTGAGCACCCCTCGAATAAGGCAGGGGCCTTGTTTGACTTGACCTTTTCCTTTTCCTCCCTTAGATTGATGTGGAAAGCCATAAGCTCACAAAGCCATGGCGACTGGAGGATCTCCATGTGCATACTTTGAGCTTTTGACTTGAAATTCTGTCCTTGCTTGGAGTAATGGATCTGTAACAATGGAGAGCAGACCTGGTAAGCCGAAATAGAGAAAATTTCACATCTGAAATCATCAGAATTAAGCACTGGTATCCCATTCATCTTATTTTGAGATAAAGAAGATACCTTATCGTATTTCTTTAGTATTTTTCGAACCGCAATAGCATTGATCAGTGCATAGGTAACCAGATCCTTGCCTTCTTTGATCAAGGCAACATGGTTTTTTTGCAACTTGCCTGTCAACCACATGAAGTATTTTCGAAATCCAGAAGCCAGGTGCAGCTCAAGCAATTTCTGGGCTCGTTCATTGAAGCAGCCAACTACTGCTGACATTTCCTTGAGAAGGGAAGGGAAAAAGGTACCATCGCACACTACAAGTGAATTTAAGTTAGAGAAGGAATAATAGATAGCAAGAACCAACCTATCAAAAGAAGAAGAAAAGAAATTTAAAGATAGATAACATAAGATTCCACTTCATGGAGAAGTTTAAAGAAATTTTCTTTTCGTCATGAATCTAACTACAATAACTATAACATATCAGAATTCTGGTATTAGACATCATATACTGTGTTTTAAAGATTGATCATCAGAAATTAGAGAAAATAGTTTTTACCATGTGAAAAGCTTCAAGACTAACTCACTTTCTTGTGCAGAAAACAATCAATAACTCATAGAAGGCAAAGATGACAATCTAACAAGAAGTAGGAAAGTAAACAGAGTTATAAATCTGCTTCCATTGGAGAGAAAAACTGCAAGCATGAAAACTCACTGGAGGTTTCTCCAACTCTTGAAGAAGAAAACAAAATCAATGAGAACAGCACTCTGGCAAGTAACAAATAATGGAAAACCATACAAATAGAACCTCACTTGCATCTGTAAATTCAGACAAATCAAGCCGCCATAAGATACCATCATACAGTAAAAAGAACTAGCACAAGAACCAAGAACCGTGGAACTAATTACATCCCTTTAGAGTAGATAAAAAATAAAAACCACGTCCTATAGAATTGAGTACCAGAACAATGGCGAGGACAGGATTGGCCATCCTGCTCCTGGTGCGATTCAAAGTCTTCCCTGCACTTCTTCAATATCTTTTTGAGCTTTTTGAAATCAACCGCGTGTAGTTGATTCTCCTGGCCTTGCATGTAATCCTGATATATCTTGCAAAACTTCATGTTTTTTCTTTGTCATGAACACTCTAAAGCTATCCTGTCGTTTTGATCTATCTAATAATCAGTTCTCATGTCACAAAAACACTAGCACAAGGGAATTAAGAATGTTCTCCGTTACTGTTTTCTATCCGAGAAGAAGACGTTACTGTCTCTGTCTCTGTCTCTGGGTGTTCAATGGTTTGGAGTGCTTAGAGACGTCTATATAGGACAACCTGAGGAGATGACAGAGAAAGGGTCAATTTCTTGGATATGACGAGTCTTTTCCTCCATATCCATTTTCTAGTTATTTTTCACCTTCTTTTCTTTATTAGAGATTTTTCGTTTTAGCATCCCTAGACGACACATCACCTGCCTTATTTAGCGTTGTTACCATTTTTTTCTTTTCTTTTTACGTCCCTATTCGACACATTGTCGAGCATCAAGAATAAAGCATTCCTTATCATCTACTAAGTGGTCCATCATAAGAAAAAATAGAATTAAAAAATTTGTTTTTCTTGTGATCTCATATTCGAGTCATGTGATTTTTAATATGATGATAATTGAAATCTTACATAATAATTAACTTCAGGACTCGTGGAATTAATCAACGTACACACAAGCTAGCCCGAACACGCATATTAATAAAATAAAATAAAACATTAGTAAGGATTTCTTGTATTTCCCCCTCTTTTTTTTTTCTTTTTTTCTACAATTTTTAGCATCAATAAATACAGATTCAAGTTCAATCATGCAGTGCACGTGGCAAAATGAATTTAGAAATTGCAAAATTAAGTTTAGAAAAACTAAAGGAGCTCTCCATTGGATTCACACATTGCAACATATTTTTTTTTTCTGTTTTTCCTTTTTTTTAAAAAAAAAAACCCATCGTTTTGTATTAATTTGTTTCACACTTGTACTTGGTCCTTTTGTTTTCATTTTCTCTTTACGGACTTCATTAAAAACATCCCAATATAGGGTTTGTATTTGATTGTATAAAAAGTTGGTTGGATTTTTCATTTTCAAAGAAATTTAAATTAAAGGGACTGAAATTGACAATAAAAAAGATAAAATGTTGTCAAGGAAAAAGAAACAAATCAAATTGCAGAATTCAAAGGCAAAGAAAAAAACAACATCAGGGTCATGTCATGTAGACTTATGTTGCACATGCATCTTAGATGGACAACAAAGCCAAGATGATTCCAACATTTAATAAGATTATCTTTTAAGGCAGAAGGAGACCACACGTCTTGCTCGAATATAGCGATGCTTCTTGCATGTACCAACTTTTTTTCACTTTGGTCCACAATTTAATAATAATTCTTCAATTAAACCTCAAATCTCATTTACTCTGTTTATTTTAATTCTTACACAACATATTACAGTAATTTTTTTGCAAAAATACATAATCTTTACATCCTAATTTCACCCCCTAATGGTCAATCATGAACTTTCCCAAGGAACTCCTCTTTTCCTTTTTATTTGTCTTGTCATTTATATCTCATTTCATTCCATTTCATGATACATTAATCATTTACACACAATTCTAACCTTATAAAGAAAATCATGAAATTTAACAATAAAGTGAAGAATTTTTATATGAATATAAGAAACATCATACCAATAAAGATTTAAATCCTAATTGCTTATAAAATCAAAATCTCCTCCCTTATTTTATTCTTGTTGTTGCCTGCTACTCACTCAATTTCTCTTATTTGTATTCTTTTTCCTTTAAATATTTTATTTTTCCTCCTATATCTTTTCCTCTTATAATTAAGTCCTAAACTATTTACATTTCTTTCAATTACACCCCTCAACTTATATATATCTATTATTATTTTTCTCTTACTTCATTTTTTTTTATTTAAATCTAACCCCAATTAATTCCAAGTTAAAAAAACATGATATCTCGAAAAGAATTTTCCGGACATTATATTTGAAATTCTTGAATTCTCGATGAATCTCAACAATTCTATATGGGAGAGATAAATCTTATGAGAAAGATAAATGTTTTTTCCATTAATCATTAAGGACAAGCCATCAAGCTATAAGAAAATCCTAACAATTCAATATGGGACAAACAAATATTATAGGAGAGGTAAAAATTATTTATTTAAGTTAATAACCTTTCAAATCTTTGTGTATTTAATACATATAAACTTGAGGGGCTATTGATGGATCAATATATCTTAATATATCTGCTTAAAACCCTAAGATTAAAAGGGTCAAAAGCAGGGTAATAGCCTAACGTATTTAGGCTTGACAGGATGCCAAGCCTAGGTGATATGGGTTTGGCATTGCTTCCGGCTATGCATTAAGCCTAAATATACGTGGATTTAGTAAGATACCAGGGCCAATATCCTTGGGTAAAGTTACATGCTGAGCTGAAATGCATGTAAGTCTCACAAGATGTCAGACTTAATACCATGAGGTTCAATTATGTGCTAACTCAAATGCAATTGAGTTTGATAAGATTGTAGACCCAACAACATTGAATTTGGAATATTTCTGAACCCAATACATATATAGTTAATAATCTTTTAGGCTCAATGTTGGGTTGCATGAATTCGTTTATTTATTCTCATGTCTTTTAACATGAAATGTTAAACATCAAGAATAATCATCCTCTGACATCTCTATATGCATAAAAGTCTGCAAATAGCTTATTATATTTGTATCAACATTAATGTTGTGTAAGAAATATTATCATGAGAAAATAATGTTTCAACTCCTCGAGTCAAGTAACATGATAATATGTAAACTCTTTGAGCTATGTATGTAAAGAGTTCATATTTTTTCTCAATTCTCTATTCATTATAAGTCAACACTTATTATCGTTATTTATTTTATCACCGTAAGGTCCTTAAATCCCATAAAAAAAAATGTTATTCTACAAGTGTTAATTTTTTTTTTTCTTATCATTATTCATCAACTTTTTAAATTATAAAGAAAAGAACTTGATGTGAACGTGATCATACTCTATCTAAACCCTAGAAAAATAAAACTCTCATTCCTAAAGACATTGGATTGTATAACTTCTCAGAAGCAGCAGGAGTGGGTATCCATTTTAGTTTTTCAAATGGAAAAAGCTTGTGGTTGCCACGTCAGAATGAATGTTCTTCCCTTTTCTGCATCACAGTTAGGCAACAGATAGACACGCGTGGAAAAAGATGAGATGCTTTGCGTACTCTATAATGTAGGATTGCATTTGGTTGTCGTTTACGAAAATACAACACACGACGCCTTACCAGGTCACGGAAGAAAACACAGCAGACGACGCCCGACTTTCCTGGCTTTCGTCTCTGCTGGGTGGTAACGGCTATCGCATTTTCTTGAATTCTTGACACTACGATATATCTATGCTAAGTATTGGAATTTCGGGGAAACAAAATTGATTTCTTCGGTCCAACATAAGAATAAAATCATTAAAAAATGATATTGCAGTTAAAAATTGATTTTCAATTAGTTCTTAGCATTTTTAGATAATTTTGATGCGCTGATATTATTTTTTTTTAAATATTATTTTGATATATTTTTTAATAAAATATATTTTAAAAATAGTCTCAACCACACTCTCAAAATGCTATTAATATATTTTAAAGATTTTTTTTATCTTTTATTTAAATTAAAAAATTTTAGTTTTTTTAGATATTTTATGAATATTGTATAAATATATTATTATAATATTAGAGAGAGCTTATCTTCCGCATTGAATCATTGTTGTTTGTTTCCTTTTTATTTTTTGTCAATATCTTATTTTCTAATTATCTTATTAAATTAATCGAGTTTATTAACTTCATCCAACTCAATAACTAGAGATTCGTCCTTTTAAAAAAGTATTTGTATTGTTTTGATATATATATATATATATATATATGTTTATTTCAACTATTTTCATTTTTTCTGATATGAAATAATAGCCAAATATTATTTAATTTTTCTTCGGCTTTCGCTACAAGGTTAATTGACGAGCACATCTTTAGTTTTTATTTTATTTTTTAGCAAAATTTATAATTCAATGTTTGGGAAAAAATCATTATTCGATTTTTAATGGCAAAAATCTATGATATCTCTTTTCAATTATTGGATAATATCTCCTTCGAGAAATGTCTTATGGTCGTTGCGTATTTCAAACGACATCGTCTTCTCAATCGATCACCCATTGCATTAATGCAATCATGGTTTTGTCCTTTTATTTAAATATGTGCATGTATATCCTGAGGGTGTACCCACCGGCCAATCATAATTCAGTATTCCCTGACCGAACTTCTTGCAGAATATCATACTGGTATGCAGTAGCATCTCTGTGGAATTGTCTAACCAACTTGCAGAAGCAGATATCTAAAATATTTTTCTATTTTTTTAAAAAATCATTTGAAATAAAAATGATTTTTCAAAAAAGAAAAAAGGCCTCAAAGTAAATCATTATCTGCATCCACTCCGAGAGAAGTCAACTATAGTTTTGCAACGTAATTCTCGATAGAATCAGAGAAGAGGGAGCGCGACAAGCAGTATCAAAAATGGCAGCCGTTGAAGGGAAGGAGGTGATGATTGTCGGGATCGATGATAGCCAGCATAGCACATACGCTTTGGAGTGGACATTTGATCACTTCTTCACTCCCCAACTGGGTTCCGATTCACCTTTCAAGGTCGTTGTCGTCTATGCCAAACCTTTTGCTAGCTCCGTCGTCAGCCTTGCTGGGCCTGGTACCTAAAAGCTCCATCCTCATCCCCTTCCACTTCTATAAAAGTGTAGCAAATGACAGCTTTTTACGTTTACAGCTGTTTTTTTCTTCCATGGTTTCAGGGGTTGCTGAAGTTTTGCCGATAGTGGACTCGGACTTGAAGAAGATGGCTGCAAGAATCATCGGAAAGGCTAAGGAAATCTGCATCAGTAAATCGGTACTCACAACCTCTTGTAATCAATTGATTCCATAATTACTTTACAGCTATAACCTAGTATAATCCAATGGGGGCAATGAGTGTTTTATTATTATTATTTCCTCGATCGTTCCTCTTATGATCACAGTTAAGATTCTGAAAGAAATTTAGCGTGAAAAAACACTTGTGTTTAGATAAGCCCAATCCCAAAAAGAAACAGAGAAATGGGGCTAATTTGTTCCTTACGTTGCCTTCGCTCTCAGTGATGAATTGACCCGATAGTTTATCTGACATCTAGCAAATGAGCATTGAATTAAATGAGGAGCTGGCTGTTTCCCTGATCATTTCAGCTTCTCTGCAGGTGAGTGATGTGATCTTTGAAGTGGTGGAAGGTGATGCTAGAAATGTTCTTTGCGAGGCTGTAGAAAGGCACCATGCTTCTGTGCTGGTTGTAGGAAGCCATGGCTATGGAGCTATCAAAAGGTTTTTTTTCTTTCTTTCTAATGACCTAGTGTATCTTAATTATTCTGTTTTCAGATCCAGTGCATTAATATAGTTAGATTCATTGAAATCCCACCACAGCTACTTTATAGTTTACACATTTCATTAGAAAGTTATCTGTAGAAAGTTTGTGCTCACAGGTTTTCACATTTCTCTTGCAGGGTAGTTTTAGGTAGTGTGAGTGACTACTGCGCTCATCAAGCTCACTGCACTGTGATGATAGTGAAGAGGCCTAAGATAAAAACCTGAGATGCCTTGACTGCTTCTGAATTAACAACAATATTATTGAAAACTATGTAATATATTCCTGTCGTCAAAAAAACATGATGGAATCTACAGTCAGTTCCTGGTACTTGCAATTCTCAGGCTACTGATAGGAGTATTTTGTGTATACTAGTGTGCTGGTACTTGCTATGTATCCATGTTTTGTGTTTGGTAATCTGGTTTACTTGTAGAAAACAAACCCGCACCACCATTTTCTGGCATAATTGATTCTTGGATTGATGACAACGTCTGTATGATGATTATTATCAGTGCTGCTCTTTAAATTATTTTGATGTATTTTTGAATGAAAAACATTTTCAAAAACAACCTCAACCACACTCTCAAACAGGTATGAACGCTACTGGTAAAGGCAGGATTGATAACAGCAGGGGCATTTTTGTAGGTACCGAAGGCAGTGAAACCTTGAACAAGATAGCTGCTAGTGTCATTTTCAAGTAAATATCGAATACCTACCTGGATCTTGAACAGCTATAGGCACCCCCACCCCACATGTGGGTTTGCCGAAAATGTAGAAATTCCAGTCACCTGAGATTGGAATCAGGCCATTGCTTGATTCATAGCTATCCATCCAATAACTCGAGTCCATCTAAAATGTAATCTCTTGTTGCTTCCAACTAGTTTAATTAGTTCAAACACATGGTAGATAAAACATTAAACATTTTCAAGTATAATAATCTTAATTTAATTAAAAAAAATTTCTTTCTAAATTTAGTTTTACTCCTAAATGTCTTCATCAATCAGCCATGTAGAAACAAGTGGTGATAAATGGGATTGATCAGATATTTAACAAGGATGAAAAAGATAAGTTACTGAACGAAGAGTTGTTAATTACTTTTTATCAAATATAAAAAATAAAATAAACTTAACAAGAGTTTTAATAGTTCTAAATACTAGGTTGCTTTCAGAAGCTTTACATGACTAGAAAAGATCACGCTCGAAAAGCAAAAAAAAAAGAAGTTGATGTTGATTTCTTACAGAAGAACAGCAGAAAGCCACTTACGATTATAATTATTATTGTTTTATTTTATTGTTTCAGAAATAAAATACACAAGAGAAAACAGCAGTCTTTGCATTCACATAAAGATCATCCTGCTGAAACTAGCGTCCTTGGATAAACCTGATAAATTTTTCTCAAGCTCTATGATTCCATCCAAGCTGACGCCTCTTCCCTTGAGAAAATGGGAGTACCAATGTGCAGAAAGCTTGGGGTATCTTTTCAAATCTGGGTCGTCCAAATCCACGTAATATAGGCCATAGCTTGATTCATAGCCATCCAATAACTCGAGTCCATCCCACAAGGACCATACAAAGTACCCTCTGGTATTTGATCCATTCCTTTTTTCATGTCAGGATTTTTCCAGCAAGGAAGAAAGGTGGGGAGATGTTAGATTACTATGCTTGTGAATTGTCAAGCACTTGCATTGCATCATGCCAGCAAATCATCAGAAAGATTCCTCCAGTGATGCGATTATGAACTGAAGGGCCTTAAATGAACAGTTGTGTAAAGTCAAGGTTGATGTGAACAGACCTTATTGCATCAAGCACACTCCCAATGTAAGCATGCAAGTATTTCACCCTTGATGGGTCTTCCAGTGATGATCCCCGCCTGGTCTTTTGGCCTGCCGAAAATCGGTGTATGGAGCTCAATTACATGCATGCTCAAAAGGCTAAATTAACTGTATTTTTGGACATCAAACCAAGCTATTTCCTACATTTATCAGGTGTGTGAGATAAGGGAGCAATTAACAATGACTGGGCCACAGAATTTTGCTCGTAGTTTTATTCATATTTCAATAGTGAGGATCCAATATTTTGGAACCCAAAGCACAAACACTCAAAAAGTAGTTTGTATAGTGCAAGTTTAGAGAGAGGGTGAGACCGTTTTCTTGGATATAAATAGGAGGGTTGCCATAAGCACTCTTGAAGTTCTCCAGTATTTGTTGCAGATCCCGAGGCCTTATTTCAAACTATGTCAGAAAAAAACTAGTCAGTCATGGGATGAATTACAAAAAACTAACACCCTAATTTTATATTTTGATACCATCTAAGTGACCTTGCAAGGAAAAAAAAAAAAAAAAAGATCCTCACCTCATATGCTGAGAAGTTATCTAGGTGCATTGCCAGAAAAGAAAATCAATTAGTTACCAGAGTTCCATAGATTGAAGCCCCTAACAAGTCTAGTATTTGTAATCAACAACATACAGTATAACTTTACTCCCATGTCTCTATTGAAATCTCTATTTTTCTCTTTCAGGCTGACAGAGTTGTCTTCGACATACAGGGAGCTATAATGTATCAGTCCTATGAAGTCAAATGAACCCTTAACCAGTTTGGATTCATGATTGGTGAATTCTGGAAGTCTAGAGCCTACATTTCTCTTCATTGTGCTGGGATAGTCTCCAAACATCAAGGGATCAGCAATCCTGTAACAAGATAAAAGAGAACTACAGCTAAGGGTTTTCATAAATTTCCAAGCTGAGTCCTAAAAAGACTAGAAATTCTTCCAACTACGCTTCCTTAACTTCACTTACCAACCAGTAAGGAAGTCTTGGGCTCTCTGATTAGCAGCAACATCCGCTGTCAAGTTAGTTAGAGGGATGGACCAAAAGATATAGAGGCTGATCCCTACAAGTCCATGTTGCTTTCCCTGCATTACCGTAATTTTTAAATGACTGAAAACATTTTCTAGACTGTAATGATTCAGGGGAAGAGACTATGCCTGATACTTTTCTCGGTATAATCTTGCAGTCGATGCATGTGCCAACAACATATGGTGAGCTGCCAAGTAGGGCTCAGATGAAGAGTTGCCTTTCGAGCAGTTAAATACAAATGGAGGAGAACATCGTTTAGGTGGTGCCATCCCCGTGTCATAGCCTCCTATCGCGAAGACATTGGGCTCATTAACAGTGGTCCAATGTGAAACTCTATCACCAAATTCTCTGAAGCACACATCTGCATAAGCTGTGAAATCTTTCCTGCATCCACATACATATATTTGCTCATATTTTCCACATTCCTCTTGTATTTGAGTCAGAAAAAGTACTAGGCACGGAGAAGCAACTTAAGACTAATATGATTCAAGTACTATACACAATCTTTCGGCTAATCCACCCTCCATACTCATCTTCAAGTGCCTGTGGATGATCGTAATTGCATAATAAAGCATGTGGTTGGATTCCTGATTCGTAGAATATAGATGTTGGTTAAAGAAAAGGAATAGAAGAGAAATTCCTTTTGCTGGCTCCAGGAATGGAAAGTTCTACCAGTTACCTAAACACCAAGAAAACTTCAATAATTCAGAAAATGGTGCACTGACCATGTGCAATGAGTTCATTGACGAGATTGTTGTAATACTGTAAGCCCTTTGGGTTGACAGGTCCTCTTCCATCTGACAAAGAGGAAAATTAAAGTTTCTACCTACATGAATGAAATAAGAAAAAAAATCGCTAGTTCTGCCCACTTGAGTAAATTACTGTTAGGAAACCATACTTGGGATAAGTCTTGACCATGAGATGGAAAACCTATAGGCATCTAACCCAGTTTGAGCCATAATTTGGACATCTTCCTACACAAAATAAATGAAACTTGATCACAAACTGACGATCCTTGCCCAAAAGAAATGGCTTCTTCGCAGTGATCGAAAATTGCAGCTGCAAAGAACTAATTGTCGATTGAAGGCATTATCGCACTCCACCACCTTGTATTTGTGATACTCATCGATTGCCACATCTCCAGTGTCGCCGTGCTCATTGCCTGTATATTTACTTGGAAAATCAGCCATCTACTCACACATTGATAACGATACCCACCAGAGTGTAATCCGGCTGGCTTAGAATGAATTTCAATCCAAAATTGATACGGTGGTTGACGAGAGAGAAGACTCAATTGTGAACTGAATTTGCAGCTAAATCACAAGCAAAACACAGGGACTCAAAGCATATATGAAACAAGATAATCATTGAGATTTAAGACAGATCTTAGCAAGCAGAAGCTCAAACTAACATGAGAATAACAAGAAGAAACTGACCCTCATGAGCAAAGGCGTCCCAAATGCTAGAGCTCCTACCATCCTCGTATGCTGCTCCTTCCACCTTTCAAATAATGACAAGGGAGGGTTAAACAATCATTTGAACTCCATTTTCTCACTTTCCCAGAAGGAATGGTACTATAAACCAGGTCTAGTATGCAAAAAATTGATGAACTGACCTGATATGCAGAGGACCCAGCACCGAATATGAAGCCTGGTGGGAAATCCTCCCTCCTATATCTATCAGCACTAAAGACTGGAAATGCGACAGTGCTGATAAGTAAAATAATTAGCAAGAAAGAAAGCTTCAGCATCCTCAGCTGCAATGGTTTAGCCTCCCAGACGCAGAAGTAGCGGGTTTCTGTCCCAGATACACTCTTCGCTTCCAAGTTCATTTAAGAACATAGGGACAATTGTAGTAATGACATCCGAATTTCATTACATGCCATCGCAGCTTCAATTCGAGCCATTGGATTATTATCTTAATTTTGGCTTCAATTCGATTTCGTTTTTACTCAGAACAAGAGTTTCTCTCAAAAGTCCCCAGAGGGGTAGCGTGGCGGCAACTCTAGCTCTTATATTTCAAGAGCAAGGTTCGAGTAGGGCGTGTATATTTTTTTGTAAGAGCTTGGGATAATTGGGGTTTTATTCGCTCACCTAGACCTACAAAATATACTTTTTGGGGAGTGAAGTTTCCTCGAATCCAAAAAAAAAAAAAAAAAAGTTTCTCTCAAAATGATAATAAAAAATATTTTCAAAATCTATATTCAATAAAAATAACACAAGGGATGGATATTCGTTCTTTATTGTAACTATATTTTTCTTAAAAAAATAGGCTTGCTGAAAAGTAGTTTTTTTTTGGAGAGTAAATTTCTACAAAATAAAATTTTCAGTATTTGGTCATGAGTTTAAAAATAAATTAAAAAAGTGTTCATTCATTTTAAATTTGTCTAATATATATATATATATAACATTGAATGTATCTATTTGACCACTTACTATAAAAAAAAATGAGAAATAAAAAGTATAATTTTGGAGGGAAAAAAATATTATATCATACATTTATATATAGTTTATTTTATAAAATATACATGGAATATAAATAATTTAAATATACTATTATAGTAAATTTCATTTTGAAAACCTTAGAAATTTTTAAAAAAATTAGTGAAAAAGTCATATTAGTTAATGGTTTACTTGAGTTAGATATTTGGATTTTTTGTATGAAAATTTTGTAATGAGGATAAATATATCCAAAGATATTTTTATGGGTTTTTTTATTGATTATAGTAGGACCAAGGAAAAAAGATATTTGGAAAAGTCAAACTAGTAATATAGCTTTGTAAATAATATAAATATAACATTTTTTTATTTATGCCCTTCAATGAAAAAAAATCTTTTAGAAAAAACAATTATATTTTAATATATATAATATTTATATAACTATTTATTAATGATAGCTAATTAATACAAGTTACTACTCAAGTAAGTGCACTTCCTTCTCCTGCAGGTCTGTATCACCAAGACCCTTCCCTCATTAATTTCTAGGTTTAATTTTACTTCTGAGCAAAGAAATTACCTACCAAAACCCCAATTCTTCTTAGCTGGAACGATTAAGATCGCAGTATTAGCATTTCTCACATCTAGCTAATGCATTCTTCCACCATGAAAGGAGCACAAACCTTCGAACCAAGTTCACCAATTCTCACTTGATTGGCCTGTGGGTGTGAAGAGTTCAACCATTCTGCTCAAGAAACATTTTCATTCAAACTGTATATGCCAACAATTTAGGAACCTCGTCCAAAAACATTGCTCTCAAGATGAACTCCAGAAGTGATGTTTTACTGTGGATGATCAAATGCCCAAATATATATCAAACACACGGAGTCTCTACAATTTCATGAACTTCTCATTGTTCCTAACTGAGCTGCTAGATTTTCTTCCGTAAATGGAGACTGCAAAAATATAGCAAATACTGAAGTGCACTGTTTGCGGAATTTCAAGCTCCACCACTACTTTAATGGATGCCTACAAGCTCATTCCATAAGCCTTGCGTTTAATGGCACAATTAAGACAGCACAAGCAAACATAAACAAATTTTGATTAACTTGCGGATCCCAAACGAACCAGGGAAATCCCAAACACCATATTCAAAATACACAAATCTTATATTAAAACTGAACATTGCATCATCAAATGAGACAGCAATAGCATGGGTAGATCGGAAAACACAGGACAGAAATATTAAATAGACATAGCAGATTAAAATCAGCGTTAATCCCTGTAATCATAGAAACATAAAACAAGAAGCAAGTTCTTACGGTGGCCCAGCTAGCAACCATCAAGTGTACAGTGGCCAATCAGTCCAAGCACCACAGACATGCCCCTTTTCACAAACATAAGCTCGAACAACAGGTTCACCGTCATCATGATACCCAAAACCCCTCTTCAAACAAAAAGCAGAATTCAAATCCCAGCTATCCTTGCACCCGCAAAACGCACAGCTCAAATCAATCTTGCTCCTGTCCTCGTCATTTATCGTCCTCCAAACCCTCGATTTCTTAAAATTCTTAAAAATCCCTCTAAAAAGCATGTAGTTCCGCTTCTCTGTGATGTGAACACAACCGGGCCAGTCACAGATGTACAAACAATCCCCTCGAAACCGACTCGCTAGTAACTTGTTCCCTTGCTCTCTGCTCAAATTCCAAACACCAGATGCCAAATGAGAACTCCAGGATCTACAAGTCTTCCTTCTCTTGCCAACAGAAAAAATGCCGCGGGCCTTAACAAAGATGCCGGCACTTGTATCATCATCACCACCGATTACCTCTTCATTCGCTTCACAACTAACAGTGACCGCATCCTGTGACTCCAGCACGTTGCAGACGGTGTCGTGATATAAATCATCAAATAAGGACCAAGACGAGTCGCGCTTGTCCAAATTAGAACCACCGGAATGAGACGCTTGCTGTGGCTGCTGGGACGGGGCGGTTTTGGATTTGTGGAAATAATCGTCGGGGCCGAGCTCGCGTTCGAGGCCGAAATCGGAGTGCTGGAGGAGGACACCAGCGTGGAGGAGGCCAGGGCAGCAGACGGCGAGCTTGTGGAGGGCAGACCAGGCTCCAGGGAAGGAAGAGCCAGGGGAGGAGAGGAGATCGGAGACGACGGAAGGGATGGTTTTGCTGCATTTGGATTTCCAGCAGGTGTCGCGTATGAGAGAGGAGAATTTGGTGCAGACACAAGCGAGGCGGGCCCAGTTGCGTGGATCGTCTTCTAGTTTGGAGAAGATGGTGAGTACGACGTCGTCAGAGAGTTTAGAGAAACCCGTGGTTTCTGTCATTTCTTCCTCTCTTTAGAAGAGAAGTGAAAACAGAGGAGGAAGTCTGGGATATGTTTGTTTGGTTATTCACTTTTTTGGCAAGTCTGATGAATATGATTTCCTTGTGGGGGAGACTGAGAGAAGGGGGGTGGTTTTCCTCTTCCTTCTATTATTTTTATTATTTTTTTCGGCTGGGAAATCTGGTGGCGATCAGAAAAATGTTATTTAAAATTAATATTTTTCGTGTTATCCTAAGACGCTGTTATTAACAAATAAATTTTAAAAATAAAAAAATATTATTTTAATATATTTTAAAAAACAATCATTAAGATAATATCAACTAATCAGGTCATGATCATGTTCTCGTATAAGTGTTTGTTTGAAAATGCATGGTTGAAATCTAAGTTTTTTTTTAAATATCTATGATTCTTTGGATTCTTAGGGCTGGTTAAAAAAGAAAATAATGATTATAGAGAGAGGACGGTTCACCATAGAAGAAATTAGAGGCGTGAAACAATGTTGCTGCCTTTTGCTTTCTCTATTCGGGGTGATGCTCGTGCTCAACAAGTGGCAATAGAGTTGTAAAATCTTTTATTTCCCTGCTCCGTGTCACGACCCCCTCCGCACAATTCAGCAAGGTATGCAAGTTCTCTAAACTAAACTGTATTACCCATCCCTTCTTAGTCGGGTATAATTACTTTTAAATTTTTTTAAAAATACATTAAAATAATATTTTTTTAAAATTATTTTTAATATTAGTATATAGAATAATCTAAAATCACAAAAAAATAATTTTTTTGAAAAGCAATGAAAAACACCCCTATAACTATTCCATCCCACCATGCAACCGGAAAGGCATCCAAGAATCAAAAATATGTTAAAGACAACGACATCCATCATGGAAAATGATACCAATTAAAAAAGACTATCCAAATCAGGCCAACGAAGCATGATAATCTGAACATAATACAGTCAGAAAAATAAAAACACATTGTTCACGACTCTAATTCAATTTAATAGTGCATTGTTCACTTGATAATTCTCCATTCAAAAGTTCAAACCACATGCTTTCAGCTTTCCTCATCAACGTCCATGGTTAGGCCAAAATCATCACCTCACCTGCCAATAAATTTGCAATTACCTGGTCAATAATATAGGTTTCACATACCAGTAAGTAACTAAGAATAAATTAGCAGACAAGAATGAGACTTTGATAAACTCTTGCTTCTGCTCCTGCTCCTGCTGGGGCTCCTGCTAACACTGGGCTTTTTTGGGCTTTTGCTACCGCGCTTCTGAAGCTGCAGAACATCAATATTAACCAAAAAAAATGATATAATTTGCATTGCTGGCAGAGCCTAACTATAATTTTAGGGTCTTTAAGGGTTCATCAACTCATTTCATGAGCGATAGAGAAGCCAAGCTGCTGCCTATACTACAGGTGAAGTGGGTTTTACTGTCGAACACTTTTTCTTTCTTTCTGGCTTGACTCGGCATGACATTGTTGACTCGGCAGCTAAAGGTGCATTTTTTCAGCCAGGACCCAAGTCTTTGCAGTTTCTAAAACCACGGGCTGGTCATTAACAAGCGAGAACTAGTCCATCCAAGTGGCTGATGGACAGCCTACTTTTATTACATTGCAACTAGGAAAAACCACTGGCCCATGATGATCCAATAAGAAGCAGGTTTCATTATATCTGCCAAAACCTCATGAGAAATAACTTACAGATGGTGGTGGAGACCTTGATCTTGAACGGGATCTGCAAAAGTTCCAGAAACAAGCCAAATTTAAAATCCACACGTTCCTTTTAACAACTCTCATCCAAGAGCCTTGATGCCTCTTCCACGTCAGAGTTACCACACTCATAAAGGATCATATGAAAAGCCATAAACATGGGTTGAAGAAAACAAAAGGAAAAGAAGAAAATCAGGCACCATTTCATAAAAACCAGACCTAAATGAAATACCTAATAATATATATAATATAATAAAAGAGTCATAATGTGTTTGAAGCCACCATCCGACAGGACAGAAGCATATGCTTCCCTGCTGTACAGGAAAATCCATAATGAGTTCAGCCAACAGGTCCTAATAGCTTGGCAATAGTTGGAGTAGAAAAAGATAATGACAGTTTCTACCGCTCAATGCTGACCAGACTTCCATATCCACTGGCAGTTAGTTCACTGAAATCCAGCCTTAATATTGCAATCCATAATCTCCTTTGTTCCCAATCCAGCACCCATATACATTATGATACTACATACATCAGAACAGTGACACTATGAAGGTTTCCAAAGCTGCCATCTGAAAAACAGCATACCTCTACAACCAAAAAAAGAAGATCCAGGAACTGAACCATATCCCATCAAGATCCTAATATCCAATCCCCATGTCACTGCAATATATCAAACAAGGCAATTTTCATCCAGTAAAATGAAATAAAATGATGGTCTGAAAATCCAAACTGTTTCTCCAATTACCCCACATCCACTGAATGAAACAAATAATTCAAGTGAAGCGGTTCCAGACAACTATATTGCAGGAAGAAAATGACTCCAGGGACATTAATTTTTCAGTTAAAATCAAATTTAGGAATCCTCTCTCAAACGCATTTTGACAACTAAGACCCCAAATTCAACCTGTACAAAAAGCCCACAGATAACATGGTCATGGGCATTAGTAACTGATCTGGTAACTGCAAAGCACAATTTTTTTACGCTGGTGGCAAATAAAATTTGAATGTGGTCAGATATTGAACATAAAAAAGAAGGGCAAAAAACATGGCAAGGTCAGGTGAGCAAACCAGCTGAGTAAGTACAATATTTGCAGACACTTGGTACATCAAAAGGCAATTTTACGCATATATGGCATAACTTCATCTCAAATCAGAAGCTTTCAAGAAAGGAAGAATAACGCGCATCTTTATGTGTATTATTCCCCCCCTCTCCCTCACATACACCAAAAATAAAATGCACGTTAACAGAAAAGTAAGAATCAAAACACAACAATTAAGCAAACAAGTATTAATACCTTGATAGAGAGCGTTGCCTTGATCCAGAGGGAGACCGAGAAACAGACCTAGGACGAGACCTTGCAGGTGACCGACGTAGAGATTTGTTTTTAGGAGACTTGCTACATAACAATGGCAAGGTTGAGAAATAAATACAGACCAACTGATCACCAAACTGGTATTTAACAATGCAAACAAACCTGCGGCTCCTGCTCCGACTTAAACTGCGACTGCGACTATCACTGCGGCCTCTAGAATGAGATCGATCACGGATAGGGCTCCTAGATGAGTCCCGTTTGGAATCATATTCCCTCACCTACAAGTAAAAATTAAGTACAAATAACAGGACGGCAAATAGACATGCACATGTGTCGACAATGAACAGGGGAAGATGAATTTGAAGCCTACACGAACATATGCCCGAGAAAATGCATTTCGAAACTCAGAGTCATCAAGCTTCTTCATCTGCAGAGGAAAACAAACCAAAGAATTCAAATTGATGGAAAGCATTCAACCTGTTGGGAAGTTCCAGGATCACTCATTCTGTCAATGGAAAATAGGAGGGATAACTCACCGCATATTTCATGTCTTCAAAGTTTGTATAATCAACAATTCCCGTGGTGCCTAAAAACAACAACAACATGCATAACATTAATCCAGCCTTACTCACACTTCTCTAAAGTCAAGGCCTATAAACAAAAGTTTAAAGCAATCAAAATAATAAACATCGACAAATTTAAGTAAAAGATGAAAGCAAATTAATGAGATTTGGACAGGATCATCGTAGTACATTATAAATCAATCTGGTGAAGGAATTACTGAATCCAATTCAATTTAATCCAGCAAATACTTGAAATTCTGGTCTATATCCAAGACCTAGAGAATTTAGATATATCCACCAGATTTTTTTGTTTTTCAATGTATTGTCCTTACAAAAACTTGAGAGAGAAAACTACAAGTATAGCATGCACTCATGTAATTTTGACAAAACACGAGAAAATAAAAAAGATGATACCATAAAAAGTGTATAGACTACCCATATTTCAAAAGTACATATCAGATCAGATAGCTACAAACAAATACCAGAATTCTGAACAAATGGGGTGCTGGTTTCAGATTAGAATGGACTGGTAGATTAAAAGAGTGTTTGTTTACAAGGTTTGCACTGCGTAAACAAACATGGCCTAAAACTTCTCTACAGTGCATAGCCAGCCAATTAATTTGTATCATATTGTATTTATATATTCCGGTACAGTGACGGCCATAACATTAATAATTTCAACGAACAGGACCAAAAAGACAGTCCATAGGAAACTATTTTAGATGTCCTAATCCTCAAGACACTCAAGTCAATTTTCTCAAAACTAAGAGCATGAATTAAAAAGAGAGCAAGAGATAAAGAAAGAAAGAAAGAAAGAAAGAAAGAAAACAAAGTACGCAAAATCTGTATGAGTAGAAAACCATAGAGCAGACGCTAGCTCCACAAGAGCCATTCCAAGTAAATTAAAACAAGAATTCAAAAACTGGCAGAATGCTAGTACTGCAGATACAAGTCAAGATTCAAGTGTCTTTAAGTATCTTACCACTACCATCACGGAACACTTGGGAGAAACAGACATCTCCTGCTCGGCGCATATGATCCTAAACATGAAATGAGACATCACAGTTAACCCCATGTAGGAAACAACCCTGGGAAATGACAATGCCTTAAATTCAGCACATATGCAGATGGAAAGGGAAGTAGGTGTGACCATGGAAAAGTATTGCCAAAAAAGTAGATTTAGAAAGAAAGAAGGAATTTTGACCCACCTTAAGGTCTTGCCATGAAGCAGAAGAAGGTAACCCAGTGACCACAACTGCATGATGAAGCAAATATCATATTGAAGACATTATGCACTAACTAGTTCATTCACTTTTGTTATAGAGCATGGTAAAAAAATGTGATAGACCTACGCACCACGATATTCAGAGCGCCTGGATACTCCACCACGTCCACGACCACCACCACCACTATGACTACTATGACGATCTGAGGATGAATTTCCACGCCCACCATGTGCAAGTTCCACCTAATTGGATACAAGTGAGAGCATAAGGTCCAAAATGAATCTCACCTCACAACTAACAACAAATCAGCAGTTACAACAGTTAGAGGAGATAGATAAATAACTAACCCTTAAACGATGCCCATCAAAATCATAGCCATCACGACCACGAATTGCATCCTCAGCATCTCGAGCCTCTTCAAACTGTGTAAGAAATTAAAAGAAAGTTGAAACACCACATGAGAATGAAAAGTGAGTATAAAGCGCATTCTCAATACTCACCTCAACAAAGGCATAACCAGGGGGTCTTGGTGGGATCTTCAAATCAATGTGTGCAACAGGTCCATACTGCATTGAAAGGAAAACTATTGTAAGATTCCAAAGATAGAATAAATAAAAAGTACAGGCTTCTCAACCGTCACTCGTAAGAACTTTTATCACGACTCATCATCTTCCCCAGCTGAAATTAAGCCTTCTAGGGAATTAAAGAGGTTATATTCATGAAGAATTAACATCATACATCGACCATCTCTATTTTTTGTTACTCTTATTATCATCTTGTCACCAGTTGCACAGTCAAGAGAGCTAGGAGCTGCCCCCTGCATATCGACTTGACAGATGAAAATTTCAACTTCCAGGAAGGGGAAAGTATTTTTTTCTTTTTATTGGTTACTTTCAACTTCAATAATAGCTTGATAGTTCCATTCAAGTACGTATAATAACTTGAATTTTGGGGATAATAAGATAAGATCGCCAATATAAACCAAATGTGGAAGAAACTGCTCTAATCTCAGTAGACAAAAATGCTGCAGAAGGAGACTCACACGTAATCGTCCAAGATAAAACAGAACCCTAACCAAAACGAATTTCGACAATTCCAAGCAGTGAGATTCAGAAGCGGAGATATACAGTCGAACTTCCAAGCAAGGAGGAGAGTTGAATGTTACCTTATAGAATAAATCTTCGACTTCTTTTTCGCGAATATCGCCAGGCAGGTTCCCAACATATAGAGTCCTGCTTGCTCGGCTGCTCATTTTTTCCCCTGAAATCGTCAATCAATCGCAATTATGAGATCGAAAAAACTTATAATATCTCTGAAAGCGTGACAGGCCACCGAGTTTTTTTCAAACAAAATTATAGTTTTTAAGAAGAATCTGCAGGGTTCTTACCTTCTGATTATTTTAAAGATCCGAGCAACGACTTGGAAGACTAGGGTTTGAGAGATGGGGTAAGCAACGAAGTGCGAGTAAAATAGATATAGTGTTGTTATGGCAGTAATGATTGTGTGTTGCGCAAACACCTTTCATCCTGTGCGCTCCTTGCCTTTATTTCAATCGTATGGTGGAAGTACGGACGACGTATCCTTGTCGTCATTTAAGGGGCCCTTATTTGCAGTTTTTTTCTCAAATATATATTTTACCACACAACTTGAGATATGCTAGGATATCTTTTTTCTATAAAACATTATATATGCCGTGAGGCTTTTCCAATGTATTTTTTTATATAAAGAATATAAATTACAAAATTTAATCATATATATAATTAAATAAATTAAATACTTATATTTGTTAAAAAAATCATTAATAATAAATGAAAATCAAAAGATATATATAGATCGAGATATATTAACTTGCAACAAATATATTGAGTGATTAGATAACTAGAAATTAATTCTTATTTAAAAAGGGCTATATAAAAAATAAAATAGAAAAGAAGTGTTGATCTAAATATAAATTACAAAATTGTTTTTAAGAAAATAATGCATATAAAAAGCATCAATTAAAAAAAAATCAAGCATTGTTAAGCTTGACAGATCATGTCAGCACCCCTGATCAATTTAGTAAGGGTTAACATGTTTGGTCTCGTAATCTTTTATATTGTAGATGAAGCAGGTTATATCTCTTCCGAGTTTATCTAATTTTTGGCCTTTATGATTGTCACGGCCAAAACTTTTTATTCAAAAAAACTATATCTATCCACAATACAAATACCTAAATATCTAGATAAACTCATTTGTAACCTCAAGAGACCATCCTAAAGCTCGAAAGCAAATTGAAATCGAAAATCTTTTTGAGTTCAAATCTATTTTTTTCTTACACTTCAAGGTAAAAAGAATTCAAGTTCAAATCTCCTCGTTAAATAAAATCATGACAAAAAATATTAATTGTTTTGGTGGTTATAGTTGATATTAACAATATTTTCCTCTCCTATTCACTAAAATTCAACAACTTTATCTTCTCTCTCCAAGCAAAAACTAAAAAAAATAAGAAAAAGTTTCGAGCCAAGATTAATTTTTGTTGAAATTTCAAAAATTAGAGGGACCCAATTCTTATGATTGGCGAGGAAAAGGGGCTAGGTTGAATATTTCAAAAAAAAAAAAAAAGCATCACCCATCTTTTTTGAGTGCTTTATTTTAGTACTCTATCTTTCATTTTTGCATTTCCTTGACAATTTTAACTAAATTAGCCTCAAATTGGGCCTGTTAAAGAAAGATCATAAAAAAAAACAAAGCAAAATGAAGGATGGGGGGAAATCTTGAGCATTATGAGTCCACAATCCCTACGAGTGTGAGTCTATAGTGCGCTGAGAAAAAATATTTTTTGAGCTCTCAAGGAGTCACAATATACAAATTTGTTAACTATTCTTTCTTAATCAGAGTAATTTTGAAATTCAATTAGATCATATTAATTCCAATGTCGAGGCAGAGCTGGATTTTGCTTATTATTTAAACTTTGGGACGTAATTGAAATTGTTCATACAGTAATGGAGCTAACTTGTAGTTTTTCCAAAAGAAAAAGAAAAGGATGGGAGAGAAGAAACGACGCTGGATACAGTGTTGGAGTGGTATTTTGGCTACCGCGAGCGGTGGAAGCGACGGCATCAGGGAGCATTTGACCTTGGGAAGAGAGATGGTGAGAGGTGGAGAAGTATTGAGCGCGTACAGGGCACTGCTAAGAGCGACTCGAAAATCGTTCGCGGGCGACTCACTGATGCTGAAGGGGTCAGCGTCCGAGGTTAGGAAAAAATTCGAGGAGAATCGTGATGTAAGCTCCGAGCCTGAGATCCAGAAGCTCCTTGAAGAAGCACGTGAAGCTTCCCATTTCATATCTAACATGATCGTCCAAGCTAAAATCAACGATCGAGGTGGCTACGGTAATGAACCAATCACATTTCCATTCTCTCATGTTCTGTTAGATTCATTCTCTATTATGCTCCCCTCCTGTTCGTTAAATTGTCCGTGTCTTTTGCTTCCCGCCTGTTCGTTAAATTGCCCATTAATTATTGCAGAAGTGAAACCTGACAAGGACCATGCTGGTGCAACACTTGAGATTCCATCCGAAGAGATTATTCGGAAATCTGTGTAAGTAGAGGAAGAGGAAGACGAAGAAGAGACATGGAATACAAAAAAAACAAAGATATGTATCAGTTGCAGTTTTTTTTCATCTATACTTAACTTTAAAGACATACTCTTTGGAGCTCGATTAGCAAGATTTGCTGTTTTACCAGTAGAGTTTCATGCATTGCTGAATTTTTTTTCTCTTCCTGCACTCCATTTTGTTACCAGCTTCTGCAACTGGTAAATTGCAATTACTGGATATTAAGTTGTTGCTTGGTTTTTGTTTTTCACGTTTTTTCTCTTATTCTTTATTGTTTTTTACTGGTGGGGTTGTAAGATATGTTCAAGAAGCAAATCTCAGTTTCAATAAAAACCTTATTGCCGAGAGGCAGGATCTGCAAACTAGACTTGAAAAGCATTCAATTACAGCAGCACTGTATGAACATTTAGGCAGCTCCCTTCTCACCCTCTACTGGATTTGAGCTCCTTCTCAAGCTCGACAATTTTTGGGATGCTTGCTTCACTTTCCACTAGAAAGCCTGCTGATTCTACAGGTCGATTTGCTGAGAATGTGGTGCTGTTGTTGTAGCTTCAACTACCATTCTCCTTTTCCTCATACAGTCTCTCGTGCCTGGCTGAGAAATGATCACTTCTTTATTTTTTAGAACCACAAATATTTGCTAAGTTTTTATGTTTTGGACACCCTTAAGAAGTTTGATTTGGGTGTACTATCTAGGCTACATAATCACCTACAGGATACAGCCCTGATTTGATATGAGCTGCCCTTGATGCTAATTAACAGTGCCTCCGTTTGCCTGTGCCTATATGAAAGTCCAAAACTCAGGCCTCCTGCTTACTTCTACACCTGCCTGCATTTAAGTGAAGCAGTCTGGTTATGTCAGTCGAGTTATGACTCTGTTTTTTGAGAACTGTTATGCTGCATATTAAATCCTTACACATATATAGGATACACTTGAGATTTCATTTCAAGAGATTGTTTGGAAATCTGTCTTAAGGAAGGAAAGAAAAGATGTATAATATAAAGAAGAAGATAAAAGTAGTTTCATATTCTTCTGCTTCTGTATATGGGTGGAAAGAAGGTTAATTTCAGTGGGCATTCTGTCCTGGGTGCTTTGTGCATCATTGTTTTGTGTAGAGTGCTTGTCCATCATTGAAGCAGTTTTTTTTTTTGTACATTTCCTTGCCAACAGCTTCTGCACTGATAATTACTATAATTTAACGTCAATAGCATATGAACGGTTTTGTTACTTATCATTCACGTGCATCCTCACAAGCTCGACGTTTTATGGAGGTGTCATAAATTAATCTTGACTTCATTTCTTTTTAATTGAACTTATTTTTGAAGGGGTTCAAGTTAGAAATTAAAAGATCAGACTGCTTTTGATTGAGGGTGAGATTTGTTAATTTGTGGAAACTAGAAACTATACTGTATGTTTCCTTTTGAAACAAACTAATCAAAATAGATTCAGCTAATCCTTTTTCAAATTTTAATTTTAGATTTAAAGAAAGGGATAAGTTTATTTTTGTGTGGATTTTGAATTCTCTGCTTTAGGACCCTTGTTTTATAAATATAATGTGCAGAAAAAGGCTAGACCTACACAGGAGCAGATGTAAACCTATAAATGCTGGCGATCATGAAAGTATGTAAAGTCTTGTTTTTAGCAAAGCTTTGAGGACAGACTCCCCATTCTTGATTAGTTTTGTGGTAAAGGCCCCTCCCCCTCCCCCTCCCCCTCCCCCTCGTCCTGATCTGATGCCATTCTTTTTTTTCTGTTTTCTTTTTGCCATTCTTGTTCAGTGAGGGGCTTGTCAAAAAGGAGAGTCATGTGTTGAAGAAGACTAAGGAGGTCTGTATTTCTTGAATGAAAGATTTGGAGCAAGTTTTGTTTTATATACTCATTAGGTGTCTCTGACCTGCTTGTAAGGCATTGTCAAATGCATGTTTGCATAATCTAAGCCCGCTAAGAAGTTTTCTGTGTATGCTGCATGCTATTTTAAATAGCTAAATTGATAAAATAACATTTAAATCGGTATCAAGATGGGTTTTTTACCATGTATACTTCAATGAAAAAAAACCATCTGGAAAGCCAATTATAGTGGAGTGTAAGAATTAAATGTTTTATTTTTTCTACAATGAGTTTGATGTCATTTGTTTTCCACATGCATTTAATTGGTTTATTTTTCTATTAGTCTCACCTTGTTGATTTTGGATTTCTTGGGAGGTATATAAGAATAACATTTTTGAAAGAGAAAATGCATTAAAAAACCAAAATAATATATATTTTTATTTTATTTTTGCTTTCTTGCTCTAAGAATGAAAGAAAGTAGGGGTGATTATTTTCGGTTTGGTTCAATTTTTATTTATAAAATCAACCAAATCAAAATTATGAAAGAGAACTCAAAACTGAATTGAAACCGGTTTAAATCGATCGGTTTCGGTTCAGTTTTTAGGCTTTTTTTCTTACTTTAATCAAGTCTTTCCCTTCTTTCATTTCACCAAAATAGATTTCATTTCACCTAAATAGAATCAGAGTAAAAAAAATGAATAGAATTGGAAGAATATATAGTTTTTTATAGTTTTTTTATTTTTAATTTGTGTTGATTTGATTTCAGTTTACTGGTTTTATTCTTAAAAAAAATATTCTAATCAGTTTACTGGATTTAATCGGTTTTTTCTCTCCAATTTAATCGGTTTTTTGATATCTTTGCTCACCTTTCGAAGGAAGGCCTCCCCTTATAAGGCTAGACGACAACCATATGTTTGGGTCTACAGACCTTGTAAGAGATCGTGGGTTCATGGGCTATGTTTAAATCTGCGGGGTCTGTGTGTGATGAGAGAATGTTGGCATGTGGAGAGACCTTAGTCAAATGTCTCGAGTCTGTCTTTGCTAAGTACTTTTTAGAGTTTTCATAGTTTTTGAAAATATTTTTTTGTTTAAAAATATATTAAAATTATTTTTTTAATAAAAAAATATTTTTAATATTAATACATGAAAATAATTTAAAAATATTAAAAAAAAATTAATTTAAAATAAAATTTTCATTTTTTTTTAAAAACACTATTACTTTATATGTTCGAAGAGCTACACGTTTTATTTTTTCAGTCCAGCTAAGTTTTATTTAGATTTGTTTTGCATCCTTTTGTCAGTGTTTACTATATGCAGAGCTACCGTTATTTTGCCCCTTCCCATTTGTATACCTTTGCTAGAGTTGTTCGGAAATCTGCTTTAAACTTATTTTCTATTTTTTTCAAAAAAATACTTTTTATTTTTATTTTTAAATATTATTTTTAATATCAACACATCAAAATATTCTAAAAACACACACACAAAAAAAAAACTTATTTAAAATAAAAAATAAAATAAAATCATTTTTTTTAAATACAGTATCAAACCAGCACCACATAATTTTGGCTTTCCGTGATTTTCCTTCACATTAATTATTTTCTCATGCTTCTCTTCTTTAGTTTTTTTTTTCAGGGCGTTTAGGTTAAAGTAAAGGAACTTCGTCCATGGGCATGGGAAATGGTAGCAAGACCAATCACAACTTTCTTTGAAGTGAGTAGAAAAAAAATTCACCTGTTATAACTTAAACAAAAAATATGCGGTGTGCTACTACCACAAAACTAGCAAAAAATCTCCAAATTAGCATCCTCATTCAGCCACCTTCAAGTTAAGCCCCCCTCATAATCACCGCCAAGTGACATCAAGTTTTTACTGGCATTCACTCAATTTGCTGACTTGACTAGTCGCTAACACCTTCATCATCTTCCTCATTGTTCTGATTGTTTTCCTGCCTTTGCTCACTTGCAGTTCCTGTATAAATGAACATTAAGATGTGAATCTAATTATCCAGTGTTTTCAAAAGGGGCTGATTGGAGTAAGGAAAAAAAAATTCACAGCAGAGGAAAAAATATAATTCAAAGAAACCAGCGCCTAACATCGACTTGGGTCTACCCAAGGATTTGTCCTATTTTAATTGTCTGCTGCATGCGGGAATGACTAACATGTCTCAGTTCTGGGGGTTATAAGATGCTAAAAGAGCTCCAGGCACCTTGATAGCCAAACACACAGACACAGACACAGACACAGACACACGGGGGGAGGGGGGCAAGAATTAGGTGTAAGAAACAGTTAAAGATGTTATGTCATGAAAAAGGCAATACCAAACTGTTTGCATATTCCAAGAAGAAAATCAAGGTCGCGATCTATACAATAAACATACCATATTCACTGAAGATGATACCACCAGAACATAATCCTTCCTCAATCTTAATAAGTTGAAGAGTCATTCTGGGTCCAATCTCTTGGAGCTTCACAGCGCTTTTTGTAGAAGCTTTATTAACTCTGCCAAGATCATTAGCCAAAGTTACTGTTGCCGCTTCATCATCTCCTTCACTTTCTGATCCATAACCAACCCTTCACAGATCACGCAAAAATGAAACAAAATGAAAAGACCGCAGCCAATAATAACTACAGCATATTATAAAATTCAGTTTCATATCCCATTTTTATGTTAATTTCCCTTTTTATTCAATTTGATGACTTTATGGCATGGATAAGCTTTAGACTGGGGTAGGTTGGGTCATTATTTAGCACAAATAAAGCATGGTTCCATAAGAGTGATTTTCCCTCAAAACCAGTCCTACAGTGGTGGAATAAATTGACAAGTTCCATCTCCTTAATTCAACCACAAAAGGTTTGGTCAGTATATATCCAAACCATCAATTCTTTTCTTCATCCTCTTCTGTAATTTCTAATAGGATGTCATAGCTTTTGAAATCGTTGTGCTTCCATTTAAGACATGGTAGCAATGATAACATGAACCACTACTAAAGAAAGAAACATGTAATTAACTATCCTGTATCCTGTGATGCACATTGTCTTCATTATTTAGCAAACACACTTTTTAAGCAGATTCAAATGCCAACTCCAGGTAAGTTCTCTATAAATATCATAATTGACCTAGTATTGGAAACCAGAAAGCCACACGGAATACTGAAATTGAAGATCAAAATAAAAAAGTAATTACTGTAGCCTAACTATGACAGTCCACACGATCCTAGCTACCAACAAATTTGCTTTGCACGTTCAAAACATGACAAATTAATGGAACAAACTCTTATCTTCTATTTCACATGTTGACTTATTATGTTTGATGTAAAAAATAAAAACATAAATAAGTAAAGATTCTTACTTAGTGACAAAGTCGCTCACATCTTGGAGACTTCTAAGATCAGGAACTTCACGGTTCTGCACAAACTTTCTGAGTCTACGGGAGACACCTACAGGCTGGAGTCTGATGGAATAATGCCGAAAATCAATAAGTTGTGTGTCTTTGTTGTAATTAAGTAACACAATTCTCTGGCAAGAAGAAAGTTTGACCTGAAACATCCCACAAGAGTGTATTAGGAGGGGAAACAGTCTTGGCTGATTCTAAAATTTAAATAGTATATTGCTTAAGCACTTACAGTATTAATATCAATGGCTGGAAAGATATTCTGAAACATTACAGTTGTGAGTTTTAAATGTTGTTCTCCAGACCCAAAACCAGAAAGAACAATCTGTCAAAACTACACAAATCAATATTTGAAGGTACAAATCAAAGAGGTGTAAATTGAGAATTCAACCACCCATTTACAACAAATCCATAATATGTTTTAGACTCAAGCGTGAAAAGGTGAAAGCAGGGGGGCTTCAGCCACAATCATAGAGTTGCAACAGTGAGATGTGCTGTGTTGAAATCTTATCAGTATCTCATGTAGTTAAGATTCAAAACCAGTAATATTTTATATAAATGAAGAATGGAACAGCATATACAGTCTAGAAGAAAAATCTTGTAGATGGCCTTCAAATTTCATTAGGAGTCATGTAGTATACATCTGTCAACAGATAACAGTTGAGGACACAATACTTAAGGCTTGATTGTTACTCAACACACCTGCTACCAGCCATTCAAAATGCTGGTGATCTCCAGTAAACAAGACATGAATCAAAATGAACAATCAGTTCCAAAAGTGAAATGAATGACAGATTGCATGTGTCATGAGAGAATAAGAAAAATTACCAAGGGGGGATTTTTGAAAAGATCCTGCGGACATCTAGGGCGCAATTGAGATTGAGCAACATCAGCTGCCAATGAATACTCATGTATCTTAAACGTAAGAGTCGGGCCTTGTGGGGTCCTTGCAACCCTCAGATATGGTGCAGTTTCAGTTTTCGACAATATAAGGAAATGGGAAACACCCATAGGCCCAGCAACATTCAAGAAGTCTTTGAGACTATTCCGTTTCTTCTCCTGAAACAAAAATGGGAAATGTCAGAAACAAGTCAATGTATTCAACAATTAAAATAAAACCACGTGAGAGTTAAACACTCTCTCATATAAGAAAAAAAATGTCAAAGAGAAGCTGCTAGGAGAGACCAATTCAGCACTTATTTCTCAACACAAACAATTGACATACTTAGAAAAGGAGCTTGAAAAAAAAACTCACCTTAAGCTTGAGAGCAGTGTAGGGAAGCATTAACTTCCTCAAGTCCATCTGAAGTTGCCTGAGAGAGCCAGGCAACTTCCCTCTCGCAAAAACAAAGCTCTTAGGTATCTTATCACCAGTGATATGATCCACGTTGGCCTGCTTCTTATTTGATATTGGCTTCACAAACATCTTCTTTTTCTATATTAACTCCAACAGCAAAAATAATAATCATGGACCCATTAGGCAAAAGCAGACAAGAAAATCGAAACTCGGTTCAGTTTTGAATTCCTCGGTATCATTAACTTACATTTCGTATACGAGCCATTGCTTTATCAGACACTGACAATCTGAATTTCAACCAAAGCTTCAAATCTCTCTAAAGAATAGCTACAGCACCTTGAATGAAGCGATAAAAGGGTAAGAGTAGTTATCAAAAAGTAATAATAAAAAATAATAGAGCGATTTTAACAAAAAACCCTAGGGTTTTTTAACACAATAATTCAAATTGAATAAGACAGATTAAGGAGCTATATGATTTCCAGCGAATTTGACTTCAAAATCAGTAAAATTGAAATTCGATGAAGTAATAGGAAACATGTATTTTCTACTCCTAATAGAAGCTTGTCTTTCTTACACAAATTCCAGACCCCAAACAGCAAATACTAGCCTGAACAAGAGTAAATGATGAAGAAAGACATAAAAATGTTAGGTAGAAAAGGAGAGATTCACCTGTTGAAATCGATCTTATAGCTCTACTCCTAGAAATTCCTACGGCCAGCGAGAGAGGGAGAGACTTAGGAAGGAGGACTTCAAAGGAGCAAGGGAGGCGAGGCAGGCGCTGATGGCGGCAGAGAGCGAAAAAACCACTAAACCCACGCTAAAACCCAGTTTACCTTTCTTTTTTTTCTTCTTTTTAAAAAACGAGCTGGCTTTATTTATTTATTTTTTCAAAAAAGAACGAAGGGATTAATATTTATTTATTAAGGGAAAAAAGACCTATCTAATTTAAGTTTTTAACGTGCAATTGTGCAAACAGAAGCAAAAAAGACGAGATTGCTCAGCATGTAATGCCGGTAAATTTCATTCAGGTCCCTCAAGTTTGAATAAACTCGATAATCGTTTGGTTTTGAAGTCTATACTTCATTTTCGAATATTGTTTTTGCACTTGGAAAAATTGAATCTCAAAAAAAGTTGAAAATTAATCACCGTTTGTTATCAAGTATTTTCTTAAGAATTTATTATTACCTCCAAATAAATTAATTAACGGATTCATCTCTAAATAGATTTTTCTATTAGCTTTCATAAATTTATTTTAAGAGTGACGTGATGATAGAGAGTTTATGATCTGCATAATAGTTCTCGAGTTTGAATTATGATGTGCACTTCTTATAAAAATCTAGAACAACCAAGATTCTACTCACTCATCTAAGTTCAAAAATATACTTTTGGAAAATAAGATTTCCTCACATCAAAAAAATATTTTTAAATAAAACTTGCACATGGTTTTAATATATTTATGATTTTTTTAGTTTCCAATCACATATAAAATATAAATATACTATTTGATTTTTTTTTTGTTAATTTGATATAACAATTATAAAATATTTTATGATAGAAACAATGTTTTCAATAAAAAAATCTTGTGTTTGCTAAACTAAATAAAAGACATATTAATAAAAAATTATCCTGGTAAAAAATATATAATAAATATATTTTCAATTTTAATAACAACAAATTATTTAATACCTGAATATTTTATTTTAGATTTAAAAAATCTTGATATTATTACATAAAAATGATTTAAAAACAACAAACTTTTTTAATTTTAAGTAAAAGATAAAATATTGTTTTTAATTTTTTTTTCAAAAATACTTTAAAATACAGTGTTAAACACCCCCTTAATAATACAATAAGAAAAAAGAGAGAGTTAAAAACCAAAATGAAAAAAACCCCTAATCGCACTCCACAACGATAAAAAATATTTCTTCTTTAAGAAATATTACAAAACACATAATAGGCGTGGGAAGTTGCACTGTGCTTTCTCTCTATTTTCATTGTGGATTGCGACAGTGTGGAGACGTTTATGGCCTTCGTCCGCGCGGCTAAATGTGCGGGTTAAATGAGGTTATTTTTGGATTTTCCTTTTTTTTAAAAAAAAAATAATCAGTTATGAACAGTGTATTAACGGTTTCACCCATGTGAATAAGACAAAACAACGGCTTCGCCTGAGGGGCACCGGCGTAATTGTGCGCGGCCGGACCGGTCCGGTCCGCTGCAACTTTTGGTTTTTTTAATATTTTCTGAAATGGCTAAATACGGTTTTAGCCCCTAATAAGACAAAAACCATGAATTGGGTTCAGGGCCAGAACGGTAATTGACCCTATTTTTTCAATTTAAAATTCGGTGTTTGTCAGGGCGTAAGGCGCACGCGCCAGGCAGTTTTTCGCCTCACGCCCTGTTTAGGTGGCGCGTGCGGCGTCATAAGGTGGCCGGAAATTGTCAAGCGGAGTCCTACGCGATGCGCCTAATCGTGGTCTTCCTCCCGCGGTGGCGCGTGTCACCTAAAAATGTCCGTGGACGCGGCGGAGGCCGGTTAAAGCCGCCGGCCACGTTTCTCTCTCTCCTGCACGTAAATGTGCAGGAGAGTCCCCCAGTTTTTTTTGCTTTTCACTTCGGTCCCTTGACTTTTAATTTGGTTTTTGGTCCTGATTTCTGTTATATAAGTTTTGATTTAGTGCGATTGGGTCCTCCGATTTTAATTAATTGAATGTGAAAGATTCACTTCGGTCCTCCTACTTTTGATTTCGGGATTGACTGTATATACCTCAATTAATTCGGTACAGAAGTTCCGATTTTTGCAATTTTGTCCTCTGATTTCAATTGACAATAAATGTAATTTGCATTTCAGCCCTTTGACTTTTAATTTTTTAATTTAATCCCTTTATATTTGATTTTCATTTCAGCCCCTATACTTTTATTTTTTATATTTCAAGAATAATCCCTACTTTTGTCCATGTATATATAAGTGTATTTAACATAATAATAATAATAATAATAATAATAATAATAATAATAATAATAATAATAATAATAATAATAATTTAATTATTTTTCGTTCTTACTCTTCTGTTTTTTTTCTTTCTCCCGATAATTTGATAATATTTTTTTGTTTTGCCAGTAATAGCTATAATAATTTTTTTTTTGTGTTTTTTTATCTTTTATTAAAGTTTCTTGAATATTTTTAGTCTTTCATTGATTCTTGTTTCTTTCATTATTAACATAATAGTGATAATAATAATAATAATAATAGTAATAATAATAATAATTAAATTGTTTTTCTTGCTTGCTCTTTCTTTAATGTTTTTTTTCCCTCCGGATAATTTGATAATTTTTGTTGTTTTGACAGTAATAGCAATAATTGTTTTTTTTAATCTTTTGTTAAAGTTTCTAGGATATTTTTAATCTTTCATTTATTTTTGTTTCTTTCATTATTAACATAATAATAATAATAATAATAATAATAATAATAATAATAATAATAATAATTTAATTATTTCTCTTACTTATTCTATTGTTAATGTTTTTGAGTTTTTTTTTCCCAGGATAATTTAATAATTTTTATTGTTTTAACAGTAAAAGCAATGATATTTTTTGATTTTAAGGCTTTGATTTTGCTATTGTTATGATAAGGTATGTTGAGCAATTTTATTATATTAAATTTTGCATATATAAATATTGTATTTTAATTTTAATCCAGCAAATCCTATAAAAATTATTCGCTCAACCCGCAACATAAAACATATATTTTTTAAAATTTTCAGATTAAATTATTTTTTCCAGCTAATAATTTTTATTTTTGTTTTATCATCAATTATAATTTTGATCGTTGTGGATTTAATTATGTTAAATTATATACACAAGAATACCCGCGGCAACGCGCGGGGGCAATTAGCTAGTATTAAATAATACATGTATTATTTTTTTAATATTAATATATTAAAATAATTTAAACATGTTAAAAATAATTTAAAAATAATTCTTTTTTTAAAATACAGTTTAACCATAATATCAAACAATATTTAATTAGACATAAAAAATATCATAATTGAAGAGAGAGAAAATGTTATTTCTTTCCAAAAATAACTATATATGTTTAATATTGTGATAATTTTTTTTAATTATAATTCTAAAAAACAATATTTAGTTAAAATGATTGTAGGTAAACTTTTATATGTAAAATGAATATATTTTTATAAATAAAAAGTATATTATTTTAGTTTATAGTATCCATTGCAAAAAGTTAACTAGCCAAACAGTAAAAAGCAGAAGCTACGTGCCAAACGGTCTCGAAGAACGAGAGGAGACCACTTTCTTCCCATTTTCCTTCTCTTCACTCTGTCAGTGCAGAAAGAGGGATTGCAATACAGTACTGAGCCAGTGAGCGAGGGTTTTGAAATTGGAGGAATCGCCATCATCTCCTACGTCGTGTAGCTCTTCACGTCCTGCACCATTTCCGCAATCGAACTTCGCGTCTCTTCCAGTAATGGCTCTCAAGGACACAATTGTCGCGAAAACCTTGGAAAATCGCGTCACTCTCATCGTCGGCGAGACTGGCCGTGGTACGACTCCTTTCCATATTCTCATTTTTTTTTCATTTTTTCTTTTAATTTTTGGTTGATAAAAAACGCAAAAGGATAAAATAGGCAAAAATCTGTTTGGTTGTGAAATGATCAAGCTGAAAAAAATAGTAATAATGGACTATAACAAATATTATGGTTTTTTACTTGATAATATGTAATATTTACTAATTTTAGTTTTATTTTCATTTTTGTAATAAAAGAGAAAATTACAGTGGTCGAAAGTCGTAACCTGCTGTTATGGGGCGACTGGGGTTTATCATTCTTCGGAAAAAATAAACCCATAACAAATACTATTACAGATTTTGTTGCTGCCTTGATGCTCGTGATTTGTGACTCCTTCTCTTTATTGGGATCTTGAATAAACTTTTTAAGCACAGCATTCTCATACTGAAGAGACTTCAAATCTATTTTCAAAAAACAAAACAAAGAAGTGTTAGGTAATTTATGTCTTATGTAGAGGGTGATGGAATCTGTTGATGTTGCTTTCTTATAGAATTTTGGTGGTGTGTTTTGACTTCAATTGTACGGTCAGTTTTGACTCCAAAGCAAACTCTTTTGAGCACCATTTCTCCATTTTTGATTACTCAAAAGAAAGTCCAAAAATATGACTGTTCTTTCCACTTCTCTTCGTTAAGCTCGATTCTTATCTTCTGGTAATTTTGTTTTCTCTAACTTGCCCTCTTCAATTCGTGTCCAGTTATGTGGATATTGATTGCTGATTTAGTTTTTGCATGCGGATTTAAGCTTTATATGATTGTGATAAAGATTTAGAGAAATGAATAGGAGATGCCTTCTTAGTAATGTTCTTTTTCTGTAGCATTTGCATTTTTACTGTCATTTATTGATAGGAGTTGCATTATGAAATTAAGAAAGGATTTTTAAGCCCCAAGTTATGGCCCTTGAGAACTGGGTTTTAAAGTAGAATGTCAAAGAATCAAAAGTATGGTGTTAATCTTGGAATAACTGGTAATGCAAGTTCAATTGGTGTCCATTTTAACGAATTCATAATTTATAATACTCGTGCCTGGAGAATGATCATGTTGCACATGGTTATCATTAAGATAATATATTCAGTTCAGCATGATATTCCACCAATTAAATGTCTATAAAATTAAGGACAATAATCTTCTTTTCCAAACTAGCCTACTGCTCTTTCCACATGCCAGAGTTGAAAATACAGTGGGATAGAGAAACTCTAAAATGCTCCTGCAGACAGCTCCCCTTAACACTGCTGGATACAGTGTTGCATTACCAAATTACAGCAGAAGTTAGCTTCTGGCGCAGGACCCGTGATCTGTAAAAAAAATAGAGAATTAGTTTATGCTTATCATGAGCTTAGAAGATTATCTTTGCAGATTTTTTAGCGCTTTTTTTTACGCACAGCAGCTTAACACAACCAATTTTCTGCTTACACACACACACACACACACACACAATATCACTTTTTTAAGATGAGGAAAGCCCAAAATTGATTCCATTTCTTCTTGATGATTTGTCATTCCAGATTCTTGCTGTGAACTGATTGTATTTCTGATGTGTTTTGCCGTGTTTTTTTATAGTGTTTTTTGCAGCAATTAATTGACTTTAGTTAAAACAAGTGCAAAACTGTTTTTTGCTGTATTATTTGCGCATTTATTGTATTTCTGATGTGTTTTGCTGTGTCCATAAATGTATTTCTGATTTGCGTATTGATTGTTTGTTACTTTTCTAATATATTATATTGATTTTTGAATTGCAGATTACATGGCATCCATAAAAACTACCAGTGACAATAGACTTGATGTAGGATGGCAACATGATATAGATATTGATAAGAATTCAAGAAAAGTTCAATGCAAGTATTGTCAAAAAATTATTAGTGGAGGCATTTATCGTTTTAAACATCATTTGGGTTGCACCCGAAAGGATGTTGAGCCATGTCACCAAGTACCAGAAGATGTGAAGAAGACGATTTTGAGTGTTTTGGTGAAAAATCAAGAAGCACCCGAGAAGAAAAGAAAGATTGTTCAGTATATTAGAAGAGACGAAGATACAAATGAAGGGAATGAAATTACCTCAGTTGACAAAGGAAAGAGAATAGCAAGTGGAAATGGAAGTACACAAACTACCATCAATCAACTGCTAAAAAAGGATCTCAAAGAAGAAGCATGTCGACAAATTGCGAGGTTTTTCTACACTAGTGCAATTCCATTTAATTGTGTGAAAAACCCCGAGTTTGTTAAAGCGCTTGAATTGGTTGCAAAACATGGGCCAGGTTTTAAGCCTCCATCTTACTATGATATTCGAGAGAAGTATTTGAAGCAAGAAGTAGATCACACAATGAATTTGCTTGAGCAGTACAAACTTGAATGGAAAAAAACAGGTTGCTCAATAATGTTTGATGGATGGACTGATAAGAAAAGACGTTCTATTTGCAACATTTTGGTTAATAGTCCTAAAGGAACATTTTTTTTATCATCTATAGACACCTCTAATATATCCAAGACTGGTAATAAAGTATTTGAGATGTTAGATGCTATTGTGGATAGGATCGGAGAGGAAAATGTGGTGCAAGTAATCACTGATAATGCTGTGAATTATAAGGCAGCTGGGCAATTATTGATGGGAAAAAGAAAAAGATTGTTTTGGACACCATGCGCTGCTCATTGTATTGATTTGATATTGGAAGATTTTGAGAAGAAACTAGAGGTGCATCAAGTAACAATTGCTAAGGGGAGGAAAATCACCTCGTACATATATTCAAGAACTATTCTTATTTCCATGCTAAGACACTTTACAAAAGGAAAAGATTTGATCAGGCCTGCTGCCACTCGATTTGCTATTGCATACTTGACTCTTGGATGTTTGAACGATCGTAAGATTCAATTGATGACAATGTTTACTTCCATCCAATGGAGGTCATGTAGGTTTTCAAAAATTGAAGAAGGGCAACGGATTCAAAGTTGTGTTTTGGACAATAAGTTTTGGCATGATGTCTCTATATGTATTAAGGCAGCATATCCTCTGATTGAAGTTCTTCGATTAGTTGATTCAAATGAGACACCAGCCATGGGTTTTATATATGAAGCAATGAATCAAGCGAAAGAGAAGATACAAGTGAATTTTGGTTCTGTGAAAAAAAGGTGCACATTATCTATTTTGCTAATTATTTATTTAATAGAATAAGTTAATGCATAATAGTTATTTCAATTTTATATGATGTTATTTATTGTTAATGTTAATATTCTTATTTTTTATTTTGTAGTTATATACCTATATGGAATATTATTGATGCAAGATGGGAATTTCAACTTCACAGACCTTTACATGCAGCAGCTTATTATTTGAATCCTCATTATCATTATAATCCTAATTTTGAAGTTAATGCCAACATTAAAATTGGATTCTATCAATGCTTAGAAAGGATGGTGCCTAATGCTGTTGAAAGGTGTAAAATTGATTTACAACTAGATTCATTCAAGGATGCAAAGGGGTTGTTTGGTCTTGAGTTTGCCAAAAGAGCAAGGGATAAAAAAACTCCAGCTAGATGGTGGAATTCTTATGGGGATGAATGTCCAGAGCTTCAAGAGTTTGCAATTCGAGTTCTAAGCTTAACCTGTAGTTCATCTGGATGTGAGCGTAACTGGAGTGCATTTGAGATGGTAAGCTTTTTTTTTTTGTTAAAAAAAATAATGTTTTGATATTTGATAAGAATCTTATATGTTATATTTGAATTGTTTTCATAGGTTCATACGAAACGAAGAAATCATTTGCAACAGAAAAAAATGAATGACTTGGTATTTGTGATGTGTAATTTGAAATTGAATGATAACCAAGTCAAAAGGCAAGTTAATGCTTTTGATGAAGGTTTACATGATCTCTCATCTGATGATGATTGGATCACTGAAGCAGAAGAACATGGTGATTCATTGAACATTGATTTACTTGATGTTATTGATAGTGCAACACGAAGAAAAAATGAAAAAGAAGATGAAGGTGATGAAGAAACTTTTAATGATGTTGAAATGGGTACTCATGGTATTGAAGATGATTTTGAGATTCAGAATGATGTTAATCCAGATAATTCAAGGAGTTTGGAGTTAAATATTATTGACAATACTAATGTTGGAGTTGAAGCTAGTAGTAGCAATATCGGTGCTGATACCTGTAATAGTAGTAATAATCCTTTCAATAGTAATGATTTTGATGAATGTCTTAGAAATAACGAGGAAGATGAAGACAATGAGGCTGATTTTAGTTTACATGGCACGCTAGCAGAGTGTTTTTTTTAAATTTGTTAGTTTTTACCTAGTAAAGTGCTATGGACATAATTGTTTTGTATTGTATTTTTAAGTTGTTTTAAATCATGTATGAACCTTAACTAATGAAGTTTTGTGGACAAAATTGTATTGTATTGTGTTTTTAAATATTTTACTTACGATTTTATAATCCGAGTTTAAATTACATTTCCATGTTGTGTCAAAAAAAAACAATTCTAACAACCTTGGCCGGAAGAAAACATGAAACCCATTTTATGCACACAACCAAGGAGATTTGTTGTTGTTGCTAAAATGGTTGCTAAAGCTCGTAACTGTGAACTTGGAACACAAGCTGGATATCACATAGGCCACTCAAAGCTTATATTGGCAAGGTATTGTCTAGCCCGTGCGTTGTTTTACTTGCTTTTCCATCTCTTTTTAGTTATTTGTATCACCTCTACTCAAGTGCTGTGCTGTATCCTCTCCTGCTCTCTGCTTGACACCCAAAGTGAGGTCTTGGGATTGTGCTGTGTGTTTTGCCCATTACTAGTGGTCTTTACACTGATTACTTTTATTTGCTTGAGCATATCAGAAATTGCCTTCAAAATAGCTGGTGTTTTGTTGGATGAAATGCGAGAGAAAGGGTTGAATGCTCTCAACTACAAGGCTATTATTCTTGATGAAGTTCATGAAAGATCTGTTGAATCTGATCTTGTTCTTGTGTGTGTCAAGCAGTTTCTGTTAAAAAAACAATGACTTGAGGTGCCTCTTTGGCTTTTATCATGTATAGCAATGTTTTCTGTATTATTAAATTTTGTTTTCTTCCATCCTATATTGCTTGGTTGAAGCCTTTATTTGTTGACTTATCGCTATTTTCATGCATTTTGTTTTCTTCCTCTCCTGCTCTCACCTTCCCAGTTGATTTCTACAAGAGTGGGATATTTGTCTCTTTACATTTTCTATGTTACATTGCAGTTGAGTTGACTGAGTCATGATATTTGGAAGTCTGACAGATGTTTGATTTCTTCACGGTGGTATTGATGTCAGCAACTGCTGATACTGCAAGATACCGAGATTACTTCAAAGACCTCGGCAGGGGTGAAAGAGTTGTGGTGTTTGCAATCTCTATCTCCAACCAGCCGACCTTTTTCCAGCGAAGAGTGTCATATCTTGAACAGGCAAGTATCTGTATCTAGGGACTTTTCTTGATGGAATTCTTACTCTTCATCAAAGACCTTGAATTGATGAAGAATTCTGCTGGTTTTAATTCTAGAGTTTCCAAGCAACATGCCTATCTTTGAGCATTCTATAAATATTAAATATCAGTTCTTATAACAGATGTCTTCTCTTGGCACTATTTAATGATATTTTGGCCTGGGATACAATGAAGTAGAGGGAGTGGGGGTGCCTAAATTGATTATTTTATGACTGCCATATTTATCCTAGATTTCCATTAGGAAGCCTTTGGCATTCCAGACTAGCAAATTTGAGCTAAATAATTATCATGTTCCTTTAAGAATGAAGAAGCTGGTCAGTGAGTGTGAATCAGTTCAATATGTGGTTGAAAATAATTGGGTGTGGTTAGTCAGTTGGCATAGGAATCTGATGGCATAAATAATAGATGATGCAATCGATATATAAGTTGTTTAGAAATATACCCACATAACTAGGTTTTGAAGGGATAATGGAGTTAAAAAGCATGCAATGTAAATTCTCTATAGTTAATCATGATGTACAAAAAGATAACGTGTTAGGTATTTCACTGCATAGACAATTATGATGAAAAACATCACCATGCAAGTATGCACTGGTGTGTGGGGATTGTATATATCTGAATGAAAGGGACCATAGAGGCAGTGTCAAATTCTTTTATGTCATTTGATCTTGTGACAGAAAACCATTTCCTTATTATAATTAATGATTCTGTTTTGTTTTTGGCTCAAACCTACTGTTCAGGACCCTGATATCAAACCAGAAGTGCATAGACTTATTTTTTATTTGATTTTGCACATTCATGAAAATGAACCAGACATTGAAAAGGGCATTTTGGTTTTCCTTCCAACATACCATGACTTGGAGCAGCAGTGGCATCGTCTGAAGCCAAGCAATTCATCTTTTAAAGTTCACATTTTACATTGAAGCATTGACATTCAACAAGCTCTTATGGCTATGAAAATCTTGAAATGTCATCGTAAGGTATGCATCTAATTGGTTTGGACATCAATAATGTGATCTGCCTGCCACTTGCACAAAGGTTAGTGGAAGACAATAGGGAAGTGAATCTGCATTTGACATTCAAAAATCAAACAAAATGTTTACATCTTGTTATGCACCCGCTTCTTTTGATGCTTGAACATGTTTAAAAGCTTAATATATGCCCTTTTTGTTCTAGTGTTGGTTAAGTTTTGGTGCATATTTTCCATCAGACATGAATGTACACACTGGACACAGTAAAATTTATAAATAGAGTTTGATTCTTCAATTCTTCACTTTCAAATGTTTATGACACTGATGCTTTTAGCCAATTTTAGGTTCAGTTCTAATACTTATTGTGGTTGAAGTTGTTTCCTTTTCATAGGTAATATTGGCCACAAATATTGCAGAATCATCTGTAACCATACCCAAAGTAGCCTATGTCATTGATTCATGCTGATCTTTACTAGTTTACAGGGATGCTACTAGGAAAAAGGACGCTACAGAGCCTGTTTGGGTTTCTAAGTCTCAGGTATCGTGAGCATCGTAAAGGTTGGTCTTGGATTTGCATAATCTCACTCTCTTATTAGTGCAAATTATGGTTTGGGCTAATCAGTGGGAAGGGAGATCTGGTCGAACTTGTGACGGCCAGATATATCGGTTGGTCACAAGATCATTTTTCAAAAATCTGGAGGATCATGAATGTCCATCCATATTGAGGTTGTCACTGTGGCAACAAGTTCTTCTGATGTGCTGTGTTGAATCCAGAGCCATTAATGATCCCAAGGGTATGATTCTGATATTGTTGTGAATTGCACTTCACAATTAATGGTTGAGGTAGAATATCCTTTTCAATTCTCAAGCAACCACTTATCTTGCATAGATGCATGAATGCATTTTCTTCCCAATGCTGGAGTTACTTTTCTGTACACTTAAATGAGCTGGTGCTTAAAAATTGGATTCAACACAAATTAGGTATGTTATTTCACAGCATTCATCAGAGAACTTCCTTTGTATGCTTTTCTGCTGTTTACTTGCCCATATGCATGATGCAACAAAGTGAACCTTTTTTGTCGGTGTTGAGTGGATGCCATGATCAAAATATTAAATTGTCAAGAAAGTCAAACTGCACACTGCATATACTTGACACCTTGTAGATTTGCCTATCCTGTTGAACCACATTCTAAGGGATAGCATTCTCCTGAAACCTGAGTTGGGCTCGTTATTGTTATTTTTATTTTTATTTTTATTTTTATTTTTATCTTGTTGCATTTGCAATTTTTAGCGTGAAAATAACTGTCAAGTGGTTTAGCTGTTAGCTGTTGGTATTAATTGTTGAGATCGGTGTCAAAGATCATGCTGAAATATCTGAACCAAACTCCTTAATTTCAGTGTGTGTATGCTGAAATTTGAGCATCCTAATTTCTGTAAATTTATGCCAGTCTTGTGCAGAAGGCTTTGGACCCCCCAGATCCTGAATTTATTGAAGATGCATTAAATTTGCTTGTTCGCATGAAGGCATTAGATGGACCATCTTCAAGGTGGCGGTATGAGCCCACCTTTTATGGACAGTCGCTTGCCAGTTTCTCATTGTCCTTTGATGCTTCTGTGCTATTACTTAAGTTTGCAGAGGCTGGATTGCTCCAGCAAGGTATTCTACTGGGCAGATTGATTGATACCCAGCCTCAACTGATTCTGTGTCCTTTTGGAGAGGAACATTTGGTATTGTCTAATAAGTTGCATGTGCTTGCTTGTGGGAACAATTCCCCCTCTGTTTTTTTTTTTTTTTTATCAATCTTCAGTATACAGAGTATGCTTACCGATACTATGGTGGAGACTGCAACTATACTGTCCAAATTGGTCAAAAGGAGATGATACTAATTGGAAACTTGGGTGCATATCAATTCTGGCAACGTATATTTAAGGTACAATTGGTCGCTAGCTCACACCTTTTGAAGAATGCTTTTTATAGCAGATATTATTATATGATTTTAAACATTCTGCCTTGTTCTGAAGGATAAGCACCGCCTTCAGCGCTTGAAACACCTTTTAAAAGATTGATGAAATGAAAGCTACCACTGTATTGCTGCCAAAGATTGAAGAAGAATGGTGCACATTCCATAATCTTGTCCAACCATCACTGCATAATGTCTCTGAGATATGTATGTATTTAAACACTATAGCATCTATACTTTGTTACATGCAATCATTACCTTGTCTTGTATGGTAAACCTCTTTGGTTTTTCAATTTGATTATATTATTATTCTCATTTTCTTTTCTTTTCTGTTTTATTTTCTCTTCCAAGCTTATCTCTAGTTGGGTGATCTTTTCTTTCAGATGAAGATATACTAAATTCACTGCATCGGTTTCGGCCAAAATTTCTGGGTACTTGTAATGATTTACTGACTTATTATGATTCTTATGAATTTAAGCACACTTGTCTTCTAAAATGTCAGCCAAAAGAAGATTTTGATACTGTTGCTGTGGATGATGAGCCATCTCATGAAACAAGGAAATGTTTTGCTGTACCATTTGTTGCTCCAAGTCACTTTCAGACCATTAAAGTGGCTGAAACTTTGTTAAATATTATCAAATAGGTAGAGCCCATTTGTTTTTGCATTTCAAAAGCTATTTTTTTTAAAAAAAAAATGAGTTTTATTTTCTTTGCTTGAAATATTTTTCCCGTGTTTTCAAATCGTTTTACCATGCTGATGTCAAAAATAAATTTTAAAAAACAAAAAAAACATTATTTCAATGTATTTTAAGCTAAAAACACTTTGAAAAAAATTGCTACCACAATACCAAACAAGATCATAATAAGCCTTAAACCTTTAGCTTACTTTGTTGTCATGTTAATTATCATTTCACTTGTTTCCCATGTTCAACAGATAAGAGTTCAGCATAAAGACAGCACGTCTGGTGATCAGCATGAGTATATTGTTAATGGGTCTCATGGCAATGAAGAAACTTCTGTGTATATATTTTATGAAGGGATCCTGCAACAGAGGCAGTCAATGTTTGTTTTCTCATTATGCTCAAGAGCGAAAAGAGATCCATGCAAATTCTTTTTCACTTTACAAGTATTTCACTTCTGTAGCTCGAGTTTTCTCTTTTTATTCCATGCTGCTTTCTTTTTGGTCATTAGTGCAATCATACTATGTTTAGATGGAAAAGCTTTGACTTAGGGCCATTCTAGCTCTATCGTTCCTAGCTACCATTCAAAGGATGGGCCTATAATGTTAGTGTTATTTTGTACTAGAATCTGAAAGAGAGAAACTGATTGATAAAGTTGAACTGGCGGTAATGCCTCTTGTCATACAATGTCTTCATAGTGAAGAGTGAAGCAAACTCCTTGATCAAACAACAGAGAAAAATTGGACAAAGCTTAGTTTTAGGCGTGGAAGGAAAAAAAGTTGATACACGTGAACCCAATTAATTCAGAATTAATGCATGTTGTTTTTGATGTAGCGTGGGAAGGGGAATTCTAAAGTTTTTGAGTTTATCTTCAACTTTGTATTTTATTGAATCCTTTTCTACATTTGAATTTATTTTCTAGCAGTGTGTGACAGGTAGAACATTTTTCCTTCATTCAGTAAAACATTTAAGATTATAACCAGATGAGCTTATAGTTAGGAATGAACTAAAGTTGCAATTGCAATTGAGGTTTTGACTGCTGTAATCTAACACATAACATTGACACACAAGTTCTTTTATCCCTATGTAATGTTAGAACATAGAAAAATTATCTAAAGGAGGCCCCTGTCATGGCTGCAAACCTTCTTATTTAGGAATCAACTACAGTTAATTCCCTTTTGCAAGTAACACTACAGGCTGCTGAAGATGCAGCTGGGAATTGCAATCACAATTGCAACTGAGGTTTTGACTGCTGTTATCAGATATATTACTGGAAATACAGAGAAATCGCCTGGAAGCCCCAGTGCAATAGCTGCAGTTCTCCGTACTTAGCGTTTTAGCATAGGATGTAATTAGTCACTGAAGCCTTCATATGATTTTTAAGTCATTGATTATATGCTTTCAGGTGACTGAATTTCTATGTCCCTCCATTCAAATTCTGTTTAAACCTGCTCCTACTTTCAAGACAATATGTGTTTAACCCTATCTTCGTTGTCATTTTTCTTCATCTTTTTTTATATGTTTTGAAATTAACATGTGCCAACCCACAGTTTTAGATGCCAGAATAACCTCACTTTGTTTATCTAAATGGGTTTGTAAGCATAGTTAGTTGATTAATTTGCCTGGTTTTGACAGTGAAGAATATGGTTTTCCAAGTGTTTGTAAAAGCTCGTTTAAAGCCCCAATTGTGGATCTCATGCATTCCTCAGCGACTTGTTAGGGCCCTGTCTGAGAACATGTGTTTGTGGATAAGATTCCTCTTGAAAAACTTGACACAGGTTTCTGATTCTGATGATATCCTCGCCACTTGTATATATCTTGTAATGGTTAGTAAATTTTCAGGGATGTCCAAATGGAGAGACTCGTTCCTTTTCTCATGTTCTGGGTCTATCATTGTCATCATTTATCTCAACTCCATGCATGCCAGAAGATGGTGGTGTCAATGCAGCGTCCCTGCTACGTTTTCTTCCCACATCTTCTGATGGATGTTCTCTGTTATTGGATGGCACTGATTTGCGTTTCTCCTCAAATCTTGCTCGTCACTACGATCCTTGCAGAATAATCTCTACATGTATGTCAGACACTTTCATATGCGACAGATCATTGACGGATATCAGAATTATGTGGGGTCTCCACCACCCATACCAAACCATAATTTCCACTCCCAGGGGTAGTCCCATTCCATGGAGTGAAGTTAATTGCATATTGTGGCTGCCTAATTGAGATAGCTACAGTGAAATTTTGGAGAGGCGGAAAACTTTAGTGCAGAATTTCTTTGAGTACTTGGCCATCCGAATGTTAGCTGATGCCTTGTATGAAGTGCAAGTTATCCTCACCATGAACAATATCAAATTTTCACTGCTGCAGGTAATTGCTTTTCCTATTTGCCTTTATTTTCTGCTCTATGCATCATATAAATGTCATTTCCTATTTGCAATGAACTTCTGCATGACACATCTTTTTCCTTTTTACTGTCATTTGCTAGCATGATTTACCTCAGACATGTATGGCTAAAACCAGCTATGATTCTGGCAGTTGCAGTGTACAGTCTGGTGATATTTGCAAAACGATAAGATAGTCTGAACATGTTTGGTGGTTATTTCAGGTAGAGAAGTTGGGGAGAGACAGCTTCTTTTTCCTTGGAGAGTCTTTCCCATTCGATGAAGAAAGCTTTGGTCAGATGTCAAATACAGTCACTACTAGAAAGCCAATGATGGCATCAAAGCCTATCTCATATGTATTTACCCTGCAACCGCCCGCCGATGTTCAGTTCGGCAACTAGCTGCCGTGCTTCAAAAAATCTGCTCGATGTCAATGGGAAGAATGTAGAGTTTCCAGGGTTTGCATTCGTAATCTCGTAATTTGTAAGTTTGGGTAGATAGATATCAAATGATAATGTTATCAGTTACTTGTTTGCTTGGTTGCTTGGGATATTGTGGTTTTTTCATTTCACAAGTTGCTGCTGCCACCGCTTTGAATTGAATTAGTTCAGGCCGGGCCAAAGGAAATGCTTATATATATATATATATATATATATATATATATATATATATATATATATATATATATATATTATTTAAATTTGGATTAGCTGGTTAATTAAACTTTTTGCTTCCTAACATTATTTTGCATGGGATTTGTTGAAGGATACTATAATGAATATATATATATATTATTTAAATTTGGATTAGCTGGTTAATTAAACTTTTTGCTTCCTAACATTATTTTGCATGGGATTTGTTGAAGGATACTATAATGAATGAAATCGTCTGTCATTGCTTCCTAACTCCTGCAGTCTGATTTCCTCAGCTTGTTCAACAGCACCGAAGTCCTGCGAAATTTGTTACAGGGAGATAGTGTACGGAATTTGGAGGATTGGACTGGAATTTAAATTTAAGGTAATGTTGCTGTTTACCTATATGTTTTTATTTTCTTAAAAATAAAAATAATATAATTTTAAATAAAATATTTTAAAAACATTTATTATTTCAACTCCATACATTATATAAATGAATTTCAGGTGGTGGTTGATTAAGAAATATTAGTAAAACTAAAGGCAAGTACCCCAACACCCACAAGTGAAGTGAGACGATGATTTCTCGACTGAGGGTGGGCCAACCAACTCAAAACTCTTTTTTTATATATAAATAAATAAATAAATAAATAAGGAGTGATATTATTATTGATCGGGTCTCTCTTTCTCTCGTCTACTTTCCTTGTATTTACACTGCTCCTCCTCCTCCTCCTCCTCCTCCTCCTGTAAAAGCAACAAGACAATTAATTATTCAATTTACAGGTACTATTTTCTGTGCAATAAATACTCTCTGTAAAATCTCTACCTCAAACCAAACCCTCATAAATCCCTCACCCCTAAAAAAATAAAAATCAATAATGTCTCACAATTCTCGGCAATCAATAGACTCGTGCACTCTTCAGCTCCTTTCATGGAGACCATTTCACGATTCCGATCCCACCAGCTATAGAACCTACGCCTCTTCCCCCCCTCTCACTAAACGCCCTTGCCTTTCCGATCGCTCCACTTTCCCCTCCAACGTCGATTCCATCGACCTTTCCAAGCTCTCTCTCCTTGAAGATGATGACCACCACCACAACAACAATAATAAACCCGTCCCCGCTCTTACCAGCGGACCCTGCAAGCGAGGCACCTTACGCCTTATCCAGCGCAAGAGGCGGCGGAGAGGATCCCGTTCTGTGTCCGGCCGGAGCTCCGATAGAAGTGGAACCCGGCGGTGCTGCTCGGTTGGCGCGGCTTCTGCTGCTCATGGGACTTGCTCGGATTTCCCTGTTGTGGTGGGGACGGACTCGAGTGGGGAGCTGTTTGTGAATGGGGACGCGAATTGGGCGTCGGATGTCAGTGAAGCAAAGAATTTGATAAAAGAAAGGGAGGAGAAAGAGAATTTGTTGGGAGTGGGTAATGTTATTGGGAATTTGGATAGTGAGTCTGGATATGGGAGTGAGCCTGGGTATAGAGGGGATGCTGAGTTTGGTTACGGAGATGAGTTTGATGAGGAAGAGGATGATGCCAAATTGCTATTTTGGGGACACCACTTTCAAGGTACGCGCGCAGCTTTTTTTACTCACCTTTCTTTTGTTAAAAGACTGTAATTGAACCTTTCCTTGCTTCTCCTGATGCAGATTCTAAGATGGAAATGGCTGGAGAGAACACATTTGATCCAAAAACCCATCACAGATGTCGTCGCAAGAAGCATGATTGTAGTAGAATGGTTGATTCTGTGAGATAACTCACCCGGTTGTTTGTAAATAGAAGGAGGAAGCAGCCTCTTCTGCCACTGGTGTTTGATAATATCTACATTTACTTGAGAAGATACATTTCTTGAAGCCCTCTGCTCTCAATTCCTCCCCAATTTTGTGGCATGTTTTAGAGTTTCATTTCTGCTGCCGAGGCTGGATTTTCTCCTTGCCTTCATGCACCTGGTCTATGCGGACTAATCCCGCAAACTTGCTGGTTTAAATGTCAGTGACACGTCCAAGTAGCTTATTTCTTGGATGTGGCATTACATTCAAGCCATTCTTGTAAGAGTTCTTGTTAATCCAAAACTTATTCAATTGTTTTGTTTTTCACCTTAACAGGAACGTTTGTTGCCAAAAATCTAAATCCATTCATTGCTAAGCTATACTTATCTCAACCAGGTCTATCAAGGAAAGAGATGAAAATTACGGGAGGTATTCCACGAGCCAGATTACTCCAGCCTTGCTGAAATTCCCAGGTCACAGTCTACTCAAATGCACATTTTTTGGAACCAACCTGGTGTTGCTTGTTTCTACTTGGGTTTTTTATTTCATAAAATGCCATTACGAGCAGGAAACTCTCAAGACTTCAAAGCAGCTTCTCATCCCTAATTTATGATCAGAAGCCATTCCCTGCGACCGTGTCCAAGGGATGACATGCTTGTGTATCGGAAAACATTCAACCAGAATGTTGCCAAGAGAAGTTCAAAAATAGGCGAGGCTAAGAATGGTAGTCATTATCTGCATAAATTGAAGAAATACAGAATCATGAGAGGTAGAAACAGGATTGCCCTTTCAGATTGTATCCAGTGCTTCTGATATGCGATTGACAATCTTCACATACTCAGAAAGCTTGAAGCAACTAACTTTGACACACAGATGGAGGACCTGACTCCATGGTTGAGTGTTGCACTCACAGATGAAGACACCTGCTGGGATGATTTCGAAGATCAAGATCGCAAAAAAGTTAAAAAGATTCTGTAGTTATGTCATATCAAGTGGGGATTCGGTCATAAATAGGAATATAAATGGAATAATCTAGCCTAATGATGGTAAAATATCTCTCCTCGTTTCCATGTTTGGTGATTGTTATTAAGGGTGAACAAAAAAGATAAAGCCTGGTTAAACTGAAAAAAATTAAAGATTTTCTTAAGAAAACAGATTTATTTTGAACTTTAGAAAATTATATTGTAAAATACATCTTTAGATATTAAAAGATAATAAATGCAACTAAAATTCAGACTTTTAGAATGGTTAGGTTTTTGATTTAATGAGATAAAGATTTTCTCATGAAAAGAGATTTATTTCGAGCTTTAAAAAAAATCAACAAATAAAAATTTGATCTAGAAAAAAAAGCAATCAAACAATAATGTAATTTATCTTAGATAAAGTGCACTATGGTGATGTGTTTTTTTTTTTTTTTTTTTTGCATAACAAGTCTCCTTATTTAATTTGGCTTACATATATTTTTTTTTAAATTAAGGTTTAGGTTGATTATTTCGCATAGATGTATAGCATTTTTTAAAAAAAATCTAACCATTAACATTTTTTTTGCATGTTAAAAAATATAGTTCTGTTGCGGTGAAGCGCAGGGCAAGTGACTTGTATATTTTTTCACTGTAGATAATTTGGCCCAATTTTTTCACTTGTTTTGTCTTCATGTGATTTCGTATATTTTCTGTTTACGTGATATTAGATTTGAAATATCATATATAAAAAACCGCAAAATTAATTTTTAACAAAAACAACATCGAATAATTAATTATTTTGATTATTATTGTTGTTGTTATTATCATGATTGTTAAATTATCACAGTTATTAGAGTTGTCATTATAAATATTATTGTAAATAATTATTATTTTAATTATTATTGGCAATACTACCGTTGCCACTATCATTATTAATATAAATGATTTGTTTTAAGATTTATTCTTTATTTTATTATATTAAAAGTATATAAATAACCTCATATAGTTTTTAGAAAAAATACCTTTAAAATAATAATAATAATTATTATTTTAAATGTCTTATCCATAATAAAAAGAATATATAGAAAAAATACCTCATATAGTTTTTAGAAAAAATACCTTTAAAATAATCATTATTATTATTTTAAACGTTTTATCCATAATAAAATGAATATATAGAACAACTAAATAATCGAAAGGTTTGTAGATTGATTATTTCACTCACATGTATAGCATCATGTGACTCATATATATTTTTTTGCATGTTAAAAAAATTAGTTTTGACTACGACGAAGTGTAGGGCAAGTGACTTATATATTTTTTTACTGTAGATAATTTTACTTAATTTTTCCACCCATTTTGTCTACGTGTGGCTTCATATATTTTCTGTTTATGTGATATTATATCTAAAATATCATATATAAAAACGCTGCAAAAATCATTTTTTTAACAAAAACAACATCAACTATTATTCTGATTATTATTGGCACCATCATGATTGTTATAATCATTGTCATTATTACAACAATAATCATTACGCTAACCAACACCATTATTTTTATTCATATCATTGAAATTATAATTATTATTATTATAATTATTTTATGAGTTATTGTTATTATTACCATCAAAATCATAATTATTAACACCATAAACACTATAACCATTACAATATATTACAAATTTTTATTATCATTATGATTAATAATGTCATTATTATCATCACAATTATAACACCTAAAAATATTAAATTACCTTAAGGAATAAAAAAATTCAAAAACTTTAACAAAAGAACAAGCAAGGAAAAAAAATTAAAATTATTATTATTATTGCGAAAATAATAAAAAAAACAAAATTACCTTGAAGAATTAAAAAAAAAACAACTAAAATGAATGACAAAATAAAAAAAATATTTTTAGCTTAAAAAATTAGTTGACTTAAAGAATAAATATAAAAAAAACAATTTTCAAATGATCACCAATACAAATTAAATTAAAATAATAAAACAACAACAAAATAAAAAATAATCCAATTTTCTAATGATAGATCAAGAATACCATGGTATGTGAAATCAAATTCAATCCAAAATAGAGTTTTGACAGGATAGACACATTAAAGAAGCATAATTCACCTTTTCTTTAGCCATCCCAGCAGATTTTCCTTACATGTTTGTGTTCCTTGATTTAGATTTCACACGAGTCTCTGACTCTCTGCCTGTTCTTGCAGAGACGAATACATAATCCGCAGTCCACCCGAAAACAAAACTCATTAATTAATTGTAATTATTAGCTGCTAAATTGTGGCTCTCAAGAGACAATCAATCAATAATGAACAGATGCATGAAAAACCCCTCGAGGGAATTCTCAACTCTGCTGCCGAATCCACCGTCAATGGATTTGCGGCCACTGAAAACAAAATTTATTAATTAACTACAAGGATGTATGGCTGCTGAGTTGTGAAATGTATTAATTGGCGGTTGATATGGAAACAGTGAAATACACGTGCAGGGCACAACACTACTAGTAGGCCTGTTTGGGAGAGCTGTTGCAGTAGCTTTTCAAAGTGTTTTTTATGTCAAAATATATCAAAATGATATTTTTTTATTTTTTAAAAATTATTTTTGACATCAATACATCAAAATGATCTAAAAATACCAAAATATATTCATTTAAAATAAAAAAAATTACTAAAAGCTACGGCACGGCGGGTGAAACGAGGTGCCAAACAGCTTCTACATAAACAATGCGTCCGCAGCTATCCCAAGTCAAGGTCAACGATGAGCAATGACACAAAACTCAGCTGTACTAATTAGCATCAATAGTGATTATAAATTAACGTCCCACAGCTTTCCCATTTCAAGATCAACGGTGATGAGGACTGCTAAATAATTAACATGATTGTAATGAACAATGCGGAAACATGAAAAACAAATCGCACATGACAATTAATTTTTTTTTGTTACAATCCACAATTAGTATCAACACTGATTTCACTGGCTTTGCTGCAAACTTAAAACATACATCCAGTTGGTTACCGGTAAGAATGAAAATAATCTCAGATTCGAGTCATGTGGTTGTTAATATAATATTGTTAATATAATAGTCATTAAAGATTTATATAATCATTAATTTTATAACTCGTGAAATTAATCGAGGCTTATACAAACTAACCTAAACATTCACGTTAATAAAAAAAAATACATATATCCTTCCCAAGATTGGCCACGGGAGCAATTTGACATCATAAAGACATAAATATAGCCCAAGAAGGGCATGTCATTTCCAAGAAGAAAAGGATAAAATGCAGGTTTTAAATCGCAAAAACCGAAAATCACACGAACACCTCGCTGTCAAAGGATCGTCTCTCACACGTGCATGGTTGTATTATTTATTTTTCATCCTATCTGGGCATAGAAGACCTTGCCTTGGCTATCTAGGACAGGCTTCTTCTTCTTGTTTTGCTCTCTCTTGAGAATCAGATTTCCAGTTCCCCCGGAAATGAGTCGTTGCTTATCCAAATTTCTCCACTAATTCCCATGTCTTTGGAATATTTCATAAAGTATAGTAGAGGCATTTCGTCGGGATGGTGGGTGCGTCGCTAGCAATTTCTCGCAGGGGAAATAATAATAATAATTAGCACACACACAGGTAGTAGTTCGCTCTGGATGGTGGGTGCGTAGCTAGCAATTTATCGACAGGAAAATAATAATAATAATAATAATTAGCACACAGGGAGTAGTTCGCTCTGGATGGATGTCCACCCAACACCATATTCGTCTCCACTGCAATCTTTTTGACCAGATGTTGACTCTTCAAGGAAAAGAAGTCGGTGTAAAACTAGCAACCGTCGTGATCATAAAAAAAGTCTGGATGTTTGATGTGCGGAGGAGATGCAATGTCGACCCAGTCCTGGTTTCTTTTTGAATCGGCATTGTATTTTAAAAATATTATTTTAATACATTTTTAAATAAAAAACAACATCTATCTATCTTCCCAAAAAAGTCACGAATTCATGGTACTTACTTTTTTTTCAAGGAAGTCGTTTTCTGGGGGAGAAATGATCAAATAAAAACACGAATTATATTTATACAAATTTTGAGCACCAGTAAACGGCAACCTAGGTGCAAGCTTGGGCTTCTTGATTCAATCTGGACTCGTATGTCTGACTTGTTTTTTTTTAATTTAAATTTAGATTATTTTAAAAAATAATTAGTTTGAAATTTTATTGTATTAAATATCATTCTTCTTTCTTTTTTTTTTTTATCTTCGAATAAGAGTATAACAATATTATAATAATATCTTTTTCAGCCCATCATTATTTTTTTAAAAAACTTTATATGGCTGTTTCCCTAATAGCATTTATTTTTATTGTCATATAATTAGATAAACACATTTTTACAAACTAATGTTATCAAGCCTACTTCATAACTTGAGTAATTAATTTTAAAAGTTAAATTGATTAACCTGGGTTGATGAAAAATGTCACTATATGATATATTTTTTTTTTCTGAAAATGTCACAAGGATGTTGAGCTTGACAACTCGTGAGATCCATATTCTCTTAGGCTAGGGATGTAGATGAACACACAAGGATGTTGGACTTGACAACTCGCAAGATTCGTATCCATTTGAGTTCAATGTGTAACTAAATTCAAGATTATTGGGTTTGACAACTCGACATACCTATACATACATATACATGTTTGTAAACATTTTAGGTCCAATATTTCTTGAAACTGATTCAGATTTTCATTTGGTGCTGTTAAAATGTCATATCATTTCAATTGATTATAAAAAAAGGTACTAAAAACAAATAAACACTACTCATTGTCTGGTATTATACGTAACATGCACCTTCAAATTCAAATGAAAACTCCAGAAGAAGAAGAAAAAAAGAAAAAAAAAATAACCTCCTCAAGACAAGACGTAGACCTACTTGAACTTGTAGAAGGATTATATCTGTGAAAAAAATAGAAAGTAAGCAATAATGACTGTGGAACGGGAGACATGAGGTTCGACTTCAAAGAATAAGTTTAGCTATCTAATTAATGAACAGTAAACGCCTGGGATTTGTAACGTCAGCTTGAAATACTACTACCTGTGTAATTCATTATGAGAATTACTGCACAGATCGTATACCATATATAGTTTGCATTTCTCTTATTGGTCATGTCGTTTCTGAGCCCTAAAAAGAAATGGTGATGACACGGTATGATGAGAGAGAGGCCAGGCAACTTAATTCTCTGCAGTTCGTCGCAAAACAGAACCCTATTTTTTAAATGTTAATTTTTTATTACAATGCTATAAACTAGAGTAAATGATAAATCTTTAATTTTTGCTCAACGCAAGTTTCTGAATTTATTTGTTTAATAGGTTTAAACAAAATCCGAATTACTTTTTTTTTAAATAATATTAAATAATAAAATTAAAAAAAATAAGAGAGAACATTTAGCCTCAAAAACTTTTCAAACCATTAATCTAAGATAATATACATGAAATATTATATATGAAATGTTATACATGGAGAAGTTGGAAACCTCAATTTCTAACAAAAATAACATCGAATGATGAATTATTACAATTATTCTTATCATTTTTATTATTATGTTTATTAAATTGTCACTATCATTATAACTATCACTATTATCATTACTATCAATAATTAGTACCCTAATTATTATTGATATTACTATCATTACTTTTATTATCGCTGCTATTATTATCTCCATAACTATTATTGTTTATATTATTGCTATAGTTATTATCACCACAATTGTAACTAATATTATCATCATCATTGTTATTATCATTATAACCATAATTATTATTATTAGCAGTAGTAGTAGTACCACCATCACTAACGTCGATGTCACCATCATTATTGTTATCACGCTCATAATCACTAATAATAATAATAACAATAAAAATATCATCATTATTATTATAACTATTAATATCATCATTGTAATTATTATTATTATTATTATTATTATTATTATTATTATTATTATCATAATTATTGTTATTATTATAATTGTTAAATTGATATTATAATCATTATAACTATTATAATAAATTATTGTTGTTGTTATAGTTATTATCATTATTAATGTTGTTGTTGTTGTTGTTGTTGTCAGTCATTATCATCATCATTACAACCACTACAACTATTATTGTTGTTGTTGAAACAATAAAAATCATAAAATTATTCTGAAAGATAAAATCAAAAACATAAAAACTATGACAAAAGGGCAAGCAAAAAAATGAAAAGAAAAGGATAAAATTAAAATAAATATTATTACTATTAAAAAAATAACATTTGATTTGAAGCATAATTGACAAAAGAATAAAGGAAAAAAATAAGAAATCAAAAGAAGAAATATCACTTTTTTTTTTTAAAAAAAAAGATCATCTACACAAATTAAAATTGAAGGACTTAATTGAAAACAAATAAAACTTCAATAAAAGAGAAGAGAACAAAAATAAGAAAACCAATACTAAGAAGATAGATACATAGATATAAAGAAAAAATAATAATTGCTTTAGAAGGATTGAGACTACAAAAGAAATAAAAAGAAAATTAAAAAATTAAAAGAATGAGGACTAACATGAAAAACAAAACATATGACAAATTCCAATTGAAAGATGAAATTTGAACGAATCAAAACTTCTATAGGAAAAATAAAGACAAGATAAGAAATTAAAATACCAAGTACTAAAATTTACAAACCTTAAAAAAGATGACATATATGGATATTAACTATTAGGAGAGAGAGAAAAAAGAAAAAAAAAAACAATCGACCAGTTGGCAACTCTTCAAACCAATACACATTATCCCATGTGAAAAAGAACATGGTTGTGCATCTAGGAAGATGGCAGATGACCATATTTTACCATCGTATAATGTTCCATACAGTGCTTGTAGGACACAAATGTCTTCAAATCACTAGCGCGTGTGGAACACAAGCCAACAATTTTCTTGATTAGAAAGTATTTAAAAATACCAAAATACTCCCCTAGTTCATCCTGATAAAGAAACAAATCCCTATAAAATACCAAAAGACCCCAAAGGTATAGCTTTTTCTTTGTCTTTTCTAGGGATAAATTGGTTCATTTACTATTCATAAAACTAACAACACCTAAAATACTTTTTTCCAACAATTTTCTGATTTTACGGGCAAACTCATATTTTTATAGTTACGAAAACTTGAAAAAGACACGTACACCTCAAACAATCATTTAATGACAAATTGACTAATAGAAAAAACCATAAAACCTCCTAACAAAAGACTTAATTTCTATCAACCAAATGGTAAAAGAGTAATTATATTATAGCAATCTATGGTAAACTGTGTATAGCTACAATAAATCCTCGATACAATTTAACTTTTTTTAATTAATTTTAATAAAATCAAACTTAAAATTTTATAAAAATACAATAAAATAGGTCAAAGATAAGATTTAAAATCTAATATTAAAAAAAAAAGATAAGATGACGGACAAGAAAGGGAAATGGGGAAAGAAAAAAAAAGGTTATCATGGACATTGTGGAGATCCGTTTTCTATACGCTCGGTATTGTTAGAAAAAATTTAACAAAATAATTTTAACTATATCATAAAAAACCATAAAATAAAGCTATAATTAACTTTAAAACCCCTAATCAATGGTTAAAATTATCTTAATAATAAATATTTTTGACGGTATCAAGTATATAAAAAACAAAAAATTTAATGTTTTTTTGTTGTACCTATATCTCATGTCACATCATGTTAGAGAATAATATAAATCATATTCTGGGGCCTCACCTACAAGCTTAAGCTTTTAGGTGAGATGGTTCAGCTTTTAGGTGAGATGGTTCCTTAACATGGTATCAGAGCCTTGTTGACCCAGCGGTCACGAGTTCGAATCTCACCACCCCCATTCTATTTGATAAAAATCAAGCACAAGGTAATGTGGGCCTGTGCAAGTTTCAAGCCCAAAGGGCTTTCACTTGAGGGGGTGTGTTAGAGAATAATATAAATCATATTCTGGGGCCTCACCTACAAGCTTAAACTTTTAGGTGAGATGGTTCCTTAATACATCAACTTCTTTATCAAGCCATTGGATCTTAAATTTATGTATCTTCGTAAAGTTGATTTCTAAACATGCTAATTAATTTGAAAAAGATATTAAAACAACCGGTCATGTATAACTGCTCTTTTTAACAAAAAAACATAGCTTGGAAGAGAAACGTGGGAAATGGGAAGGTTCATGCGCCACGTGGCTGGAAGAGAGTTGACGCTGTTGAAAGTTTCCTGCGCCACGTGGCTGGAAGAGAGTCAACGTTGCTTAGGAACAAAGATTCCCGTCCAGTCTGTTTTATTTTTTTGTTTTTTACTATTATTTTTCCATATCTCACTTTTCCATAGCTGGATGGGCTCGCCGTGAGTAACGAATCTGCGTTCTAAATACAAGTTATTTTCTTAAGAAACTAATTTTTTTAATTTAAATTCTTATATTTTAAATTGTTTTGATATACTGAATAAAAATTGTTTTCTAAATTCTCATAATAGTCAACTTCAAGCTTATTAGAAGTCAATCCCTTAATATAAATTTCATTGCTATATATTTTTCTATTATAACCATACTTTTTAATATGAAAAACATGTTTATTGATTAAATATCTAATATAACACTTAACTTCTTTTTTTCAGGACCTAAGTGTAGTAAATTCAAAGTAACACTATCATTTCTTCTAGTTGATAAACCTGATGTAAAATTACAGCCGTTAACAATTAATAAGAAATATATAATGAAATCAAGCATTCCGAGAAATAAGAAAAAATAAGCATTTTTTAAGATTCAACCACATGAGAAATTGTTTATCTTGTAATTGAAAATTTTAAGATTCAATAAACTGTAAATTTTAAGATAATAAAAATTTAAAATATTGCCTATAAAGAATTATCCAATCTATTAGTTTATAATAGTATAAGAGAGAAAACAATTCAAAAATAAAAAAAAAATGTTAATTATTATATTTATTAAATAAGAAATCTCACGTCGTTGTAGTTAAACAACAAATATTTATGTGCATGTCCGAAAGTGAATTATGTCAAGTATCTTCCCCTTATATTATATTTTGGTACAAGTCATCAAGGATGAAAAAATATTGACGAGTTCATACTCAAAGACATTTTCCCACCATTATTATGCCTTAAAACACGATTGATTCTTATTTTCAAGTGAGACTTGAAACAATACGATAAAAATATTAAGATCTCTTCGACAATATAAGCCTTACATATTAAAGTCTTGACACGTGTCTTGCTTTTAAATTTTCGATCAAGGTTGAACAAGTATTGCATGAAATCTAATGAATGTTTTGATTCTTTTTTAGAAAATAAAATTTAATTAGAATACATGTGTAATCCTTAACCTATTGAACTAATACATCCGTCTATATTGGTCAAGGCCTCAAACCTTTGCCTAAAACAATAAATGTATGGTTGAATACTTAATTGAGTTGAAAAGCAAAGAAGAGAATGTCATATTTAGCTTACAAACTTTATGGATGATTTTCATTTCAAACCTCTCCATGTGTTGGGTATGAAACTTGTTAAGGAATATATCTACAAAGAAATTATCGATATCCATTATTTCATCTCATATATATTTTTATAATAAATACTGGTATGCAAATAGAATGAGTGTTTGCATAAACACGCAACAAACATAACTCTTTATTCCATACAATATATAATCTTTCATATTCACCAATCTAGATATGTTCAAAGCATGTCTATCAGGAAAACACGGACTCTTAAATCATTGGTAGATAAGTAACTGAGCATTCTTATCTAAGACAAAATTGAGTTTAAGGTTGTATGATCTTTGACCCTTCATAAATCAACTCTATATTTTTTTGATGAAAAAACAATGGCATAATCATTATAGCCTTTATTTAGTCATTTGTCTTCCATTTCACATCTATAACCATGTTAACATTTTTTAAGAAAGCTCCCTTAAAGTTCTTCACTTATTCAATTATAGGTCACATTAAAACTAGAAAACTTCTGCTTACCATATTAAAAACCAAACATAATGTCATCATACTATAATACCATACCATATAATTCTTTACACGACGGTATAGGTGGTGAAGGCCCTATAATGAAGGTCTAACCTACCATACCATATATTTTTTCTGTATTTGTGATCAGTGGCAAAAAACATCAATGACAATAAAAAATAAGTTTTACCATAATTTATTATGGTGAAGGCTCTATTATTTTTATAATAATATAAAAATGTTATTTTTTCATGTGTGTTCTAACCAAAAACCATTTCAAATGCAGAAAAATAATTGATAGTATGTAAGTATGCTTTATCATTTTTTTTCTTTTATTTATTGTTTTCTCAATATAATTATTTTTGTTTGTATATACCAACATAAAGTTTCCATGTGCGTACACTGAGGGACAATGAGGAGATATTTTGTTGGTAAATTTCACTTTAATTTACCAATAAAATATTTGTCGTCATTATTTCTGTTCACATTTGCTATTTTTTTTTATAATTAATAAAATATAGTTGTTGAGATCCGAGCAGACATCTTGCAACACGAGGCTGTTGAGATTAAGATTATTTCTCCATGACAGAATGTAGCGGTTGAGATCCTCCGATGTCCAGGGTGGCCGGATGCCCCCACGACAACACTTTGTTAGATGTTACGACGTCTTCATCATCTAACGAAATAAACAATATTCTCTGCTTTATGTAAAACATAATTTCTCGCTCACGGTCTCTCAAAATAATTGATTATTTTCAACACCCATTGCCTCTGCAATGATAAAGACACTAACCACCGGCAACGGCGATCGATGTAAGTCTATTTTCATGGATGAAGAGCAAGAAATCAGGGGATTCCTCCTTGAAACCACACAGTAATCTTTGCATTTTACACCGCGTTTCAAAAATATTTTAAAAAATAATTTTTATTTTTTATAAAAACATTGTTGTGATTCTACGATTATTTTCATGTGCTGATGTCAAAAATAATTTTTAAAAAATAAAAAAATATTATTTTTATATATTTCTAAACAAAAAATACTTTAAAAAAATAACCTCGACCAAACTCGGAATCAGCCACAAAGAAAGAGAGATGTCCCATGTTAGTGAGAGATTATCTTGGTAAACGTAAAGTGTTCTTTTTTTCCTTGAGAGAATTAAAGCAGTAATATTAATGCTATAAGTTAAAGGAATATTATTATAAGTAGCTGCTGCATGTTAGGTTAGCCATGAAACGGGCGTTTAAAACACTCCAAGAGAGTGCCTTTGAGTACTCCCTTGGAAAGCCATTAATGGAGCTACCAGCATCACGCCAAGTGTTCAACAAAATCACAATTAAGCCTATAACTTCTCCTTCAAGCGACTAGCTCATGTGTTGAATATGTCTAGCTAGCCACCTATTATTATTATTATTATTATTATTATTATAACTTTTTTAAAAATGAGAAAAGGTCATGCAAAACCAGGGAAGACTTTCGAATATGACCTTGCTGTGATTATATCGTTACATACATATACATATATGAGATTTTTTTGTATTTTCAAATTATTATTTTTTGTAATAAACAAGTTAGCAGGGTGACTTGATCTTTTTAATAATAAGAATATTATTTAAAAAAATTCATTAGTATGTGCGATGTTGTTCCCATCAAAGTATTGATAAACATTTAAAAATAGATGTTTATTTTTTTTTCCTTTGTTATTTTTCTTTAGTATTTTTCTTATTTTATTTGTTCTTCGGATCATATAAGTTTTTTTTTGCTCATAATATTTATTTTGGTTTTAATTTTTTAATTTATTGTTTTTGTTTGCTTTTTTATTAAAACTGGCATTTCTTCTTTTTTCGCCTTCTCTTTTTTTTTTTTTTTTCCTTTTGTTCATATTTTTATTTATTCTTCAAATCAAATAATTTTTGAAATGCTAATAATATTTACTTTGGTTCTGCCATTTATTTTGGTTATGTGCTTTTTTGTTAGAGTTTTTTTTTTCTCTTTATGAATTGCTTACACAATGATAATAATCTTAGTTATTGTTTTTTCATAAATGTTTTCTTGTTTGCTCTTCTGTTACAAGTGTTATGCTTGGGGAAAAATTAATAAAATTATAAAAAAAAGGATTATAATAAACTATTTGTACAATAATAATATTTTTTTTCCTTTAATTTGTTTTTTCAAATCGAATAATATTTTTTACCTCTAATATTTTTTTTTAGTTTTGACTTCAATCATAATAATAACAACAATAAATTTGGATTTAGAAATTTACAATAATTAATCATTTTGATGCCAAAATCAAATAACTCATCTTTAAGGGATTTTATCAATTGTATTTTTATTATGTACCAATTAAATATTTAGCTAAACAATTAAAGCAGACTCAACAATCAATTAGTTTGCTGTAAAAAACAAATAACTCATTTTCAATTAATTTTATCAATTATCTACTCATAAATTTGTTGATGTAGTTATAGTTAAAAAATAATTATCTTATTTCTATAAAATTATTTTACTTTATATTATTATTATTAAACACAAAAAAGTATCTAATAAATAATTTTTTAATATTATTTAACAAAAAATCTGTCAAGGTTAATTATTTTAACCAAATATGTATCATTATATATAAAAAATATATTCTTACCATTTATTTTTTATATTTTTAAAAAATTGATTCTCCCTTTAGCAGAGCAAATAATCATGATTTTGTTATAAAAGTGTGGTTTCCGTAAAAGGCGACGATAGCCCATTGTCCATTGTATATATATATATATATATTTTTATTTTCTTAAAGAGTAGGAGAAACAAGGAAAAGTCGTACCAATTGAAAGGCGTCTTTTTCCTTGGGCTGGTTATATTAATATACGTGGCAGCTCAGGGATGGTATCTAGGAGCCATGATAAAACTGATTGCGCCATGAGTTTGGGTGTAAATGTAATAGAAGATTATCTCTAATTTCCCAGCACTCGGGCTCAGGGATTTTATTATTTGAAACACCTAAGTTTAATTATTAAAAGAATATTGTTTTAATATATATTTTAAATAAAAATAGTTTAACTGTTATTAAGAAGAAACTAGAGAAACACAAAAATAATTAGTTTGACTGTTTTTAAAACAGCAATTCTAGGAATGTATCATTTTTTATATTTATTTTGATCTCTTTTTTTTTTTACCATCCCAAGAGCTATTTAAGTTAAATTACCATCTTTACCCTTGTCATATGTGAAGATCTTATTATTATAAAATCAAAATGTGATTATAAAATGTTAAAAATTACTAACAAAAGCAATCATCAACAGTGTTATAATAAAATGTTTATATAAACTAATAATTCACTAAACATTTTTTTCTCACTTTGAGTATCATAAAAAAAGAGAAATCATGTTGATAATTCCTTATAACTATTGAAATAGTTTATTGTGAATTGTAACAATGTAATTACTATTACGCTATTGAGTTCATAAAAAATAATTCTTAGATTTTAGGGTATTTAGGTCTTTTCCTTTCCAAGTTTTGCCATTAAATAATTGTTTAGGGGATGTTTATGCCTTTTTCATTTTTTTGTAACTATAAGATTATGTGCTTGCTTATGGATTCAGATAAAAAAGTTTGTTGGGCAAGGACATTCTAGATATTTTAGTTTTTATTAACAATTAAATAACGATTTTACCCTTTAATGGGACTAAACATAAGAGTAACAATGGTTTTCTTCTTCTTCTTATTTTTTGAATAGTAAAAGCACTAAATTATCCTTAGAAGAGACATAAAAAGAGTGTTTGCCCTAATGGTAGTTTGGTATTTTCATATGTATTTTTTTGTTATTATGATGAGTTTTAAGGGTATTTGGTGATTTATATTTTTATTAGTGATGACAATAGTGGCGACGACGACGATACTATTACTAATAATATTTAAATGATTGCACTAATAATAACAATAAAAATGATGATAATATAAGTTATAGTTATTACGATAATAACTGTAATGATGTTTTAAACAATAATAATTATAGCGATGATAATAATAACAATAATAATAACAATAATGATGGTGATAATGATAGTGTACCAATAAGAATTAAGATGATAATCATTTACAATAGTTGTAATAGTTATATCTATAATAATAGTGACAATTCAATAACCATAATGAAATCTTCTTACGTGTAATCCCCTTATGTGTGTGTGTGTGTGTATATATATATATATAATGTCTATTTATTTAATATTATATTTTAAAAATATTTTTGAAAAAATTAAAAACAAATTAAATTTATTTTTTATTTTAAATAATTTATTTTATTTTTTAAATTATTTTAATATATTGATGCCAAGAATAATTTTTGAAAAATATTATTTTTTTTATGCTAAAATATACTTCTTCTGTTTTTTAGCTTCGACTGGCAAGCATGGGAACCAGTTCTGTTCTGTCAATTATTTTGTTTTTTTGTCTTCATGTGTGTATATAATTATTAGTTTATTAAATTAAATGATGAAGCTTTTAAAATGGGCTCGGAGCTTGTCCCTGTCAGGACTCAAATGAAACGCTCATTTTTATGATTTGTTTTACTGTACCGAAAATGTCAAATTAGCCAGCGGAGACATCCCCCCTCCCCAGGTAATAGCAAAAAGGGGTTTAACTTAATTAATTATAAACTAAATTTTCTCTGCCACCTCACCTAGTGACAGCCGTTTACTTTTCAAAACCAATGCAGAGCGATGGCAATTCTCAGTAATTCCCTCCACTTCCAAGCCTTGTTTAACACCCCCTTCCTCGTTAAATAACGAAACCGAACACGCAACCCGCACCATCACCACCTCCGTGAATCGAAGAGGAGAGAGAGAGAGAGAGAGAGAGAGCTTCTCTCCCGGCGAGCCTGTCTCTCGTTTTGAATTGCCCTAAACACTCCCCACTCGAAAACACTTTTTTTTTTGTTTCTTTGTTGGTTCTTGTGATCTCAGACAAAAGATGGGATCCTCAGAGCTGATTTTTAGAGGTCATGATGAGGCTCTGCCAACAGCCGATGCTTACTCGCCTAAACCGCCGAAGCCATGGCTTGCCGTCACCCGACCCATTCGTTACCTGCTTCTCGAGCAGCGACTCGTCTTTATCCTCGTCGGCATTGCTATTGCTACTCTTTTCTTCACTCTCCTCCCCCCCTCTTCCTCATCTCCTCACAAACACGATCCATTCCCAGTCTCTTTCTCTCACTTCTCACATGAGTTAACGACCCCTATGCGTTACAAATACTACGAGCCCCATCAGGTAGGATTCCAATCGGCCAATTCCGGCGGCAAGATTCCGCTGGGACTCAAAAGTAAAAGTCTCCGAATCGTTGTTACAGGTGGGGCTGGGTTTGTTGGGTCTCACTTAGTGGACCGTCTGATCGCTAGAGGAGATAGCGTGATCGTGGTGGATAATTTTTTCACGGGAAGGAAAGAGAACGTGATGCACCATTTTAAGAACCCAAGATTTGAGTTAATCAGACACGATGTTGTCGAGCCACTGTTGTTAGAAGTGGACCAGATCTACCATCTTGCTTGTCCTGCATCTCCTGTTCATTACAAGCACAACCCGGTCAAGACAATTAAAACTAACGTTGTGGGGACATTGAATATGCTGGGTTTGGCTAAGAGAGTTGGTGCTAGGTTTTTGCTTACCAGTACCAGCGAGGTTTATGGTGATCCTCTACAGCATCCTCAGGTCGAGACTTACTGGGGCAACGTTAATCCCATCGGTGCGTTTTTGCCTTTCTTTTTCTTAAATTCAATTAATTGATTGATAGCCGGTGATCAATATTTTGTATCAGGAGTTGTGGTTAGGTGCAGGATAGCATTGCGTGTGGCTAACATGTGCTGCCTAGGTTACAAATAAAAAGACAATTCAGACCCGTTGTCTTTATTATTTTTATTTAATTAATTTTAGATAAAATTAAAAAGGGTGGCATCGCGGGATGGGTGTTTATATGGTCAAGGAGTAGCCCGTGGCAGACGAGGCAATTAATCGGACGGTTAATAGCTAATTAAAAAACATGTAGATAGGAGAAAAGTATTGATTAACTTGAGTTTCTGAATTTTCAGACAGAGATAGATCCTGACAACTGAGATGTTTGTCGCTTTTTACAGGTGTCAGGAGTTGTTACGATGAAGGAAAGAGAACAGCTGAGACATTGACTATGGACTATCACCGAGGTGCTGGGGTACAGGTGGGTGTAATCTGATAGTGACCCAACAACTTTGTTTACCAGGTAAATTCAACTTATCTAACAGACGACGAATGTTTGCCTGTAATCTATTATTTTTCAGGTTAGGATTGCTAGGATTTTCAATACTTATGGACCTCGAATGTGCATAGATGATGGCCGTGTTGTTAGTAACTTTGTTGCACAGGTATTTTTCTTATAACAATCTTCTAATTGTACTCAAAGACATGAATGCTAATTTTCCATTAAAAAAATGATTGTTTAATAACAATTAGCGGGTATTCTGCAGGCACTAAGGAAGGAGCCTATGACTGTTTATGGTGATGGGAAACAGACAAGGAGTTTTCAATATGTTTCTGATTTGGTAAGCCTTTTAAAGCATAGAAATATTTTAAGAAACTGTAGGATTCTTTGTTTGTTGGTGCTGGGGATAGAGTCTTTACTGCCTTTTCATTTGATTCGCTGCTTTTGTTGCCCAATGCAATGCACATTCAAAAGAAAATGATTTCAGCATTGGGTGTGGTACTTTTGTAACTCAACTCAGAAATCAGGGGTGGGTTCTGGGTCTTTAGTTTTGGACTTTAGCATGTAAATATGTTGCTCAATCACCCCAATGTTTGTCAGCCTCTCCAGTTCATATGAGTCGTATTAAATGCTGAGTGGACCGCCTTTATGATTGTCCTTAATGGGGTCTAGCATGGAATAGTTTGCATTATTGTTTCCAAAAGCTGACAAGTTCTCGAAACTATGTAGCAAACAGTTCATTTGCGCATTAGAGAGGTGGGACAGCTTTAAAAAAAATTATTGGGGCATTTTATTTATGAAAGGGAAAGCTTTTTTTGATGGATTGAGAATGGGAATTGCATGGATAGTTTGTGTTTTTCTGTCTTACAGATCCGAGCATTATTTCTCCATCAAGTTAACATATTCTGATTCTTAGTTTGAGGGTTATTATATGCATGGTTAAGCATCTAGCGTGTTCTTTAGTAGCAGCTGCTGATCAGGATTTACTTACACAACTTGTGTGTTGAAATAGGTTGAGGGTCTGATGCGCCTTATGGAAGGAGAACATGTAGGGCCTTTCAATCTTGGAAATCCGGGTGAATTCACCATGCTTGAACTTGCCCAGGTGAGTGTGTTTCTATTGTTTATCAGGGTCGTAGTCATATTTTCTTCCGCTGAGAATTTCTCAATGTATGAACTGTTTTTCCGCCCTCTTACTGTACATATCTTCTAAATTACCTTGTCAGCATTTTGTTTGGTAAATCATGCAAATGGCAGCTAGCAACTTGTACTTTTATTATTCATTGCATTAGATCTGAAAATGTTGCTTATACTTTAATCTCAACTATAGACTTGTTTCAGCTATAGCACTGCTGTACTTCCTAAAAAGAACAAAAAAGAGGGGTAGTGCAGTGTTATTATTCACATGCTTCTGTTTCCAGCAAACTTAGAAATCCCCATATGTTTTTCAGGTGGTCCAGGAAACCATCGACCCAAATGCAAGGATAGAATTCAGACCTAACACAGAAGATGACCCACACAAGAGAAAACCTGACATTACAAAGGCTAAGAATCTCCTCGGCTGGGAACCTAAGATATCCCTTCGTAAAGGTCTTCCGATGATGGTCTCCGACTTCAGGCAACGCGTCTTTGGTGACCACAAGGAAGAAGAGGGTACGACCACATCTTAAGCTGGAATCTATATGAAGCCAGCTCGAGAGCCAGCAGGCAGGATGGTAATTTCTCCGGTGGACAACCGATATATTTTTTTCCCGTCTCAAACAATATAGGTAGTGGTCGGAGCGGCAACAGCAGCAGCAGATGAGCCTTGTTCTCCGAGGAATAGATTCGGAGCTGCTCTTTTGGCCTTTTGTTTGAGCCATCCTTGTAATTTCAATTTTACTGTCTCCTTTAAAGAATGTCGGCAGTGAGCCCTGCAATTAAAATTAAAAAGTTACCTAGTTTTTAATGCAATTGATGTCTAGCAGCATTAGAAATAAGCTTAACTCCTGTTTTCTCGTTCACTGCTTGAATGTGTTAACACTCTCTGCCAGTAGTAAAGTTTGAAATATTTGACTAAAATCAAGATTTGACTAGAACATTTCTAGATGAAATTCTTTAAAAATATGAAGATAACAAAATATTTGATAAAATTGAGTTCAACATATCATAAAAAAGTACAATCTTATTCAACATATCATTGAATGATAAAAAATAAATTAAAAAATTAATGAAAAAACCCTGAGCCAACCTGATAAATTTATTATGATCATAAACCGGAATAATCCAATGTAATTATTTATTTGAATGACCTTGAATTTAAAACTAATTAAAAAAAGATAAACGTCTAAGCTTGGTTGGCTAAAATAAAAATAAAAAGTTTAGCTCACATATCAATTCTCTCTCTCTTATAAAATTAAAGAGTGGATGACGTATCGTTCATGCCTTTATTTTTAAATATCAAGTGTTTTAAGAAAAATCCAGTGTAGATTGTACCTTGCTTTCTGGACTAGAATCCAATGGCTAGAGGGTCACCTGAAAACCAGGTCGAGATATTTTATACCTTAAAATTCATTTTCCAATCCTAAAAACACACAAAAAAGAACCATATAGAAATAAACAAGCCCATTAATATCTTCAAATGACTGATAAGGTGGTCAAAAAATAGAAATCAACCCAAATTACATATATAAACACTTGAAAAGAGGATTATTCCGTTCCTCGCAATTAACTATAGACGACACTCTTCTTTATTCCACAGATTTTTTTATTCATTGATTTTTTTTTATTTGTTGTTTCATCCTCACAATTGATTTGACACTATTTTATGGGTTGGGATTTACTTCTTTTTGTGTGCCCTCATGTATGCATAGTGTCTTTAAGTTTTTTTAACTTTGAATGAAAGATAAATTTTTCAAAAGAGTTTTAATTTGCAGAAAAAGAAAATGAAAGATCATGGGCTAAAATAGGAATGGGAAAAAAATAGAGCACGGAATAAAAAAGGCACGGAAAAAACCATTTTAATCCATGGCGGTGTAATTAACACATTATTTGGTCCATATAGCTTTATAATCTTATGTTTCACTCCTAAACTTTATTTCTTTTACATTTCAGTCCTCGAATATCATGAGAAGTGAGAGAAGTGTTATTGGAAAAAAAGAAGATAATATGAACTTTATTTATTTTGGGATAGGCATGCAGCCTAAGCGTCTTTACTCTTTTTAATCCATTCTTTATTCTTTTAAAATATGTTCTTAATTAATACTAAAATCCAAAATAAACAAAATTATTGGAATAATATTTAAAAAATCATCCAATCATGTCATTTGTTTCATATTATTTTCACATTAGATTATAACTTTTTAATATAACTTAGCAAAGTATGATGTGTTCATTTCAAGAGACGGTGTAAAACATGGTTTATTTACACAGGTCATGGTGGTCAGCAGTGCAGCAATCAAGCCAAACCTATCTTAACCCAGGCGTCTGGGTGAGGCTAGCCAGCTTAACTACCGCATGAAACCTCAGCCTTACCATAAATAAATAAAAAAAGAGGGTATGAGCATAAATAAAAAAAAGACCTCTTAAGCAAACAAACTTTAAAGTAATGGGTACCACAACAAAAACTTACGCAAGGTGTGTTAGCTCTACACGGACCAGATGGTTCTCATCCATTTCCTGATAGATATTATATGAAACAGGAAGGCCTATTAGTTTGTTTGGCAAAAAGATTAGGATTATCACATTTTACTTCGGATTCCTGAGGACAATGATAACAGAATCACCGCGGAGGAACATTTTGCTGATGAACCTATCTTTGTTGACTGGCTGAGCTTTCTTCTTGCCTTTCCCGGTTTTTGGCACCTGAACCAGAAAAAAAGTATGAGCATTTAATTAAATATAGAGGTTATTAAAAGGAAGATATAGTATATGACTGAAAAGTTTGGCACCTGGACCAGAAAAGTAGTGCATTTAATTGAAGACAGCAGTTATTAAAAGGAAAAATTAGTATGTGACTGAAAAGTTGTAGGTACAGAGTGTTAGTGAGTAACCAACCTCAGTCCACATTTCCCTGACATTCTCAAGAACCATGTTGCAATGTCGATCAAATGCCCTCACACGTCCAAGAAGCTTCTTGTTGTTGCGGCAGTTAATTAATACCTGAATGGCTATCAATAATCAGAATATAATACCAAAGATTCCAACAGTATATAAGCAAAATCATACCCATTCCATAAACAGTCACTGTTTTATCAGCCAATATCACATCTGATAGCTCCAATTCCAATAAAATGCATCAGTTAATTAGGGAACTTTGATTGCAACCCAGCATGCATGTACAAACTAGTTTTGGTGGAAAACAAAATCATCAAAACAGTGATTTAAAAGTCTCTTTATGCCTAGAAAACAAGGCCATATTATCACAACTTGCCATAACAAGGTTTTCTCCAAGCAGCCTCATTAGCTAAAATCCCACACATTAGAAATATTAACAAACTCAACTTTAACTTTAAAACTTGTAAGCCCTTGTGGCTCTATTCTATATCCCTTAATGTTATACTAGGTCTGAAAACATTACCTGGGTATTGTTTTTGACACTCATCATCAGAACAGAGAGTGGTCCAGTGCTGAATTCCTCCTCCTCGTTCTTGCTCTGTAAACAGTTCCAAGGTGTTACAAGCAACCAAAAAAAGTAATATGATGAAATTAGTGAAGAGACATGTCACTAATTACTAGGATTTTCCTTGCAGACAAAAGTAAATTTGTACATCAACTGATAGTTATAGCTCAATTCTTAAATGAATTGCGAAACAAGCATCGCATTTCATTCGGATTCAATTCTTTCTTTAATTACAAAATATTTAACCACGTTTTCCCTTTCGTAAAGGTCATTGCCTACATACACATAGAAAAATAATGGCACTGTCCTGTCTTTAGAATCAGGAAGGAAGCATGATGCAAAAACTAGAGTCAAGGGCATGAAAGAAAATCAATCAAGCCTGTAGCCAAATGCAGCACACGTTTTACAATAAAATTGGGGTAGAATGACATGTATCTAATCCAATCTAACTCTCTCTAATATAAAGTTTCAATATTCAACAAAATAAAACACAACACTTGTATTTTCTAAATGTAACATACCGGGGCATCCTCTTCCATTGGCTTACTGCAAAAGATACAAAGGTGGGGGGGAAATGTTAGTATATCTATGCCATGTTCATTATAATATGAAAGAAAAAATGTACCCATATCAGAAGTTAATTGTCAGTACGACTGTTAACAAATAATAGACAAATCACAGTAATTGCAGCACCTGCTTGCCTTGGAAATTTTCATGCAAAGATACTACGCATAGCATGGTCTACTGATTACTGAAATTGCAATACCTTGACCGTGCAAGTAAACAAAGATACCAACCCAATTAGATAAATTTACAATGCATGATTTTGGTTGCTATGAAAAGAAAAATTACAGATTCCCCAGTAGTCCTGATGTAACATAATGCGCTATAAAAATTGTGTTCAATGCAGGGCGCGCGCGCGCACACACACATATATATTGAACCACAACCTTCTTTCTTTTCCAGCAAATATTTGCATCAGATTAAGATTCAAATGAAATAAAAGAAATAAAGGCATCCAGATATTATTGTATTAAGTGAATGATAGTATCGGAGCTTGGAGTTTCAAAATGACGCCCAAATTTGTAGCAAAACTATTACTAAGAACAAGCTATAGTTTGGTAATACAGTGGAATCAAATAAATCGATCCATATCTAAAACAAAAGAAAAGGAGAAAAAGAAATAGGGTTAAAGTAAGTTACCTCATGCTGAATTACGAATTTTAATCTCTACAAACAAGCAACCTGCTGCAGATAAAGAAAGACATAATTAGGGATTTCAGTTTAGTAAATTTTCTCCAGAAGAAAATACGAGCATGATCAAGAGATGAAGCGAAAACAAAAGGACCTGGAGGTAAGAGTTAGGGTTTAGAGCGTCAGAGTTAGGGTTTTGGGACTTCTTTTTCTTTCGACACTCTGACCTCCACGAGTGGGAAACAAAGGGGTCCGATCCTAGACGGTGAAGAATACCGCTAGATAGTAATCAAACCCGGTTTGTATGACCCGGTAAGTAGCCGGGATCAGGGGCGACTCGCTCTGCCAAGTGTTTATCATTGTTTTTAAAAAGTTTTTTGAAAAAAAAGAATTTTATTTTTATTTTTATTTTAAATTAATTTTTTTAGTATTTTAGATTATTTTCATGTACTGATATCAAAAATAATATTTAAAAAAAATATTATTTTGATATATTTGTAAGCGAAAAGCACTTTAAAAAACAACCTAAATTACACTATCAAACAGTAGTACCTGTGTAGTTGAAGTTATTTTTGGAAGTAATTTTTTTTTCAGAAATGCATTAAAATGATTTTTTTAATTTTTTAAATTATTTTTGACATTAACTCATGAAAATGATTTAAAAACATCAAAAAAATCTATTTTTTAATATAATTTTTTTTTTCAAAAATACTTTAAAAACTCAATATATTTTACTATTGTTATTATAATATATCATTATTAAAAAAAAAAACACTAAAGGATGTGGTTATGGTATTATTACAGAAAGAACTAAAAGGTTGATGAAAATATTGGTTTTTTTAATGCCAGTATTATATACTGAGAAATCATTATAGATTGTTATAATGATTTTTTTTTTCAATTATATTATTATAAACTTAATTAATTTTTTTTTATTGATGATATTATGAAGTGCAAGATTCAAATACATAAGACCAAACTAAAAAAGCCAACAAAAAGAGATGTTCATTTTAAACTTGGGCAAAACCTTCACTTTTGCTCTCAAACTTTTCAAATTATAAACTTTCAATTCCTCGAAATTTATACAAACCAATCTTAGTCACAAACTTCTTCTTTTTTGGTTTTTAGTTTGAAGAAGATTGATAAAATTCATTGATATAAGAGAAAGTCTGAGTCGACATTGATTCCAACTATGAAAGTCTCGGCTTTAGTATCATTAGATTTCTCTTAGTGAGAAGAGTTTATCATATGAGTTATTTATGTTTGACCTTGTTTTACATCATTGATCTAAGCTCGCAAATCATTCTAGTTTTAGATTGATTACAGGTTTGCAAGCCAAATTTGAGGTTATTTGAGGCCACAAATATATATTCAGAGATATTTAATATTTTTTTTTGATATTTTTGATTCAAATAATGGTTGAGTATGGAGTTTTCTTGGTCTAAAACATCACAACTCTAACTTCCTAGTGACCTCTATTCATCATAATCTACATATTGGATATATTACCTCCTAATTTTTAAAAAAACAATTAAGGAGTGAATGGCAAGCATCCATCTCATAAGAAAAATAAAGAGGCTTAGCACATTGCGTTATCCAAGCTCATTATACGTAAGGTTGTTTTTTGTTCCTTTTTTATTGTTTTCCCTCTAATTTGTTCCATTACATATGAGTCTTTATTGATTTCTTTTGCTTAATTCTTTTTTTTTTCAATTTTAATTGTTTAATATTTTATTGATTATTAATTAAGCAATGTAATTTTTTTTGTTTGATTTTTTTATTCATCATGATCACAAATAAACACCTCAATATTTAGTTGGTTTTTTTTTTTCAAGTGTATGTTTAAAAAAACAAATATATAAAAAATTATTGGACTCAATTAAATCAATGACCCGGGTCATGAGTTTTCCTTATTAACAAATAAACTTAGTTATTTGTTTTTAATCTTTTTAAGCTACATAAATATTTCTTAATTTATTTTATTAAATGCATGCATAAAACTTTTCAATTTGAGATTGAGATTTTTTATGTTAAAATAAGTGTAAAAAGGATGTTTTATTGAAAGTGTTTTTCAGAAAGTGATACTTTCTTCATTATTTATGCAATAATTATTTTTTATTGTATTGTTTACTTAATTGTTAAGAATTTTTAGTTTTTGAAGAGTTATGTACAAGTTTAACACGTTGTTAGGTAAAAATAAATCACAACCTTTTATCCAACAATTGTATCGGGTTGAGATTTTTAATTTAAATATTTGTAATTCACTATTTTTTATATATTTAAATCTAGCTATTTCTTGCATAGAATTTTTGAATTACAAATGTTTAGAGTTTTCTCTCTATTTCTCTACAGCTTCAATACTTACGGGGTGTTTGAGAATATTTTTAAAAAGTGTTTATGAAAAAAATTATTTTTATTTTTCATTTTAAATTAAAATTTTTAGTGTTTTTAGATAATTTTAATGTGCTGATATCAAAAAAAAATTTTAAAAATAAAAAAAATATTATTTCGATGTATTTCTAAACAAAATCATTTTAAAAAACAACTACAATCATACTCCAGAACAAGAACTTAAACTTAGTTTTTATCCATCTACAATTTCAATAATTAAGAACAGAAAACGTGGAATGTAACTTGAACGGAAACAATTACTTATATTTATTTTTCCTCTTTCATCTATGAACATAATTTTCACATCCGAGACCATCTAGCTCTTGAACAACAGTCAGGAGAGGAGCTACATAGCTGAATGAAGCGTGCGCGGTTCCTTGAATCCACAGAGATAGTTCCGATGCGAGTGTTTCTCGGCTGCAGGTGGAGGAGATGGAAGTTTCTGTATGCCAACATTGAAAGTTTCATGCAATGGCTCGACGACAAGATTTCCCTCGGCGGCGTGCTTGTCAAGCCAAGCTATGATATCGGCGAAAACGACTCCGACGTTTTCGTCAGTTTCTCCCGCCGTCAAAGCATGCCACATTCCGGCGTACAATTTCATGGTCTTGTCTTTGCTTCTTGCTTGGTCGTACAAGGCCTTGCTTATTTCAGGGTCCGTCACTGTATCTGCGTCGCCATGCAACACTACAAATGGCAGTGTCACCTGCCAGTTCAGCGATCCAATTAGCCAAATCTATCGTCCTGGAATTGAAACTTCGGAGTAAATAAAGGGAGAGTTTAGTCACTAACCAGCTTCAAACTTTCCTCGACCATCATGCTAGTCCTGAGCATTTCCAGGGCTGTTTTAAGCCTCGGCTTGTCTTGGTATATCAGCTTGTTGTTCCTTGTCTAAACCATCATCATCACGGCAGGATTACTTTTCATCAGAAAATTTTGTGCTTACAGCAGTTTCCTTACCTTAAAATCTATCTCTCATCCATCCAAGGTTGTCAATTCTATTTGGATTGATATTTTATTTTGTTAATTGAAATAAAATGTTTCGGTTTCAAAATGTTTAAGGTTGTACTGTAAGTGTGTGTATAAAATTAAATATAGTAATTCAAAAAAAATAGTTCAAATATATAATTAAATTAAATATATTTAAGAAAACTAATTATATTTAGAATTGTACAAATTAAATTTCAAACATAAATAAAACATGAGAGTTGAACTGATACAACTGGACCAACTTGATGAGTTCAAGAATAACACGAAAAATTGATAAAAATATAATTTAAAAAATCAAATTGACATCTTTAAAAAATATTGAAATAATATCAACTCGGATCAATCTATATTAACCTTTCAAATACGTGACCTCCGTTATAAGACCGTGATAACATTAAATAAAACAAAACAAAACAAATTATAAAGTTCAATTCATAATAAACTCGTTGAATAATGAAATTGAGAAAAAATTTAATCTAAAAAAACACAATAAATGATTTTTCTGAACAAACTTATGAAGATATATAATATTACAAGAATGATATCATCAATCTCACAATATCATTATATTCTCTAATTGTTCTGAAATTTTAACACAATATATATAAATATGTCAGGAGACTCCTTATTCAATTTCATCTCAATTTAACAGTCAGATTAAGAGACATGATTGATATTGTAAAATTATATATTATTTTACAAAAAACAATATTTTGCCAAAACAAAACAGACAAAATAAAACCGAAATATTATGGGTGAAATTTTCAAAACATCCCAAATTTTTAAATAAAATAAAAACTACACCGTTTTATCTTACTTTTTTAACTAGCACAAAATATTTTATCCGAAACAAGAATAACAGCACTGCTCTCAACAACGAAAAGAAAAACACAAGCAGCAGCTTGCTTACCTCTTCTCTTTTAAAAGGGTCCTTAAAGGCCGAGTCAATGATATCTTTGGTGGGGACAATCTTCCACTTTGGTACGAGGTTTTCAATACCAGTCAACATATTAACAACTACCGGGTGTGGCTTCAATTTCTCCGATATCTAGCAAAAATTTTCACCCCAGTAAATAAGCACCATGCCTCTTATCTGCTACCCAAAATAAATAAATAAAAAAGATGAAATTAGTGGCTGATAAAATATTTACCTTACACATAGGGGCAACAAGAACAGCACCATGGTAGAACAAAGGGTCCTTTTTGTGGAGTAGCAGGGCAACTGCCCCTCCCATGGACTCTCCATACAGGAACCTGCCCTTGTACCTGTAATCTTTCTCAGCTGAAAATAAATACAAAATAATTGATTAAGCTCCATCACGTTCGGGAATGAATCAGGATCAGTTGCTAGCTATCTTACCACAAACTGACTTGAAAAAATCATGGCAATCGTTCACTATATTTTCAAACTTCTTGATGTAGCAACGGGAACCACTGGACCGCCCATGCCCCTCGTAGTCAATTCCAAACACAGCATATCTCGCACGTGCCAGCCGGATTCCACATTCTATTCAAATAAAAAAACTGCTTCATTAAACCAGGTTACCACCATTACACAGCATGTCTGCTCAAATTTTTTACGGGTCAAGTCTCTGGCCAAATAAAAACCACATCGTATTTTGTTTTTAGAATGAAACCCACATCATAAATTTGTAATCCAGTAAACAAAACTTTATGTCCCCAGGCTGTTTGGCACGGCGTTTGGCAGAAATTCAAAAGTTTTTTTTTTATTTTAAATGAATATATTTTAGTGTTTTTAGATTATTTTGATGTGTTGATGTCAAAAATAATTTTTAAAAAATAAAAAAAAATATTATTTTAATATATTTCAGCACGAAAAACACTTTAAAAAACTACTGCAACAACTCTCCCAAACAAACAGAATATTAATTTCTACTTCCAGTAGTTTGGTAGGGTCATGATTCTTCTGTATCTGTAGGGGGAAGGTGCTGCTAGGACTTACAGGCCGGCAGGAGACTGGTTGCCAAAACTAACCAAACTTTCTAGCTGTGCCACGTTTCCATTTCTTGGTCACAGATACAATGGCTGATTATGGGATCAAGTTGCACAGAAAAAAGCTTCACACTGAGCCATATCCCAGATTTCGAGAAAAAGATGTGACGGGGATAAGATAAACAATACTGGGGTCTTACTTTTTTAGTGGCCCTAGTGTATTGTGAGGTCACATGAAGATGGGGACAAATGTATCAGAAGAAGGTATGGGTTGTGAATCAGCTGTACAGAGATGGCCAGCTTTAACTTTTGTAGTTGAGACTCAGCTGGGGTGTCTTTTTAAAACTATTTTAGTTTATACATTTATGTCTGATCATTGACAACAATTGATCATTGGGTCTAGAACTATCCCTTGCTTAGCCACTCATCTGAAAAACTCCACTTTCAAAATTGAAAAATAGATTGGTGCAAGTTATGGATAAACATTATCACATAGAATTCCACAAAAACTGAAATGCTCGCGTTCTCGCAGGTAATTATTACTGTCACTGCCTCCAAATGCCAGCAATTTACTGATATATATATATATATATATATATAGATATGGGTTATCAAAAACAATCAATTTATTGATCGAAGCATGTTAGGTTTCATCAAGTGATCAGAAACTGGGCAAGCGATCAAATTAGCTAGCATGAACATTTACGGCATTGCAACCACCTAAACGTTGCACATAAAAACAAATAATTACTCATTAAAGGGAATTTATTAATTACCTTTCATGAAACCACTGCACTCCATGCCATACCCTGCAAGCTCCATTAATGAACTCAATAATTCACACCAAACGTCCGGCAAACAATCAAAAACAAGCAACAATGAGATCGGGAGTGCTAGAAGGAAGAGAAAAATACCATGACAAATGAAAACAAGTGCTTTTGGAGAAGAAGAATCCGAAGGCAGCCATCTACATGTGAAGAGCTGCACTCCTCTTGAACTTTTTACATACTCCTGCAGAAACACAGTCGTATATCGTCATCCAAAATGAAAAGAAAATTAGCAGATGGATTCCTGCAGAAACACAGCCATATATCGCCATCCAAAATGAAAAAGCAAAAGGCGCAGGCTAGCCAGCCCAGAAAAGAAAATTAGCAGATGGATTCAAAACCTTGGCTAAATCATTACCTCCTGGTATTCAAACTCCATCTTCAGGCAAATAAGCTAAGAAGAAAACTCGGCCATGAACTATCGAAGGAGGATGATCGATGTGCGGCTTCGAGTCAGACAGGGAGAACTCTTCTATACTGGGAAAAATAATATTGCTAGTGGAAAAAGAACGAAAAAAGTGGAAATATTTGGGGAGAGAGACCAGTAAGATTTGTTTACGTACGATCCCTATTCCTTGTATTACAGTTAGGATGCCTCAGTGTTATGTTTATTTATAGGAGTTTGAACTGTTGGTAGGGGTAATTTGGTCTTTGTCCATGAGTCATTAATTAAAATAATATTGTATCGTGACAAGTCAAACTTTTTGCATATTTAGATCACTGAAGACTGAACTACCTTAAAAAGAAAAACAAAGTGTCAAAAATAGATAAATTGTTGCTTGTGAGTTGTTTTGTTTTTTACTTTGGTTTTATTTTTTGTTGTATTTATGTTGATTTAAAAGCAATTTGTTGTATTTTTTAATATTGTTTCAGATATTTTTTTAATTGGAATTCTTTTACGATTCCATCTCCTTTTAATTTTCTCTTTAGATTTTTTTTTATGATTTCTTCTTTCAATATTAAATTGGTGAAGAATTGAGTTTCTTGATTAAACTTAGATGTATGATTTTGTTGATTGCAAGTTTAGGTTTAAGAGATTCACATTGGTTTGCTTGTTTCCTCTCTTTTACTATTTTTTTTTAATTTCATTATTTAATATTTTTTTATGTTTTATCCTTTAACATTTATTTATTTTTTAAAATTTCATCTTCATTTTTTTTGGATTTAAGGTCTATTGAGACCTGATCATAACCCAACCAGGAGGAGACTACGGGATGGAAAAAGAGAGAGATTATCCAACCGAGTTGACTCTTTTTCTGTGCTCATTACCCGTGTCATTGACTTTGCAAGTTAGCATGTGTCAATATAATGTATAGTTACCTTTTCACTTCCTGGATATTTTGGCTATTTAGCTCTTTGAAATTCTGTTATTTTATATTTCTTTGAAAGTCTGTTGTTTCGTACATTATTTATTTATTTGTTTATTTTAACTAGATTAAGTTAGTTGATCAATTCACTCTTAACCCGCTAGATTTAAAAAGCCACATGAATATTCTATTTATTTATTTAAATGATCAATTAATTATATATTGGTAAAATTTCTTATTGGCATTTCAAATGTTTTATCTCATAAAAAACACAATTAAAATAAAAACGACGTAGTTTGTAATTATGACTTATATCTTAGAGGGTGACGTTATTACTTTAGCAAAGCGCTGGTGTGCGTAAAATCACTAAATGGGCACTTAAACGACGTCGGGAGAAGGAGTCCTCCTAAAGAAACGAAACCCTAGGGCCCTTTTTCATCCCATCCCAATATATTCAGCATCTCACCCTCGCGGCGTTCTTTTATCGGCCGAGAGAGAGACGACTCCGTTTTTGTGTAAATCTAGAACGTCTTTTCGAGAGTAATATTGCAAAAATGAGCAAGGCAGCAGCAGCAGGTGGAGCTAAGGGGAAGAAGAAGGGAGCGTCCTTCGTCATTGATTGCGCTAAGCCAGTGGAGGACAAGATCATGGATATCGCCTCTCTCGAGAAGTTCCTCCAGGAGAGGATCAAGGTCGGTGGAAAGGCCGGTGCTCTCGGTGACACTGTTGCCGTCACTCGTGAGAAGAGCAAGATCACCGTAACTTCAGACAGCAACTTCTCTAAGCGGTACTTTCTCATCAAACTATCTTTCTGTCCATAGCTTGAATCTTTCCTGTCATCTGTGAGTGGGTTGTGGTCTTTGTATGAAATCGCCCTTTAATTTATGCCAAATATTAGATTTTTATCAACAAATGTATAGTTTTTTAAAAATTGTTTCCTTAGAAAAAAATAAAATCAGCAAAGTATGCTCTTAGCCTTCAATGCAGCTGCAGATTGCGAGCATAACGAAAATCAATGTAATTGCTGGACTTGTTCCGGATAATTGAAAATGGGGAACAGGGCATTATCATTTTTAGGTAGCAGTATCGTAGTCATTTGGCAGAGTGGAAAGACATAAAATGTTGTGTTATGCAATGTAAACGGGATATCTGAAACAAAGTTGTTTATCCCTTTTATGCAAATGACTGAAGAGCAACCAGAGGGGGAATCAGGTTCTTTATCTTTGCATTGTAGAGTATGTTTATTGGTATTCGTTTTAAGATCTCTGAATCATGGTATTATTGTTTTCTCGTGTCAATCTTATACTGGATATATAACCTAAATATTATTTCATATTATTTGTGTTCTTTTTCCAGATATCTTAAGTACTTGACCAAAAAGTATTTGAAGAAACACAATGTGAGGGATTGGCTTCGAGTTATTTCTTCCAACAAAGACAGGAATGTTTATGAATTGCGCTACTTTAACATTGCTGAGAATGAGGGAGAGGAGGAAGACTGAAGGTTCACTATTTCTTCAGATTAGCTGTTTTGTTCTTAAAAAACTTATTTAGGGCCTCCTTTATCTATATCAGCTGTCTAAAGGCTTTTTTTTGGGGTAATGTTCCTTTATCCTTGTTCTTCTAAATTTTGGCTACTGATAAGTGGATTTCTATTTTCAACTTTCATGTATTTGATGCTATTAATACCATCTGAATTTCTTGCTAGAGTTTGTCTACAGAGATTGACATGGCTAGGTTTTTATCTAGGCCTTATCTTTCACATCATTGTAGTTGTTGCCACCTTTGTTTTGAGTCAATGCTTGCTTATGGTTGCCGCTGCTTTACCTCTATTTCTTGCTAGAGTTTGTATACAGAGATTGACATGGCTAGGTTTTTATCTAGGCCTTATCTTTCACATCATTGTAGTTGTTGCCACCTTTGTTTTGAGTCAATGCTTGCTTATGGTTGCTGCTGCTTTACCTCTATTGCATTGGTGTTTGCTATGAGTTTCTTGTTTCCAAATGAGAGGATTGCAGCTTTTTCTTCGAGGTAAAATAAACAAAACAATAGCAAAAAGTCTTCATAAATGAGCACTCCAATACTAACTAGAAAAGTGCTTCTAAAAAAGCCTATTGCATTATGCCTAAAAGAAACAAGAATTTCCATCCTATTTCCCAACTGCCTTGATGAAAAATAATTTTTGAGATTTAACATTTGTAACCATTCAAATAGACTAAAGATTCTCTCTTTCAATTATTATCATAGTGATGAATTAATGTATTTTATATTAAAATCCATTTGCTCAAAAGGCTAATGAATAGAGGAGATATGAGAAAGATAACCAATTATGAAAGCTTATCAACGACATGCTAAGATCAAGTGTATGTGAGTCTAGAAAGATATTGAACTCTTTTGGGCTTGACTAAAATATTTATAAGTTTGATAAGATATCAAACTTAGTATTTTTGGACTCAATTACGTGTTAAACTTAAACACTTGTGGGTTTGACAAAAAGCTAAACTCAACTCCCTTGGGTTTGACAAAAGGCTAGATCTAAATTCTTTAGACTCGACTATATGTCAAGCTCAAGTACTTGTAAGTCTAATAAGATGTTAGACTTAACTTTCTTAGGCTTAGTTATTTGTCAAGTGTAAATATTTATGAGTAGTAAGATTTTGTGTTGAGTTCCATTGGGCTTGATTATGTGTTAGATTTAAGTGTTTATGTGTTTGATAAGATGTCATACCTAAATTTTTTGGGTCGACTAAGCATTGGGCCTACACGCTTGTGGATCTAGCAAGATGTCAAAACACTTGGACCCAAATTCTTGTGGATGCATCTAAACACTTGTGGAGTTGACAAGATGGCAAACCTAACTTTTTTGTAATTGGCTACACATTAGACCCAAATTCTTGTGAGTATAAAAAGGTGTCAGACCCAACCTTTTGGGGATTGACTACGTGCCAAACCCAAATGACTTTGAACCTAGAGGGATGTTAGACTCGATATCTTTAGGTCTAGGATCATCTCATACCTAAATGTACAATAAAGAAACCTAAGGTTATCATTTTCTTACACCCTCACCATGTAAAAGTCCTAGAGTTAGCTATTTGTAATTCAACACTAATAATGATTATAAAGGTTGATCCTATCAATATTAATATTGTGTATGAAATGATATAAGATCACTTTCTATAGGCACATGATATTCCTATTAACATTAATTTCATGTAAAAAACATTTACATCAACTTAATATTGATGTAAGAGACTCTTGTTACTTGGTACCGATAAAGGAAAAAAAATTGACCCTTTAAGCAAAAAAAAAATTCAAGGTGCCAAGGTTATAATTAATATCTGAACAACCTAGGTAAAAGGTTCAAAATCTTCACTATCTTATAATATATTCCCATCATTTGTCGCATACAAACTAAAAACAAACATTATTGTTCTTATAATTTAATGCACATTTACTGCAACTCATTATAAAGTCACCAACTTGATTATCAAAGAGTCTAAATCCCACTAATAAGGGTTGCTTTACAGGAATTTAGGTCCTTATCACCAACCATTTGGGCCCTTGGTTCTCGAGAATAGAAGATTGACATAAACATGTGGTAATCCACCATCCAAACGCTAACAAACTCAAGTTCCCTAGTATATTGTATTTTCAAGCATCATTAGTTGATGCTATCTCTCACAATTTTTTTAAAAAACCATGAAATATTCTTTCAAAATGAGTTTTAAATACCTCTAATTGCTATAAATAATTGATAATCAAGAAACTCCTGGGTTGGGACATGTCATAGACCTCTCCGACAAAATGACAAATCTACCTTATTAGCTCCTTTAGATTTTCAACAACTCATTAATTATATGTAAACCTTCAATTGAGCTATATTAGCATCCCCAGGGCAAAACCAAACCATGCCACCCTAATACGCTCTATTGAAAAAGTTGCCTAACCTTTTTCAATTCGGGGATGGCGGGACCCGAAGTGCGAAAAAAATACCGTCACGACATAAGTACAACTCATTTTGTCCTAGCCCCATAACCACAAGATGCCCCCCTATAAAAGACAATTGTCATATCCTAAGAGATTGAGGCGAAACAATATGAAGAACTCCCTACTTGAGAGACCCTTTAGCTCTTCAAGGGATTGCTCTCATCAAAACAAGACCTTTCTAAAAACCTATCATTACAAACTAGAAAGAACTCAATTATTAGTTTTACCACTCCAAATAGTGTCTTCTATGCCCCTCAAGTCAACTAGGTAGAAGTCGGAGAGAAACATAACTGAATGATAAACTATGATAAACTAGTATATCTTTGTAAACTCAAGTCCCCAAAAAGTATATCTTTGTAAAAAATAACCCTAGACAACTATGATAAACTAGTAGATCCATAAGAGCACATCTAAAATATGTGCAACAACCTTGAGTTGGTCATCTAAGACAGTGATGCCATGTTCAAGATACTTCTGATGACCTTCAGGGGGTCAGCTAAGACATTATACAATAATTTAGAGTTAAGCTTCATCACAGGTTTGAGAGATCTTTATATAAAAAGCATATCGTGGTTGAGCTCGCCAAAAGAAGTTTTATAGAATTTTTTTGGCATGACCCAAGAAGGAGGAGAATCCACTCAAGCATATCTGAAAAGGTTCAACGAAGAGATGCTCAAGGTGGAAAAATTGATTGAGCTAGTAACATCTGAGGCCTTGATAAGTGGAGTAAGAGAATGTTTCTTGTAAAGAGACTTGTACGCCCTACCTAATAAAAGCCTTATAAAGGTAAATAGGTCATGGGAAACCATATATGGGTAAAGGAAACTAATAAAAAAAGGTTTTTCTTCTGCTCAAACAGGAGGAGAATCCACTCGAACATGTTTGAATAGAAGAGTGATACATGAACAGAAGAATCTTGCTATAAAGAAAAAAATGTATCACTTGACAATAGCGTTGGCGCCAGCTAAAGCAAGAACAGAACAGAATTTGAGTTAACCCAGGTAGGATGGTAAGAACATACAATCAATGCATCCATTGTTCATCACAATAGCTCAACGGCATGGCCGTGAAAGTTGATGGATACTTCTGTAAGTGGGGAATTGCGGAACCGGAACAGACTGGGACTCTATAACCAAGGATGGAATCAGAAGGGTAGAAAAACTAGCTCTCAATAATCCTGACGATTTTCCAGGGCTGAAATCTTGCAAACCATAGGATCTGGACTGTGCTATTGATGATGAAACATGATCTCGCAAGCAAAAATTGATCCAAAACGAAAGGTTGAACAAAGAAATACAAATACTTGATTCATATATCAACTGAGCAGAACCAGGAGCCATACTATTCACAAGGGGGCAAAAGTGCATAATAAATTCTCAAAGGCAGAAATCCCAATTCAAGTATCGGCCAATTTATTGCAGCTAGCACCACAGTTAAACTCTCTTTAAACAATAGCCTACTACAAATAGCAGCTCCGTTTGGAAAATTAATCAGTGATGGGAAAGAAATCCCATTTCAGGGAAATTTTCCTTTTCACCACCAAAACAATGCGTTGCCTAAGCAAATGCACCAGTACAAGCTGTGGCTGGAGTTGCTTCCAGCTGTTTCCTTGGATTACTGTACTTCTTGGTAATAAATCTGCATAGGAACAGTAATATACGATGTTATCATATCATTTTTTAAGATATTAAAATGGTTTGCTCTGATGAAGCCCTCTACTCTTCTACCATAAGAGAAACAAAAATATGACAACCTCACAGAAATTGAAGCAACACCTGCTTTCCCTACAATCTCTCAATTTTATGCTATATTCACACCATAAAATGCCAAAAAAAGGTATTGATATCAACAAAATATGGAATAACAAATGAAGGCATACAACTTGTATGTTTTTTCAAGTTACCTGAAGAAATCCCGCCACAACAACTCAAACACCAACCAGTTCATTCCAGTTCCAGGTGAACTGCTACCACCACTATTGTGATTTGAGGCAGCAGAAATTGTTCTGTCAATAAAATGATATCATTCATGAGAGGGTGCTTTCTAAATGATATTGCAACAACATTAAAGAGGAGAGGAAATTAAGAAAGAATTTTAGGGGGTGCACCTTGAAGCAGCCTTTTTAAGCTCATCATATATGGAACGGGGAGAGACACATCCAACTGTGAGCCATGGAGAAATTTTGCAAGAGAAGTTTGCACCATATATGCTTTCATGGCTGCCACCCTTGGGAGGTTGTGCTTGACACTGAGCTGCAAAGTTGTTGAGCCTCTGTAGTGCTTCAGTCTCACCTCCCACCATAGAAGCATTTACAGCTGCCTTTCCATCCTGCATTTTTATTAAAGGACAGCATCATGAGTGCAATCAAAAGTACTGATAATAAGATCGCAAAGCATTCTGTTTTGGATAGATAGATTCTGGAATATGCAAGGCGAGCAGGATTAGAAATCACAGCTTACATGAGGAATGGCAATCAAACAAGGTAGCAATGCAAAAACACAAACCACTTTTAAAGTCTAACCATTTTTAAAAATGAGAGCCTGGGGTTGGCAAGTATTCAGGCTAACGATGCAACAAGTACCCTGATGTCAGCAATTCAGATCACATAATTATAGCATTAAAAGGCCAAATTGATCTACTATATAAACGCTGTTTCCATCCATCAGTCATAATTGAACATCATATTGTTAAAACATAAAACCTTTTCAATTCAAGTTAAATCCTAGCCATCTAGTCAAAGTCTAATTTCTATTCACATTCTTCCTACCAGTAACCCGTCATCATAACTACAGTTTTCAGAACAGAAGATTGAATCATCATAAGAAAAACAGCGAACAATAATTACCGTAACAACATCTACAACATATTCAAAGCACACAAAAGCAAAGCAAAAGGGCAGTTTTAGAAACGCTGAACCTGAGCTGGGTTGAGACCCAAATCCAATAAATTTGGGACATCCCCAGGCTCCACATCTCCTCTTGAAGGCAAACCCTTTAATTGATCCAAAGTCTCAATGGTCTTCCTAATCTCCAAACCCTGAACTTTCTCCTTGAACCCACCATGATTCGATGGCATATCTTCCAACTTGAAAGGCAAATCATCCAAATGATACAAGGTACTTCCCCAAAAGTACTTAACCTCAACTCCCTCATCTTTCATAAGCTCTTCGATCTTCTCCTCTGCCTTAACCTCATCATGAGACACCTCTCTATGTGCATACACAGCATCAGCTCCAATAGCCTTAGCCAACTCAACCAATACAGTCTCTGGTCTCCCAACTCTCACCACAAGATCAGACCCTCTAGCCTGCAAGTTCTTGCGGAGGTCAGAGACCGATTCAATCAAGAAACTGGCCCGATAAGGCCCAGTCTTGTCAAATCCAGAAGAGGATTTTCCATAGTCTCTCGGGTCAAAACAATAAACAGGCAAAACAGACATGGAGTCGTTGTTGGCAGAGTTGAGGCACTCATTGTCATGGACACGCAAGTCATTGCGAAACCAAACGATGCAAGCTCGACGAGTTCCGGCCGCATTGGAGGGGTCGGAGGGGCGGCGCGGGCCAAGTGTGAGCGGGGTATGGAGAGGGTTGGCAGAGATGGTAGACTTGAAGGAGAGTTTAGGAGAAGAAGTGGAAGAAGTGAGAGAAAGATGAGTTAGAGAGGTGGCTTGAGTAGGTATCCTAGCCTTGGTTGGTGGAGATGAAAAAAGAGTAGAGATTCTGGGTTGAGTGAAAAAATGGGTGGGTAAGATTGTGGAAAGGGAAAGAGAAGCAGAGGCAAATGGGGATGAAGAGACAATGGCAAGTTGCTGTTTTTCTTGGTGCTGTTGGTTTGGGTCTTCTGAAATGGATTCTGGGGTGGTGGTTTCCAGGTTTTGAAGATGGGGATCCATTTTCGTTGTTCTGGAGATAGAAGATAGGCTGTTGCTGGTTGTGTTCTTGTAAAAATGCTTCAGAAAGTTATTATTGTACGACTGATTCAGGAACCCTCTTTCTCTCCAACCCTGTCCTCACACCTAACATTTCACACCCTTCACCCTATGTTGTATTTTAATTCCCTGTCGGAAGGGTGTTTTGGTAATTATGCTCTTGGTTTGGAGCAGGATCACACAGCTTGAAGTCTTGCAACAACCACAGCCGATCAGCTTCCTGTTCCTTATTCCATGTCAACTTCCTGGCGCTACCACCAGAAGTATAATTACAGTTGAATCCCTTGGCTACTACGGGAATTTCAGATCCATTATAAATTCTTGCAATTATACCCCTAACTCAATGATCCAACAACAAGATCCTTTTTCATGTTCCCGTTTAATAATGCACTTGGTATGGAGTTAAAAAGAGAGAGAGAGAGAGTGAAATTGAGCAATTTTAAGTACGTAAAAGTGAGTCTAAATATGAGTTTTTAAAATGATTTGGTAGGATATTAGAAATCAAGTATATTTATGGTACTAATTATAATTATAAAAAGTGAATAAGTTTAACTATTTTTGCTTGTGGGCTAAATAGCAAGGATGGATATTCATGGATAATAATATTTTTGTTTTTATTTGTATTTAAAAAAAAAACTAAAAATAAGGTAATAATATATAACTAAAAATAAGGTAATAATATATTATTTTTACGCTCAACTAAATATTAAACCCAAATATAAATGAGTTTGGTGTAATATATTATTTTTATGCTCAACTAAATATTGAACCCAAATATAAATGAGTTTGGTGAACCGCTAAATCTATCATCTCTGGATTCAATCAAATGTTAAGGTCATACTCCTTTTAGCTTTTAAGAATTTTAAGCTTTATAATTACTCTAGCAAGTTAGAGATATTTTATAATGATGAGTCAAAGATATTTTGTTTATACTTTAGTCTTTTCTCTCCATAAAAAATGGATGAGCTATAAAAATAGAGGAATCTTTAAAACTAAGAAGTTTAAAATCTGAATTTCACTATATATTTGTTTTCAGTGTCTACCTAAAATATGATTGCATTTTCTCTAAAAAAAATATTAAAGCGTCAGAAAGTCCCCAAATTCCCCAACAAAGATCTTTTATAGGTATCAGACACCAGTTACCTTGGTTAAGGATAATGAGTTAGATTTTTATAAACAAGAGAATTAACTAATTATCTAAGATACAAACCTTCTCCCAATATACTTGGATTTTTAGGACTATATTAGTGGTGTTGTCTATGGAAAAATGATAAAAAACAAACTATCGATTGTTATTTTAAGAGTTGGGTTATTAACATCCTTAATCATCATTAAAGATGAATCATCAAAGCATTATTGAAACAAGACACATGTCATGGACTTTCCCATAACTGCTAGCACACCTACTTCGTCTATGTATCATCAGTTCTTTATCACATATAGAAATCCATACAATAATTTGATTGCTCTAAATCTAAAAAAGATTTCCTTCTAGTTGCCTATAAGTTCAATAAATCAAGAAAACTTGAGTTACATACATGTCAACTCCATGAGCACAATTGGAGCCTTGAGGTTTTGAAAATCTATTAATAAAATACAAGTGGAGTGTCAGTTCAATATATATCATCAAATAAATATATTCAGCGACCTCTTGAAAGACATTCACTTAAGAAACTTTATTCTCTCTCCTCTTAGGCCTAAGATTATAATCTCGGCTGAAGAGTCATAAAATTGATTGATTGTACCCAATGATTGACTAAGAATGATCATTGACTAAGAGTGTAAGTTTCTTATATATGAATCAAATTATCTAAAGTAACAATGCTTAAAGAATACTTCACATGGACACAAACCCCTTAATCTTTCAAGGATGAGATGAATTTACTCTCTTTAATGTGATTACACAATTACTTTGAAAGGAAACAATGTCTCTCTAGTGCCACAACACAGTTTATCTTGAAATAAATTGACATGGTCTTTATAGTTCGATTATATTTCTATCCAATATATAGGATAAATATTGCCTCAATAACTGGGATGAATATGGTTTTCCTTAGGGAACAAACCCCTCGATCTTTTCAAGAATGATATGAATTCACTCATTTGTGATTTCATGGTAACTTTGGAAGGAATCAGCGTCTCTCTTGTACCACAACAAAGTTTACCTTGAAAGATATTGACATGGTCTTCCAAATACGATCACACATCTTTCCAAGGATGTGATACACACTACAAGAATAAACTTTGTTCATTCAATACGTGTATTCTCTCTAAAGACAGGAAAAACAAGGTTTTTTAACAATATACTCTTAAACACATTTGGACTAATAAGAGGAAAACTAAAAGAGAGATCTCTTCTCAATTCTAGGAAGCAGACATAACCCTTTTAAACCTCATTAAATTAGATTATTCAAAGCTTAAAATATACAATATTCAACTATGTATGGGCATTAGACAAAAACATATTTGAATAAGTATGAGTGTTGGACCAAAAAATATTCAACCAAGTATGAGTGTTAAACCTAGATAAAATTCTTATATAATGAATCTATATTAAAAAAGGTTAATAATTTAATCCAAGCTCCTCATCCAAGTACTTCCCATGTTGGGTAACAACAACCATGATTGGGAACATGTCTAAAATTAAGTATGAGAATATGATGAAAGGTTGCACTAAAATCCACTTAAATCCCCTGTGAGAGATTGACCAACTATAAGTTGAACATGACAATAAATATCTATCTCATACCATCTCGGTTAAAGTTATTGACCCTCTAAAAACTTATCGGAGCTCCATATAAGATTTTCCTAAATATTCCAAATTAGCATGAGAATGCTAGGATTTTTTTTTGACAACAACAGGGTCAATCTACAAACTAGCTTGGGCAGTCCTCTCTTTAACCAGTTCTTGTCTTAAAAGGGTTGTTTCATTATAAGCAGTCAAATATATCTATTTCTTAGCTAGGGGAAGATCATTACCTCTAAATTTTATAAGGGATATGACCCTCACCATTATCCTTTTAAAAACAAAACCCTTAATAGCAAGGAGCTCACCAATAATAATGATGGATTCCCTCATCACCTCTTCACCTCCCTTAGGGTAAACTCTTTTTAATAGGCTTTATCAAAGTTTTTTTTCCCCCTTTAACTATTAGTCTTGTATAGGAAAGGAATAAAACAAAAGTCGGAAGCAAGACAATAAAAAAAGGTCAATAGTAAGATAAAGGGGCAATATACATTATAAAACAACATGGCAATATACTTTATCTAACATATTGACTTTGTATTCATTTGAAGTCGAGGCCAATATGATATAATTCTTTTCCTTATCCAAGCTTAAACGAGACTTGTTATTTACTTAATAAGGGGAGATTGTCTAATAGTGGGAACAATCCTATATTAGCTATAGGCCTTTTCTAGGATTGACTATTATAATGAATCCTTATAACTTGTTATCTCCTCTTCTACTTTTTGACAAGTGTCAACTTTCTAGCCAATATGTTCTTTAAACGCCATTATTTCTATTGGAAAAGGTAAAGAAACACCACTTGTCATTTCCATTATCAGTGTTAATAACTAATTGATAATAGCTTCTAAAAATATTAGCCACAGGTTCAAGCTTAATGATCCTACAAAAGTTTTCAAATAAGGATAGAATTGTTTGACCATTAAGATATAGTTGGTCTAGACCCAACTGAGAGTAACTTAACACCTTTCTCGTAAACCTTTAAAGAAGGAATTAATACCCCATTATATATATATATATATATATATATATATATATATATATATATATATATATATATATATATATATATAGATGAAGGCGATGCTTTCATAATAACCATATGTCTGTTTGCTGGTACAATCAACAAGTTTGAACATTTATACTATATACTCTTTAGGTTGGTAGTGAGCTATGATTTTTACATCTTTAACACTAACATTATTGAGGATGTCACCCTAACAAGTATGAGGCAACCTCTCTCTTTCTAAAGTATCTCTAACAAAATAAAGAAAAAATCTTTTGTAAGACCCTCTCTCATTGGTATCTCTAGCAGGGGCAAAAGAAGAACTTATAAGAGAAGGTTTTCTCATATCTCTACTAGAAAATGATGCCAATGTAGCACCCCATGTTAATTTGGGACTTAGTCTGATGAAACTTTATCCCTTTTTATTTCTTTTAAACTCGGGTTAAAACTCGAACACTTCATTATGGACAAAACACATTTTTTTATATATAAAATAGACTTGACATTTCTAAAGTCCATTTGTCATATCTCAAAACCATTGTTGAAATCAAAATTGAGCAAAAAATATAGGGTAATAACCTTGTAATATATCCAAGAAAAGAAAAGAAAAACACAAGTTCAAGCTTAAAAAGATATTAGTATTATGTAAAGATTAAAAAAACATAAAAATAATGATAAATAGATAATAAGTTTTTAGACAACAATGATAAAAAATTCAATTCAATGTTGCAGTTTTAGATATTAAAGTTGTTCAATTGTGTAACAAATCCTTTTTTATAACTTTAAGTGGTTCATGTAATTAGTAGTTAACACGAGAACTAAATTTTTCTTATGAAAACGTGATAATTTTAGGTTATTTCTTATTGGCATGATTGCTGTTTTTTTTAAAAAAAAATTGGTAAAATAATATAATTTCTTAAAAAATCAAAATAGCATAATTTACATGTCACAATTGAAAAATGTAACATTCAAACATTATTAAATGAGCAGCACAAATTATAATGTGGAAGAAAAAATAAATAAAGAAACCTAAGAGACATATTGAAGTTCTGATTAAGACATCACTGATATTATTAAAAAGATCTCAATAAAAAATATTCAACGCAAAAAAAGTCACCAACAATGACTAGAGTAGGTCACACTTGTCATCGAGAGATAAAGGTGATTCACTTGTTTTTGACCACAAATGTGACCCATTCTAGTTACTATTAATGAATTTTATTTGTGTCGTTAGGTTTGTCTCGTTAAGATCTATAATATCAATGATGACATATTTTTTTTAATATTCTATACTCATTTATCATAATTTGTGTAGCTTATTTTATAACTCGATGAAATATCACTTTCTAAAATATAAAAAAAAAATTGAATGTCATGTTTTTCAAACTACAAACTATGTTTTTTTCACGAGTTTTCTCTTAAAGCGTTATTTAAAAAAAAAAAAGAATAAAAAAAAATAGAACGTGCTAATTTAACAAAAATCGTCGCCGTTTCGTCTAATTTGTTAGGAATTAGGATAACAACCGGGATATTCGGAATCTTTTTCGATCATTTCCCCTAAAGTGTCGTTTGACGAGGTTACAAACTACAAACTCAAACGCAGCATCTAATTCCATACGGGTCGTATCATCTGTCCTGCTCTAGGCACGGAATCTACCCTTAACCCGTCGTGTTTCTTTGCTTTCAGGGAGATATGAAACCTCTCCTTTTTGCTGGGCAATCCTATCTCTGAGCATCTAAATATTCTCTTACATATGGAAGGGTTGATGGGCTTTGTGCGCTCACCTGCGACTATTCCTATCGTGCGTCGTTCTCTGTTCTACGCTTCAAAATCAAAGAAAAATAGCTGGCTGAGAGCCAAAGTCAACGCTGAAAATGACCCGTTACTTCAAGCCGCCACTTCTGCTGCTTCACTTCGTTTCCAGGAAATGCATCGACCAGGCAAACCTCTTCTCTTTATTTGTTACCTGACCCCGAGTTCTTTTTCTGTCGGCCATTTTGTCGAACAGTTAGATAAAAAATTGAGCTAATGGCTTCAAGTAGTCAAATCCTTGCAAACAAGCTCATAAGGTCTTTTTTTCTAATACTATATATCGTGTACAATGTTATATGTTGATACCTGTCTAATGCAGGATTTGGGTACCTGTTTTTTTGGTTGCATGGAGAATTACAAGCTGTATTTTAATTAATCCCCAGTTATTGGCATTATGATTTATTACACATTAGTGGTTTTCTGTTAGCTGTGATTTGGGGGGGGGGGGGGGGGGGAGCGTTTTGAAGATGGTCCTGGTGGGAACTTGAACCTTGAAAAAACATGAAAGCATTCGTGCCTTTGAGGCATAAGTATTTGTCCGTCTGCTAAGCGTTGATGATAGTTAAATTAGCATTACTTGCAAATGGCTTCTTTGGGCCTGTCATTTGGTAGTTGCTAAATTAAAAACTTTCAAAATGTGTTTTTTTCTTATAAAAATTTACTCTCATTTTTTCTTTGTTCTGCAAAAAGTAAACTTAGGATGTCCCATTCACTCACCTGATGAGTGAAGATAAAAAGAGCTTGTTGCTTTTCCAGTTAACATTTTAATCTTCCGTGTCATTTTGATGTTGTACGAGGTTTGTGTATTAGCTGGTTGGAATTTAATTTGCTCTGATTCTTGCATTGCAGAGCCTCTTTTTGTGGATCCATATGCTGGTTGCCTTGTTCATCCCGATGTGCAGATGGATTTGAAGGAGTGCTCACACCAGTATTGCCTTGCGACTAAATTCATTGATGATAAGTTACTTAGTACAGTGAAGCATATCGATGGACTCAAGCAGGTACTTTGCCTACCAAATTCAGGCTACATCGAACGTTTTGCACCATTTTGAAGTAATTCATTGTTTTCCATCTGTATCCTGCAGGTTGTTTTGTTAACAGATGGGATGGATACTCGGCCATATAGGCTTAACTGGCCAACTTCAACTGTAATATTTGACATATCCTCAGAAAGGATATTTAAAAAATCAGCTGAAAAGCTTCAAGGTGATTGGTATATCACTAATTCAATAAATTTACAACCATGCCAGTGTTTTGATACATCACTCGACAGTGTAGTTTCCTGCGAGGGATGATTATTTGAAATGTTAATCATGCCAGCGTTTTGAGTGCTGGATTCCCAAATAAATTGATTATTCTAATATTACAATTAGGTTACATTCATTTGAGTGAAAAGGTTTTCATGTTTCTGTATTTCATAAGTTTGAGGAGTGTTGACATTAACTCCATCTGCAAATCTATGCTCGTCAAAATTAAAAATGTGGTTCTTCTACATGGATTTATAAATTTGAATTAGTTAGGTGAGCAGTACAATTGCTTGACACTATCTTCTTGAAGATGCTAGGTGTTGGGGCCAAAGTCCCAAGAAATTGCTTGTTCCTGCATGTTCCTTTGGAGTCCTCTGATATACAACACAGTCTGTATGCTAAAGGCTTTAATGGTAATCAGCCTAGTATATGGGCTATCCAGGTGATTGAGGCTTCTGTTTTTTTTATAAGGCTTCCAATGTCACATAAAACCATTTGACTTTGTTATTTTGCGAGGAAGTTGGAATAGCATGTAACTTTGTTAAGGGAAATACTGTTATCACATGGTTTTACAGGGACTGCCTGTTATGACTTTGGCAAATTTCAAAGAAATTTTGTTGGTTGCCAGTAGTTTGGCCATGAGTGGATGCTTGTTCTTGGGAGAACTGCCTGCGTGGTTGGCAGAAACTGAAATTGGCACCAAGGTCAGATTCAGACTTCAAAACTGCCTTTTCTTTTCTTTTGCCTTCTCTCAATATGCAAGGCTCTATCCTGTTGTCTGGCCACTTGCACAGCCCAGCACGGAGAAATGGACGAACAAGCTCTTCATGAGCAATGGCTTCCGGGTGGACTTGGTTGGCTATGATGAAGTTGCTAAGAGTTTAGGCAAGGAAGAATCACCTGGAGAATACAAGAATATATTATTTGTCGCAGAACAATTGCAATTTTCAGATTATCAGGTGTGAATATAAAGCACTTACTGTTTGATTTGTGGGCTGCTTGATAAGGGAGGGGGGTTAATCATATAAAAAAAAGTCTTCTCTTACTGTTTTATCTGTTGATGTGAAATTCATGTGAACAAAGAGTGACCGTTATTTGGAATTATAGGTATATCTATGTTAAGCATTTCTAACTGTGACTTGATATTTTGAGGGCCAGCAATTGTCAAATTATTTGATCTCAAATATTTCGTATATAGTTCTTTAATCTGTTGTTAAATGTTCTTATTGCATGGAGTTGTTTAAATATTTCTCATACCATGAGTGTTATTCTTTATCATGGGAAATTGACTACCTCATAAATGCCGGAACTATCAAGCTTCTGTAAAGATGATTGCAGATGCCATTATCTAATGCATTAGCCGTTTTTTCCTGCCAGATGGAAACTTGGAGGAGAGAATTACAAAGGGTTGAGGAGGAAGGGGATGAAGAAGGGTTTGAGGAGCTCTAAATTTAAACAAAGAACTGCATTACATTAGCATCCTTTCCTCTCTTTTTTTTTTGGTTCTTCTACTTCACTATTTTCTCAGCAGCTGTTCAGAACGTGTAAACTCAAAATAAAAGTTTTATGTAATAAAGTCTCCCTTTGTATATAGAGAGGTTTTGGATTTGAACTACATGAAAGCATTTTGGGTTGGAGAGAGATCCAGGGAGACGCAGCATTGCATTGGCCTGCAACTGAATAAAAGTAAAGATCACTTGTGTGGCAATGTGATTTCTGCGACCCGAGAAGGTGAAGATGAAAAGATCGTATCCGGTGAATGGTTAGTGCAGTCTTAGGTGTACTTGAGTTGAAGAACAACTCAATAAACTTCAGTTGTCATTTCACGTTGAGGTTTCTTGGTTTTTCAGCATTGGAGCAATGAGAGGAAATCTGGAAATGAGTTGAGTTTTGCTAAAACGATGCCCTCATCGCCCTGTATGTGTGCATGAAATTGGTTTTATTATTGAATGTTATAAACTTTAAGTTAAAATGAAATGAGAGTAAACACATTAAAAACATATTAATAAAAAAATTCATTTTCAATCAAACACAAAATTACATTCGTATCTAACAACCGAATATCAGCTTGAGCCGTGATTATGCCTAGTGGATGTAAATATAACTAGATTAGTCTGTCATTCCGGAAGAGAAAAAAACTGGGAGCATGTATAATTCTATAATATGAAATTTCAGTAAGAAAAATAAAATTTCATCTTCAAATGGGATACCTATTTTTTCAAGGGATAGAGAGAAATACAGTCAGACTAGAACTACCAAATCTTTTTTCTTTTTTTTATGGTTCGAACCCAAAAAAATCTCCTAAGCAACGCGCAGGAGGGTGGATTGACGCGCTGCTGGATAACGGGGCTCATGTTACAAACATTACCACTTCATAATACATGTCTTCCCTGATCTCTTAATTTAATGCCCCGATAAAGAGCAACCTTCGAGCTGTCTCCAATTTAAAAATATCAAAAACTTGATGCTTTCCAAAAAATGGCAAATACAGGAGCTCTACCCAAAATCCAGGACAGCGGAGCCGCAAGAATTTTAGCCTATAGATAGATAGATAGATAGATAGCATCGTACGCTGAAAATGCGGTCATGACTTTGCCACCACTGCCTTTACTCTGCCTTTGCTCCGCTTTATCTTTTGCTTCTGTCCACTTTTTCTACGCTCCTCCCCCCCTCTTTCATGTGAATCCACATCTTCATATCTGATTGGTTTGATAATAAGCCCTTGTTTTTTCACCACCTGTATGGGATGCCTCCGGATTAGAAGATTTGTTGCTAAATAATAATCGAGCATCCAGGAGATAGAGAAAGCATAATAATACAAAAATCATCCACATCCAGAAATGAAAAATCAGAGTTAATCACAAGAATATAGGAGAGTGAATTTGTGAGAAAATCACTCACTTCAGGCCGATTAAGAGCCCTGACAGCTGTGGCAGGATTGAATTCAGGCCCAATAGGCATGCGGATGCTCTGTTCAAAAACTTCCTTCGATGTGAAGGGGTAAGGCAGTGTTCCCGTAAGCAATTTTTCTGCCTGCAAAATCCAAACAGGGGTACGGATTATTTTACAGCAAATACCAAAATCTTTCGACCTACAAGATAAGATGAAAAAAAAAACATTTTGAAATTGCTAAATCAAGTCTTCATGCTCGATGTTTCACAAAAGGTACCAAACAATCACTTTGATACAAGAACAAGAAAACAGTCTTACATCTTCAGCAGCATTTCACAAAAAATGATTTTTTTCCTAAGCAAGTAGCATTTCAAAATTACAATCTCAAAATAATACTCTCATTCAATTGAAAGCTTCATAGCCAGAAACTTTGAGGACACTAATTTTAATATTCATTATCACAATGTGAAATTCAACAGGAGACTGCAGAAAAAGATTCCTGGTGAATCATACAACAAATGTCACTAACCTTTTTATCCAACTTCTCGGAGATGATAACATGTTTAAGATGTGCATCCTTCCTTTTCCTAAGAGCCTCTTCCCTTTTTCTCTTTGCATTTTCATGCTCTTCCAAAACCCATGATGGCAAACCTTTCTTTTTCTGTACACGAGTCCATTGGCCCCAGCCAGGAAGTTGAGCAGGTTTTTCAGGTTCAGGATTTTCCAAATTCATAATTTCCTCTTTGTCTTTGTTAAATTCTTCTTGAACATCATCCCCTGCAAAAGCTTCACGTATAAGCTCTGCTTGGGAAGGAAGCTTGTAGGATGATTTGTGCTCTGAAGACAAAATCCCATCCAGCATCTGTCCTTCACTATCCGCATCACTATCCTCCCCTACCCCCTTCAAAATTCCAGATAGAAGAGTAAAAAATGTAAGAAACAGCCAATTATAAAAAGAAAAAGCAGTGCGCAACAAATGAGATCATACCTCAAATTCTATATCTTGATTATGTGTAGCAGGTTCAACAACTTTCTGAGACCTTTTTCCATTGGTGTCAACTTCATTTCGACTGCTGCTCATCTGCTAGTTATGTGCAGTCTATTCTCAGGTTACCGAATCCATCAATATGGAAGAACAGATACAAGTTCTAAAAACAAAACAGCAAACATTACCTTTTTCCATGTGTTAGATTGAAGGATAGAAACTTCATATGTCGTCTTGGGACCTATGTCTTTAACAAGTTCAGAATTCTGCAAGGAATTATGTTTTTCAGTTTGCAGCCAAGCAAACGAGATACAATTTCAATATAGGATGGAAGGAAACCAAAATCCATTACCTTCAAAACAGAATCCTGAGGAATGTCAGCATCTACATAGAGCGACACAGAGTTGACATTAATATTATTTTGCATATCATCAGTTCTGCCTAAACCGATATCAATGTCTTCTTGAGCCTCCAACTCAGCTTCACTATCACTGGAATAACTGCTTGATCTGATCTTATTTTTAGGTTCTATAACCTGTGTTTTTGATGCACCAAACACCCTTCTACCACTTACAGTGCCTGTTTTTGTAATTTTTGCCTCATCTGTATCCTCCAGCTCCTTCAATGACGATTCAAACTCTTGAATAGCAAGCCTACCTTCTTCATCAGCTGCTTCCTTCCTTTTCTTCAATGCCCTTTTCTATACCAAAGCAAATTAAAAATGAGAATAGATAGAAAATCTATTTAACAGGATCCATAGAAAAATCTTAGGGAAGAAAGCAAATGACCGGAAGAGTATCATTTTCAAGCAAGGTGCCTAAGTTTCTTCCAGGGAACAGAGGATCAAGAGGGGAGGGGGTAGTAAGGAGGTAATTATCAGTTTAAAGAAAGAAGCATATGAAAAACAGACATTACCATGAAAGGTAAAGAAAGGACTCCCGAATCAGGCACTCCATCATCTTCTTCTAATACTCGTCTTGTCTTCTCTCTTGCTTTTGCTAGCAGCTTAGGTGCCTTGTCCTCATCTGAACCATCTGAATTTTCACTATCTTCTTCATCGCTGCTGTCATCACTGCTGCTACTGTCCTTCATAGAGTTCATTTTCCTAGTCAAAAGAGCATGCTGATGGAGTTGTTCAGCCATAGCTGCTCGAGTACCTTCATCTTGGGTGTCAATACCACGCTTAACAATACGTTGTGCCCATTTTGATTGGTTTTTGTGCCTTAAGGTCATGCGTTCCTGCAGCACAGTGTAAGGATAAGAGTAAACAATTGAGTTTCATTATCTTTAAAATTTTAGGGACCCGAGGAAATCGTTTTTTATAATATTTTTGAAAACTATAGAGATTGATATTTTTAATTATGTCAATGGTAACTATAAATCTTTTTATAGTTTCATTAATCACGACAAGACTTGCAGGGACATAAACAGTTTGATTTTCCAAGTGTATTTATTAAATATATAGAAAATGATCAATCACCTCTGCACGTTTGAACTCTTGCTTCATTGCCAGTTCTTTGGCTTCTTCTGCATCCATCGGTATTCCTACAGATCCTTTCAATCTATCTTTCTTCAACAACCGATGGTATGTTTTTGATTTTATCTTCTTGACACGTTTCATCTTCACCTCATGGCGGAAAAGAAGGCTCCGCATTTTTGCAATATGATTTCGACTGCTTATGTAATCCTCAAGGGATATCTTCCAAGCATCATGAAAAAAATCAGATTTGCAATAAAATAAAGAAAACTGCAAATCATGCATCGATATGTATACAATTAAGCCTAATGAGACAAACAATTCAGGCACCAAAACTATGACAACCAATTTCTCAAAGCTAAGAATTAAACAACAAATCACCCAACCCCTTCTCTGAGCATCACCTCTTTTTCCCCCTACTGTTCTCAGATTAACTATTATCTTGAAAATATCTTTGCTGATCGAGAAAAAATATTCAACCAAATAAATAAAATATTTAAAGTATTGAATCGCTGCTTTTAAAGGCATAGAGAAGATCAACCTGGGTCAAAAATGTGTGAACCAAAAAATTGGATACCTACCATTTTTTTCATCAGACTCTTTCATTTTTTTTTTAAAAAAGACATTATAGAATATTTTTAAAAGTTCAAAACAGTAAAAACAATAAAGAAACATGAATTAAAAACAATTCAAATCACATCTTGAAGATAAGGGCACATTTTGCTTAAACAATAAAGACACTAGACTATGGCAAGAAAACTGCAAAAATATGGGTAACAGAGAGAGCAAAGGAGGCATAGGTGAACTGCATTTGGAAAATATTAAGACACTAAATTGAATCAAATAAAGAATATTTATGGCCTCCATACCTTATTTAATTCAAGAAGTCTTGAGCCATCTTCTTTATGAGCTGCCATAACATTGTCATCATTAACTAATGAAGACATTTTCTTCTCAAACTCAGTTCTAGGCTCAAATTCAGACGCTATTGCCCCTATAGTTGAAAACCCTGAATCTGTATCTTTATCAAACATGATGGTAGGTGCCTCCCTATTCCTCTTGACCAAAGGCTCCCATCTTGTAATATCTTTCTTTGATTGTTCATAAGCAGCGCTCCTTTCTAACCTGTCTCGATCCTCCTTGGGAAGTGGAGCTTGAAGAACCTTTCCTTTTTTCTCCACTTGACGAGTTATTTTTCGAAGCTCTCTATAACCAGGTTTTCCTTGAATGCTTTCCAGAAGGTCTTCAATAGCAATGCGGCCATCACCATCCAGAACATCACGAGTAGGATTATATTCAGACTCTGGATATCCCTCAGATACAACTTTGGTTTTCTTCCGGTCTGGGAACAGCATAAGATTCAGGGCCCATTCAAACAACTAATTACAAAACAACAAAAGTGGCAGACAAACATTTTATGAAGGCAAATATACGAGGTGAAAATAGCCATGCTCTAAGCTTAACTAAGTTTATATTCCAAATATACAACACAATAAGAGTCCATAAATGGATGTGCACCAAGACATCTACACAAACACAACTGGAACCCAGAAAATAACTACATGAGCAAGAAGAATGTTTTCCTCTCAAATGGTATCCCCTGTACACAATTCATGTCTGCGTCTCTGAACATGTCTACATGTAAGAGATGGTTACACACATTTGAGCTTCAAGTACCCTAACTTCATTGTTAAACAAGTATGCATGTACATGAAAAAGAATATCATGTACCCTACTAATCTTGAGAAATGGAAGTGATACCTTGAAAGGCCTGACTTGGCATTCCAGTGATTCCTTGCAACATCCTCAAATGTCGTTCATCATCTTCATCTTCAACATCATCATCAAGTTGATCTAGGTCTCCCTTTTTACCCTTATGGTGAGCAATCTTATTTTCACCACCATCAAAGTCGTCGTCGTCATCCGAATCAACATTCTCATCCTACATTAATTGAAAAAATATTTGAGATACGATCTAAAAAAACCAATGCTGGTAGATAAAAAAAGAAAGAAGAGCAAATCAGTATAGCAAATTCCGATGCCATCAAGAAATAGAAGAACATCTAATAACACACGAAATCTACTCTTCTAGAGAAAAATCCAGCAGTCAAACTAGCTGTTAAATTAAACAAAAATTTAGTTCTAGACAAGCTATGCTATGAATAAATACGTAAAGGGAGAGAGAGCTAGAAACCTTAAAATCCTTAGGTAACTCATACTCGTAATTCTCAACGGAATCGAAGCGGCGGTTCTTCTTTGATTCCTCTTCAGGCACTCCTTCCTCGTATTCATAAACGTCGTCGTTAATACCTTCTTCATCTTCTTCACTGCCGGACTGATCATTAGGGTTGATTCGATCGAGCTCTATCCTAAGGGATTGAGGTAAGCGCGGACCGGTCCGCCTTTTATCGTCCTCAATCTTGCCTCTTTTTTTGCTGAATTTGGACTTTCTGGTAAACTTTTGTGGCCTATCATGTTTCTTACCGTCTCTCGATTTTCTCTTCTTCTCTATCATTTCATGGCTTTGCATTTCCAAATTCTAGATTAGTTCGGGTAGCAGCGGCGGTGCTTGTAAAATCTCCGCTCAAAGTTATACACCCCTGCCTAGTTGAGAACAGGGATGGATGATGTGCTCACAGAGACGCCGTTTTGTAGAGGAAGAAGGTTAGGTTTCTTAAGCGAGAGTGACTCCGAGGGTTTGGCCATATGGGTTTTATATAAACTACGTCGTTTATCTAAATAAAACTATTTATATCAATCGCGCTAAATTACAAATAGAAATTCATATTGATTTTTACAGTTTAATTGCCTTTCAAAAACATTTTTAAAAAAAAAAAATTATTTTTTATTTTAAATTAAATTTTTTGGGTGTTATTCGATCATATATTTTGCTCATAGATTGGGCTTTATATTAAGCATGCTCATAGATTTTGCACTTGATTATTTCTTATTCAACCCTTGAGATGAATCTAGATATACTCATGAATAATTATCTATTACATAGGAAACCTATATGGATTAATGATGATGATAACATTTTTTAATATTTAATAATATAATAATTAGTTCAAAATTTAACTTTGGTAATTTAAAATCAATTCAAAATCTAACAACAAATTATATTTTTATATAGAAAGATATATTGATGCATACAAATATCAACTAAATAAACCCAATTAATGATAAGTAATCAACAACCAAATAATTAATCATTTGTTCAATTCAAACTAAATTAATATCGTTTAATTTTTATCAATTCCATAAAAAAAACCAGTCACTCCAAGATTTTTAACTTAACAATAAAATTGGAAAATTATGATTTACCTATATTAAATAACCTATAATTTCTTTGATTATAACATACCTAGTTTATAAAATCAAAATCAATTACATCAAATCACAAAAACGCTTCAAATTCACCCAAATCACATATAAACACAAATAAAAAAGAAACTTTAATTCTTCATGGAAAGGTTGTGAAACACTATAATATACAAACAAACTACACTAAAAATACTAAAAAACAACAATACATTAACTTAAAACATTAACAAATATGTTTACTTACCTAATGTAGGGAATATGTAGAGACAATTACATCAAAACAATGATATTAACACTACAAAATACTGGGTGACTGAAATTTATAATGATGGGACTTAGATTTGTGCCAAAATAAGGAGGAGGGGGCTATTGTTTTGATATGCAAAGAAAGAAGAAAAAAGAAAAAGAAAACAAAAGGAAGAAGGGGATAAAAGATATTTAATTGGTTATAAGAAGAAGGTGAGAAATGGTATCTAATTGGTTAAAATAATGTTACATTTATTGATGGTATATCATGTCGGTAGTTCTATCGGTTATAAATGATGTGTAATTTTGGCAAAAAAGTCATCGATAAAAAATATTTTTTTAATTATTTGATTGTATCGGCGTATCGTCATTTACTAGCATAAATGATGCCATCATGATTATAATTGATATTTTTTACTTAAATATTTCATTGCTATAATAATAATAAAAATACATGTGGGATTTTTTCTATCGGTAACTCCATTATTATTAGACAATTTTTTGGTAGTGCATGAGTGATAAATGTTGTCGTTTTATTTGAGAATATTGAAAGTCTAAATTCTTCAAACACTTATGAAAGTAAGTGTTATTCAAGATTAAAATGAACATAAACATAAGAACTAAAACAAACTCTAGAAAGAGAAATATCCTAGTATTATTATCTTGATTTATATAAAAAGCTTACTGATTCATGACATTGCATTAATTAATTTGTTGAGTAAATCCGATAATATTTCATTGAAAGTCAAAAGCTACAGATTTTGATGTTGTGATCTACCAATTCATTCCTTCTACAAATCCTTACACCTTCATATAATGATCAAACAATTTTTATATAGGTGAAGGGTTATTGAAAATATGGTCAATGAGCTTATTGAAGAATAAATTAAAAGTGGGATATACTTACATTAAAGGTTAAAATGTTATTAAAAAAAATGCTTCCTAACACAAGTAATTTTAACATGAATCATTAACATAATTAAATGAATTATGGATGAATGAAAATGATCTCAAGAACCTTTAATTGACAAATTATCAAACTCAAAAATCTTGCATCCTCTATTGAAAGATTATAAGGCTTTCAAGTGGTTTATATAATGATATTTTAAGAAGTCAAAATTAAACTCATAAGATACCAAAATTTTTAGACGAGAGAGAGAGAGAGAGATCATGTCTAGGCCCTGGACTTAAGCCACACAAGCTCTTAGCTCGACTTGGATTTTGAATTTGCTTTCTTGTAAAATACTTTTTTGACCCAAGAAAATTATTTTTTTCCATCTATTTTTTTTCTAACTAATCGATTGTCTTCCAACAATATATACTAGAACTTTTCGTATAAAAAAATGGGTTATTAAAGGATAAGAAACATTAGATACTCATGTTTATATATGATAGCTAATTAAAGATTTAAAATATTGAAAACTAATTGTCAATTAACATAATTAATTCATACATCAAATTTTTGTTCTAAAAACCTTATATAAAAATGCGTTGGGTGTGTTTACTGTTTAGAACATACAACAACAATTTTTTATAGTTTCTTTTCCATGGATTCTTTTATTATATTTTTTTCTATTCATTAAATTGTAAAGTTTTAGATTCTTATGTTATAGATAAAATTTAAGTATGTTATCTAAGTGGTTTGTCTGTTTAAATTTTTCTCTCTATCAAGTAACGTGCAATTTAATCTTAAAGACAAATAATTTAATACTTAGAGCATAATTTTCTATTTTTTCTATTTCATTTTTTCATTCAAAACTAATCAACAAATAAGTATATGATAAACATTGCTCTAAACTCTATGGCACTTCATTTCAAATAATTGCATGCAATTTGGACTAAATAATTCTGTAATTTTAATATGCTATGATTTTAAATTTTTACTTTATACCAAATAATCTTTATAAAATTATATACAATATCCATGCATATAAAATTTATCACATTGAAATGAATTAAACTTAGCAACTTATCATATTTTTGGATGTTCAATTTTTTCTTTAAGCATGCTTTGAGATCTAGAGTCCATTTAATTTAATTAAACGATGTTGATTTTTTTTTCCTCTGACATTGTTCCCATTAAGATCTTGTAAGATACGATGATGTGTGAAAACAAGTCATTAGCGACCAATAAAAAAATTAGAGGACACGTAGATTTCATTTTACAAGCAAAGGGAAAAAGAAAAAATCCTTCCTCCCGCCATTACCATGTAGATTTCATTTTAACCCAAAGAGTTTTCAATCTGCGTCGATATATAAGATTGTTTTGTAGTATAACCGATGTTGTTTGTAGTATAACCGATGTTGTTTTTAAAAATGGTTTTTGTTTAAAAATATATTAATAATGTTTTTTATTTTTTTAAAAGTAATTTGATATCAGTAAAAACACTATATTTTTTTAATTTAAAATAAAAAATAAAAGTGTTTTTTTTTAAATAATTTAAAACAAATTTTAAAACACTATCAAACGATTACAATATATGAATGTAAACCTAGCTAGTCAGCTACAGAGGGGTCTGGATGGGTGAGCTTTGGCGCCAGACGTCCACCTGCAGAGCACTATCTTGTGCCATGGCAATGTCGCAACCTATTTCAAAACCATAGCACTGTGGAAACAAGTGTTGTTAATTTTGTTATGACCGAAATAGTTAAAATATTTCATATCACTTGAAAAAGTGAGATAAATCCGTGTAGTTTTTAACTCGCTGAAAATTTCAGTTTATTTCGGAAATTTCATCCAAATTTTACCTGAAATATTCCGGTTTTGTTTTGCCCGTTCAGTTTCGGCCAAATAGTATTTTTTTAAATAATGAATAATTTTACAATATCAATTATATCTCTTAATTCGGCCGTTAAATTGCGATGAAATTTTACGAGTAGTCTCTTTGTTACAGATTGCAGATTGCAGAATTCCCAGTGCATGGAGTTTCATGGTATCAGAGCGGTGATCTACCTTCACTGCGTAAACTCTTGTGTTCTTCTTTTTTCTAAAGTCTTAAAGTATCATGGCTGAAGATAGAAGTCACGACACAACTAAAGAATCAAAGGAGACTGCTATCTCCTCATCCAACACCACTGATGTTGATATCAGTACAGCTCACAAATTGAGCACAATGTCATTGAATGAATACAATTACCTCCCTTAGTCAAGAGCCATCAAAATTGCTCTAGGAGGAAGATCAAAGTTGGGATTCATCAATGGCACAATTAAAATCCCAGAAATTGGCACACAGGAGCATGATGCTTGGCTATCAAAGGATCAACTAGTTATGTCATGGATCCTCAATTCAATGGAGCGCAATATAGCTGAAATCTTTAGCTACTCAGAATCCTCCTTGGACCTTTGAAATGTTGTTCATGACATGTACGGGAACCAAAACAATGCTGCACGAATTTTTCAAATACAGCAGGAAATAGCCAAGATAAATCAAGAGGGAAAACCTTTTGTAAGCCTACTGGGGAACTTGAAGAGGCTGTGGAACGAACTGGAGATGTATCGACCACACACTATAGATGCTGTCATTATGAGAAAACGAACTGAGGAAGATAGGATTTTTCAGCTACTAGCCAGCTTTAATTCTGATTATGAAGATCTCAGAAGCCATATTTTAATGAACTCTGACCTTCCATCATTCCAGAATGTATGTGCAACAATACAGCGAGAGGAAGTCCGTCGCAAAGTCATGTCTCGTGCCCCTGTTCCCAGCAACAAACCTGACATGCATGCTTATTTTGCTCGTCCATTCCCAGAAGGGAAAAATCACAGAGGAAAAAGGTTGGATATCAAATGTCAGCATTGCCATAATTCTGGACATACGATTGATCGATGCTGGAATTTACATCCAGAATTGAAACCCAAGTTTATGAAGGATCACAGAGGGAAACAAAACACTTCATATAAAGCCAACTTGGCTAACCATTCCAGTGAGTCATTCACCTCCAGTCCCGTGGCCTTGTTGAATGATTTTGCAAACTATCTGCAAACCAAGCAGGGACAGGGAGCAACCAACAACGAAGGGCAAAACCAATCTGCAACACTCTTAACATATTTATATATATTATGTTAAAATTTCAGAGCAATCAGAGAATGTAATGACCTTGAGAGATTGATGACGACATTACCGTAATATTATACGTGTTTATAATTTTGTTCAGAAAAATCATTTTATTGTCTTTTTTTAGATTAAATTGTACAATTCTAAATAATTTTATTTTTGGATTTGAACTATTTTTTTTGAATTTATATATTTTATTTTATTTTATATATATATATACACACATAAAAAGTATAACCCTGAAACGGCACGCCAAAACACTTTGAAGCTGATATATGTCGCTCTAATTGAAAAATTAAAATACCAACCGAAACGGAATTGACAATCTTAGCATTAGCAGAAACATGAAGTAAATCCCTACCCGTTAGGGCTCGTAATTCATATAGTATATGCATGATTTTGCAAGAAGATTCCGTGCAATATCTATAATTAAATTAGCTAGGCAAACTTTAGTGAATATATATGTATACGTCAGTCCCCGCAGATATAATTAACCAGATCAGTCTGCATAAGAAACAGTGAGGTGATTATTACCTGCAACGTGCATCCACCAATGGTGATTGAAGAGATCAGATAGCTAGGGGTGAAGAGCCCATGTTGGAGAAGGGGAGCACGTGCAAAGTCTAAGTGCACGCTTCATCAGGATTTTGCACGTGCCCTGCTTCTCCAACGAGGAACTGCTCACCCATTAAACTTCCACACAACTTCGCTAGCTTGCTGAAACACAAAATGCTAAGCCAGTTTGGTGTTTTGAAAAGCTATAAGAAACTCGTGTATTTATAGGTGCGAGCGCGGGAGAGAGATGGGGAAGAGACACTTACACAGAGATTGTTCATTTAATCTCTTCATGTAAAGTTCTTGGCAGCCATTACTCGCATGCCATGCTATCATGGTGGGGCGAGAAGAATTCAAAGTAGAGTGCTAGATGAGGAGATTTCTAAGGAATGACCAAGAAAGGTCATGTCATGCCCTAATTCTCAAAACCCACCAAACCCTTTGTTCTTTGAAGGATCCAATGCACTAGCTATGCTAGTTTAAGCAGACAGTATTGCAAAAGCTTCTGATGATGAGTCGTCTGAGATCTGTGTATGAAACAAGATATATAGCACTCTTTTCGCCTCACAATATCACTATAGCTAGCCGTTGGATCAAGAATCTCGTGCCATGATTTGGGTCCCACAGTTTTTATGGTGGGGTGATCACATTTTTGATTTCTATCTTTTGAGAGGAGACCCATTTTTTGGAGCAATGCAAGCAGTAGGATCAGAAGAATAACGTAAGAGTGCACGTATGTTTGCGTGTTGGTACACAGTCTTTTGAGTAGGCTCCCCAAAATTAACGAATCTACACTGCCCATTCCTCCAACTTTGAAAATATATCACGCTCCCATTATAATGAGCACCATTTTTAACATGGCAAAACAAAACGTATGCCCTTCAACGTACTATATATATAACCACCAAAAGCTTCTTGAATTGAATATGTAAATTAAGGTGTGTCGATCGACATATAGATGGTTTCAACTTGAAATCCAAGTTTGTTTTCTGGGCCATGATGTTTTGTGCATGGTGCTTAAGAACAAGCATGCAGGAGTGCTGTAAAAGTACCTCCTAGCTAGGTAAGGTCTGTGGAGAGATCCTTTTGAAATGGTTGGATTTGGTGTGAATCGCCATTTTTGTCTCGTGGAGGAAGAACATAGATTCCGGGATGAGGTCATCAGCAAATCTATAGACATAAATGCTAGCGTCTGCACTACCCTGCTCTTGTGGTGCTGCAGTAAATGCTTTATTTATCTTCAAATGCTTTTGAATCATACTCCCAACAAGCTGAATTCCACACTACTTGATGCTTATATTTTGACTCTGCCTCGGGGAAAAAACAAGAAGGAACGCAAACGAAAGCTGGTGGCTGGTGGCTGGTGGCTGGTGACTGGTGACGTCCTTAACAGTGCAGGTTCAGAAGTATGATTTTTTTTTAAATATTTTTTGTTTAAAAATGTATTAAAATGATATTTTTTTAATTTTTAAAAATTATTTTTGATATCATCACATGAAAATAATCTATAAACATCAATTTTTTTTTTTAATTTGAAATAATAATAAAAAAAGTTTGAATGCTTGCCTGCAGATTCACTGTTTCATTACTGTCTCTTGTTCCATTGCTCAAACACTAAGGAAGGTAAATTGTCTATCACTTGGGCAGATACTATTTATTGTATTGGTCCACCTTCCCAAATCATAATTGGGACCTGATGAAATGGTGTGTTGGGTGTACTTGTTTCATCTTAGCAGGAGATTGCTATGATGGAAGAAGAGTTGAAAGTAAGGGACGAGCTCATGAAGGAGCAAGAGAGACTGGTTCAAGGATGGAGGAAGGAGTTGAAAGATCATTCAGAAAGAGACATAGCTGAACTAGAGAGAGTGTAATGAATGAACAAAAAGCCTGTTCATTGAAAATGAATGATCAATAGTAAAAAAAAAATGGCAAAAATGTGATTACAGATGGCAACAGCATTATCTAATTTAATATGGCCGCATAACACTCGCATGAAATTACTGTTGAGTGATTTTCAGAAGCAAAAGAAAATATGACAAAAGTATTTCATAACTACAAATGATACAAAAATCTTAACCTCATATTCAAACTAAGAACAAAAGAGATACAGGAAACAGTTACAAGAAGTTTAATGTCCTTGTGTTAGCTCTCTCCTACGAGCAGCAAAAACCAATTCCATATTTGTCTATTTCTTGGCATAGGTAATTAACATTGAATTCTGCTGTAACTTGAAACCCTGAAGTCCATGCATAGCAACTGTTGATTGCATCTCATCTCCGTACTCCACAAAGGCAATCCCTGGCTTTGTTTCCACCATCCTGACCTCCTTAAAACCAGGGTACTGCTGGAATAACATTTGCAGCATCATTGTAGTCGTCTCATTGGGAAGATTTTGAATAAACAGAATGTTATTTGGAGGAGCTGGAGCCTCAGGGACCATAGATTTCACACCACCAAGATAGGGTATTTGAGAAAGCTGCAAAATTTTGAAGTGAAGGTAAGGATCATACAAAGAGATTTCGGACATTCTTTTCAGAACAGTAGAAAATGACAACAAATTGCCAGTTTCAGAAAACAGGCTGCATCTTTGTGAACCTCAGAAATGAACTCTTTCACTAATTAATGGACGTGAAACTAATTTCCAGGAGTAGCTTCTCCCTAGACAAGGCAACTAGCAACAGATTGTTCTCCATTATGTGATTCTAACTAGATGATGTAGTTGGATAAGTTGATCAACATAGTACATAGAAGTTACATTCTAGATCGCGCAACTGAAAATGTAATCCTCTTTGCCTACTTCAAGTTCAGTTTAAATATGTTATGATTGTTGACCTGCATTTTTACTTCATAGCAACCAAATAAAATATTTTGTAAGTCAACTTAATGGTCAAATCCTAATATCAAATTAACTGACATCAGCTGAATCATAATCACAAACATGGATCCAACTAATCTACATACAGAGAAAACCTCATTTAACCTACAAACCACATTATAAAGAACCCAGTAGAGGTAATCCCAAGAACGAAGAAAACATGCTTACAGGAGGTGTTGTCCCGTAGGTGCCGCCATAAGCAGGAGTCAGACCAACTCCCACTTGATTAGCATCATGTTGATCTTTCTTCTTTTTCCCTGCCATTAGAGAAATATAGATCTCAGAGGGAAATACATCAAAGACAACATACACATTCATGCATTCATCTAAAATTGGTTTCTTTCCTACTATTTAAAAAGGAAAAGAAAAAAAAATTGCATGTTGCACACTTCAATTACTATCAAGCATATGTACACTATCATTCCATAACCACATGTTTATATTTTTTATTTTATTTTTGTTACAGAAAGAGCCAGATGCCAAAAACCAAGAATTAACCACTACCACAATTGCAACTAATCCCGATTGCGAAAACACTTCTTGACTCCTCCCTTACAAACAAGGAACTCAAAAAATATGGTGACTGAGTTCTCAGCACCAAAGTTTACTATGCAATCTTTGCATATTTGTTTATGAGTAGTACGAATTTGTATTGTTTTGTGATATATATATATATAATTAGATGAACAACTCACTCTTTCTATAATCTATATGTGAAGGGTGTGAAGGGTATTAAATTATGAAATTGCCCAGTCAGACAATAAACTAATAATTATAGTTACACAAAAATAACTCTATAATCTATATTGGGCAAGGCCATGGCATTGAAATTGTGAAATTGCTGCTATGTCAGACCGTAAATACACACAAAATTACAATTGGTCACCCTATCCTTGAGAGATCCAAAATAATGGGAAAATGTTTTTTTTGAAGGAAAAAAAAACATCAGTGCTACTACTCCCTTGTGCAAACACGGAAACAAAAGCATGCTATAAGAGAATGCTTGGCATTTATCATCGAGCTTCTTTCTATCATTCGCTAACATACAAAAAAGAAACTGTGTGTGCGCGTGAGAGAGAGAGAGAGATGTCTTACCTTTTTCCTCATGCCTCCTTCGTTTTTCCCGTGGAACAAAAGTACCATCAGCCTTAGCTACAATATCTGATTTAGTTTTTGCATATTGTATTCTCTGCATTAGAAATATTGTTTGACAACATTAATTCATAGCAGAAGAGAAGGATCCATGCATTACAATAGTTGAAACATAGAAGTATAAGCCCAGTTAAGCGAGAAAAGAAAACGATTTTGTGCCAATAGATCAATCAGCAAAAAAAGTTAAAACAGATAAAAAGGTTCTTCAAAACTTCTAGGTAGGAAGGTTCAAAGTCCACCCAGAAAATTGTCAAAGAACCTCTACTTTTACTGACCGATGCTGCATAAGCATGACCACGTGCCTTACATGCAAACTAGCATCTAATTATTTTCTAAGTCAAGCTATGGATGGACTAGCGATGCTTACAGAATAAGAAATAAATGAGCAGATAAGCACTAAAAAGATCAGCTTATCCTTCAGCAATCAGAGGGGGGAAATCTGGGTCCATTTGATCCCTCTCATCCAACCCAAGCAAGACATTTAATCTCCAAGGAAAACAATATGGAACCCTTTTTCATAAGGTTCCCTAAGTTATTACAAGCTTTCCCATCAAAATTCTGCCTAGAAATCTAAAATTAAATCCATAATTTCACATGTGAAAACAAATGGGATAATTTCAAAACTTTTATAAAATACTATACCAAAAAAAAATGATAGTAAAGCATACCATGGGCTTATCATAAAAGGGGAAAGACTGCATTTGCCTCATGGCATTAGAGGCAGACTTAACATCCTCAAAAATAACCCAAGCTTGCCCTTTGTGTTTCAATGTCTTGAATGCCAATATCTCCAGTATCTTCCCGAATTGCGAGAACACAGCGTGCAGAGCTTTCTTCAACTCTTTTTTTTTTTCAAATCAGAAATTACAACATAGAAACTGCATATATAAGACAAAAGAGAACGGGATTTGAAATTTAATAAAAAGAAAAGGGAATTCGGGCATTACCATCGATTTTGATTTTTTCGTTGAGGTTATTGATGTAAATGGTCATGTTCGAAGCGACTTCAGTACCTGTGCTACTATTATTATTGATATTGTTATTCACATCACCCACGTCCTTTCTCTCTAGCAATGCCATGATTCTCCACTCTTGATCTCTTCTTGAGCAAAACTGGGGTTTAATCTGATTTCTCGAGGGTTCTACACCTTTGCCCTAAAAATGATGATTGCGATCAAAAGGAGGAAGGGAAGCGCATCTGCGTTAGGCCCAATCCACCTACTTGGGTTAAGATGGGTCAGTGATAAATTAGATTGTTTGTTCGGCCTATGAGAGCTACCTTGCCCCACCATATAAGATAGAGCCCGTTTTCGATTTTGCCCATTATTTAAGGCCCTCGCTAATGGATGAATTTAATTAATTATTATTAATATTTACTTTTTTTTATTGAAATGGGACACTATTGGATATATCAAATAAAAACAACACCCATGTTTTGTAGTTTGATATGGAAGGATAATAAAATTTGTTATTATGAAGAGATATTTTAAATATTTATTTTTGATTCATTTAAATATTATTTGTTAAAAAAGCTATTACAACTATTTATATATATAAAAAAAATACTAGAATACCATATTAAAACTAAATAGATAAATAAAAATAGAAAAACCATTCCCTTAAAATATGGAAACTAGAAAATCTTAAAGAACATAATAAAAATGAAAATGAAAAATCATTCCCTTAAAATATTTCACAATTTAAAAGCAATATGAAAAGTTTTGTAACAAAACACATAAAACTGTTTTTCATTAACCTCAAACTCAACCATAGTTTTAACCAAACACTTCAATAATTATTATAAACCGCAACTAAAAGTACTTTTCATGAAGCTGTTTATTTAAAACATCAATTACAAAAGCAATCGTAATACTAAACACCCCCCAAGTTGGGCATGTAAAGAAGATCATGTCTCTTAAATTGGCCACATGAATTTGACCTCTAAATTCTTGAAGTAGTATATGACATAATGTTTTTTTTTTTTAAATATTTTTAACATTAGTACATGAAAATGATCTAAAAACATTAAAAAAATTAATTTAAAAAAAAATCATTTTTTTTCAAAATACTCTTGAAACACATATTTTGAACGGAACTTTGATTGTGGAAAACATTTTAGTATTATTCAAAAACTCAATATAATGGTTTAAATTTTAAAGCTTCTGAACGAATTGATGCAGTATATAGTCCTAACAAAGTAAATAATAATTTGAAAAGCTAGAAATCAATATAATTGTTTGATAGAATATTGATTAAGATGTAAACATTTTAGAAAAGACTTGGACCATTAGATAAACTTGTATCTAAGAATTCTAAATAAGTTACTCTTTGATAAGTTAGTGTACTATCCTTGTCACTACAAATAAATGTTGTTTTGCCATAAGCAAATAAAAATAAAACTCATGTTTATTCTTTAACTTTCTTCTTCTTTAACTAACCCTCATGGATCATTTTTGGGTTGTGAGATAATAGGCCTAAACTAATAATCAACTAATATAAATCCAATAATAAAATGAGCTCTTAAATAATAAATATAATGGGTAAGAACAAACTCAAATTAAAAAAAAAACTAATAAATAAAATAGGATATTGAAAACAAAGTATTCATATTGAAAATTTCCTGTATAGCTTGAATTTCAATTTTTTTGCAGATTTCAATCCTGAATTCAACACACATCGTTCTTTTTTCTGTATAAATTACTCGGTCTACCATATTTGGTTGAGAATCTTGTGATGTCTAGTTTCCAGAACAACTTGAATCACAATACCACTTATAGCTCTAAATATATCTAAAACAATACATAAAGGTTTGGTTTGATAAATTTGATATAATTCATCTAATAACTTCGATCCTTTAAAATAACATGCTCTCAAATTCCATTTGACCTAAAACTTTATTGCAACATATTTGTATGTGTATGGTATCTCTTTGTAAGATTTTAACTTGATATGATGTACGTGTCAAAGAATCATCTCATCTAAAAGCTTAAACTGATAGGTAAGGTTCCATAATATGATTTATATTATTCTCTAACACCGCCCCTCAAGTGAAAGCCATTTGGGCTTAAAATTTGCATAGACACACACTACCTTGTGCTTGATTTTTATCAAATAAAATAGGGATGGTGAGATTCGAACTTGTGACCGCTAGATCAACAAGGCTTTAATACCATGTCAAGAAACTATCTCACCTAAAAACTTAAGTTGATAGGTAAGACCCCAAAATATAATTTATATTATTCTGTAACAGTACAGCTTGAGAGATATACTTAGTCTCGCAAAATTAGTCAGTTAACATTTTAAAATAAAATCCATACATGACTTTCTTTAAATAACTAATTATATACTTTGTCCATATTTGAAGTTTAATCACATTAGAGTTGCTCTGATGTGACCTTATCGAGTGGACAGGTCAACAGAAAAAAACACATGTTATGTTGATCCTAGTTTATTTATCAAATCTACAACGTGACTTTAACAAGATCTTTTTTATTTTTACTTTATGATGAAAATGTAAAATCAATTTACTACCATCTTAATACTAATAATAAATTCAATAAAAAACCCACATTTAAGAATCAAATTTTTAAAAAAAAGAGCAAAAAACTAAAATATGCATGTTAACCAACCTCAAGTCATGTCGTTGAGTTCCTTGGGCAGTGGGTCGTCTTCTCCATGGAAATTAAAACCTCCTTTCCCAAGCTTCTTCTCCTTCACGGACAAACAAAGGTAGCAACAACAATCGCCCAACAACGACTTCCATTGTTTTCCCTCCATGGGCGAACACGCAATCACATCATTTTATTTTAAAATTTCAAAAACCAAAGTCACGTTTTTAATCTGTATACTTGATTAACTAACTTAACACAATATTTTCATTATTAATCTTGTAGATTTTATCTAGGGGTTTACACTTATAATTATAATCACTTTATATTTTTCTCTGCAAAAAATTTTTGTCTCAAAAATTTAGTCTTTACTCTATATTCATTAATTAAACATTAACTTTATTAATAAAAGATAAATCAATATTAAAGACAAAGAAAAGCCTTTGTTAGTTATAAATATATTTTGCATGAACAAAATCATTGCAACATGTAACTATCCGAATGGCTATAAGATGTAAACATTAACACAATTTCATCCAAAATTGAATGTTAATTGTTTTTAAATCTAGAAGCCTAGCTTTATTTTTTTATTCAACAAAACAGTAACACATTTGTAGCAACACAACAAAAGTAGTTTTTTCCCATTACATTATTATAATTAAAAAAAATATTAGTCATTAAAGTAAAATCCTAGCCCATTCAAGAAAAGATTGAAACACATTTGCTTTTTTGTGTAAAAACAAATTATAAAAAAAACATTTAAAAGAAAAATATTGATTTTTAGAGAATATAAAATCTAAAACACATGTATTAATTATATTTAAGAAAAAATTGATTTTTAAATTCATCACTATCAAAAAATTTATAATCTCATATTTATATAGGTAAATTAATAACATTGGGATGGAAGGGAAAATTTCAAATAAAACTGTTTAATTAAGGTTTTGTTTGGTAACGTGGTTCAACCCGTCTTTTAAAATTTTATTTATTCTAAAATATAGTATTCTAAAAAAAGATATATTTTAATACCTTTTTAATTGAAAAGATACCCTTACAAAAATATTATGTAACACGTTACCAAACCCACACAGAGTATTGGAGAAGAATCCTATAAATTAACAAAATGGGAATGGAAGGAGCGGCGAAATTTCAGCCACCAGTCACGTGGAAGAATCTTATATCTAGAAGGAAAGGGAAAAATAAGAGTCGAGAGCACGAGAAACTTGGGAAAGGAGGTTTTAATTTCCTTGGAGAAGACGACCCCCTGCCCAAGGAATCTCAACGACATGACTTAGGGCTTGTTGTGAGAGCTGTTGTAGTAGTTTTTTAAAGTGTTTTTTATATTAAAATACATTAAAATGATATTTTTTTTTATTTTTTTAAAATTATTTTTGATATCAGCACATCAAAATAATCTAAAAATATTAAAATATATTCATTTAAAATAAAAAAAAAATATTTTTTTTAAAAACAATATTTGAAACACCGTTCCAAACAGCCACTTAAGGCTGTAGCCACTAGCATCTCTCGATTATTCCATTCAAAATTGGGCACCTCACGCTAGAGCTCCTTCATTTTAAAGAGCGAGAATCTGCACTGCTATTTTGCTTTAATTATTGACTCTTGACTTGGTTGGAAATCATCTAGACCTTTCACGATGCCTTTACCTTCTCCCCCAAACACCACTTGACACGTGGACACTGTATGACGCCGCGCACCTACCGTCCGCTGTAGCCCTTGGCTTTTTCGGACGCCGCACTCACGTCGACCTTTCTTCGGTCAAAACTGTTGCTTCTTTTTCACATGCTTGGTGCTTGATGTAAGAAAAGTCCTCCCTCCTCTCTCGACCGTCGCATCATTGATGATTACATCATCACCCTGATTGATTAATGAGAAGAAAAAAATTTTATCTGTAAAATAATAATAATAATAATAATAATAATAATAACCAAGTGAGATATTTTACTGTGTTGAAGTAATTAGTGGTTTTTATTAATTATTTCTTCAATTTATTATGAAAAAATACAGGCGGAGATATTTTTATTTTTGTAACGGGTTATAAATTTTATTGTTTTTTATAATAATATCTGTCTTTTTAAAAAACTGAATTTAATAATAGAATTATTTTCTAAGAGTTATAAATTTTCTCATGAATTACGTACTTGCCCATGCTTGCTTGTAGTTTTGTTCGTTAAGAGGACACGTAACTAGTATTTTTCTTCTTCTTATTTTAAAAAAAGGAAATCCTAGGTGAAATACACCACGTGGCAAGAAAAGAGAGGTTTACTGCGTGTATCTAGAAGCGTAATTTGACGGGGTCCGGCCGTTTCATCCTAGTGGATGGGATTTTACTATTCAATCCTCACGCGTCCCGGTTTCCTTCTCCTCTATATAAACCCCTTGACGCTCCAACCTTTAATCACTCGCATATATTCTTACAAACTCAAACAGAGAGAGCCGAGAGAAAAAGATAGTCTGGGTCCTTCAACTGCTGCAGAAACTTTCTACGGCAGTTGAAATCTATAAAGATCCATTATATCTTGTTTTCATAGCTTTTTTCACAAAGTTTGAATCAAATCACACACTGTGTTTGTAGAATGGCTCGTTTTTTCTCAAACGCAAAGGTTATCTCTGGCCTGATCAGCAAGGAAATCAACGGCAGAGGGTTCTCCGCTGTTGCATCCCAAGGAGCCGCTGTCTCCACGGCAAGAAGTGGTGCTGCTGTAATGAAGAAAACAGGGGAGGAGGTTAGCAAGGCCACCGAGAAGATTTCCTGGGTTCCAGATCCTCGTACTGGATTCTACAGGCCAGAGAATGTTTCTCAGGAAATCGATGCGGCTGAATTACGCGCAGCTCTCTTGAAGAAACAATGAAAAGATTGCTAACCGATGATATTAATAAAATCTGATTACTACTGCATCAAGCTCTGTTATACAAAAAAAAAAAGGATCGATGGATATTGGATATATGTGGGTTGTGGGGGCCTCGCCGGCTATCGACGTGTGCTGCTGTGACATGATTAGCAGATCTTGGTTTGATTTGATTATTGGCATGGCACGCATCTCTGGCCCTCTCTGTTTAGGGGGGAAAAATCACAGATTTCTTATTGATGTAATTTTTATTCTTAGAAGTTTAATGATCGGTAATTACAATATATTATTACACATGATCCAAGATTATCGATCTTTTTTCTTCTTTCCATGCGAATTGTTCATAATATTGGCTATCTATCGTGCATTCATTGTGATGGCCTGGTTGATGTAATTTTCCCCTCACGGAAAACAGTTTGTTGATAGTTTTTTTAGGGGAAAAAAGTAGGGAAAAACGAAAAACATGAAGGCGGAATAATTAAGCGAAAAACATGGTGAGGTGATAATAAAGAATTTATGATTTATATAATAAATTTTGAATTAAAATCAGGACATACAGATTTTAAATTTAAATCAGGACGAATATTATTTATAAAACTTGAAATAACCGAAATTTTATTTATTTATATGAACTAATAAAATATATTTTCTTGTACGAGGTTTTCCTGAAAGAAAAAAAAAACTATTTTGGTTCGCGTGGCAGCCAGCTTGCATAGGTGGGGAAAGCTTCGCCTTTCTTATTGATGACGCTCCCCTCGGCGTGCACGCCTCCATTTTAATTAGCCAGTGACAAAAATAATAAACAACAAAGTACAAGATATAATTTCCACTCTCCACTTTTATATTCTTATTGCAATAGCTATACAGTGCACGATTGAAGAAACTTCCATGCGATAACATAATATTTTTTAAAACGATTTGGACCATGTCTAATGTTGTTTCCAAGCGTTATAGTTGAAATTATATCTTGTCTCAGTTATATTTTTAAAAATATTTAATTAATACATACTATAGTTGTATATAAATCTAACTAAAAACTCTTTTAAAATTTTATTAGAATAAACTATAAACTATATATTTTTTAATTTACCTTTTTAATACTAGTACTAGTACTATATATTTTTTCTTATTACAACGTGAGTCTACAAATGGGAGGTTCTCTGGTCCCCATCCAACGAAAATTGCATAACCCCCTACTTTTTGGCTGTCTCTGCTTTCCTAATAGTGTTACACGACATTCGGCCGCTGCGGTGGCTCAATGTATACCATTACATGCTTTAATAATTGAACCCGTATACGATAGTCGGCGACATTGGAGATTTTTTTAATTTATTTTGCGACCTTTTGTTTTTAGCAGAGCTAAGAAAATAACAATAAAGTAACACTTTGGAGAAAAATGTTGAAGGATTAACACAGTTACGAGTTATAAATGACAATTATGACTTTTATTTTGTAGTTGCTTATACGAGTCATAGATAATACGAGTTGGTTAGCCCGCGCGTTGCGCCGGACTTTTTATATATAGTAAACTTATTATTTATGTGGTAAGCAAAGAATTTTTTAGTTGATAAATAGAGAATTGTAAATTTTAAATCATGCTATAATTTTTTTTTTTATGTATTGAATTAGTTGATTATTGTTATAAGCTTAAATACTCAGATAATAATTCAATTTTGAAATTTAAAAATTATAAGCGATAAAATTTATGAAAGATTAGCGAATTGTAATTTGAGTATTGCAAGACTATAATTGATTAATTGTTTAGTATGTATTAATTATTTTGATGGTTATTTAATTGGTTGATGTAAATCTGTAATCAATAAAATGAATGAAAGATGATTTTTTGTTGTCTTGAACTGAATGTGTTGATAGTTAAATATTTTTTAACAATTACTAAGCATTTAACTGGTTGATAGCAATATTGTAAGCGCTGAAATCTATTAAAGATAGATTATTTTTTGTTTGCATTATCTGGTTGGTTGTTGACATTATTTTACTGGCTTGGAGAATAATTTAGTCACAGTTTGGATTTGAATTGTGTGTTGATTTAATTAACTCATAGATAGCAAAATTGCAATGTTTTGATTATCTGGTGTGTTTTAATTGGATTGATAATTATATAATCAGTTGGTCGAAAAAATGTAATAGATTATATCGATTAGAGATTTTTGTTTGCTGTAGTCAATTGGGAATTTGTTGGTGGTTGGTTTTGTTGTAATTGTGTGGCCGATCATCTAATTTTTCTTTATTCAGTTGTGTTTACTGGTTATGGAAATATTTTTTGTATCCATTTGTATGGTGAATTATTTGATTGTTTGGTGTGATATTTTTTTGTTGTAGTTTATTGATCAATTTATGAATGTGTTTTAATCGGTTATTTGTAATTGTGTGGCCGATCAACTACTATTATATAACTATATTAAATGTATCTCAGAATACTTATATTAATTTTTTATATTAAAAAAATCCCAGGTCATGTTTTCTTTTCCCTATATATATTCTTAGGCAAAAGACTAAAAATATATAAAAAAAATTAACACCATTACTGTCAAAACAATAGAAATTATTAAATTATGAATAGCAAAAAAAATATTAACAAAAGAGTTACTAACAAAAACTAATTGTTATTATTA